>CM019071.1:129222630-130442630 GCA_009667805.1 Leptobrachium leishanense
TGCTCCTCGGTTGGTGAGGGCTTTTTATTTGGCTCATCCCCGCGCCCCTGGGGGTCGTCCAGTGGCCGCCCGTAGAGGGGGGGTTCTGTCACGTTGGCCCCCGCACCCCCCCGGCGCCTGGCAGCAGCTTCCTCGCTGCTCGCTGGCCAGGCGCCGAGTGTTATTGCGGTCACTTCCGCACACGTGGGGACGCCGGGGGGCGGGGCCTGGCGGGCTGGCGCGGACCCGCCGGGTTTAAAGCCCAGACTCTCAGAGAAGCCGGTGCCCTGACGTGGTAGTTATTTCCCGCAGAGCTCTTGTATATTGTTACATAATTATTGACTATTCTGTGTATGACCCCTGGCATTGGCAAACTAACGATTCTGTGCATGACCCTTGGCATTGGCAAACTAACGATTCTGTGCATGACCCCTGGCATTGGCAAACTAACGATTCTGTGCATGACCCTTGGCATTGGCAAACTAACGATTCTGTGTATGACCCTTGGCATTGGCAAACTAACGATTCTGTGCATGACCCCTGGCATTGGCAAACTAACGATTCTGTGCATGACCCCTGGTATTGGCAAATCAACGATTCTGTGAATAACTCCTGGTATTGACTTTACTCCTCTATTCTGGTATTGAGGTCAGTCTGTGTGGCACCCCAAGCACACATCAGACCACCCCTTGTATTGTTAGGGTCTTGGGAGGAGTTAACTATTCTAGTTCTTGTGTATCATTCTGTGTCTGTCTAGTCGTGCCGACCACTCTAAGGATCGGAAGGGTAGAGAGTGTCCTGCGTATAGGGACCACTAGCCAGATAGCAGAGGGATCCGTGACGTCTCTCTTGTATGTGTTCTGTACTGCCCTTCTAGTAGTCTGTCTAGTCGTACCGACCACTCTAAGGATCGGAAGGTTAGAGAGTGACCTGCGTACAGGGACCACCACTATAGTAATCAGGGGGATCCGTGACAAAATGCCCCGAATGTCAGAATTCCTTGGGCAATTCTTTTCACAGTCACATAAACCCAATCCCTCCCCACCGGAATTTCAAAAATAAAAAACATTTCTGGACGATTAAGGGTGGGGGCCGAGCCCCTAAAAAGCACCCTGTGGTTATCCCCCGTTGGCAGGTGGTCAGGGCCTGTGCCCATCAAAACACCCACTTGTTGATCCTCTGAATCATCGGGGTTAGGATCATTTAGGTGCTCATGGCTGTGGTTTTTGTCAGCTTCAGCCTCAACGGATTGGTCTTGTCGGTAACGACCTTCCATGCTGGCTCAGGACTAGCTGCAGCTGCTTTCACTCTGGAGTGATGTATCCACGGGACCACCTTGGCAACCTTTACTGCTGTAGGGGTTGATAACAGGACAAGGTAAGGACCTCTCCATTTTGGACCCAGTGGATCATTTTTCCACTCTTTTACCCATACTGAGTCACCCGGACAATACTTATACAGTGAAGGATACAGAAAATACGGTATATCAGTATCCCTATCCAAATATTTAATTTCTGCATTGATTTACCCAGCATTACTATCTGATCATTTAGTTTAGTTTCTCCCAATGCCCGAAGGTCCCCCCTTAGTCCATTAATTAGAGGGGTTGGCCGTCCAAACATAAGTTCGTACGGACTTAGCTTCAATTGGGGGGTTGGTCTGCACCTAATGTGCAAAAGGACTATCGGCAGCAAGTCCAACCAGCCTAGTGACGTCTCTTGGCACAGTTTGGACATCAAAGTCTTTAGGGTACGGTTCATTCTTTCAACTTTTCCCGAACTTTGGGGCCTGTAGGCGGTATGTAGCTTCCAGGTGATGCCCAGTAGCCGGGCAAGTTGTTGCAAACAGTTCTGGATAAATGCAGGGCCATTGTCCGACCCTATTTCGAGTGGAAGTCCGTAACGTGGTATTATTTCTTTCATCAGGCTCTTTACCACTTCTGTCGTCTTTTCAGTTCTTGTTGGGAAGGCTTCCACCCATCCTGTCAAAGTGCACACCATCACTAGTAAATATTTGTATCCTTTGCAGGGTGGCAGCACTGTAAAGTCTATTTGTAATGATGCCATTGGGGATAGCCCGATGGGCCTGTTCTCAAAATAACAAATCTTGTCTGTCTTGTGAATCTCTTACTGCTGGTATAAAAAAGTTCATTGCACTTCTCTTCATTCTTGGCAGTCTGTTCTTGATAAGGATCTCCTTAAGGAAGAACCTCACCAGTGGGACTTGATATTCTTCTGCTCCCAATTCTCCCAGACTGTGCAGTATTCGTGTGATTCGTAGATTATTGTGAGAATTGATTGTCAAATTTTCAAAACGTGACGCGAAATTTTCTGCTCGTTCAACTTCAATTTTCTTTGTCTTCCTCCTCTTCTTTGTCTTCCTCCTCCCCCACTATTTTCACGCCGAAGAATTTCAGCATCATCTTGTAGACTCTGCGCAGCCTTTGCTGAACTTCTGAGGTGTTAACCATTAGGCGTGTCTCTTGCGGATTTAGGGGAGTAGAGTAGAAATTTCGGCCTTGTGTTCGAGTTGGGAAAAACCATTGGATATAATCATGGTTGAGTTCTATCAGTTCATAGTCATCTTGCCACTTGTGCAGTATTATTTCAATGAACTCGCCGTGGGGTTCAAACTTTTTCAAATTCATATAGAACTCGTAATTTGGCATGGAAAATTGAGGTTCTTGCTTGCAGATCAGTAATTTAGCTTGATCTTCTGTTGGCGGTGGCGGTTTTGCAGCTGCTTTTGCGGCCTGGTCCGCGCGTCTGTTACCTTTTGGAATTTCATCATGGCCTTTTTGGTTGCCACGGCAGTGCATGATGCTGACAGCACTTGGTTTCCATACTGCTTCCAGGAGGGCCGCGATTTCAGCTGCATATTTTATTTGTTGTCCTGAAGACGTAAGTAGGCCTCTCTCTTTGTAGAGTGCACCATGTGCATGGACTGTCATGAAGGCGTATTTGGAATCTGTGTAGATATTTACTCTTTTGCCTTCAGAGATTTCAAGGGCTCTGGTCAAAGCTGTTATTTCGGCCAATTGTGCAGATGTATGGCCTGGCAGTGGCTTTGCTTCGATGACTTCTTCTGTTGAGACTACTGCATAGCCGGAGACTTCCTTCCCATCATCCATATAGCTGCTACCATCAGTGAATAGCTGTAGATCGTATTTGTCTAGGGGTACGTCTTTCAAATCCGGCCTGCTACTGAACCAGTAACCTTCTTTCACATCCAGCAGAGCCTTGACAGCGTGGGGCACCTTGACATGAAGAACTTGTCCAAGGGTCAGTTTGTCTGCTTCTGCTATCAGCATTGCGGTGGCAGCCACTGCTTTCAGGCATGGGGGTAGGCCGCAGGCCACAGGGTCGAATTGCTTGGAGAGGTAGGCCACAGGCCTCAGCCATGAGCCAAAGGTCTGGACCGCTACTCCTGTTGCTGTTTGATTATGTTCATGCACGAACAGCTGGAAGGGCTTGCTGTGATCGGGCAGGCCCAGTGCAGGAGCTTCCATCAGCAAGGTTTTTAATTTCAGGAACGCTGCTGTTTGCTCTTCTTCCAATGAAAGGGGTCTAGTTCTCCCCCCTTGGTGGCTTGATGAAGCGGTTTGGCAATATCGGCGAAGTTGGGGATCCACAGGCGGCAGAAGCCTGCAGCTCCCAAGAACTCACGGACTTGTCTCCTGGTCTTTGGTTGGGGTATGCGGCACACTGCTTCTTTCCTTTCTGCCCCTAGTGCACGTTTGGTACCTGTTAACTGGAATCCCAGATATTTTACACTCTGTTTACATATTTGTGCTTTCTTTTTAGGCACTCTGTAACCTGCTTGGCTTAGCAGATGTAGCAAAACTTTTGTGGCGGATAAACAGTCTTTTTCTGTGGGGGAAACCAGTGTAATTAATCAACATACTGTAGCGTGGAAGGACAAGAGGTCCTGGCTGAGCGCGCATCCATTGTAGATACCTCCCACTGAAAAATAAAAAAAAGGTTGTCTTGCTGGAACAATGGTGTGTTCCACGGTGACACGCAGAATTTCAATATACCGTAGTCTTTAAATCTCTGCAAATGTATTTGTATATTCTGCTTGGCTTTCTTTGGGATATAATATTGTCTTAGAGCCACCGGTATTGCGCCGGGCTTTAATTCAACTAATCTGGGCGGGTTGTCCTCCGCCCCCACCTCAGGAATTCCAAGGAGTAGTGCGTGCGGGGACAGCAGGCAGAGTAGATGCCGTGCGCCATTCTTCTTCCCTCGGCATAACTACTGCGATTTTCACAGATTGGGGGTTGTGCGGGCTGGCTGGATTATACTACCGAACAAAACTGCCACCCTCCGGCAGGTTTAATTGAACGTGACCCCCGGGAAAAAAACATAATTTGGGCTTGCAATTTGCAAAAGATATCCCGCCCCAGGAGCTGGATGGGACATTCGGGCATATACATATACACATTTGTAAATAATATTCTCAGAAATATTTTCCCATAGCCCAAAACAGACTCTTAATACTACATCGAAAAAAAAACAATAAAAATAAATCATTCCATCAAAAATCAAACAAAAACATACCTTGTAAAAACAGTAAAGAAAAATTACTTTAATTATTTCTCGAATTAATTTTCTAACCGTTTCATATATTTCAATTTAATTTGTTAATAAATTTTATATTTTAGTAGGCAATATTGTATACTATTACATACTTATTATTATTTATATGCAATAATATTTTCTTTTCTTTTCTATTTAATTCTAGCTCTGAACAAAACTTAAACTTTCGGAATAATATCAACACAAAATATAAACATATATCTTGCACTCAACAGACTTCAGACAAATATTCTATTGTAACACACACTAAAATTAGCTAAGCATAGTACGCTGCACAGGTACACAAAGGGTTATTCTTCCAGCTATCAGAGAGCAAAGAAAAACAAACTGCTCCCTCCTTCTTCCCCTCTCTCTTGCAAACAGTCTGTCAGAAAAGGAGGGGGCCTATACACCAGGGACGACGCTCAATCTCAACTTTAATTGAACAGTTTAATAATCAATTAAAAACACAATCGGACAAAATCAGTCTGAACCACACACACAAACTATACAGCACTGCAACTATCTCACTCCGTAAAATATTAATTAATTTATATATGCTCCCATCGGGCATCTCAATCTTTTCTGGTGGAGCCTCTCTATCTCCTCTACCCGATGCACCCTGCTCTTCTTCCTCAGCCATACGGGACGGAGCGGAGGGAGCTGACCAAGAAACAGCTGCCCGCGCCCCCCTCTCTCTCTCTCTATTATTTTGGGGGTCCTGTTTCTTATTTCTCCCCGCTATCATTTATAAAATGACTCTTGTTTTTAATACAATATCTCCATATATCTATATACAGGTATTGTTCAGGATATCTGTACTGCTCTATAACTTGGGAATATACCTTCTGTACCAACTCCGGGTCCATTGACCCCTGCTCTGGCCATCTTGGGACTAATAACGGCCACACAACTGTACACATCACTTTTAATTTCTCTTTTGTCAATTCTACACCATAATCATGCGTTTTATATAATGCTTCAAAATTCCGCACCATATATTCTAGGGGCGTCTCACCCTCCTTCACCTTCTTGGGCTTAGATGACCCGTTACCCATTATTACTCTTGAAAACAGTACTCTTTGCAATACAGATATATTATTTCAACAACAGTTAAAATCTACAGTCTGATACTTCAGTCAACAATTCCTTCGTATCTACAGTCGCCAGAAACGTACATTCGGGGTCCAAACTCGTATTTGCTTCCTCGCGGAGCGAGTAGGCGCACGTTCACTCACAGCACTCGAGTCAATTCATTCACAACACATTCCGTATCAGATGCTTTCATCACATAACAGAACATAAAGCACTTCAACTCTTCCATTAGCCGAGGCTCATTCCCTCTTCTGTGGCTCCTTATACCCCGTAATTTGAACTCTAACTCTTGACTGCTTGTGACTATGTGCACCCCGTTCCTTATCTATACTTCCATCTGCAATTCCAATCTGCTTTATAGATAATCTACCCACTCAGCACCACTATCTCTGCAGCTACCGCTGGCTCCACTATGAGCCCTTTTCACTACACGGCGTACACACTAGGCACTGACTCAGGCTCTCAGCCCAGTCACAGAAAATCCCTCCTCCTTTCCCTTTTACCCACGTGGCGAAGCTCTATTTACAAACACTGAACTATGCAACTCCACGCAGCTACCTTCTCCCTCTCTTACAGAACTACCCTTTGATTGGCATTCAATTCCCCCGAATCCAGACACCCGCTAGCCACTCTGGCTCCTCAGCAATGTCAGCGCTATCAGCGGCGGGCTAGATATGCCAATAGGATGGTGGCCATCGCATCCTCTTATCCGTCTATCTCAGTCGGACGTTTCCCTTAGATACCGGTATTTCCTTTAGACATACAAAACATAGAAGACACGTTACCTATCGCCGGCGCTGCTCGCTGTTTCCTCGGACTCAGGGTTGTCCCAGTTTCCCGGGCCGGGGGGTCCGTTTGGGACGAGATGAGGTCCACTGTACAGGAAATCCTGCTTGGCGCCTGCAGATGTCAGCTCACCTTCAACGGACGCCCCCAACCATCGGGATTCTGGCACTGCTGCAGTCAAGCGCCGCACTGTGTTCAGCAGCCGTTGCCTGTGTCTTGGCAAAAGGCCCGTTATCCCGGCTATCGAGTCCCCCAGAAATGTAGCCGGAGTCAGACAGGTTCACTTTCATTAACGGCGCCGGACCAGACACAAGCAAGGATTGTCCAAACACGAGTCTCTTCAGGAAAGGCAAGAGTTTATTGTGTCGTCACACAAGTGCTCACACAGGATTGAATCGCTTAGAGTGAGCCCCGATTACAGAGACATGAGGTTTTATGCCCCAAATACATAATTAGGTACATCCCCATTAGCCCACCTCCCTATGACACTCTATTCCACCCCACGTGGGTTAATACCTCCCATCATTAATTCGAACACAAAGAACATTCCACATATAACTATAAATTGATACACTTCTCGTTAGTTTGACAGTCTGTGATTTGTTTGTGCTGTCTTTCTCCGGCAGTGCCTCCCTCCCTATCGGCTATGTTTATTCAGATGGCCTGGGGCCCGGTCTTCTATACTCCTTCGTCTTTCCGCGGGCCCCAACGACCTTGGAGTATCTACTTCTCCGTGCCAGAAACAGCAGAGATCCTTCATAAAGCTTTAATTGCTTTTCTGCTAATCTAAACGCATTCCTAAATTTCTACATATACCTCATTCTAGTTTCAGTTACAAACCTGTCTAGTTATATACAAGTGAACCAATATTCTGAACAAGATGGCTGCCTGGCTCATAGTAACAACCATCTTTCAGCCTGATTCTCCTTCAGTTACACACCTGCACACGCCAAATACATAGAAACGCTCCTAAAAATAGAGATTTGGTGCTATAGTAGGATCTGTCCTTCATAAACCGGGGGAATTGGGAGGTATGGCTCTGTTATACACAAGTACACACACCCTGAATATATAGAGGGGGCCTCAAACTCTGGCCCCCAGATGTTTATTGCCTACACTTCCCATAATTCTTTGAATGCTATAAATGGCCAGATAATCATGGGAGCTGTAGTTCAGAACCATCTGGGGAGGGGTGTCAGAGTTTGGCATACCTGATACATATAAACCTCATAGAAAGAGGAATTTGGTCCAAAAGTAGGGACTGTCTCCCCTAAATAGGGCCACTTGGGAGGTATGCATCTATGTTGTGCTTATTTTATGAGTGTGCAGCGGTATATTCTCTCAGATTGATTACTCGCGGTTATGACATGCACTGCCCTTTGTTTACAGTATTCACATGTCACATAGGAAAAGGGTCTGTGCGGTTTAAAAGTCAGAACATCCACACAGGAAGTGATTTGTTTGATGGGGGGGGGGGGGAACATGTTACAGGCGCCATCTTGGTACACTCAGCGCTGGTCCCGGAAGTGCCTTCAGCGCTGCACGTGCGGAGGGAGCAAGATGCTGCCATTGAGGTTACTTTGCTCCCTTCATTTAGGTCGGGGCTTTAGCACTGGAGTGACTGAGGCCAGCACTGTACAAGAGCTGCTAATGGTGAGCGAGATATTACATACTAGATCCCCAACGCTTTATGTAAAACACGCTGGTTTAACCATATGACCCCGCAGTGACCTCCCATGGCGGCCATATTGGTAGAGGAAGAGTCTTACAGTGGAGAAAATAAAGGGGATATTAAGTTTTGTTTATTGCCATTTTTGTGTCCTCCTGGGTGCACTTTGGGGGTTAAAACGCAATTTGCTGTCTGTCGTATATTTCTGTATTCTAAAATGTGTCATTCTGCATTGTTAATTAGTGTAACTTGTTTTTAATGAATGAGAATTGTTGCAGTTAGGGTTGCCTGATCCTCAATGTTTTCCTGGACATTCAATGTATTCATGCTGATGGGCATTGAATGTTATTACATCCCTGCAGAAGTCATTTGCTGCAGGGCTTCAAAGTAGAATGACCTTCCCTGGTTATATAACAGATTTTACTCGGTCACCATATGAATTCTACATACTGCAGAGCACCATCTAACCTGTGCTCTCCCTAGGGTTGCCAGATCTGCCATGTTTTCCTGGACACACATAATTTATTCATGCCGATGGGCAGTGCATGAAAAATGCCACCCGCAGCATGTAGAATCCATACGCTGCAGGCAAGAAATTATTATTTATACTTTTATTTATAAAGCGCCATCATATTCCGCAGCGCTGAACAACGGGTATGATACAGACAGGGTTACAATACATTGAACAACATTTGATAAACTGATATATATGAGGAAACGAGGGCCCTATTCCCGTGGGAACTCACAATCTAGAAGGGTTGGGGTGGAAACAAGAGGAGAGGACTGCAATGTGAGAGTGATGGACTGGTTGGGGCAGTGATGTGTCTTAGTGAGTTGGGTGGCAGACTTCCCCGTATTGAAGGAGGATCAGTATGGGAATGTCTTATACGAGAGGAAGAGATGAAAATAGTGGAGGGGTTGGTGGTACAGAGGCAGGAGTTCCATTTTAGGATGAATGCAGAGTAAAAGAGTAGAAGAGACCAGGAGCGCATTGTGCAGCAGTATGTGGACCTTGCAGTTCCAATTCCAGCAGGGGGAGGGGGAGCTGGTGGCCAGAAAACCACTGCAGAGCTTTCATGGGAGAGACCAGAAGCCTGGGATTAGTAAGAGTAATTAGAGAAAAGTGGAGACAGCTGGAAAGGATGCCTGAAATTAGAGGCCGGTCCGGGGTGGGACTGATCAGTGTTGAAATTAAACTTTTGCTGTGTTTCTGTGTGAAAAGGAAATTAATTCAGGTAAGTAACTAGGTGTCAGAGGCCTTTTGTAATGGGGGGCACTAGTGAAAGACTAGCTACATATTTTATCTACAAATGTGGGAATTTAGAGGATAATCAGCCAGAAATGAATACAATTGCGATGATAGAATTAGGGATGCACCGATACCGATACCAGTATCGGTGCCGATACTACCGTTTTGACGAGTACTCGTCAAAAATCGCCCGATACTTTTACCGATACTTCCGCTCCAGTGGGACAGCAATTGCGGCCTCTGGCGCTTCAATCGCGGCCTCCGGGCTTGAAACTGCTTGAATCGCGGCATCCATGGCTTCAAACTCGGCCTCTGGCGCTCACTCTGTGCGTGTTCGTCGCACGAGTCAGCGCATCACCGCAGTGAGAGACTGACAGATCACGTGGGACTGGCTGCTAGTCATAAAAGGAGTGGCACGTCTCACTAGAAGCAGGTGCGTATGTTCTGGCTGTCTCTTTCCCCCCCCCAAATGAAAAAAAAAAAATTATTTTGCCCAGCAACTTGTTTTTGTTAGTTTGCAGGGGGGAGGGACAGACATACTATAAACTTTGAAGGCCTGATGCAGCGGTTCGGACTCAGATGCCTGTCCCGACACTCAGATAATTTATTTTGCCCAGCAACTTATTTATCGGAGTGCCGGGACAGGCCTCCGAACGGCTGAATCAGGCCTGCAAAGTTTATTGTTTATCTGTCCCTTCCCCCAACGAAGGAAAATAAAGTGATGGGGGGAAACAGAGTGCTGGGACAGCAGGACTCTGAAGTTTATATTCAGTTTGTCTGTCCCCTCTCTCCCCCCACCGCCTAAACAAAAGAAAATAAATTGATAGGGGGAAAAACGGAGTGCTGGGGCAGTTATTATAAACAGTGATTATAGCCAATTAATATTCATTCATCTTTGACCATGCTGTGAATACAGAATGAATAAACAAAATGAAATTTTTTCCCCTTTGCTGAATAGTGAATAGAATAGTGATTAATTATTATTAATCACTATTCAGCAATGGAATAATTCATTCTTTCGTAGTTTTAGAAAAAATGTGTCCTGTCCCTTTAAGAAAAAGTATCGGTAATTGGTATCGGTGAGTACTTGAACAAAGGTATCGGTACTCGTACTCGGTCTTAAAAAAGTGGTATCGGTGCATCCCTAGATAGAATATTGCAGAATGTGATGGTGGCCATCGTGTTGATCTGGATACTTGGCTTGTGATTGCAGAGATGTTCCTTGCAGACTGATCACTGTTGGAATGAAACTTTTGCGGTGTGTTTCTGGCTTGTGATTGCAGAGATCAAAAGGGAATCCCAGGTGACCTGCCTTGATTTCTTTCCTGCAGCATACGAATTATACATGTTGCAGGGTAGCATTTTCCCCTGTGCTCCCCCTCTGCATGAAATAGTAATGTGTGCAGGAAAACATGGCATCCATGGCTATGCTCCTCCTCCGTGGGTGTTGCTAAACTTGTCAGTTTTTCTTAGTCATCTTGCTTTGTTTGACTTAATCGATGGTTAAAATGATTCTAAAAACCACTAAAACACAATTTAGCAGTGATGGGTCAATGAAAGCTTTTATGTACTTTTTTTTAAAAATTTTTATATTCCAGTGCTTAGTTATGTTTTCTTAATACTGCTTTCCATTTTGATCTTGAAATTCTCATTAAGATATATACGTCTAGCGCGGCAGCAGTAACCGTAACATACCTCCGTCCATTTGCCCTGCTTCCTTTTTGTACGTTAAGTTTCATTGTGACCAGTGTTGATAAAGTTCTTTTGATTGTTTCTGCCACCAGGTGGTTGGGCTGGGAAACTACAGCATGGCTGGCACAAGGCACAGCGTTGGCATGGCGGTGCTTAATCAGCTGGCCCGGAGGTTGAACGTCGCCGACCGGTGGAGAGCAGACAGGCAATCCAAAGCGGACCTCGTTGAAACCCAAGTGGATGGAATGCAGCTGGTGCTGGTAAAACCCCGGCAGTTCATGAACGTTAATGGAGAGAGCGTGGCTAAAGCGGTAAAATAAAATCCACAGGCCGAAATGAAGGGAGGGGGGTGGCTTTATTGTAGTTCTCATTTAACCCCTTCACTGCTGAGCCATTTCACGTCTTAAAAAACACTTTCCTTTCTTTTTATTATTCTTTTTTTTTCTTTTAAATTAAGCATGGTTATGTTTGGTATCATTGTAAAGGCCATGGTCTGGCCTTTCTAATGATACCAAACATGACCCTGCTAGCTGCCAATAATCGGGAGATAGGGGGTTCCTTTGAACCCTGATATCTTTCCTTAGGAGTCAATGAGGACGTTCCCCCACACGTCCTCAGCAGTGAAAGGGTTAAAGCTATACTGAATGTGAGCAAGACACAAGATGATGATCCTGTGTTTGCATTCTTAAACTCCTCAGTGCTAAGGACGTGTGGGAGACGTCCTGTATATAACTTGTGATCATTATCTCCCTGAAGCCTTTGAAGTGAAGAAAAGCAGCTGCAGGTCAGGCACCCCTTATCTGGAATTCTAAAATCCGGTAGACTCTGAAAAACTGAATTTTAGGAGGGGTCTAAATTTTAGGATTTCTGGACTGGGGCTCTGCATAGTGTCGCGTCACTGCGGCTCTGGAATGTGGCTTTGACCGTTGCAGCAGACCGTGCCACACGCTGGGAGTCTTTGGACAGTCCCAGCGTGTGACCTGCTGGTTGGAGTCTCGCAGACTTCAGGCGACATGTCCATAAAGAAGAGCGAGCTCCCGTAATCCCAGCGGATTAGGGGTGCTTAACCTGTATTCACACTTGTTTGCTTTGCCCAGATTTCATTCTGAAAGATCAAGTTGTTACCCAACACCTGTACCTCCCGAGCTGCCCACTTTGTATGGAACTCCCTCCCGCACAACATTAGACTCTCCCCGTCTCTCCAGTCCTTCAAGAAGTCTCTGAAAACACAATACTTTAGAGAAGCCTATTGGCTCACTCCATGATTCCCCCACTGTACATTTCTTGCTCCATCTTCCCATTCAGCCCACATACGCCCCACTATTTCCCCTGCTTGGCATGTCACCCCTTCCCGCTTTAAATTGTACGCTCGCAGCAGGGTCCTCTCTCCTACGGTTGTGTGTGGTTGACGTGTTTGTATATTTGGTGTTCTGTCTCTAACGTTGTACAGCGGTTCGGAACTTGTTGGCGCTCTATACATACTTGTATACTGTATACAGTATATTTAGGAGTGCCTATCTGTAAGGCTAGGGTAAGACGAGCGCGTTTTCTACAGACTGTGCGCCTGTGCAGTACAGACGCACTTTTTGACGGAAGACGCAGTAGTGGCCACACAGTCTGTTTTTGTGACTGACGTTATTTTTGACGGATGTAGGAGGGAAAATAAATTAAAATGAAAAACCATTTTGTCTGTCAAAAATGCTGGACGTATAAATGCAGTCCGTCTGACTACGTTCCATCACTCACACACAAAGCTATGCAGACGTGGCGCACTCCGCACGTCCGTTCTAGCAGTTTTACGTTCTTGCCTAACCTGCGTCCGTTTGCCACGTCCGTTGTGTGTCCGTAATTCTGTGTGGGGCTCCATTGATCATAATTTTATGCTACCACGGACGTTAAAATGTGCGGCAACACGAACGTGAACACTGCGCTCGTCTGACCCCAGCCTTATACCGCTCGCACTTTTTGTCAGTGCTTTTATCTCCCTGGTCAGTGGGCTCGTTTTTATCCCGGTCTTTTCACTCTGCTGACTACCTGATCGTACTCGCACCCCGTACAGAATTCTCCGGAGTTGGCCATTGCAACATCCGATTCCCACTCTGTCTTGTCTTTCAAGAAGTCCTACAAAACTCCTTTTGAGACCCTTATCCTCCAGTGGTTCTCAACTCCGGTCTTCAAGTCCCCCCCTAACAGGCCAGGTTTTAAGGATTACCTTGAGGAAATGCCGACTTAGGCTGGGGTCAGACGAACGCAGTGCGAACGCGCATGCAACCGCACTTTATCACGGCTGTAGTAGCAGCAAATGACGGGCAATATACGAAGTTCGGCCGCACAACGCAAGCGGCAAACGAACGCATTTTTTCGAGAACGTGATACCGCTAGTACTGACGTACAGAGAGCGCTGCGTCCGCTAGCGGCGTGATTAGGAGATGTCCGACCAACATAACGTCCAGACGCAAAAAGGGTTTTATTGATGATCCGTACAAAATCACGGCCGAAAATGCGCATTGTATGACCGCTATCGCGTATTCCGCGGAAAAATACGTCCATTCGTTCGAACGCACTTTTTCACGGACGACATGAAAAAATGCGTTTGTCTGACCCTAGCCTGAATCCTGCAATCACTGAGCAGCAAATCCTATCACCTGTGCTGTGCTTCAGATATCCTGCAAACCTGGCCTGTTAAGGGAACCCGAGAACTGGAGTTGAGAATCACTGCTCTAATCCACCGATTTCCATTCTACTTTGCACACAGCCCCCTGATCGGCCATATTTTCCTGGACATACGTTACTATTTCGTCCAGAGGTAATGTGCTGTCCGCCCTGTAACATGTGTAATTCATATGCCGCAGAACTAGAGAAATCAATTACCTAATTAAGGCAGGTCAACGGATTTCTTTCCTGCAGCACATACATTGCAGGGTTGCACTTTTTTCATGCATAAAATGTGGGTGTCCAGGAAAACTTGGAGGATCTAGCCGCCGAACCCAACATTCAAGCTTTCCTGTTCACCCCTCTCCAAATCTCATTAGTTGTCCCCGCCTCTTGTTTCTGTGTATTTTGTCTTATTTTGCCCCTGTTGCTTGTTTGTTATTACACAGCTCATGGAATAAATAAATGTAATTGTGTTTTTGTATTTGCGCGTTTCCTCTTGTTGGGATTGGTTGGATCCTGATCTATTTAATTTTTATTTTTTTTCCCTGTAGCTGGAAAGTTTAATGTGATCCCCGAAAATATCTATCTTCTACACGATGAGCTGAGCAAACCGTTTGGAAAAGTGTCCCTGAAATTGGGAGGAAGTGCCAAGTACGGCTCTATATATATTTTTATTTTTTCTCTCTCCCCCCCCCCCCCCCCCATTCTTCTTGTATGTAAATCTTTATATGCATTGCATGGTTTGTAGAATGTAAGTCAGGTGTCGGCAGCCTTGGCGTTCCAGATGTTTTGCAACTACATCTCCCATAATGCTCAGTGACTCATTAGTTGGGAGGAGACTCGTGGGAAGTGCATTTCCAAAACATGTGGAGGAACAACGTTGTGTCATGCTTCTAGCCTGGTGACCCATGTTATTCCCTTGTTCATATTCCAGGCCGGAGTTTGCACGTGTCTGCCCCATTCCGCATGCGCTTTCCACTCCAGGATTTCACTGCAGCCTGACTAGTCTGATCACCTGACCTTGGGCACTTGCCTATTTAAGACTACATCTCCCATGCTGCAATGCGCTTGTATAGGGACTTCCTGTTCCCTGTGTAATTGCCATTATCCTATTTGCTTGTAGTATTGCTTATTGTTCCCCCTTGCTTGATTATTCCCTCTATGCAGAAAAAAACGGTTTAGCGCCTATTCTCTACCAGGGCGGCTGCGGAGACCAGAAGTAACCAGCCCAGTTCATGTATACAAACATAACAAGAAAAAAGGTTGTCTTTTGCGCTCACCGCTGTAGCTCCATGCCAGACAAAACAAAGGTTTTGGTTTACTTGAATGGCCATTAAAGTGTAAGCTCACCTGCCACGGCACCTATGGGTCAGGTGGGTCCTAACCTAATGAAACCAAGAGCTGCTTTTTAAGCAATCCCATATCCTCATGCTCCTTCTCAGCCATGAGAGAGACTGCTGGGTTTATATTTATACCCTCACCAGGAACAATTCCACCTCAGGATTAAAAAAGAAAACACGGAAAGAGGCAGCAGCAAAAATGACCTGGCTAGAGATACAACAAAGTATACAGTTTATACTTTTACCTGGTTTCTTTTATTTCCCTTGTTCCACCTTTTTTAATTTTATTTTTATATTAACCCCTGCTATTCCCCTGTGTACCGATCCTGGCTTATTCACATTGACTGCTCTTTGTGTCTTTCTTGCCTTTCCTCTTAGTTGTTGTATCCTCGCCGAGTATCACCCAGCTGTTTTCATTGTTTCTCCCTGTCAGATCAGATACGGCCCCATAAGGACCCTTGTTTTTGTTCATGGTTCCCTTTTGGTTTGCTTGTGTTTACCCTTAACCCCATGCCATCCTTACTGGAGAGATTATATATATATTTATATATTTATATATTTATATTTATATATATATATCATTATATATTTTTTTTTTTTTTGGTCGTGTCCTGCCCAGCAGTATGCAGCCTTCATTTGCAGTCTGTTATTATGCTGGTTGTACCCTCTGCCTTTTTATGACTTCTAGCTGCGCAATATGGGTCCCCACCCAGCTCTCGCCGGATGCCACCCTGACAGGTTGCTGTCCCATGGTCTAATTTATACTCACAAATTTTGTATTTCAGGGGTCACAATGGGGTTCGTTCCTGCATCAACTACCTGCAATCAGACGTGAGTTCCCAGTTAGAAAGTGATTTTTTTTAATTTTGAATGCTATACCAGTGTAGGAGACGGGACTATTCTTGTTTTGTCTTGCAGTGCATGACCAGGCTTTTGATCGGCATTGGACGCCCCGCTGGGAGCTCTTCTGTTGTAGGATACGTTCTTGAACCTTTCACAAGACCCGAGCAAGAAACTCTGCCGCAGGTTTTGGAGCTGGGAGTGGACACGCTGCTTGCACACATCAGGAGTAGGACTAGCGCTGGTCCTGCAGGAAGCAACGGGACGATAAAGAATGCAGAAAGTCATTCCAGTAAATCATGATTTTACTACATGGCTGCGGCAGGACCTCAATACCGAACTCTTAAGGAAGTAGCAATATTACAGCCAAGATTCTGATCCCGTATCAGACGTTTATTTATTTTAAGTCATGTCTATATTTCAGCGTTTTATTGGGTTGGGCTTCCTTTTGGTCATACGTCATTTTTAGAATGCACTATACGGAGGAAATGTGCACAAGATATGCTGCAGGAGTGTCGACCATTTTTAAATCTACTTGTCCAGTGGACTAATGCGATAGTCCAATCTGCTTGTCCCTTATGACCATTACCTGCCATGATAAGCAAAATAATTATTGCGTCTGAAATCCAAGCTTTTCACCCTCTCAGACTTATCCCAAACGTACAAGTGGAGCAGAACAGTTTTTTGGGGTTTTTGTTGTGCTTGATTTTAGATCTATAGGAGCCCTGGCCTCTTTCATTGGACACATATCATGCTCACTGCGCACAAAACTCTTTCCCTGCTGTATGTAGAATTCATACTTTGTAGGAGGGAAATCAACTCCCTTTTTAAGGTTATGTTATTCCTGAAACCTATGAATTCGACCTACGACTGTAAACCATGTGTGTTTTTACAATATTTATAGAAAGAGGAAGAACCTTGACTTATAAAAATAAGTTTTGCAAAATGTGAGAACATTGTGGATTACATCCTGACGTTTCACCAATTAAATGGTCTTTTTTTTTTTTGTAAGCCTACCTTGAAAAAGACAAGTGGAAATGTTAGGATGTGATCCATAATTACATTTTATATATATAGGTAGGATTTTAAAAAACAGGAGTTCAGTTAACCAGGTATTTATTGTTTTATATAATTGTTCTTATTTTGGAGAAATGAGTGGCAGCAAGATTGAAGGTCTAACTTCATGCTCATCTTGTAACGTATGCATGTCTGGAAGAATCCTTTCCGGGTCCTTAACACTGTGGTAGGTGTGCGCATGTTGCTCTTACGGAAGCTCACATGGGAGAGGCAAATCGCAACATTGAGGTAGACTGACAACCTTGAAAGCAGCCTGGTCCTCGCGGAGTGTAGCTGGGGAACGACGTGGAATGGGAGGAGATGAAGGAACAGGTACGTAGCTGGGTGACAGTTGCAGGGGGTGGTAGGAGGAAAGGGTCGGCTGGTCGTGATTTTGTGCACACAAGCTGAATTTCCCTTTTTGCGGGGGGGGGGATCAGCTCCGGAGTAGCTGTACGGGTAGAAACTGCTTAAACAGCCCTCCTCATACAGGAGGGATCAAGAGTTTAAGAAAGCCTAATCTGTCAGCTTGTGGCTGACAGTGAGTGGATTATTGGGGGGAACCGGATAAGACCCAGCTGTGGTGGTTCATACCAATGGTACTGATTACGAAGTCAGAGGAAGAATGATTTCAGAGAACTAGGAAATGCACTAAAAGTCCTCTAAGGTTGCAGTGGGAGATCAGGGAGGTTAATTCGTGGCTAAAGTCTTGGTACAGGAAGGAGGGCTTTGGGTTTTTAGAGCACTGGGCTTATTTTGCACTGATGCGCAATCTCTATAGACCGGGTCGATTGCACCTGAATGGGAAATGCTAGGTGACAGGATGGCTAAAAGGAGAATGGACAGTGGATGGGAGTCAGCTCAAATTGGGTGGGGGTAAAGTTACTTTCGATCCGCGTGGGCTGTGAAAATATTAACTGTATGCTTGCTAATGCACGAACCTTCCACAACAAGATGGGGGAAGCAATAGCCTTTACTAAGCAATATGGCATAAGGGGTATAACATAAACGTGGAGAGATGAAACGCGTGAGTGGGCAGTAAATTTACATGGTTACACATTGTATGGGATGGTTAGGAGGAGTATGTTTGAATGTCAATCATGATTAAAAGCCATATATTACACAACTGGTATGTGAGGGAAATGTGGAATCTTTTATGGATAAATAGCTGTTAGGGGAATAAAGTGGGAAGTCAGCTAATGTGGATAACGATGAGGAAGAACAGCCGTTAGAGCAAATCAGGAAGGCTGTACTTGTAACCGTTTAATTCCAGGAGATTTTAATTACCCGGACATTAATTAGGATAGTGCAATTGGTAATTCAGCGAGGGGAATCCGGGTTCTAAACCTGTTAAATAATACTTTCATGTCACAACTGGTAGAAGCACCAGGCAGAAAGGATGTCTGTCTGGATCTGGTTTATAACAATGTTGATCTTTTGTCAAATGTACAAGTAAGGGAGCAGTTGGGAAACTATGACCATAATATAGTGTCTTTTTTTAAATAAAGGCAAAAAGGCATATTCATAGGGGGGGGGGTGTGTATGTTAAAACATAATTGTAAACGGGCCAACTTTTATTAAAATAAAAGAAACTCTCAATCTCATTGAGTGGCAGAAACTCTTTCATGGGAAAAACAGGATAAGCGGAATAACTTCAAACTGACCCTAGAAAAGTACAGATCACACTATAGAACACTGGGTAATCTAAAATAAATACTGAAACCAATGGGGCTCAATAGGAAGGTAAAACAGGAAACGAAACAAGGCATTTAAAGCTTTAAACAAATAGCAAAACCATTCCATTAAGCGCAAAGTGAATGTATAAAAATCTATCCTAATATAAACACCAATACTAGTGCAACATGACTTTTACAAATCAGTGATAATAGTGCAAAAAGTATATATACTTATACGTTTTGCACTATTATCACTTTTATAGATTGCACTTTAATGACAGGAGCACTTTTATTCAATCAAGCAAATGATAATCCTGTGCAAATCAATCCAGTGTAGCACAAAAAAATTGTGCAAAAAATATTTTTTAGAAATTAAGTGCAACTTTCAATAAAGTGCAATAATGTATACAATATTGTGTAACAGGTGAAACAAACAGCACCGCAATCACCTTGATGTTGCACAAGAAAGCCCTTTTAGAGCCCTATTATTATGATTGATAATTGCAAATCCCTTCTGTTGATACAAATGGCGGAGAAAATGATGACTCTTCACTAGCTATTCTGGAACCCCAGGGTCATATACAAGAAGTGAGCGTCACATGCAGGAAATGATTGAAGTCAGATAGCTTAACCCATCCTCTTTCAGAAGCACTTTATTGAGAAAGTAACAGCAAATAAAAGGTGTCTTGTGGGTAGAGAGGGCTTCTCTGTATTATGCTTTGGTATGGTAGGAAGGTGGATAGAGAGCTTCTCGATAATATGCTTTGGTATGGGAGGAAGGTGGATAGAGAGAGCTTCTCGATAATATGCTTTGGTATGGGAGGAAGGTAAAACCATGCATCTGCCCAGTATAACCAGGATGCTATTCACAAGCCTCCATGGATAGAATGCAGGAAGTGAAACTGGGCCAAACTATGCAAGTTAGACAGGGAGAGTGGACTAATCCAGGGCTCAAAATTTCAAGTCCCAAGCTACTAGCCAGACATTAACAGGGTTATCCAAAGAGATCCGAATTGCTTGTGAAAGTTAACCGAACGCTGAAAATCAGCGCTCGGTTACCTTTCCTGGCCATTCGGCTATCCAGAGAGCAGGCAATTCGCCAAATCCTGGCGAATTGCCTGCACATACGGTGCCTGTTCGAGGGCAGTGAAATCCCCATAAAAAAGTACTGCTTCGGCTATTCAGAGAACACAAACCAGCAGTGAAAGGTTCCCCTAATGCCCTGCCATTCGGTGGTTTAATTCGGCAAATTTATTAAGGAGAATCCCATAGACTTCAATGTTAAAAATATTCTGGTTTTAATTCAATATCTAATAAACCATTCATTATAAAATTCTGCAGCAAAAAGTCTCTTTATAGATTTTTTAGGATACTTTAAGCATTTTTCTGAATTTTTTGATTTGTTTTTAAAAGTCCGATTATATATATATATATATATATTTTTTTTTTAAGCTTACTTATTTGTTCTGTAATAGCCCTCTTTAATATCATTCCCTGGACCTCCTGTGTAAATTTCAGACATTTTCGCTCAGTAGTTTCTTTGTATGAATCTGTGAAAATGAAACGCTGTTTGCAAACGGTTTTGCTAATTTATTCACTGCCTCCTCTGCGTCTCAGCTGCTTCGGCTCTGTGTGATTCGGCTCCTGTTCGGCTGCTTCGCTGCGGTGTGATCGGCTCCTGCTCGGGTTTTTCGAAGGTTAATCCAGATGTTTTTGCTTGTTTTCGGCGTGCATTCGGTGGGTTTTGCGGTTTGTTTTCGTCAGGTTTGCGGTGACTTTTCCCTGCAATTCGGGGACCCTGTGGTGTTTGTTTGTTTGAATACACCGCAGGGTCACCGAAATGGGATCGGCAAAAGGAACCGAATTGAAGAGAACGAAACGTCACCGAACGTGCGGTGACTTTTCGAATCTCTTTGGATAACCCTGTAAGAGTTACTCGCCACCAGTTGCCCCACCTATCCCCTGCCCTTAGCCCCGCCCTTAACTCCTCCCCTAAACACGCCCTCTTAAAATATCTTACAAAATGACAGTTAAATGTTTTATTCAGAATAAAGTTACAAAAATAAATAACATTAATTACATTGGCACAGGTCCCCTTAAATAGTCACAGGTTTCCAATAAGAACAGACCTCATATAAAAATGCCCCAGCTCATGGATACTGCCCCAGCTCATTGATATACTGCCCCCCAGCTCATGGATATGCTCCAGCTCACACATGGGTATATAGCCCCAGCTCACTTGAGCTCATACATGGGTGGGTGTATAGCCCCCAGCTCTCACCTCCACCCGTCGGCGTTCTGCAGCTGTCCCAAAGAGGAGAGCGGCCGCTGATATGCAGCTTGGTCGCTCGCCAGGAACCACCTGACCAGCCGGTCAGGTGGTTCTCATCCCAGGCGAGCGGCCAAGCTGCATATCAGCGGCCGCTCGCCTCCTTGGGACAGCTGCAGAACGCCGGCGGCGATTTTCCCTCCTGGATCCGCCCCTGGCTGCAGCGTGCCTCCCACACTCATAACACAAGTCTGGGAACGGCACGCTGCAGTGGTTCCGCCCCCTCCCGCGCGTCCCCTGACCCCTCCTAATGTGATGCGTCGCGCACTCGCAGTGTATGATTCATCACATGGGTGGGCAGGTGACCCGCAAACGCGGACATCACGGGCCACGCAGGAGGGGGCAGCGCCGATCAGCGACAGCTCCGGGTTTCGGACTCCAAGAGTCCGATACCGGAGCTGTGAATAAAGGCGGCGGCACACTGAACCTGGCACCAGCACGGGTCAGTCCGCCCCACTCGCCCTCAGATAATTTCCACTCGCCAAATGCGAGCAGGCGAGTGGAAATTTTGAGGGCTGGACTAATCCATTCTTGGGTAAAAGCATAGGGGGAGGGGAACAAATGAGGATATACAATCTAGATGGTATTCCTTATGTATCTGCTGGCAGGAATACTGACCTGTCTTTACCCATTACACCTTTGTACAGTGCTGCGGAATGTGTTGGTGCTTAATAAATAAATAGATAAGGAATCTGGTTCTATGATACTAGCATTTACTCCGGTTGGCCGAGCTGCTGCACCTTCAAGTCCTTCAGATCAACCAAGAAGCAGTTTCAACACCGGCGGCCTCCATCTCCGCCTCAGTGAGCCCTAATCTAAATACAAGGAATACATGGGAAGTATCCAGGCTTGATAGCTTTCATATCTCTCCACCGAAACGCCAGAATTGGATACAGCCTTTCTGCCACTTCTATACCTGCTGGTCTTCTGCCAGAAGATACCGCCACCTTGGGATTGACCATTCTCCACTGTAGAAGTAACAAGATTATGGAACGAGCTCTGCTCTGGGCAAGAGACACCATCATTTCATCATCCCCAGCTGTATGAAAACAGACTTTACGTTGTTCGGAGTCTCTTCAGTTGCTGCTTTTTCATTACCTCTCCATCAGCCACCGGCATCCCCTCCCTCCACAAAACAGTTTGTATGAAGACCTCTCCACCAAAAACTCTGCTTCAGATACAGCAGATCCTCCAGAAGTACCACCAACTATTCCAACTGCCACAGCTCCATCAGAACAATCCACTGATTCGGGGGGGGGGGGGGTCTGTATGTGGTAAGTAGAGGGAAATGGAGGAGAAAAGATGTCACTCCGGTATTCCCTAAATCAGGGGGTCTAGCCGTAAAAAATAAGCAGGGGAAATCTCCAAGATTTCTGCTCTCCAATTAACCATTGACATGTCGCACTTAACACCCCCCCTCCCACCCCAAATGTGAGATCACTTTATATACAATAAGTTTGGGTTTCGAAAATCATTATGAAAGTTTTTCTGGTGAAACATCATCAAAAGCTTTTCAGTATTTGTCCAAAAGGGAACTACGTTCCTCCTGGAAAAAAAAAATATATAGTGGAAGACCTGCGTTCCCCCACGTTCCTGCTGGACCGGACTCTTGGCCTAAATAATCTAAAATTTTGCAATAACTCCAAGGATCACTGTCACTAGCTCCAACCCCTTGATATATTCTCCACCCTAACGCCTCACCATTTTCTGCCAAGTGGGAATTTACACTTAATTTTAAGTAAAAAAAGTGAAATTCACTTTTTTTTTTAAATGAATGCAACACCCTAAAAAGAGACTAATATGGGTCTCGTGAGATATATATATCTCTATTGATATAGAGGTGCCGGATTGGCCATGTTTTCCTGAACACATTACCATTACATGCAGAGGGAGAGCACAGGGAAAAGTACTGACCTGCAACATGTATAATTCATACGCTGCAGGAAGGAAATCAAGATAAATCAGAAAGGAATCCCAGGTGACCTATTACCTGCGGCGTATGGATTTTCCTGTATCTATGTATATTTTGACGTGTTTCCAGCCAGGTCATCCTTGCAGCTGTCCTGTACCGTGGCTTTGTTTTCAATCTCAGAGTGCAATTTTTCTGGCAGGGTATAAAAAAAATAAACCCACATCTGTCTCATGACTGAGAAAGAGCATGAATGTATGTGGGTGCTCAGGGAGCAGCTTTTGGCCTTATTGAATAGGACTCACCTTACTAGGAGGTGCCTTGATGCGACAGGCGAGCTTAAAACTTCAATGGCCATTCAAGCAAACAAAAACCTCTAATCGTGTTTTGTTTCCTATGGTGTTATGGGGTAAGTAGAAAACAATCGGTGATAGAAATAACTTAGCTGAATATGGGTGCTGAAGTATACTCCCAGGAGATGGTCCACCACTCCAAACGAAAGTATGTCAAAGAATGCAGGAACTTCAGCATCTGATGGTCACACCAGCGGACATGGTACTTTGAATCGCCAAAATAGGAATGAGAAAAATATTTAAAAAAAAAAACAATTTTTATTTGAAAATAAAATATTAAAATGTAAAAGCCCGATGCGTTTCATCTATTGCTAGACTTTTTCAAGGGCAAGAATACAAAATGGATCAAAAATAAAAGTTCTCTTATTGCCCTTGAAAAAGTCTAGCAATAGACGAAACGAGTCAGGCTTTTACATTAATTTTTATTCAATAAAATATTGTTTCTATAAATTTTTATTCAAAAATAAATTAAAATGTAAAAGCCCGATGCGTTTCGTCTATTGCTAGACTTTTTCAAGGGCAATGATAATAAAAAAAATGGATCAAAAATAAGTTGATTATCATTGCCCTTGAAAAAGTCTAGCAATAGACGAAACGCGTCGGGCTTTTACATTTTATTTTTGAATAAAAATTGATTTTTATATATATTTTTTTCTCATTCCTATTTTGGCGATTCAAAGTAACACTACTGGCATATCTCCCATGTCCGCTGGTGTAACCATCAGATGCTGAAGTTCCCGTATTCTTTGATATGTTATCTGTGCTTATCCCTTTAAACATAAAAAAAATAAAGCCGTGCAGAATGGAAAAAAAAACTTTATTATATAGAAGACAATGCATGTCGACAATCACTTTTTTACGGATATTTGGGTTCATTTTCCGTCATTCTCATACAAGGCGGACTCTCTTAAGGGATACTATTTCTGCAAATAACGCACATGCATGCGACCAGTCTTGTTCCAGGCAATGAGGTCTTCATGTGTCAAGAGCACTTGTCCGTTCATCTTGGCACCAGGAAGTGACAACTGTCCTACGTACTAAAGGCCCCCTCCCCCCTGTCGTTGACATCCTTTATGCATTATAGAACATTCAAGGTCATTGCGTCCAGTTTTCTTTTATCATCGTGCAATCTGTCAACTCTTTTTGCATAATAAATAGACCAAAATAATGTTTATATCGTTTTATCTCCCGTGTCCGGTCCATGTCACGTGTAATCAATACACCCTATAGCCGGCATCGGACACATTTAAAATTCAGATTGCGGGTTTGTATATAAATAATAATAATTTATCCTTTAAATTCCTTTTTATCTCGGCAGCAGAAATGTAATAGATATGTGCGCGGTGCGGCAAGGAGGGTCATACTGTATGCGTTTCCGCCCATTGACACAGCCTCGTCGAGTAGCGAGAAGGGCTGACAGTGGAGAATTCTTGTCCGCGGTACCGTACGCTCTTCCACAGGTGCTCCAGCCTTTTTTTCAGTCCGTACACGGTGAAAATGTCTATGATGCCGACGAAATACCTCAGCTCGGGACCGTCCATCACGTGCAGCGGGTTTCTGTAATTGGGTAGCAGCCGGCGGTTCTGAGCGACGACGTCAGAAATGTCAGACACCGTGCTGTGCTGAGGCCCGATCTTTTTAAGAGGAACGCGGCCCCCCGACGTAATCTCCGAGGTGCTGCTGTTTTCTATCCCATCGCCGTCTTTGTCCATGGAACCGCTTTCTTCCTCTATGGTACCCGGGACGGACGCAGAGTGCGAGGTCGTGGGGCTGCCGGCTCCGTTAACGGACCTGCAGAGTCACAGAAGCAGGTGGAAATTTTAGAATCTTCTTTTTTTTTCCCCTTTTCCTCTCAAAAACCCCCACACGCAAAATAAAAAAAATTAAGTGACATTTTGTCCTGCCATTAAATATAAATTAAATCTAAAAAAAATTTACATGTATATAAATCAATAATAAAACCTGCGAGTCCAAGCTCTCATTTGACCCGAATTATTGATCTAGAAACCAACTTATTTTTAATTAAAATTGTTTAAAAATCAAAAGTAAACATTTTATCAATACAAGATTGCAATTTGAGAATGCGGCCTTTAAATCAAGGTTATTACTAACAAGGCCAATGCACAACACAGATAAAACATTTATATACACATTCCTAGGACCAGTAATGAGGCAGTCGTGGAAAACAAAGCGTCTCTGCCAAGGTCGTCCTCACCAATGAGATACATGGTAGGATGATTGTCAACCCATTGAGTAGAAATGTAGCAACAGAGTCGGTCCTACAATTAGACAAAGTAAGCGTTCTCCTAAACCAAATGAAAAACTTTTTTTTTTTTTTTTTTTAATAATTCATGGATTTAAAAATAAATCAATCACAGCATTCTGGGTTGATGGCAGGCTGGCAGCAGATCTCTAGGGGCCAGGAGCTGTAGATTCTGGTGGGCCTATTTCATGTATTGGCATGCAGTATTTGGATTCCGAGGCCTGCCTTCAGTAGGCCCATTTCAGACCTTGGGCCTGGAGCTCCATTTCCAGGAGCTCCAGCTCCAACAGCCCCTGTGTTAATCCAGCCCTGGACGGCAGTTTGTGAAAGCAGGAATGTATTTGTGTGGTATGATTTACAATTATAAATGCAGAGGTGTATACAGACGTTCTACCAAAATTTCCATAATGAGAGACCTTAGGTCAAGGGGTCAACATCTTTTGCCTTCCAGGTGTTTAGAAACTATATTTCACACAAGTCTCCACGTATCATGGGGGATGTAGTTCCAAAACACCTTGTTAGGGGGGGGGGCGCATGCTTACTTTGCCTAATGGTAGGGCCGGCTCTGCTGCTACGCTCTACTCAAAGGGTTGACAACCTTACTACCATGTAGCTCATTGGTGGGGACAACCTTAGCAGAGACACTTGCTTTACCCACCTTTTGGTTCGAACAATGAGGTTCGCAAGAGACCAGTTCTGATTCTTCTCGTCGGGGTGCAGCAACTGGAAACCAACAAGGAGGCTGTAGTCCAGCACATTGAGGTCCTGGAGGAAGCGTGTGTCCAGTTCCATCTGGCGCAGGAACCACTGGCGCTGCTGGTCTGAGAAGGAACAGCGCAGGGAAAACACCTTAATGATAAATCACAACGTGGGGTGCGAAGAAGGGGCAACGGATAATGTCAGCAATGCAACACACTGTTGCCTAGACTGCCTTATGGGGGATCCAGCAATATGTGTCTCTCATATTCCTAATATGATAATGATATCAATACGTTCAGATTTCACTTTAAACATAAGTATCATAAATATCGAAAGCTATATACTGGTGGGGGGAATACAGCAAGTTACATGTTAAACTTATTGATGAGCAAAAATATGTGATGGTTTTCGAGAGTGGGCAATGTCACAAGGATGTAAGGGTCCTGAGAATGGGCAACAACATAAGTGTCAACATAGGGGTCTCAAAAGGCTTTAGCTCAATGGTGTCACTATTAGGGATGTGCGTTTCGGAATTTTCACGAAATTTCCCGATTCGTGCATTCGGATTCAGACGATTTTCCGAAAATTTTCGGATTCGAAAACGGCAGATCCGAACAAATTTTTGAGCCGAAACGAAAACTTTTCGAATGGACTAGAAATGTGTAAAATCGAAATTCATTTTCGTTCAATTCGTGATTTCGGCTCCATTCGTGATTTCGGTTCCATTTCAGTAATTTCGGACATCGTATTTATATCGCTGATTCTGTAATTAAATTTTGTATCATTCCCATCTCAATGTATCCTTCCTGGAAAACCAGAGAAATCTCAATGTATCCTTCTTGGAAATCCAGAGAAATCTCAATGTATCCTTCCTGGAAATCCATAGAAATCTCAAAGTATCCTTCTTGTAAAACATGAGAAATCTCAAAGTATCCTTGTAAAACATGAGAAATCTCAATGTATCCTTGTAAAACATGAGAAATCTCAATGTATCCTTCTTGTAAAACATGAGAAATCTCAATGTATCCTTCTTGTAAAACATGAGAAATCTCAATGGCAGAATTATCGTATCGTATAATTATCGTATCCGAGAAACCATTAGTTTACGTCAAAACGAATAGACACTTTGAAACGAGGAGAACAGACGTTCCGAAAAACACGAAAATTTCCGAAATCACGAAAAAAGAACCGGAAATCGGCCGAAACGAAAATTTACAAACTCCGAACGAACCGGAAAATAAAATAAAAAATAATCGGTGCACAAGCCTAGTCACTATTGGAGGAGGCTAAACCATATGCAAAAATGTCTGCCATCACTTATTATTGTCATTCCACCAACAGGATACGTCGATGACATTCCGTAAATAGTAAGATGTAAGCCTGACGTTGTGGGAGGGGTTTACTGGCTGTATCAACATTCCCTGTTCCCTCTTTCACTTTCTTCCAACATCTTCAAACACTGGTAGGCCCTCTTTTCTCCAATTACGGGCCTAACCAAACAGTTGGTTCCGGCTACCTCAACCGACTTTTCCCCGTGTCAAACTTTCCCTACCCTTATTGAGCAATGGCTTTTTGTCCCCCGACCACAACGTTGCAAATCTAGAGAGACAGAATGATGTAATTATTGGAAGATCCGGTTACGGATTCCAGGGATTTGTAGCTTATTTTATAATGACGGCTCATACTCTCGATTCTTGACGCAAAGACATTTTTTAAACATTTCCTCCTCAGGTTCCGCAGAAGAATTTAAAGATTCTTGAGATAGAACAACGATTTATCCAGTGACCAAAAGGCCAATGCAAGGCCGACGTTACTCACCGAGGCAGATAACGTTTCCTTCAAAATTGAGGTCCTTAAAGACTTGAAGCACCCTGCTTCCTTCAGCTTCAGGCTCCGTCCAGCGGCTAACATGGCAGCCCTTGATATCGTACCTGCAGGAAAGCATCATGATTACCGTCACTTAAAAAGAGAAGAACCCCAAATTAAAACGTATCAAGTAAAGCTTCTCTCACCGTCCTGTTATCCTCTCATCGGGGAAGAACACACTTTGCATGATGATGAAGTATTTCTAGGAAAGGGGGAAACGAGACCGACGTCAACGTCAGGAGACAAAGAAAAATATGAATCACACACACACAGTATGTGTGTATGTTGCATGGTCTGTGTTTTTCCACGACTAAGTGCATATTCGTCAGCAAGCGAACGCATGTGTGTTCTTGTCAGTGGTCACATGTGTTTGAGTGTTTGTCACTGTCAGCAGGTTTGTATTGGTCAGAATCTGAATGTATGTGTTTGGCCGCCTCTGTCCCAGTGAGGTTGTCACTTTGTGATGTCAGGGTTTGTACAAATTTCAAAAAAAGTGCAAAGATCTCATGCTTATCAAACAATCATTGCTCGGCTAGCAGTACGGCGAGGTATGTGCCATGTCCAAAAACCCTAGACAACAGCAAGGCCTCTTACTTTTTTATCCTGAGCCCTGGTGATACTGTGGACACCTTAAAAAGAAACAAGCATTAGGGCACAGAGCGGAATCAGAGCAGGGATTGCAGAAAATCACGTTGAATCTGGAGATTATCTTTAAAGAAGAAGCAAAAGGACAATGTTCACCAGACAGAGGTGTCATCTGAATGGCCTGAGTCTTCTCATCTCAAACTGCACAAAGAACGCTTGGTGGTCCTATACCTTCCTGGATCTATTTGGGATGATTGGGTGTTAAAACATGATTGCAATCACACACTCACCTAGGATCTTGACCAACAGGGAGTGCGGGTACGCCTGGAAATGCTGGATGTATTTGCGGAGGATTTGCAGCATGAAGTGAACTTCTCTCTTGCTTTGGGTCTTCAGGAAGAATCGTTTGTCATTCCTGAAAACCAGAAAACTCACAGAATGAAGGACTCTCATACCTGAGGGTCCCACTTCAAACCAGGCTGTGATACTTAATCATAACCGAACCACTCGTTAATCATAAAGGCTCCCGACCCCGTCCTATTCCAGCCACACCGTAGATTTCACTTGCGCATATACGATTGCCTACTGTACGTGAACGTTTCCTGTACGTTGTATAGGAAGACCTACTGTGCAGGCAGTCGGGGAATAATGAGCAATTCCAAGAGTGCTCATTATTCTCACCTGCAGCTTCTAGTGCACAACAACTACTGGCTGCCAAAACCTCTAGCAAGAAAAAGAAAAAAAAAGCAATAAAAACCCCACCAAAAAAATCTCAAAACTCACGTCTGGTCCAACGGCGGAAAGGATGGCACAATCCATGGTCTCCTCTGCCATTAGCAGAAGGACACTAGGAACAAGTAGTTCCCAATGTCCTTCACAAAATCTTGCAGTAGACTCTAGAGAGTCCATGGAGTTACATGGATTCCAGTAGATGTTACCAGCAGCAGCATGTGGTGCCAATGCCGGTAACTGTTAGGAGTTGACTCATAGTAAGGCATAGGGGGTCAACAATGGATAACCACTCACGCCAATTTTTTACTCTTAGTGGCTCCTTAGCAACGGCTTGGCTGGAGTAGGAACCATACGACTATTTCTAGTCCTACATAGGATTTTCTAGGATAACAATTCACAACTGAAACACTTCCAGGTCCGTTCACTAAGGCTAGGGTCAGACGAGCGCATTCTGTGCGGACTGTGCACAACGGACGTACTTTCTGACTGACAACAAAGTAGTGGCCACACAGTCCGTTTTTGTGACTGACGTTATTTTTGACAGATGTAGGAGGGAAAATAAATTAAAATGAGAAAACATTTTGTCGGTAAAAAATGCTGGACGTATAAATGCAGTCCTTTTGACCACGTTCCATCACTCACACACAAAGCTATGCGGACGTGGCGCACTCCGCACGTCCGTCCTAGCAGTTCGACGTTCTTGCTAACCTGCGTCCGTTTGCCGCATCCGTAGTGCGTCTGCACTTCCGTGCGGACGTACTTCGTGTGTGGGCCTTCATTGGTCATGATTATCTGCTACCACGGACGTACTAAAGTGCGGCTACACAGACGTTAACACTGCGTTCGTCTGACCCCACACTTAAGGGTGAAGTCAGGAGAGTTGGCAGACGAGAACAATCTAGACCAAATAGCCGATTTGGAAAGTGAGAAAAATGGGAGAATTTTTCTGGTTTGGCCATTTCGACCTAGATTGTTGTCGTCTCCTACAAATTCTCCTGACTTCACCCTTTAGTGAATAGAACATATAGAACTGGTTTTATTCAAATGGCTTCAAAAAGGAAGTTGTCATAGTGACAGAAGACTGTCCCACCTTTTGTCCCCACCCCTTCTTAAGTGGTCATGTGGATAGAGTGTGCTTAAATTTTAAAAAAAAAATAATTTTAAAGCGGGTGATGCATTGTGACTATCGTTCCAGCGACGCACGGAGACGGCTGCACACTCACGTCAGGAAGAAGTCCGCTTTGCTTTTGGAGTTGCTAATGAACTGCAGGTAAAAACCACAGGCGGACAGAGAGCGGCTGTAAGTTTCCTCCGACACACCCAGGGATTGGCGAAAGTGGGAGAAGACAGGTCCAGCGTAGGTCCTCATCGTGTAGCCCTGATACACAAAGTAATAAGAGGGACACAATCTTAAATATAAATAAATAACGGGGCTCCCGTTTATATACAGGCAGGTTGCAAAATAATGGAATATCAAAGGATGTAACCAGTTAAATGTATCTGCATAATTCTAGGTTTGCTCGTTTTCAAATCTTTGGGTCCTTTACATTTATTGCCATCAAGGTCTTATCCGATTGGGGGACCTTTTTATAGGGGGGTCAAAACTCCAAACAAGCAAATATCCAAAGAGCCTTTTGTTACCAAACAATCCTCAGTGTGTTCACTGGTGCGTGAAAACTCAGGAATTAAGAGCCATAAAATGAGATAAAAAGAAGTTGAACAAAACAAAAAAAATAAAAAAAAATGTTTTAAACCCTAGAGCGGTGGTCCCTGACCCTGGTCTTCAAGTACCCCTAACAGGCCAGATTTTAAGGATTATCTTGGGGAAATGCAGACTGAATCCTGCAATCACTGAGCAGCAAATCCTATCACCTGTGCTGTGCTTCCTGCAAACCTGGCCTGTTAGGGGGACCTGAGGACCAGGGATGGGAACCACTGCCTTCACCACCTTCATGTTTACGTAAAGAGAGACCATAAGGTACACTTTGTTCCACTACGCCGATTTACTCTATTCTGCAGACAGAAGCTAGGAAACGGGAAGATAAGTGCAGGGTAGAGAGATCGGGCACCATACCTCATGACCCTGAGTGAGCTTCGCGTTGTAATCATCGTCCGTGAGTGTGGTTTGCTAAAAGAAAAAAAGGGTTATAGTGAGAGATTGGAGTCAAGAAAACCATATAAAGAATAAATAAAACCGAGTCGAACATTGGCCTTACGGCACAGAGTCATTAACCGGAGCTCTGGTTGCATACAGAGGCAGAGACGTTACCACTGGGCTCCACAGCGATATTGTGGTGGGCAAGTGTGTACCATTGGGGGTCTTTCCCAAGGACACTTACTGGAGATGGAAAGGTGCTCTGGTCGGGATTCAAACATGTGTCTCTACGGTTATAGAGCAGTGATGTTGCCTCTCTACTCCATCCAGCCCATGGGAATTGTAGGCAACCAACATCTGGGGGTCAGAGTTTGAGACCCCGGCGTTAGAATGTTCTGTAGGAGTCATGGTACCTGGGGTTTCCTCAGGACTGCCATGAGAAATCCTGGGGCCACTTACTTAATCACTGGTCGGGCCCCCTTCCCTCAGCTGGATATTTCCATAAACCAAATGAAAAATAAAACCTTTTACCTGGTTTTCTTTATACCTTATTTTACAGGGAGTGGGCTGAATCCCTGGTGGATAAAACGTGTTTCCTGGTGGGAGAGTGTTCGCTCGGCTCCTCAAACCGGTGCAGACCAGATTAAAATCGCTCCCTCAGTGATTAACCAGAGCACTTTTAACGGCCACAGATGCACCGGCCCACCGGGAAATTTCCTGCTATCTCGATAGTACAGTTCAGTTTGGCACGGAGGGTCTTTACATCTGGGGCATGTCGATAAGTAACACTGTGTTTGGTAAGAGCCATTGGGCCCCGAACATATCATGGGCTGTCACCCCCTGATGGCTGCCCTGGGTGTCCTTGTAAATGAAACCATACACACATGTCGCTATAATTCATCACAGAAGTGAAATTTATGACAGAAAAAAAGGCAAAGGAAGGATAAGGTTTTTTTTGTTGGTTATGGTACCATTGCCAGTCCTCACAGGTTTGCCAGCAGCGAACTCTTACCGTGGCATTGGTGCAGACGACATCTTGTATGGAGTCCCGTAGTCCTTCCTTCAGGTCGCAAGTCAACGGGTAGAACTCGTGATCTCGATCGATCTCAAAGAGCCCCAGGAGTTTCCAACGCTGACGAAGTTTCCAGAAGAGCCGCCGGCGCCTTGAGCTGCCACTGGACTCACCCTGGTAGAGAAAAGGCCGACTGTTAGGATGGACGGAACGCGAGACGCTGTGCAACAACAGCGAAACAAAACAAGTACAAATCGACTAGGTATCGGCAGTGCAGGGCAGGGATATACGGGCGGAAAAAATATGGAAAAGTGAGGAGAAGGGGTAATAAAACATATATCAGCGGTACCATAGGGCTGCACTGGTCAGGCTGGCGTGAGAAGCAGACAATGGGCACGGTACTGCACTGTCAGGAGGATTAATGGGAGGGTGTGTAGTGGAGCATGTGATGTGAGTGATGTGTCAGCCCTGTGCACAGACATCCTTTTCCATCAATGCACCAAGAATAAAGCTCTTTTCCTGCACACAGGGTAAAAATGAAAGGGCTGGACGCGGCAATATTATCTGCGGGAGCCAGTACAGCACATCGGAGGTATGGTCTTGGAGAAGGCCATGGCCTAGGGGTGCAGTAAATGGAGTAGGGGACAGGAGTGATGTGCACAGAGAGGAACCGGGGGGGGGGGGGGGACAGACTGGAGGAGAACACACAGGAAGCCCTGATAAATATATAGGGTTGCCAGGTCAGCCATGTTTTCCTGGACACATATTACTATTTCATGCAGAGGGGAGCACAGAGAAAAGTGCTGCCCTGCAACATGTGTAATTCAGACACTGCAGGAAGAAAGTCAAAACATGCCACCTGGGATTCCTTTTTGATCTCTTAAATGCAGCGTATGGATTCTATGTGCTGCGGGGTGGCATTTTTCATGCACTGCCCATCAGCATGAGTAAATTATAGGTGTCCAGGAAAACATGGCCGACCTGGCAACCCTAGTTCCCTGGAAACATCCAACTTCTATATTCCAGCGCGCGTCACGTGAAAGCGTGCCACGGCATTACGTGGCATTCATGGGCTGCCGAAAGGAAATCACGGCTCTTTAAGAATTAGAGTTATTTCCCTCATACAGCACATGCATTCTACAGATTGCTGGGAAGCATTTCATGTGGTGTGTGTGTCCTGGAAAACGGAATGCGCAGAGCATGACATGCATTCGCTAAATGGGACACTGGAAACATGCCAAGAAATAGGATTCAGAGACCGTCATGAAGAGCAAAAGACATCAACTGTAGACAAGTTTCCTGACCAGCCATGTTTTAATGGGCACCTAGTGCTACTTCCTGTAGAGGGGGAGCACAGGGAAGGTGCTGCCCAGCAGTATGCATGATTCATACGCTTTAAACCGTTTCTAAATCAAAGGCAGTTCGCTTGGGATTCTGCTTTAATTTCTCAGCTGCAGCGGGCGCATTCCACATACTACAGGAGCACGGTGTCATTTTTCATGCACTGCCCATCAGCATGGATCGATTATATGCGCAAAGGAAAACCAGGAGCAACTGGAAACCCTAACACAACACTCTGCGCAAAAAGACCCAGGCTTGAAGAACCAAGTTTGAAGAACACAGCACCATGTTACCATGGGGTACCACAGTTTAAGGAGTTGTTGGGATTCAGGGGGGGGCAGACGGACACAGTGCACTACACCGAAAGGGGGAGGGGTCAGCAACCATGGCCCTTCAGATAGAGTTGCCGGGTCGGCCATGTTTTCCTGGACATATTACTTTTTCTTGTAGAGGGGAAGCACAGAGTGCTACCCTGCAATATGTAGAAGTCATATGCCACAGGAAGGAAATCAAGGCAGACCACCTGGGATTCCTTTCCTGCAGTGTATGGATTCTACATGCTGTGTGCAACATTTTTCATGCACTACCCATCGGCATGAATAAATTATATGTGTCCAGGAAAACATGGCCAATCTGGCAACCCTACCTCCAGATGGTTTTTCCACTACATGATGGTCAGCCAACCTAATGAGTAGCTGAGGTTCATGGAAGATGTAGTTCCAAAACATTTGGATGGTTACGGTTGCCGGGCCCCTGTATAACAGAGATAATTCAGTATAATCATGCATGGGTTGGGGGATCATACAGTAGCAGGACATGTCTGGGCAGGCTGCGATCGCTCACCTCCTTGGTCACGACGCTATTTACAGAGTCACGTCTTTCTTCCAGCTCCATTTTTAGATGTCACCATGTCCAGCTGATCTCACAGCGCCGCACACTGTCCCCATAGAAAGCGCCCTCCCTATACCATGTACTGCGTCATTAACCGTTTAAACCCCCTCCATGGTGGCGGATGGGTTTTCCAGCTCCTTCCCTTAGTATCGAGTCAGCTTCTGCTCTTCAACGCTCGCCGTGTCTCCATACTCTCACCGCCCCCTCCTTTACCCAGCGTCTGCTCCAAGCCCCTCATCATCCTGCCAGGCTCTGACTATGCAGCTGGCGGTGCGCACGTCCCCCCCATCCTCCTCCTCTTCCCATGTGTCTTGTGAAGAGGACTTGCATGTGGAGAGATGGCTAACTAACACTGCACAATGCTCATCCAGCCTCGCCCGCAAACCTCTCACCCTGTCCTACTAATTACTACCCAAGGGATTATTCCCTAAAAACTAGGGTGGCCAGATCGGCCATGTTTTCCTGGACACATATAATTTATTCCTGCTGATGGCGGGCATGCGTGAAAAATGCCACCCCGCAGCACGTAGAAGCCATACGCTGCATGTAAGAAATCAAAAAGGAATCCCAGGTGACATGTTTTGACTTTCTTCCTGCAGCATATAAACTACACATGTTGCAAGGGCAGCACTTTTCCCTGTGCTCACCTCTGCATGAAATAGTAATATGTGTCCAGGAAAACATGGCCGATCTGGCGACCCTAGAACCCATGTTTGCCATGCATCTTTTGCAACTACGGTGAACTTTGGCTACCCACAGAAGGAAATCTCCAACACCAGCAGTTCCATTGTTCCTGAAAACAATGGTACTACCGTTATTCTTCCTTAAAAAGCGTAAACTGCGGCTATTGTCTATTTAACGTTGTTTCACTGGTCTTTGCAACACTGGTGAATATGCATTTTTCATCCACTGCTCATCAGCATGAATTCGTTATATGCAAACTGTGCCAGAGAACCTCACAGCAGGAATATATGGAGGAGCTCCTAAAAATACACCCACACACCCTGAATATATGGAGGAGTCCCTAAAAAGACACACACACCATGAATATATGGCTATATTCGCCCCCAGCTCACATGGATATATAGATTTGCCCCAGCTCACATGAGTATATTTGCCCCCAGCTCACATGGATATATATTGCCCCCAGCTAACATGGATATATTGCCCCCAGCTCACATGGATATATATTGCCCCCAGCTCACATGGATATATATTGCCCCAGCTCATATGGGTATATTACCCCCAGCTCATATAGGTATATATGGCCCCAGCTCATATGGGTATATATTGCCTCCCAGCTCATATGGGTATATATTGCCTCCCAGCTCATATGGGTATATATTGCCTCCCAGCTCATATGGGTATATATTGCCTCCCAGCTCATATGGGTATATTTGCCCCAGCTCATATGGATATATTTGCCCCCAGCTCATATGGATATATTTTCCCCCAGCTCGCCTCTCACCTCCTCTGCTGGCCCCGCTGGTGTTCTTCTCCATACCAGGAGACGAGCGGCCCCTGACATGCAGCTTGGCCGCTCGCTGGAAACCACCTGACCAGCTTCGCAGCCGCTTTCTTGCGAGATCGCGCGCTGGTCAGGTGGTTCCTATCCCAGGCGAGCGGCCAAGCTGCATGTTAGCGGCCGCTCGCCTCTAGGGAGAGGAACGCTGGCACCGGCGGCGATTTTAAAGCGGCAAATCCCCTCGTATTTGCCGCTTTAACATTCTGCCGCCTGGAGCAAGTGCACCGCACTGTTCCATCATCGGGCCGGCCCTGCGTCCGACTATGGTTGTTCCTTAAATAAGGAATTCGCCGTAGTTTGGCCGTACTTGCTCCCCAGTATTTTTCTGAAGTAAAACCACCGAGCCTCTTGTATTCTTTAAGCATCAACATGTCCTGTAGGGCCTTACATTTGGGGAATAGGGTTGCCAGATTGGCCATGTTTTCTTAGACATACATTACTACTTCATGCAGAGGGGAGCGCAGGAAGATGCTGCCCTGCAACTTGCATAATTCATATGTCAACAGGGAAATCAGGTACCAAATCAAAGTCGGTGAGCTGGGGTTTCACTTTGATTTCTTACCTGTGCTACATGAATTCTGCAGACTGCATGGTTTGCATTTTACATGAACTGCCCCTCACCATGAATAAACTATATGTGTCCAGGAAAATAGGGAGGACCTGACAACCCTATAAATGGGAAAACACAAACAAGGAGACATACTGGTACTAGGGTTGCCAGATTGGCCATGGTTTCCAGTACACATATCATTTATTCACGCTGATGGGCAGTGCATGAATAATACCACCTCAGAGCATGTAGAATCCATATGCTGAATGTAAGAAACCAAAAAGGAATCCCAGGTGACCTGCTTTGATTTCCTTCCTGCAGCATATGAATTATACATGTTGCAGGGCAGCACTTCTCACTGTGCTCCCCTCTGCATGAAATAGTAATATGTGTCCAGGAAAACATGGCAGATTTGGCAGTACTACCGGCTTTGGGAGCCTCTACCACAAGGCCATCTTTACTGCTTTGATTGCACAGAATTACACCATATTCACTTTAATTTTTTCACTTTTGTGCACATTTAAAAGGATGGTGGTATCTGCAGGTGATGCACTATCTTCCAGCGATGCGCAAGATATCCCAGGCCTGCAGGGTTCCCTAGAAACAGGGAAGATCCACTCCACGTCATTCATGACTCAAACAGCCGAGTACGAGGTTGTCTCTGCCTTGTCACGCTGTGGTTTTTCCCTCACGATGTGAGGAGGCGGAATTAAATTCTATTTATACATTAATAAGCCATTGACCTTTTGATTTACTGGTCCAAAAATAGCAACTTCTGAAATGGAGTCACGTTCGACTCGTAAAGAAATGCGAGGTTAAACGCCAGATTCCAATCATTACTGTAATATGTTACTTTTTGGACAATAAAGTTACAAATTCAAACAAAAAAAAAGCGATAAGCAGAGTGGTGGATCATTTTGGAATTTTAAGCCAGGGTCAGACAAGCGCCCGCCCGTACTGATGTGCCTCCCGGTGTCCGTCACAGCATTGTGACACTTCGACGAAGCTGGCCACACACTAGCACGCGCACTACAACAGATGTACTGTGGCCTTGCTGAAAGCCGCCCCGTCGGAGCGCTACGACATGTGTTTGATGGGGCTGCAAAGTGCGATCCTCCAAAGGCTAGCGTCAGACGAACGCAGTCATCACGTCCGTGTCGCCGCACAGTTTAACGTCCATCGTAGCATTGTTTTGTGATCAAGAGACCAACACACGATGTATGTGCGCACCGAAGTACCGCAACGGACGCGATATAGGCCTCGACGTAAAAGCGCTACGACGGACGCCCAGAGTGCGCCGCGTCCTGTGTGCGTGATGACCCGACGTCAGACGAAGCGCATTCGCGACGTCCATCACGTTGATGCTCAGAGGTATATTTTTTTGTCTGGCTGACTGTACCTGTCTTTTAATTTTAATTAAATTTGTTTCCCATATTTGCCTTTTTTTTCCTACATCCGTCAAAAAAAACGGACCGTGTGGTGTCTACAGTATCTTCCGTCAGTACGTCCGCTATGCACGCACGCAGAGTGTGCTCAGACTGCGTTCGTCTGACATTAGCCATAGGAGGATCGAGACTTGCAGCGCTGAGCGCACTAACTGCGCTCAGCGGGGTGGCCAGACGGGCGTCAGAGTGAAAGGAATGTCCACCCTCAAGGCATACAAACGCTCGTCTGACCCTGGCCTTAAGGGGTTATTCACTAACCTCTGAATTTGCCACCGAATTTCAATCTTCGGTGCAATTTGTCTATTCACTAAGCTGTCAATTTGCCGAATACAGACAAATTGACAGTGAAAAACATTGCAATTCACTGCAGTTCACAGCATTTCGGCAGCACCGAAATTGCTCCGTAGAAGACCACCGTGTCTTCTATTCACAGAATGCCGAACTGCACCGTAATTCCGGCGAAATCCCCTGATTTTCAGTGTTTCAATTTGACAGGTTTAAACAGGCGAATCCCATAGGTTTCAATGTAATAAATGGAATATCTTTTTTTTAAAAAAGATTAATGACTGTTTATTCCTTTTTTTTTGCAGAAACCCTTTTTATTTTTAAAAGACCTTTTTGTATTATTTTAAAAGTAATTTTTATATCTTGTAACACACTTTATTAACATTAAAGGGCTTTTTTTTATTATTTGGACACTTTTATGGATTTAAGCTAATTTTTTATGTTTTGTATTTTTTAGACTAAATTTTTGTTTCCCAATTTTTCAAAAAGCTGTTTTTTTTTTATTCTGTAATAGACCGTTTTATTATTTTTTTAAGGGACCTTTTTTATTACTTAAGACATATTTTTGTGTTTAAACACCTGTTAGGAGAATAGGAGACGTTGTTTTTTTTTGCAGTACGCCAATGCCAGTTCGGTGGTTATCGGTGCAGTTTGGCGGTTTTCACCGACATCCGATAACTGGATCGACGAATCCAATTTCGGCAAAAATACGGTAACCATTCGATAACTAGTGAATTCACTGTATTTTCTGCAAAATGGAATTGCCGAAGTATGGCGTAAATCAAAGTACCAATATTGCTTTGTGAATAGACCCTTTAGTTTAGCGTTTAAAGGGCACTCTAGCCTAGGGTTGTCAGTTCGACCATGTTTTCCTGGACACATATATTACTATTTCATGCAGATGGAGAAGAGCACGGGTATAATTCATATGGGTCAACAGGGAAAACGGGTACCAAATCAAAGCAGAGGAACTGGGGTTCCACTTTGATTTCTAAACTGCACTACATGAACTCTACATTGCGCTGGATTGTATTTTACATGCACTGCCCCTCAGCATGAATAAGTTATGTATCCAGGAAAACATGGAGGATCTAGCAACCCTACTGTAGCCACCGTGCCCTCTCTAATTGGGTGGTCATGGTGAGAGGATCATGTGTCCCACATTACTGCTCGCTATCTCTCCATAATTGATGAGGCATCTGCTCAAAGAGGTGGGTTTGCTCCGCCTTCACAGCTGTCAATCAGTGGCCGCAGTTAGTGTTTCCTGCTTTTAGGTCAAGAATGAACAGTGCTGATTCAGCATGCTCTGGTGTGTTGACGTCTTGTTCATCAGTATAAAAACTCTGGTGGAAAGAAATGCACTTGCAATACGGGGCACCACGCATGCGCGATGCTACCGAAATGATTTAATCAAGGAATCATCTCATTGGCTGGTTGCGTTAGAGTGGCACATCCCCTGCACGCACGTAACACACTACAACGACTTCCTCTTTCTGGAAGCTTGGGGTGGACTAGAAGACCACGCAGGGTCAGAAGATGGGGAAAAAAACATAAAAATAAAGCATTCAAAAGACCTGTGGAGGAAAATAATCTCTTTAAAAGATAAAAGAAACACAAACGGGCAACAAAAAGTCCACAAAACTACATAGGGAAAAAAAAAGAATCTCGACTGTCACAGATGGACAAAAGGAGAGAATTTTTTTTTTAAAAAGAAAAATGGAAAAAGTGACTTGGAAGAAGAATAATTTTTGGAATCACCAGAGTATATCAGTACGTACATAGTGATACCTTGTTTTTGGACTATCACTACGTACTGCCATACTCCGGTGAATTTGGCAACTGGACTAACACGGCTTATCCAATGTAATTTTTGGAAAAAATATAATGAAAAAGTATAATATATAACATTAAATACCATTTGGACCCCGCAGGGTCCCATACTCACAGATACTCTGCTCCCTGTGGCAGACCGGGTCTTGCTAAGCCTCTCCATATTTTGGTACCAACGTCAGCGTCATACGGACATACGACAGGCGCGATCCCAGGAGTGGACGTCGCCGCTGGAGGTTGTTACAGAAGGCTTGGCCTGATTGACGCAAAATAATAAAGCGTACGGGATCTTTGTGGTCATTTACTGATCAGAGGGGGATGAAGTGGGATGGAGCTATGTAGAATATATGTTGCGAGCAAGTGAATGAATGTTGCAAGTGAATGAATGTTGCAAGTGAGAGAATGAAGCAAGTGAACGAATGTTGCAAGGGAGTGAATGAAGCAAGTGAACGAATGAAGCAAGTGAACGAATGTTGCAAGTGAGTGAATGAAGCAAGTGAATGAATCTTGCAAGTGAGTGAATGAAGCAAGTGAACGAATGTTGCAAGGGAGTGAATGAAGCAAGTGAGTGAATGAAGCAAGTGAACGAATGTTGCAAGTGAGTGAATGAAGCAAGTGAATGAATCTTGCAAGTGAGTGAATGAAGCAAGTGAACGAATGTTGCAAGTGAGTGAATGAAGTGAATAAATGTTGCGAACGAGTGAATGGATGTTGCGAGTGAATGAAGGGAAAAAGGTAAAGATAGGAAATAATTTTAAAAATAAATAAAAAATTACAAAAAAACCCCCAAAAACAAGTAATTTAAGAGATGGAAAAGGTCCTGGCCAGGGTAAGTCACATCGGACGTAAAGACAATCCATACGGGCCCTTGTGGATCGGGCAGAAGGATTGCAGTTCACGGGGCGTAGCTGGAAGTAAAATGACAGCGGGGTGAGATTCAGGGACTGACACAGGCATGTTGTTTCCAGCTTGAGTCTCGTTGCCACGAGACGCTTTTGTTGTACTTCCCCAGTGTTTTGCTTTGAGACTCTTGTGGGTTTCCCGGGACGCTGCCAGCAGCGACGTTAATAAACCTGCGGAACCCAACGGCTGATTATTACGATTATTCATACCAACATATTCTGTAGCGCAGTACAAGGGTCACAATAAATTAGGGTAATACATAGTTAGATAGACAGGATGCAGAGGGCACGTCAACCTAAAGCGCTTACATTCTAAAAGGTCCTTTTTATACACCAGGACCTCGCTAAAAATATGGGGGTGCAATGCATTATGGGCCTTTTATGATTAATGTCTCGGAGCCAAAACGCTGCGTTAAGATCGTCAGCAGAAATTGACGCTGCTACATGAAGAATAATAATATCGGGTGACAGTGGAGCTCTCCAGGGCTCTTGCTTTCCTCTAACCGTCAGAGTTATAGTGCACGGAAGGTCTCGGGGCCCCTGGGGAATCTTCTAATAACGTGTTTATTTACAGCAATCAGGGGACAAATTGGTATTGTGACTCTGAGCGTGTCCCAACGAGACGCAGATGGATCGGCTGAGTGCAGAATAGAACGCAGAACGTAATTAGGTGTAAATATAAAAATAACAACAGTATCATGGCTAGAAATACTCTATCGCCCCCAGCAGGAAATGGCAGGTATAACCCTTCATACGCATTTTATGTTATTGCACCATTGGTTTGTACGGTTTATATTTAGTTCCTGTTACTCTTTTACTTTGTATCCCTAGCATATTTAACCCTACTTTATGAAGAAGACAACACAAATAAAACATTATACCAGTGTTTTAAAAGGGACACTCTTAAAGGGCCAGTACCACCAAAAAATGAAATGTCCTTATTGTTTATTTGATGTCGCTGATATCTTACATGGGTTTTGTTTTTCTCGTTTGTTTAGTTAAGAAAATATTTTACTCTGCGTCATTGAACATCCACTGTGTGATATTTTCTTCTATAGGTGTCACTGGGTGCATCCATTGTGTGATATTTTCCTCTGTATGGGTCACTGGGCGCATCCACTGTGTGATATTTTCCTCTGTGTCACTGCATGCATCCATTGTGTGATATTTTCCTGTCACTGGGTGCATCCATTGTGTGATATTTTCCTCTGTATGTGTCACTGGGTGCATCCATTGTGTGATATTTTCCTCTGTATGTGTCACTGGGTGCATCCATTGTGTGATATTTCCTCCATATGGGTCACTGGGTGCATCCATTGTGTGATATTTTCCTCTGTATGTGTCACTGCGTGCATCCATTGTGTGATATTTTCCTCTGTATGTGTCACTGCGTGCATCCATTGTGTGATATTTTCCTCTGTATGTGTCACTGCGTGCATCCATTGTGTGATATTTTCCTCTGTCTGTGTCACTGCGTGCATCCATTGTGTGATATTTTCCTCTATGTATCACTGGGTGCATCCATTGTGTGATATTTTCCTGTCACTGGGTGCATCCATTGTGTGATATTTTCCTCTGTATGTGTCACTGCGTGCATCCATTGTGTGACATTTTCCTCTGTATGTATCACTGGGCACATCCATTGTGTGATATTTTCCTCTGTGTCACTGGGCGCATCCACTGTGTGATATTTTGTGTTGTAACCCCCCCCCCCCCCCAATATTAAGTTTACATCACTTGCTCCTCATTGTGTGGCAATAGACACAGAATGAAGTCTATGGTTCAGAAGTCCAGAAAACCGACTTATTGACTTGTATTGTGTGGCATGTATGTAAATACCACCAGGGGTAGACTAGTGTTAGAAGCCCACTATCAGATCTCATTCAGCTGCTCTTATCTTGGGTAGAAGAGACAACACAACAGATCCACTGAAGCCTTGCCTAAACAGTCCCTCACCCATCCCATCGCCTCTTCACTACGGTTTTATGCTATACCACAACTATAAAAGTGAGCCTTTTGCACAGATTTTGCTAAATGTTGCAGCTGACTTAAAGCTTGAAAAAGGCTGGATAGTCAGCCAAAACGTTGCCAATATCCAAACAGATGTTGCCTTTGCTGGATGGTAGTGCCTGGATTGCATGTTGCTTTTTTGAGAACGTTCGGATGAGCTGGTCCCTCGAGAGCAACCTTCACGACAGGTTCTATTTTTCCTACTGCGAACAAATTGGCGCGTGCATAAACCATTTTTTTGTTGCATTTCGATTAAAAGTGTCCTGAAAATCTGGGCAAAGCAGCAGATCGAGGAACTCTGGAACATCAAGACCTATGACGCACAGCAATTTATTCACAGAGGCACGTCTGAACGCTGGGGGAAACTGGAACTGGTCATTCATCTCCGTTAAGTGAGGACGGGGATTAGTTGTGCACAGATCTTCCCGATAAAATTTACAAAAAAGTGAAAGAAAGTGTCTGTGGCCAATAAGCAGACGGTTACTGAGGCTACAGAAAATTCCTGTAGATCACGGTTTCCCAACACTGGTCCTCAGGTTCCCCTAACAGGCCAGGTTTGCAGGATATGTGAAGCACAGCACAGGTGATATGATTTGCTGCTCAGTGATTGCAGGATTCAATCTGTATTTCCCCCAAGGTGATCCTTAAAACCTGGCCTGTTTAGGGGGACCCGAGGACCAGGTATGGGAAACACTGCTGTACAGTACAACTAAAAATACGCACCATATTTTAAGAGTTGCAATGAGCGGCACCCCAAGAAACCAAAACATTTCACTTTTTCTGCTATTTTATTATAAACCGCACTTGAGGGCAGAGGTCACAAGTTATTCTTTTATGATATTAACACGATCCACATAAAAACAAAAAACAAACAGATTCGTTGGATCAGTCCCGTCCACATACGAAGATAATTTTACGACCTTCATGAGTCAAGTTTCCAGAGTGCAAGTTTCAGCTTTCACCACTAGAGGGCAATGTCACACCACGAAGTGTCCGAGTCCTCAACATGGGGTGATCTAGGACAGTGTTTCTCAACTCCCTTCCTGAGGTTCCCTTAAACAGGACAGGTTTTAAGCAATACCTTGGGGAAATGCAGACTGAATCCTGCAATCACAGAGCATCACATATCCTGAAAACCTGGCCTGTTAGGTGGACCTGATGACCGCAGTTGAGAAATACTGATCTAGAAGTCCTTCTATATATAGGAGAATCAGGTGCGCATCCTGCGCTGCCATTGCCGTACACTAGAAATGAGGAATGTCATGTTTGGAGGGAGTATATCCCGATTCTTCACGCGCTCACTGCGATTTCTTCTTGGAACTCCGGCCTTGCCACATGATGAGCGTCACGAATATTCCTAAAAAGAAGAAAGTGTACGATTATGAAAACAGGTTTGAGCTTTGAGAATAGTTGGTTTATTAATGTCCACCACTCTGGCCATTAAACATTAACCCCTTCACTGCTGAGGCATTTCACGCCTGTGTGCTGAGCTCATTTTTACCGCTTTCGCTCATCATGTTTAAACGCGATTTGAAGCCACATTTTAATAAATGACCCAGACATATTATATATCGTTCTTTCCGGCAGACTACGCAGATTCATAATATATATTTTTATATGTATACGTCATGACCTGCCTGTATATTATAACAAAAAATACAATAAAAATTGAATTTTTAATCATCTGCAGTGTGTAAAGTGTTTTTTTTTTCACATTTTATCACATGAGCGTTTGCGGTTATGTTTTCTATGGGGTGCGCTTGTACAAAAAATTTGAAATGGGGACTTGTTACTTTTTTTGGGGGGGAATTACGTGATTTTTAGCAAACGCACCCCATAGAAAAAAATCATTAGTGCAGCATCATTGTTCACATTATAATTGAAATGTGAACAATATTGCTGCATTAATAAAAACAACACACAAAAAAAAAAAAAAAAAAAAACATGTTTTTTTATTTATTTATTTTTTTAATTTTTTTTTTATTATTATTTTTTTACTTTTTACCTAGTCATGTTGGGTATCATTCGAAAGGCCATGCTCAGGCCTTTCAAATGAAACCCTCCATGACCCCCTAGTTGCCACGGTTCTGGAGATATCGGGGTTCACAAGAACCCCCTATCTCCACCAGGGGATTTCCTTGGGAAATCCCCGGCAGCTAGGTGTTCCCCGGCTATCTGACGTCATCACGCTATGCGTGATGATGTCAGACAGCGAGGGGAGTCCCGGGGGCGGAGCCACCATCCAAGATGGCGGCCCCCACCGGAGATAGGCTGCACTTCGGCGCCGCAAGGCGCTGAAGTGCAACCCAGCACTTGAGGGGTTAAAGCCAGGCATCGCTTAAAAGGGGAGACTCTCCCCTTTTAAGAGGTGCCTGGCTTTTACCGCTGCTCCTTCCCGATCGGGAGGGAGAGGGATCCGAACGGATCCCCCACCCTCCCTTCCAGGCTATCTCCCGGCATTGCCGGGGGGAGGGGGGGGGGGGGGGTCGCCTGGAAATGACGTCATCGCGCATGGCGCGATGACGTCATTTACGCCGGGAGGCGCTTGACGACGCTGAAGTCAGAACGCCGTGGGACCCCGGACAGAGAGGTGAGTATCTCCGCCGGGGGTCCCGCACAGCTGATGACGTGTGGGGCACGTCCTCAGGATGCAACGTGCATCAATGAGGACGTGTCCCACACGTCTTCAGCAGTGAAAGGGTTAAGTAACCCTACCAGCTTCTACAGATCCTCCTGTTAGTTTGTGGTGGGGGGGGGTCCCCTTTTTTTCTCTCAACTCTCCCCATGTCTTCATACACCAGCTGTGACGGAACGGCCGCTTCAATGTTTATTTGCATTTATTTTTCTTACGTTTCATTGCGTGGAGTGTTGTGTGATGTGCTATGCTGTTGTCAAAGTGTATATCTGTATGTTACAGTTACAAGTTATACAGCACTAGCAAGTTTCATAGCGCTGTGCAATGGATAAGATAACATGTGCATGCAACTTGGACCCTGCTCAAGAGCTTGCAATCAAGAGCTTGCAATCTAACCTTGTCTGCTTCCACCTCCCCCCCCCCTGTAAGTTATTGCCTGCGTCTGGGCCAGAAGCGGTACTTCTGCAGAATACTGACTTGAAGAGGAGCATTCTGCACGTGGACAGAAACCCCCATGTTACACCAGCTTTCTGCAATTGCACCCACTGTCTTTAGTGAACTGATCCTCTCTGACATTTACTGTCAGTAACTGTTCTACCTTTGTTTATCCGGAACATGTTGTTTAAAGCCGTTCTTCCAATACATAACAAATTACAAAAAGTAAAACAACAACCACCCTGCAAGTTTAAGAGGATTTACTTTTGACGGTTGTCATTCCAGGGGTACCTAGACCTAAAAATACTTCTGGGAGGTGCGGGACTGTGGGTCTGACATATCTTGTTCCCCAACCCTCTCCTATGTCCAGGTTACCCTGTGCGTATGTGTCAATATTGTTATTATATATTTGTCACTGAAAACCCTTTCAGACCCTTGTGATAGAAAATGTTGCTTTACAGCTGTGACAGATTTGAGTGGTTTTTTCATAAGCTGACCATATTGGTGTTTGTTTACCATCTCCCTGTTTGTATTTACATTCGCTCTATTCATTGTCAAACCTTTTCCAGACGGCCTGATGCCCAAGCTGCGTTTGTGATGTGCTCTACCGTCTACCTTCGCTTTGGGTTCAGGCTCTGGTTGCATGCACATTTTTGCCGGGGGGGGGGGGGGGCAGGGGGAGGGGGTTCCTGGGTGTCATCTTCTATTGTTCTCCAGGTCCCTCCTTGCACTGTGTATATTTGGTTCATATACAGTCAGGGCCAGAAATATTGGGACATCAACAAGTCTAACATCTTTGGCTCTACACACCACAATGGAGTTGGAATGAAACAAATGTGCTTTAACTGCAGACTGTAAGCTTTAATTTGAGGGTATGTACATCCAACTCAGGTGAACGGTGTAGGACTTACAGCAGTTTGCAGAAGTGCCTCCCACTTGTTAAGGGACCAAAAGGTAATAGGACAATTGGCTTCTCAGCTGTTCCATGGCCAGGTGTGTGATATTCCCTCATTACCCCAATTACAATGTGTAGATAAAAGGCCCAGAGTTCATTTCAAGTGTGCTATTCGCATTTGGAATCTGTTGTCGTCAACTCTCAAGATGAGATCCAAAGAGCTGTCACTATCAGTGAAGCAAGCCATCGTTAGGCTGAAGAAACAAAACAAACCCAGAGAGATAGCAAGAACATTAGGCATGGCTAAAACAACTGTTTGGAACATTCTCCAAAAGAAGGAACGCACCGGTGAGCTCAGCAACACCAAAAGACCCGGGAGACCACAAAAACAACTGTGGTGGATGACCGAAGAATTCTTTCCCTGGTGAAGAAAACACCCTTAACAGTTGGCCAGATCAAGAACACTCTCCAGGAGGTAGGTGTATGTGTGTCAAAGTCAACAATCAAGAGAAGACGTCAGAGTGAATACAGAGGGTTCACCACAAGATGTAAACCATTGGTGAGCCTCAAAAACAGGAAGGCCAGATTAGAGTTTGCCAAACCACACCTAACAAAGCCTTCACAGTTCTGGAACAAGATCCTATGGACAGATGAGACCAAGATCAACTTGTACCAGAGTGATGGGAAGAGAAGAGTATGGAGAAGGAAAGGAACTGCTCATGATCCTAAGCATACCACCTCATCAGTGAAGCATGGTGGTGGTAGTGTCATGGCGTGGGCATGTATGGCTTCCAATGGAACTGGTTCTCTTGTATTTATTGATGATGTGACTGCTGACAAAAGCAGCAGGATGATTTCTGAAGTGTTTCGGGCAATATTATCTGCTCACATTCAGCCAAATGCTGCAGAACTCATTGGACGGCGCTTCACAGTGCAGATGGACAATGACCCAAAGCATACTGCAAAAGCAACCAAAGAGTTTTTGAAGGGACAGAAGTGGAAAGTTATGCAATGGCCAAGTCAGTCACCTGACCTGAATCCCATTGAGCAGCATTTCACTTGCTGAAGACAAAACTGAAGGGAAAATGCCCCAAGAACAAGCAGGAACTGAAGACAGTTGCAGTAGAGGCCTGGCAGAGCATCACCAGGGATGAAACCCAGCGTCTGGTGATGTCTATGCGTTCCAGACTTCAGGCTGTCATTAACTGCAAAGGATTTGCAACCAAGTATTAAGAAGGGAAAGTTTAATTTATGATTATTATTCTGTCCCATTACTTTTGATCCCTTAACAAGTGGGAGGCACATCTGCAAACTGCTGTAAGTCCTACACCGTTCACCTGAGTTGGATGTACATACCCTCAAATTAAAGCTGACAGTCTGCAGTTAAAGCACATTGTGTTTGTTTCATTCCAACTCCATTGTGGTGGTGTATAGAGCCAAAGATGTTAGAATTGTGTCCATGTCCCAATATTTCTGGACCTGACTGTATCTCATTAAACCCTACTTGTTTATACCACATATCGGAGTCCTGTCTCACTTTCAATGGAGAATCCTATAAAGCACTATATTTTATCCGTCCTGAAGCTTTAGCTAAGGACTCTGGAAAGCGCAGAAGATCAATGGAGGGAGACCAGATGCACCGCGAGGGAACATTGATGGAGATACTCAGTACTGTAATGGAGCTCTGTATGCAGATCTAGCTGTAGACAAAGAGATTGTGTCATAATATCACTGTATAAAATGTATCAACAGCAGAGACATGTCTAGTAAAGGCCTTCAGTCTGAATATTAATCAGATATCCACAATAAAGCAGAGAGGGTGACAATACTTGGTATCAGCAAAAGCCCCAGCCACGTTTTTGTATCACTCACCAACGAACAGAAGCAGGATCAGAGCGGCCAACAGAGGCAGCAGCACGGCGTACTCACGCGGAAAGAAAAACGAGTGGATCACATGCTCACTGTCAATGAAAGGCTGCGGAGAAATATACATTGTGGTTTAACACACACAATGTTTAAAGTGCACAAAAAGGTAGTCTGGCTACTCAGGAAAGGATAAATACATCTCTGTTCCAAACAATATAGGTAATAAATACGTATCTTTGTAGGGTTCCCTTGGATGGCTCCTCTTCATCATCCATAAAAGCAAGAATGGGTGCACCGTGTACCACAACAAAAAGAAATGCGCTCATAGCATTAGCAGGGGTATATGTCTATATTTTCAGAGTGAAACACTATGAGCACATTTCTTTTTGTTGCAGTGCAAACATTCTTGCTTTTAGGTTAATGTCAGATGAACGCAGTTTGAGCGCACTCTGCGTGCGTGCACAACGGACAGACGTACTGGCGGAAGATACTGTAGACACCACACGGTACGTTTTTGTTGACGGACGTAGGAAAAAAAAAAAAGGAATTATGGAAAATAAAATTAATATGAAAAATGATAAAAATTGATACATGATATCAAAAAAGCCATTTTGTGCGTCAAGGTGCTGGACGTCGCAAATGCGGTCCGTCTGACTTTGTGCCATCGCACACTCACACGACATTACGCGGACGTGGCGCACTCTGCGCGTCCGTTCTAGCGGTTTTACGTTGTTGCCTAAATTGCATCTGTTTGCCACGTGCGTCGTTCGGGCGCATGTACTTCGTGTGTGGGTCTCTATTGCTCACGATTCTATGCTACGACGGGCGTTAAACTGTGCGGTAACACACACACGTGTTCACTGCGTTCGTCTGACACGGGCCTTAATGTACAAAGTGCGCCCGTCCTATCGGATGGTTATGTTGTAACAAATGTATACATATGAAATTTGCCTGCACGTGCACACTGTAGATGGCGCACGCTGCCCGCACGTGTACACGGTGCACACTGTAGATGGCGTGCTGCCCGCACATGTACACGGCGCACACTGCCCGTAGGGGCACACTGTAGTGGGGCGCTCTGCACAACGCACACTGTAGAGAGCATGCTGCGGGTATCAGTGTATAACACATAGCATTGAGGTGTGTGTGTGTGTGTGTGTGTGTGTGTGTGTGTGTGTTGTGGCTGAATGTACACATAGCAGAGCACACAGCTCCCCCTGACTGGCAGCACTTACCAGGCATATGACCCAGACTGTATAGTAGATGAAGAGCACAGCACTGAAGAGCACCAGCCCTGCCCCCGCCACCCGGTCACTACCTGTAGCCTGCAGGGGAGACACAGCATGGTGATGCACAAAAAAAAAAAACGACAGACGCAAATATATCGCTAATAGCAAACATGACAGCTGCCTTACCATGCCAGCCTGGCTGTGAGCAACCACTTCCGGGTTTAAAGAGAAGCATCACGGGAGACACAGTGTCCGGAAGCCTTGCGCGGGTCACATGACCAAGCTGCCTGCCAGCAGCCCTTATTATGCGCCATGGCGGTGTGCGCATGTGCTGTGTGTGTGTGTGCTCTCTGTGCTGTGGAGAGATCTGTTTGCGATTATTGCTGTATGAGTCTATCCGTAATATGCATTTATTCACAGCTTTTTATCATAGTTATGTATTTTATTGCTGTGACCTAATACAAGTCCCTGTTTTAGAGGCAGAGCCCCAAATGTGAGGCCAAACCCCCCCACTTGCCATCATATCTCTCATAATGTCTCTCTGTAGAGAGCAGGGATCTCAAACTCTGCCCATCCATGTTAATGGCCTACAATTCCAAGAATTCTTTGAATGCAATAGATGCAAGAGAATCATGGGAGTTGTAGTTCAGAAACATATGGGGTGGGGGGGTAGAGTTTGAGATCCCTGGTTTAGAGACCCCCATATATGTGAGATGCATGACAAAGCTGAGATTTTGCATTAGGGCTGCGCTGTTCTCGAGTCGAGCCACTGGCGCAGCCATTTGGGGGGGGGTGTTGTCTCAGGAGCCCCACGATTCCGAAGTGTTTATATTGGTTTCTAGTTTTATCGCTTCTTCTCTTTTCCTTCTAGTCTTTCATTTTTAAGTATTTATTTGATTCTGTGCCACACATAAACGATACAAGGGAAACGAAAAAAAGTACATGTAATAAAAAAGGAATAAAAGTGCATGTAGGTGAAATGAATCATATACGTGTCAAGAATTTCGATCATAAACAAGTGATGAAAATAGGATATAGGGCAATGATGGCAAAAACCTTGGCACCCCAGATGTTTCGGGACTACACGTCACATGATGCTCTTCCAGCCTTGTGAGTTTTGTTGTTGATATTTATCTGCACTGTATGCCACTTGTAGATAAGTATACCCGTTTGATCGCTCTAAGAAGATCTTCCGAACACACTGAGAGAAGATCGTAAGATACCGGAAACTCCAATTGGAACGCACAGCACACCAACGTGCATGCGCAAAATGGCGGCGCGCATTGTAAACTTTGCGATAGAGGCGTGGAGCGCACGCCAATGGACAATTCTGGACATGGGAGGGCAATTACTATGTAATTAAGGGTACTATTTATACCCACACTGTATACCATGCTGTAAACCAGCTGATGAAGCCGTAGTATGCGGCGAAACACGTTCTGGTCACCTGGTATATCGAGACCTTTGATATTTTAATCATTTTATGGTTTATTAAAGCCTTTTTTAATTTTACATTGTTTTATTTTTGGCCTCCATGTCCAGGAAACCGTTTTTGGGTTTTTATGGATTTGACCCACAGACAAATCCACATGCCTGAATTCCCAGAGCTTGGCTAAAAGCTCCATCAGACGTGAGTTGATATCCCGTTTCTACTAATTCTGATATATCATCGGTTGATCTGCACTAAGAAGTCCTTTCTCTCTTTGTTCTCTTCTATATCCAACGAACAAGAGAAGCTATTAATTGTATAAAGGTGTGGGCTACCTTTGGGACAACAGAAGAAAAACAACCCAGACGCAGCTAACCACTCAGAGCTAGTGATAAGGCTCTGCACTTGTGAGTTGGACAATCCTATAGTATCCAAAAACACTGCAATAATACAATCTGCATTATTATATTTTCTGTGCTCTTTTTTATGTAACCCATGTGGATGATGTATTATATGAGAAACACCCTAGTCCTGAGAAGCGATTGTCATTGCGCTACCAGATACGTATAAAATTTGTTCGATAGATGCACTTGGTTTGGGGGAAACCTCTACACATCTGGTTTGGCATTAGGATACGGGTGTTGGTACATTCTTTGGGCGCTTACCATCTCTCTTTTTCATATATACAGAATGCACCTGTAAACATGTAACATAGTGACTATATACAGAATGCACCTGTAAACATGTAACACAGTGACTATATACAGAATGCACCTGTAAACATGTAACATAGTGACTATATACAGAATGCACCTGTAAAACATGTAACATAGAGACTATATACAGAATGCACCTGTAAAACATGTAACACAGTGACTATATACAGAATGCACCTGTAAACATGTAACATAGAGACTATATACAGAATGCACCTGTAAACGTGTAACATAGTGACTATATACAGAATGCACCTTTAAACGTGTAACATAGTGACTATATACAGAATGCACCTGCAAACGTGTAACATAGTGACTATATACAGAATGTACCTGTAAACGTGTAACATAGTGACTATATACAGAATGTACCTGTAAACATGTAACATAGTGACTATATACAGAATGCACCGTTAAACGTGTAACATAGTGACTATATACAGAATGCACCTGTAAACATGTAACATAGTGAATATATACAGAATGCACCTGTAAACATGTAACACAGCGACTATATACAGAATGCACCTGTAAACATGTAACACAGCGACTATATACAGAATGCACCTGTAAACATGTAACATAGTGACTATATACAGAATGCACCTGTAAACATGTAACATAGTGACTATATACAGAATGCACCTGTAAACATGTAACACAGTGACTATATACAGAATGCACCGTTAAACGTGTAACATAGTGACTATATACAGAATGCACCTGTAAACATGTAACATAGTGAATATATACAGAATGCACCTGTAAACATGTAACACAGCGACTATATACAGAATGCACTTGTAAACATGTAACACAGTGACTATATACCGAATGCACCTGTAAACATGTAACACAGTGACTATATACGGAATGCACCTGTAAACATGTAACATAGTCACTATATACAGAATGCACCTGTAAACATGTAACATAGTGACTATATACAGAATGCACCTGTAAACATGTAACATAGTGACTATATACAGAATGCACCTGTAAACATGTAACATAGTGACTATATACAGAATGCACCTGTAAACATGTAACATAGTGACTATATACAGAATGCACCTGTAAACATGTAACATAATGAATATGTTTCCCTACATATTTATTTTCTGGGTTAATCTGTATATTTGTGTTATTTTTAATATCTTGCATTTTATTACTTTGTATTTCTGTAACGACTGAAACAATTCAATGTTCTTGAACACGGGACATACTGAAAACGAGAGAAATCTCAATGTATCCATCCTGGAAAAATACTTTACAAATAAATAATTAAATTGATCAGCGCATTGATCAGGAGGCGTGCGTTTAGGTGCTTCAGCTACATGGGTTTCTTCTGCTAATTGTCCACAGTTGATTTTTGGTTTTATCCCCTGTTCTCCCACTAGATGGAGACTTTGTTCACATTTTGTAAAATGTAAAACTGAGTGAAAGAACAAACACTCAAACAGAAATATAAACACCCAGCAAGCTACTCAATAGCCGCATGAAAAGAAACAACGTTTATAGACAAAGGTGTGAATAAAACAGAGACATTTCAGCCTACATGGCCTTATTCAGCAATAATAAGGGTATGAAGGGGGCAACAAATATTATCTCCTTCTAGATAGAAGATAAGAAATCATTGTAAATTGCTCAAATGCTTCTTTTACCGGTTTGGGTTTATTAAGGCTTACCCTAAAAACCAGTAGAATTAACTATTAACCTTTTCTATTTTCTGATATTGATCAATCCGCCTATGACTGATACAAAAAAAAAAGGGTTGATGGATTGGGTTTAACTCACGTTAAATAAAGGCGCTTTGAAACAGATGCTCCAATATCAGCCGCGGACGAGTTACATGTTACAGAGAAATGGGGCGGCCTTTTCCCATATTTAGGGTTAGAAATCAGGGATAGGGTTAGAAGTTAGGGTTACAAATTAGGGATAGGTTACAATCTGTGCTTGGCTGCTTTAGGGTTATTTGTGGTATCTGTTGCCTAAAAATAAAGCAGAATGTTAGGGTTAATCCTAACACTGAAACAAGCACAAATAGTAACCTAATCATTATCTGTAATCCTAACCCTAACTTTTACCATAAAGTTATTTGTAATCCTAATATTTAACCCTAATTTGTTACGTAACCCTAAATTATAACCCTAACACAAATTTGTAACCTTAACTTCTAACCCTAAATTCTAACCCTAAACCTAATTAGTAACCGTAACGTCTAGCCCTAAATTCTAACACTATCCCTAAATTCTAACCCTAACACTAATTTGTAACCCTAAACCTAAATTCTAACCGTAACACAAATTTGTAACCTTAACTTCTAGCCCTAAATTATAACCCTAAACCTATTTAGTAACTGTAACGTCTAGCCCTAAATTCTAACACTAATTTGTAACACTATCCCTAAATTCTAACCCTAACACTAATTTGTAACCCTAAGCCTAAATTCTAACCGTAACACAAATTTGTAACCTTAACTTCTAGCCCTAAATTCTAACACTAATTTGTAACACTAACCCTAAATTCTAACCCTAATTCTAACCCTAACACAAATTTGTAACACTAACCCTAACACTAATTTGTAACACTATCCCTAAATTCTAACCCTAACACTAATTTGTAACACTATCCCTAAATTCTAACCCTAACACTAATTTGTAATACTGTCCCTAAATTCTAACCCTAACACTAATTTGTAACACTAACCCTAAATTCTAACCCAAACACTAATTTGTAACCCTAAATTCTAACCCTAACACTAATTTGTAACCCTAACCCTAAATTCTAACCCTAACACTAATTTGTAACACTAACCCTAAAATCTAACCCTAAATTCTAACCCTAACACTAATTTGTAACACCAACCCTAAAATCTAACCCTAAATTCTAACCCTAACACTAATTTGTAACACTAAACCTAAATTCTAACCCTAAATTCTAACCCTAACACTAATTTGTAACCCTAAATTCTAACCCTAACACTAATTTGTAACCCTAACACTAATTTGTAACCCTAAAACTAATTGCTAACCCTAACCCTAATTTATAAACCTAACAAAAATTTGTAACCTTAATATCTAACCCTAAATTCTAACCCCAAACCTAATTTGTAACCTTAACTTCTAGCCCTAAATTCTAACTCTAACACTAATTTGTAACACTAACCCCAAATTCTAACCTAACACTAATTTGTAACCCTAACCCTAAATTCTAACCCTAACACTAATTTGTAACCCAAAATTCAAACCCTAACATTAATTTGTAACACTAACCCTGAATTCTAACCCTAACACTAATTTGTGACACTAACCCTAAATTCTAACCCTAACACTAATTTGTAACACTAACCCTAAATTCTAACCCTAACACTAATTTGTAACACTAACCCTAAATTCTAACCATAACACTAATTTGGAACCCTAACCCTAAAATCTAACCCTAAATTCTAACCCTAACACTAATTTTAACCCTAACACTAATTGCTAAACCTAACCCTAATTTCTAAAGTTAGCCCTAACCCCAATATCTTCCCCTAAATCTAATTTCTAACCCTAGCTATGAGAATGATGCTCAAATTTGGCCGAGGCGTGATAATCAGACATGGTTGAAATAGCAGAGTCAAATATCGGCCACAGCCATATTGGAAGGCGCCCGAATTGAAACGACTCTTTTACAAAGATGCGACTTTTAGCGTGTCTTTAAGGAACCATACAATGAACACGAGCGTCAGAATATTAACAGCATTTAGTCTTTAGTCTTCTAATCTGATTTTTCTTCTTTCTGGCTTTTTTATCCCAAAACAGCAATAACACCTTTTTTGTCCTTAAAACCTACTAATTATGCTTATTTGTGACCAGGGCTGTGCGTGCAGCGTATAATCTTGTCAGATCTTCTCCCTGTAATTGTAGGCAAAAATTACATTTTAAGAACCTTAAAGAATATAGTGAAGCATTAAAGGATTCCGGTCGCCAGCCTGTGTCATCCCGCAGGGCGCGCACCCCACAAAGACGCTTCTGATCCCGAAATAGAGGCGTTCTGCGCCCACGCACGCCAGTACAGGGGAAGTCTGAATAGCGATCTGTCCGTTTATTTATACGCACACGCACGAGTTGGAGTTATTTACTATAAATAACAGAAAATGTGGAGTGTAAATCTAGGGTACAGGCAGTAATTTCAGTGCTTTTTTTACAGGCTCGGTAATTGTAGGCTTCACACATGGGCAGAGACTGAGGAAAAAAAGAAAATGAGCTCTTGTGTTTTAGGAGAATAAAAGCTGGGGCTTTATACACCGAATCAGAAACCGCGGCGTTGCTACTCACGAAAATCAGAGATGAGGCTTTTTAACAAATTATTGTAACTGTATCAAAAAATCCCAGATATATTGTCATGGGGTGGGATATATTGTCACAAGGCAGGATATATTGTCACGGGGTGGGATATATTGTCACTAGATGGGACATATTGTCACAGGGTGGGATATATTGTCACTAGAAGGGACATATTGTCACAGGGTGGGATATATTGTCACTAGAAGGGACATATTGTCACAGGGTGGGATATATTGTCACGGGTGGGATGTATTGTCACAAGATGGGATATATTGTCACGGTGTGGGATATATTGTCAACGGGGTGGGATATATTGTCACAGGGTGGGATATATTGTCACAAGATGGGCTATATTGTCATGGGGTGGGATATATTGTCGCATATATTGTCAGTATATTATTTTACTGAGAGGGTGGTGGATACATGGAACAGTCTTCCAGTAGAAGTGGTTGAGGCCAAAACAGTAATTGAATTTAAGCAGGCATGGGATAGGCATAAGGCTATCCTAAACAAAAGATAAATCCAGGTAAAGTATCCATGTAATTGGGCAGACTAGATGGGCCGAAAGGTTCTTATCTGCCGACATTTTCTATGAGATATATTGTCACGGGGTGGGATATATTGTCACAAGATGAGCTATATTGTCACAGGGTGGGATATATATTGACACGGGGCGGGATGTATTGTCACGGGGCGGGATGTATTGTCACGGGGTGGGATTTATTGACACGGGGTGGGATTTATTGACACAAGATGATATATATTGTCACGAGGTGATATATATTGTCATGGGGTGGGATATATTGTCACAAGATGAGATATATTGTCATGAGGTGGGATATATTGTCACGAGGTGGGATATATTGTCATGGGGTGGGATATATTGTCACAAAATGAGATATATTGTCACGAGGTGGGATATATTGTCACAGAGCGGGATATATTGTTATGGGGTGGGATATATTGTCACGCGGCAGGATATATTGTCACAGGGTGGGATATATTGTAACGCGGCGGGATATATTGTCACAGGTGGGATATATGGTCACGAGATGGGATATATTGTCATGGGTGGGATATATTGTCACAAGATGAGATATATTGTCACGAGGTGGGATATATTGCTATGGGGTGGGATATATTGTAACGCGGCAGGATATATTGTCACAGGGTGGGATATATTGTCACAAGGTGGATATATTGTAACGGGGTGGGATATATTGTTATAGTATGGGATATAGTGTCACAGGGTGGGATATATTGTCACGGGGTGGGATATATTGTCATGGTATGGGATATAGTGTCACGGGGTGGGATATATTGTCATGGTATGGGATATAGTGTCACGGTGTGGGATATATTGTCATGGTATGGGATATAGTATCACGGGGTGGGATATATTGTCATGGTATGGGATATAGTATCACGGGGTGGGGTATATTGTCATGGTATGGGATATAGTGTAACGGGGTGGGGTATATTGTCATGGTATGGGATATAGTGTCACGGGGTGGGGTATATTGTCATGGTATGGGATATAGTGTCACGGGGTGGGGTATATTGTCATGGTATGGGATATAGTGTCACGGGTTGGGGTATATTGTCATGATATGGGATATAGTGTCACAGGGTGTGGGATATATTGTCATGGTATGGGATATAGTGTAACGGGGTGGGGTATATTGTCATGGTATGGAATATAGTGTCACAGGGTGTGGGATATATTGTCATGGTATGGGATATAGTGTAACGGGGTGGGGTATATTGTCATGGTATGGGATATAGTGTCACAGGGTGGGATATATCGTCATGGTATGGGATATAGTGTAACGGGATGAGGTATATCAGGAGAAAGTAAACAGTTAGTTCTTCAATTTCATGTGTTAGAAGCAGGAAAAATGGGCGAAAATCTCTGAGTAACTGTGACAAGGGCCAAATTGTGATGGCTGGACAACTGGTTAAGAGCATCTGCAAAATGACAAGTCTTGTGGGGTGTTCCCGGTATGCAGTGGTTAGTACCCACCAAATGTGGTGCAAGAAAGGACACCCGGCGAACCGGCATCAGGGTCATGGGCGCCGAAGACTCATCGACGCACACGGGTATAGAAGGCGAGCCCGTCTGGTTCCATCACACAGAGATACTGTAGCTCTTATTGCTGCAAAACCTAATGCTGGCTATGATAGAAAGGTGTCAGCACATACGAACTACCTGCCAGTGCCTAGAGATTGTTACAGACCACATATACCCATTTTAGGCTATAAGATTTCAAGGTGTTGCCTTTTCCTTCAGATTCCCCAGATCTCAATCCAACCCAGCATCTATACAGGGTTATTCAGAGAGCGGTGAAAAGCAGGAGAATGACTGAAGAATGGAAAATTCTAGGTCAAAATATACAAACCAGAAAAATTCTCCCATTCATCTCACTTTCCAAATCGGCTATTTTTACCTAGAATTTTTCCATTCTCCAGTCATTCTCCTGCTTTTCACCTCTCTCTGAATAACCCTGATAATATGTGCTGCAAAAAAAATCCCATCCATTTCTCCCTTACTAATCCTCTTTGTAGGAGTTTCTCCATACGTTTGGGGAGTTGATGATGTATAACAGAGCTGCAAAGCTATAAATCCCCCAGCAATGAGTCGCTACACAAGAGACAGGGAAGCTGTGCCCCCCAGATGTTTTGGAACTACATCTCCCTTGATGCTCAGCAACTTGGGTTAGAACAGGCTCCTGGGAAATGTAGTTAGAAAATATCTGGAGGGCAAAGGTTGCCGAACCCTGCTCTAAACTATAATAAATGTGGTTAGAAATCGCTTGGTGTAAATAAGATATATTGCCTCCCTCTCCCCGATTCTGATTCTTTCTCTTCCTTTTTCGTTCTTTCGCTCAGTGCGCTCCTTCCTGAAAATCCTTTGTGTTGCCGCTGAAGTAATTATGTTTCTGTTTGGATGTATAAACATATGTTTCCTCGCTGTTCGCTATCGTTTTTCTTTTTTTCTGTATATTTGGAGAAATCCAAGTATATTCTTGCAGTGTTTATAAACATAAAAATAAAAGTGTAAATATTATTAAACATGGAATTAAAACAGAGACATTACAGTAACGTTTAGCGATTAAAAGCAAATAACGCTCGTGTTTTAAATCAGGGATCTCCGGCCTGGCCAGATGTTTATGAATTACACCTCCCATGATTCTCTGGCCCATTTATTGCTTTCAAAGAATTCTGGGTATTGTAGGCCATAAACATTTGGGGGGGCCCGAGTTTTAGGTCCCTGCTTTGAATGTTTCCTTTTTTTTTGTTGCTGACAGAAATTAGGGATGTGCGTTTCGGGTTTCGGAATTTTGGAATTTTCACGAAATTTCCCGATTCGTGCATTCGGATTCGACCGATTTTCCGAAAATTTTCCGATCTGAAAACGGCAGATCCGAAACGAATTTCCGAGTCAAAACGAAAACTTTTCGGAATTTTCGAATGGACTAGAAATGTGTAAAAATCGAAATTTTCGTTCCATTCGTGATTTCGGCTCCATTCCTGATTTCGGTTCCATTTCAGTAATTTCAGACATCGTATTTTTCAGTTATATCGCTGATTCTGTAATTTTGTATCATTCCCATCTCAATGTATCCTTCCTGGAAAACCAGAGAAATCTCAATGTATCCTTCCCGGGAAACCAGAGAAATCTCAATGTATCCTTCCTGGAAAACCAGAGAAATCTCAATATATCTGTCAGGATCGTGAGGATGGCACCTGGGTGGCACCTGGATGGCAGGGGTATGAGCCCAGGATGCAGTGTCCTGCACTGAATAGCAGGTGGGAAGGGGTATGGAGGATGATATGGAAATAAACTGACCGGATGATTCTCAGAAGGATGATGGTGGAGTTGCAGGAAACATAAATAATAAACAGGAACAGATGGGTACAGCAGAGCAGCGAGTTAGTAGCACCTCACTCTCTCAGCACAAGAGCTGTAATGAACCAGCAATGTTAATTGTGGGGCAGAGCCCTTTATTTTGTGATTCACGTGTGTTGTTTGTGAGTTAACTGTTGCATTGCTGGATGCTGATACTGAATGCTGGTTACAGGGCAGGAACAGTACATAGAAGTGTACCACCAGGGGGGGTTTCAGGATGGCTACAGCCAGGGATCCTGACAATATCCTTCTTGTAAAACATGGGAAATCTCAATGTATCCCTCTTGTAAAACATGGGAAATCTCAATGTGTCCTTCTTGTAAAACATGAGAAATCTCAATGTATCCTTCTTGTAAAACATGGGAAATCTCAATGTATCCTTCTTGTAAACCATGAGAAATCTCAATGTATCCTTCTTGTAAAACATGGGAAATCTCAATGTATCCTTCTTGTAAAACATGAGAAATCTCAATGTATCCTTCTTGTAAAACATGAGAAATCTCAATGTATCCTTCTTGTAAAACATGAGAAATCTCAATGTATCCTTCTTGTAAACCATGAGAAATCTCAATGTATCCTTCTTGTAAACCATGAGAAATCTCAATGTATCCTTCTTGTAAAACATGAGAAATCTCAATGTATCCTTCTTGTAAAACATGAGAAATCTCAATGTATCCTTCTTGTAAAACATGGGAAATCTCAATGTATCCTTCTTGTAAAACATGAGAAATCTCAATGTATCCTTCTTGTAAAACATGAGAAATCTCAATGGCAGAATTATCGTATCGACAGAATTATCGTATCGACAGAATTATCGTATCGACAGAAATTTCGGATCCGAAAAACCATTAGTTTACATCAAAACGAATAGACACTTTGAAACGAGGAGAACAGATGTTCCGAAAAACACGAAAATTTCCGAAAACATGAAAAAAAAGTCGATACGAAAACCGAAACGGAAATCGGCCGAAACGAGCCGAAACGAAAATTTACAAAATCTGAACGAACCGGACCGAATCGAACCGAAAAAAAATCGGTGCACAAGTCTAACAGAAATACAGTTACAAGTTTTTATAAAGCGCTAACAAGTTCTGTATCGCTGTACAGTGGGAGAAATGGCTCCCATAGGTCACAAAGTGTATCTATAAAGCCGGAATGATCACATCTCTGGCTCCGCCTCCTGCGTCATTCCCTAAAACGCACGTGTCCCCCTTTGGCCTTTTCTAAACAACAGAGAGGTGTTTTAGAAAGTATAAAGTGGGAGCGGAGGATGCGGTCAGGAGGCACGCAAAATATTTTATGCCAATTTCTTCACATTTGGGGACAAGCTGCTTACAACGTACTTTGGAGGAACGATGAAGAATGCCCAAAATAAGTCCCCTGTTCCTAAATTCCCCAACATGAAGAACTTTTATGTAAATGGGTTATTCACTTTGCACTTCGGCGATTCCATTTCGCCGAAACTACGGTGAATTCACTATTCACGTGATGTGGTCTTGGTGAAATTCACCGAACTGCAAAAAAATTAAACAAAAAAAACAGAACTCTGCTATTCTTCTAACAGGTGTTTGAACCAATAAAAATGCATTAAGATGTTTGTAAATAATAAAAAAGGTCCTTTAAAAAATAATAAAAAGGTCTGTCACGGAATAAAAAAATTTAAAGAAACGCCTTTTAAAAAAACTGGGGGAAAAAATTATTGTAAAAAATATTAAGAAAATGCAAAAAGGTGTTAAAAAAATAAAAATGACTTTTTGCTGAAAATGAAAAAGAATAAACATTTAAAAAAATAAAAGCGATAATTTTTTTTTTACATTGGATTCACCTGTTTAAACCCGAAGAACTAAATCACCGAAAATCAGGACATTTCGCCGTCACTTCGGTGCAGTTTCAGCGTTGTCTGAATAGATTAACCATTACTTTTCTATGGGACAATTTCGTGCTGCCGAACGTTGGCGAACTGCACCGTATTTAGACAGTGTTCTTGGAGAATTGACAGTTTAGTGAAAAGACGGACTGCACCGAAATTGCGCCTTATAGAGAAATTCAACGTTCCGTGCAATTCGGTGACCAGTTTGGCGCTTTGTGAATAACCCCTTAAGTGCCTTTTTAACCCTGTCTCTCCATCTCCGTCCATCGCTCTTCCGGCTCCTGGTATGACGGGTTGGAAGGGTTGGGTCTCCTCCTGCTATTTGTCACTTTAGTGCGATCCTACGTGACCGTGAAGTGCCGTACATTTCCATTTCTAAGGATGAGACGCGTCGCCTGCTTCCTCCTCCTGCTGCTGCTGCTTGGTTTACTGGTCCTGGTATTGGGGGACCCCTCAGGCTGCATCAAGGTGAACCCCTGCAAGTGTCTGATGAAGGACGGCTCGGGGGTCGTCGACCTGGCTTCTCTGGGGGACTCGGACGGCTTCCTTATGATGGATAAGAAAATTGTGCGCGAGGCAGGGGGCGGCGAGACGGAGCAATCGGTCACGTTCAGCCCCTGTCACCCTTTCAGCGAGCCCGAGGATGCTGGGAATTGCACACGTGTTGTTCTTAGTGTCAAAACCAGGTAATTTATGCAATAATGTTGTATTGTTTTGTTTATTTAACTATTGGCACAATCGATTGACTTTCCATTATCATAACGAGCCAAATGTTAGCGTTAAAAGTAAACGGAGCGGTTGGCAACTTCAGCCCTCCAGATATTTTGGAACTACATTTCCCATTCGACTCAGCCAACCTAATGAGCGACAGAGCTTCATGGGAGTTGTAGTTCCACAACAACTGGCAGGACCAAGGTTGCTGACCCGTTATACACGATGAGGCTAGGGTCAGACGAATGCATTTTTCACGTCTATCGTCAAAAAGTGCGTTGATGCGTCCGAACGCATTTTTTCATGGAAGACGCGATAGCGGTCATACGATGCGCAATTTCAGCCGTATTTTTGACGGAGCTATAAAAAACAAATGGACGTGATGTTGGCCGGATATGTGCATATCTGACGTCTCCTAATCACGCACACACGCCGCTATGCCGACGCAGCGCACTCTGTACGTCAGTACTAGCGGTTCCACGTTCTCGGAAAAATGCGTTCGTTTGCCGCTTGCGTTGCGCGGCCGAACTTTCGTGCGGCCGTACTTCGTATATTGGCCGTCATTGGCTGCTACTACGGTTGTAATAACATGCGGCTCAACGCACGTTCGCACTGCGTTCGTCTGACCCCAACCTAAAGCGCGTCGCATGGAAGTGCATGTAGAATTCCTATGCTGCATGAGGGAGATCGATGACCTAGATAAGATGACGTGGCCTTTTGCAGCATATGAAATGAATTCTGCGCACTGCAGGGCAGCACATGCTCGATCTGGCAACCTATTCAGGCGTGGGCTCATCCAACGCCAAATCCGTGGAGACAGTCTAGGACCATGATTGACAGGATGCCGAAAGGATGGAGCTTCACATTCTGAAGCAGAAATTTATAAATGAGGCTCGTCGAGTTCTTTAACGAGGCCGTTATGTGACATTTGAGACCCAGGTGCAGGGGATGCCGCCATAGCGTTGACAGACACCTGGGGCGACATCACACGGGGCATTAAATAGATTAGGAGGAAGCATAGACATATTGTTTCTGGTAATCAGGGAAGGGCTGGCATGGAGGGCAAGAAGGGAAATAGCACCCTGGGGCGACTGTCGCTCTCAGAGGTTTCGGCTCCGGCTCATTCTTCTGCTGATTACATGCCGGGTGAAGCCTCTGTACGCATTGACCGCCAGAGACTGGCCTCCATGGGGTTAATTTGCTCATTTATAAAGTATCTATACATAACATATTAGGAGAATGCGTTATTCTTGCTATAAATGATGTTGTGGTATTCGTTTTGTTAGGTTTCACAGCGTTACATTTAAACATTTTATATGAAGTTATAAACGCTGCCTTGCCGGGGATCCAGCCGAGCGGGAACGTTTGGGAACACGGTCCCACTGCTATTTTTGCAGGGGGGGAGCGGCGATCCCATTCAGCCCAAACAATGAAAAAACTGTTATTTAGGGTTCCATGTTAAGCCACAATTAATAATATTTATTATGATTATCATTATGATTCCGTAACCGAACGCCCCTCCATCTCTGTGCCCTCACCCTCCTTGGCACCCTTGCCCGCACTATACACGGCTTCTGTGCCTGTTGGAGAAGTGTGGATGCTGGCCTCCTGCCAACGGAACGTGGACCATTGTGACAAAGCAAACTCTAACAGACAATGGGCATACAAGGGTTAATGTCGTTATATGTAATGCTATCTTAAAACTGAATGTATTTTAGGAGTTTAGTTTGTGTAAGTGATTGAATGTAGATCTATTGTTCTTACTGTCTGTGTAGTTGTTTGTCCTTTAGATTGATTTGAAGTTGTTTATTTGCTAATCTTGGCTAGTGTAACTGATCAGGTTTCTCTGTCTCCTGAAGGAATTCACATGGCCCTCATGTAGACAATGTATTCTGTTGATTATGTCATTTACCACCACCCCCTGCTTCCCATATAAACTCCATCTCGAATTAAAAACATTCTTCTTCTTCCCTGCACTAAGTCTTGTCTGGTGTTTGGGGAGAGATACTTACAGGGTTATTCAAAGAGAGACGATCTGTCCCCGAAATGTACCCGAACAGTGAAATTCAGCGTACGGCTATATTTCCTGACCATTCGGCTATTCAGAGAGCAGACAGTTCACCAAATGTTGGCGAATTGCCTGCACATACAGTGCCTGTTCGAGGGCAGTGAAATCCAGAGTAGAGAAGCAATGCTTCGTCTATTCAGAGAACAAAAACCAGCAGTGAAAAGTTGCCGAATTGCCCTGCTGTTCGGTGGTTTCATTCGACAGGTTCATTCAGGCGAATCCCATAGGCTTCAATGTTAAAAATGTTCCCGTTTTAATTCAGTATCTAATAAACCGTTTATTATAATATTCTGCAGTAAAAAGTCTCTTTATTTATAGATTTTTTTTAGAATCTTTTTAGGCATTTTTTGGGCAAACTTTTTTCAGTTTTTTTAAATCTTTTTTATTTTTCTGTAACAGCCTTTTTATTATCATTCATTGGATCTTATATGTAAATTTCAGACATTTTCGTTCTGTAGTTTTTTGCAAACAGCATTTAAATTTTCAAACATTCAAGCGTACTGTTTTTTTTTTTCACTTCGTACGTCTGCGTGTCGGGTTTTTCCGGCGGCTGCTCTGTGCTGTGATCGACGGCTAGTCGGGTTTCTCCGGCGTGTTCGGCGGGGTTAATTCAGATGTTTCTGCGGGTTTCAGTGAGTGTTCGGTGAGCATTCGGCGGGTTTGCGGTGAGTGTTCACGGGTTTGCGGCGGGTTTTCCCTGCACTACGGGGGCCCTGCGGTGCTTGCTGAATACATTGCAGGGTCGGCGAATTAGGATCGCTGAATCGCCCCGAAGTGCAGGGAACGAAAAGTCACTGAACGTGCAGTGACTTTTCAATTCTCTTTGAATAACCCTGATAGAATCACACAACCAGTGGCGGAACTACCGCCGGTGCAGCCGGTGCGGGCGCACCGGGGCCTCAGCCTGGGGGGGCCCATCTGCCAGCGAGCAGGGACCTCAAGATGGCTGCCGGCAGGCCTCCTCTGATGAGCAGTCCTGACCACCGCCGGCCATCTTGAAGTCCCTGCTTGACGGATGCTGGGCCCATGTAGACCCACCGGTGAGTAGGGACTTCAAGATGGCCACCGGCGGACCCCCTCTGATGAGGGCTGCTCATCGTTGAGCTGGGGACAATTACATCCATGTATGAGCTGGGGCAATTACATCCATGTGTGAGCTGCTGGGGGCAATTATATCCATGTTTGAGCTGCTGGGGGCAATTATATCCATGTTTGAGCTGCTGGGGGCAATTATATCCATGTGTGAGCTGCTGGGGTCAATTATATCCATGTGTGAGCTGCTGGGGTCAATTATATCCATGTTTGAGCTGCTGGGGTCAATTATATCCATGTGTGAGTTGTGGCAATTATATCCATGTGTGAGCTGCTGGGGGCAATTATATCCATGTTTGAGCTGGGGCATTTATATCCATGTTTGAGCTGGTGGCAATTATATCCATGTGTGAGCTGGTGAGCTTTGTTCCTTAGGTCCGCCACTGCACACAACACTCCCTCAAGTTCTGGCTGAGGGTTGTGAGCGAAGGAAAGCTGCTACGGATCTGCTTGACTGGAGGGAAGGGATGGATGCTGTAACAGGTTCAGGTCTGGTCCTCAAGCCGGAAACCAGTAAACCCCAATTTCTGTTACAAATTCCAAAAAATACAGTATATATATATATATATATTTCATTGTAGGGTCAGGAGTGTTGACGAGTTCCCACACTCTTTTTTTATTTGCCGCGCTCGCTGCCGGTGCCAGTGGGTTAAATAAAAGGTTCCTAGTTATCTTTGTTGGTCAGTTTTGTTTTTTTTATGTTTTAGTTTAAGGATCGCGTTCTCCCACGGATGTCTCATAACGCGCTTGTCTTTGTAGGGATCTCGTGACGCCGGGCAGTGCCTCTCGATGTGTCGGGTTTGGCCAGCAGAATGACAATGAATTCAACTACAGCAATGAGAGCAGAAGCCTGTCTGTCACCTACCAAGGTACGACGGACCTCTCCTCCGCCGAAAAGAGAGTTTTTGGCTTTTTTTAATGTTTTTAGGCTAGGGTCAGACTGAGGCAGTGCGAACGCGCGTTCTGGCGCACTTAATCACGGCCGCACTAGCAGCAGATGCCGGGCAATGACAGCCAATATACGAAGTACGGTCGCACAAAAGTCCGGCCGCGCAACGCAAGTGGAAAATGAACGCATTTTTTCGAGAACGTTAAACCGCTGGTACTGACGTACAGAGTGCGCTGCGGCCGCATAGCAGCGTGTGTGCGTGATTAGGAGATGTCAGACGCTGCTAATGTCCGGCCAACATAACGTTCAAACAGCCGGATTTCCCTAGACTTCTTTTCACCCCATCGTCATGAAATACGTCCAGAATTGCGCATCGTCTGACCACTTAAGCGTATTCCGTGAAAAAATGCGTGCGCACGCATCGACGTACATTTTGACGGTGGCCGCAGAAAATGCGCTCATCTGTCCCTAGCCTTAGATCATCATCCATTCCAGGCAGCGGCAAGAATAGGGTTGTCGGATCCTCCATGTTTTCCTGGACACATATAATTTATTCATGCTGAGGGGCAGTGCATGAAAAAAACAAACCCTGCAGCATGTAGAATTCACACAGGGCCGTTAAGAAATCAAAGTGGAACCCCAGCAAACCTGCTTTACAGTTACAGGTGTTTATAAAGAGCCAATAAGTTCCGTAGCGCTGTACAATGGGTGAGACAGAATAACAAATATACATACAAGTTAAACACACAGAACAGTAGAAGAGAGGACTCTGCTCAAGAGCTTACAATCTAAGGCTAGCGTCAGACGAACGCATTTTTCACGTTGTCCGTGAAAAAGTGCGTTCGAACGAATGGACGTATTTTTTCACGGAATACGCGATAGCAGTCATACGATGCGCATTTTCGTCCGTGATTTTGTACGGATCATCAATAAAACCCTTTTTGCGTCTGGACGTTATGTTGGCCGGACGTGTGCAGCGTCTGACGTCTCCCAATCACGCAAACACGCCGCTCTGCGGCCGCAGCGCACTCTGTACGGCAGTAGTAGCGGTTTGACGTTCTCGAAAAAATGCGTTCGTTGGCCACTTGCGTTGCGCGGACGAACTTTCGTGCGGCCGTTCGTCGTATGTTCCCCGGCATTGGACGTCATTTGCTGCTAGCACGGCCGTGATTTCGTGCGGCTAAACGCACGTTAAAACTGTTTTCGTCTGACCTTAGCCTTAGAGGAGAGGGGTGACACGCTAAGTGAGGGTGAGTAGAAGGCATGAAGTATTGGGGCGCATGTGGGCTGTGTGGGAAGATGGAGCAGGAAATGAACCATGGGGGATCATGGAGTGAGCCGATAGAGACTTCTTGAAGGACTGGAGAGACGGGGAGAGTCTGATGTTGTGGGGGAGGGAGTTCCATAGAAAGATAGAAAGGGGGCAGCTCGGGACGGGAGAAGTCCTAAAGGTGGGAGTATGATTTTGCACCTGATGTCCCTGTTGACGCATATAAATTATACATGTTGCAGGGCAGCACCATCTCTGCATGAAATAATGTGTGTCCAGAAAAACATGGCCAATCTGGCAAGACAAGGCAAGAAGCAGGGGACTCGGGCACTCAAGCACGACAGGGTAAATTGCCTTTATTGGGACGGAGGCACGTTTCCTCCTACATTAGGGTTGCCAGGTCGGCCGTGTTTTCCTGGACACGTATTACCATTTCATGCAGAGGAGCGCACAGAGAAAGTGCAGCCCTGTAACATGTATAATTCATATACTGCAGGAAGGAAATCAAGGCAAGTCACTTGGGATTCCTTTCTGATTCCTTACCTACAGCATATAGATTCAACATGTTGCAGGGTGGCATTTTTCATGTGCTGTCCGTCAGCATGAATAAATTATGTGTCCAGGAAAACATGGCCGATCTGGCGACCTTGGCAAGATGTCCTCTCATATTTTATACCGTATGTTATACCATCAAAACCCCCAGTATCTTTACTGTAAGTAGCATTCAATTTATATATATATATATATGTATATGGTAAGAATACACAGCACAGACCAGGAGTCAGCAACCTTGGCCCACAAGATCTTTTGGAACTACATCTCCCATGATGCTCAGTCACTCATTAGGATGGCTGAGTCTCATGGGTAATGTAGTTCCAAAACATCCGGAGGGCCGAGGTTGCCGACTCCTGGCCAACACAATGGTGTGTCCATCAGATGATCACTGACTGGTTCCGTCTTCCGGTAACATAACATTTGGGTTACGTATATACTTTGGTGAAAACCCGTTTCTCCTCCCGCAGCTCTGACGGACAGGTCGATAAGCGCTATCGTCCACTTTAACTGTAGCCCATCCAGCTCGGTCACCTTCCCTGTAAACCCCCAGGATCCTGGCATGGTAGAAATTCTCATCCAAAGCCCTTGCGTTTGCCCTAGCAGCTGCCAGACAGACGACGTTGGACCTGGCACCGTCATCCTTATCCTGTTTGCTGCATCCACAGCCTTTTATTTCCTGTTTGGTGAGTACGGTAAAGCCAGCTGTGTCACCTATATTCACGTTATAACCTGGGTTGCCAGGTCAGCTGTGTTTTCCTGGACACATTACCATTTCATGCAGAGGGAGCACAGTGAAAATTGTTGCCCTGCAGCATGTATAATTTATATGCTGCAGGAAGGAAATAGAGGCAGGTCACCTGGGATTCCTTACTTGCATTATAAGGATTCTACATGCTGCGGGGTGGCATTTTTCATGCACTGTCCATCAGCGTGATTTAATTATAGGTGTCCAGAAAAACATGGCCAATCTGGCAGCCCTACATGTGACACCTGGGATTCCTTACTTGCGTTCTATGGGTGGATTGTGGCATTTTTCGAGCGCTGCCCATCATCATGAATTAATGACTGCATATGTGTCCAGGAAAACATGGCCGCCCTACATGTGACACCTGGATAGAATGACGTATGGCAGACAGGATGTGACATAGTAAAGAAAGGGAAAGTCTGTACTTATGGTGCCACCTGGTGGCTCTTTAGGAGAGAGGCAATACTATTTCTGGCAGCAGTGATAAAACACAGCAGTAACAAGCAGCAAACGAAGTTGCATAAAGTGCAATATATAGCAATGATAAAACAACAAATGTCATAAACAGTCCCTGTAAAGTTAGTTATAGCAGCAGTGTTCGGTAGCAGCAATACATAACATCAAGTATATCCACTTGCAATCTTGTATGTGCAAATGTGCAGAACTTGCAAGCTGATGTGCAAACTTAGCAAAATATGTGCAGCATAAAGTGCAATATATAGCAATGGTAAAACAACAAATGTCAAACAATCCCTGTAAAGTTAGTTATAGCAGCAGTGTTAGGTAGCAGCAATACATAACATCAAGTGTATCCACTTGCAATCTTATATGTGCAAAACTTGCAAGCGGATGTGCAAACTTAGCAAAATGTATGTGACATACACTTCCTGTTTTTATAGGAACCTGCGGCCTGCGCTCCATCCGTACGGCTGAAGGAACCCAGATCGCCCCCGAACCCCATATCTGGTGCTGGATTTGCTTCTTGTGCTCTCGAGAGAAAGAGACCTGGGGGAGCCTGGAGGAGAGCGACTGCAGAGAAGACCTTTCAGTCTAGCAAAGGACCTGGATCCGACAGGAAGTGATGCTGTTTACTTCAATAACCATCCTTGGATAGCATCACACACGCGAAAAGGGAAATGTGACTATTTGTGGTCAACATAGATGAGGTGACAACAAATTGGAGATCTTTATTTTTTTTTAAAAAAAAAATCTGGTATTTTGGCTTAAAATGTACAATTTCTTCACCAAATCACTTGTTGCAAAGACGTGAGGGCGGAATGTGAAATTATGACATATAAAACCAGGCCTGGCTTACCCAACACTCCTTTTAGTTAAAATACACGTGCAGTCTAGACTCCCACAATGTCCACAAACACCTTCTAGAGAGGTTATTCACCAACCAACCTTCTTTAACCCCTTCACTACCAAGCACGTTTTCTTGAAAAAGTTACCATAAAATTTATTTGAAATAAGGGATGCGAAGTTAACACTTAAATACAGGGAAAGATTGAATCTTTGCAGAGATTGCTGTTCCGAGATAGTTAAAAAAAATATTAAAATAACGTAAATTTCCTCATTTTTAATTTTTCAAGCATTAGTTTATCCTTTACAGGAATATTGCTGGGATGAAAGGTTCTAAGCACTAGATGGCGTCCCTCATCTTATACAGTGACATACGGAGGCCTTTAGATTTTGACAGTAAAAGGATTAATTGAAAGAACGGTGGTATAACTTCGGTGATTGATGGTGGAGCAAGAACGGATAAACTACAGGGAATCTAGGGAACTGTCATCGAAGTTTGCCGTACTTTTCTGCTTAAGTTCTTCAACGTAGTTCTCAAACGGGTTGCGATGTTTCCGGCTTAATACAGTGTAGACTTCAAAGTTTTCACCATTGTTTAAGTTGGATCTGCATTCACCGCAGGGTCCCTGAACTGCACCGAATCGATCCGATAAAACCGCAGTGCGCCGCCGGAAAATAACCGAGTTGATCTGATAAACTGCCGATGACCCGCCGAACAGATCTTCAAACCACCAAACGCAGCCGCCGAACAGGGGTAAAAAAAACAAACAAAAAAAAGCAAAACAGAAATTTTAAATGGCGTTTTAAGCAATATTGAAGCATTAAAATACCTGGAAATAATATATAAGGTCCTATGAATAACAAATACAAGATTACACAAAAAAGAAAAAAAAGCTAAAAAAATAAAAGGGACTTTTTGCTGCAAATGAAAATAATAAACTGTTGAATAATTTTTTTTTAATAAAAACGGGGAATTTGTTTTACATTGAAACCTATGGGATTTGCCGGTTTAAACCTGTCGAACGAAAACACCGAAAATCGGGACATTTCACAAACGTTTCTCTGGGGATTTCACGACCGCTGAATTGCACTGTATTTCGCAGGCAATTCGACGAATTGTCAGCTTCCTAAATAGCCACGAAATTGCACCATACGGGGAAATTCACCGCTCGGTGCAATTCGGTGGCCAGTTCGGCTCGTGTTGAATAACCCCTATAGTGTGCACGGGAGGTCTATGGAGAACGTCACCTTAAAATCACCAACGTACACCCACTGCTAATACAAACAACAGAGAAGTAACAGCAGTGCATGCTTTATCAAGGGTGCAAATAGTTCTCCAGCAGGGATCTCAAACTTCGAGCCCCCCCCCCCCCGGTGTTTGTAGCATACAATTCCCAGAATTCTTTGACTGCGTCTGTAAAAAATGTCCAGAGAATCATGGGAGCTGTAGATCAGCAACATCTGGGGGCCCCAGAGTTTGAGAACCCTGTTCTTCGCTGTTTGCAGGAACATTGCCGGCCGGTGTTAGATTTTCCTCTTCTGGATAGCCGAAGTTCACAGAGGTTTCAACGACGGTGATTTTTACAATTCTTTGCAGCTACCATGATGCAGAGAACTCATAAACCTCAGCCCTCACTACTGGTAAAATGAACATGTTGGACTTTATGTGGCGAGAAGATAAGTGGAGACTTCCCAGTCTGCGTAAACAAGGTTTCGGTCGGATCAAGGGGGATGTAATCCTGTCTCTCGCAATTTGGGAGTCACTTCACCTAATCCTGAAAAGCTCCGTGCGATCAGCCGATCCCTGCCGTGTGACAGCTCAAATCAAAGGGATATTTCCTGATCAGATCAGACGAATGCACAACATGATATAGTGTTTGTACTCGCTCAGTGCTGGCAGCGATTTACCAGCACTTTGTGTACCTACATGTTCTTCTGTAGGTGTGTCCGTCATAGGTATGCAGGTGTGTGACAGCTCCGGTTGCCAACAACAAGAAGCACTCATAAGATCACACACAGCTCCTGCACATTTCACGATCAGGGAGCTGTCCTGAATTAAAGCTCTATTCAGGCAGCATTACTTATATATACACACACACATTTACAAACACTGTATATAATCTGTAGATGGTCAACGGAGCGCCAGAAAACTGGATGTACGATTAGTCACTATACATGTCCAATAGACTGTCTTCTAAACCATCCCAAGAGATCCGCTCTTCCGAATGAAATAAAATCTCTGCAGAAGAGAAGGGATATAATAGCGCAGTATGTCGGGCCACCATAAGCGGAAAGTAAAGCAGTTGTGGTCCTACTCACATGTTGTTGAGCCTGACCTCGGCTCTAGGGTGGATGGTAGTTATGGGTCTTCAAAGATGTTCAGGTGCCCATATACCCGCAATAGGATTCTTCAGACACTTTCTCACTTTAAGCACACAGCCTGGCTATGGGTAGTTTCAGGGCAGTGTTTCCCAAACCTGTCCTCCGGACCTTCTGCCTCATCAGAAACCTCGGTTTAGAAATATCTACCGCTAGCCGTAACTTCTGGCCCTAACCAACCCCAATTTCTAACCCTAAACTTGTAACTTTAGCCCAAACTCAAACCCTAGCCCTAACACTTATTTTTAGCCCTAGCCCTAATTTCTAACTATAACCCCAACTCTAGCCCTAACCCCAATTTCTAACCCTAACTTTAATCCTAGCCTTAACCACAGCTTTAACCCTATCTAACTTTAGCCCTAATTTCTAACCCTAACCTCCAACTCTAACTCCAATTTCTAACCGTAGCCCTAAACTACTAACTTTAGCCCCAACTCAAACCCTAGCCCTAATTTTAAACCTTAACCCTAGCACTGATCCTAGCCCTAAAGTTCCAACTTTAGCCCAAACTCAAACCTTAGCCCTAACACAATTTTTTAAACCTAGCCCTAATCCCAATTTCTAACCCTAGCCCTAAACATCTAATTTAAAGCCCTAACTCAAACCATAGCCCTAATTTCTAACCCTAACCCCAAACTCTAGCTCTAACCCCGATTTCTAACCCTAACCTAACTTTAGCCCTAACTCAAACTAGTCCTAACACTAATTTCTAACCCTAGCCCCAAACTTCTAACTTTAGCCCTAACTAAAACCCTAACTCTTAGACAAATTTTTAACCCTAACCCTAATCCTTATTTCTAACCCTAACCCCAATTTCTAACCCTAGCCCTAAACATCGGATTTAAAGCCCTACCTCAATCCCTAGCCCTAATCCTAGTTTCTAACCCTAACCGCAACTCTAGCCCTAGCTCTATCCCCAATTTCTAACTCTAGCCCTCAACTACTAACTTTAGACCTAACTCAAACAATAGGCCTAATTTTAAACCCTAATCTCAACTCTAGTCCCAACACTAATTTTTAACCCTAGCCCCTAACAATACTAATTTGGGAGCAGTCGAAAAATACATGGTAGCTCCGTACCTCCATACATTGTACGTAACAAAAAAACACAAAAGAACCCCCAAAAAAAACCCAAAAAAACACAACACAGGGTGCATTAACAAAAACTTTTATTTTTCTCACACCTCTCCCCGATGCTACCAATTTCTGATCATACAGGAACAGCAAAAGTCAGAGGAGATAATTACAGCAATAACATTTCAAACAGGCGAGATGTAGGAACAATGAAATGTGCTGTACTGAGAAGTACTAACTCCATAAAAAAACAGAACAGAATTTCACGTTATGATAAATTACGCGCGGATTCTTTTCACATTGCTGACAGATCGTGAATTATGTGCAACTTCGGACGATTCAAATTTGCAAAACAAAAATATAGCTTCATTTTCTCTATATATCATCTGTGTGTATATATATATTTCTACGTATCGTTTATCCGAGTATAAACATTTCTCATTGGAATTTGTTAGAATTTTTATTTTGAGAAAAATAAGTGTAAAAAAAAAAAATAGTGTTTCTTCTTTTCTTTATTCAAGCCTACTTACGAATTCAGGAATAACCAAAGTATACCGGCACGAGGGCCCCGCCATGGGCTAGCGCAGGGGCTCAACACTCTTGGCCTCCCAGATGTTTGGAAACTACATTTCCCACGAGGCCAAGCGTCACGGGAGATGTAGCTACAAAACATCTGGAGGGCGGAGGTTGCTGAACCCCATGGTGGGGAAGCCCAGCACTACTTTTCGCTTTATCATCAGGACAGGGTGGTTCGTCACCGGTCTTGCGCTCCGTGAAGCATCATGGGAAATGTAGTTCTGTCTTGGTCATCTCAATAAAATAATAGGGGGAAGTTAAAAATCTATGAAAATATGTTTAAATCCTCAACACGAGTTGAGAAAAAATACATGCGTCGCTGGAAAAGTGTCAATTATTCAACGTTTACATGTCGACACGGGGGGGGGGTGGCCTTCACGAATCGCCATAATTTACTGTTGTGGCAAACAACGGCAGATACCGCCGCCACTTCTTTTTAGACAGAGATTCCCTCTCTGGACAACGGATTGCTGATGTTCGTCGCCATTGTGATAGAGGCGATTTACCAACAACAGCATGGAGTGACTAACCCCCTTGGTGTGTGATAGGGTTGCCAGATCGGCCATGTTTTCCTAGATACATAATTTATTCATGCTGATGGGCAGCGCATGAAAAACGCCACCCTGCAGCATGTAGAACTCCAGACGCTGCAGGTAAGGAATCCCAGGTGATCTGCCTTGATTTCCTTCCTGCAGCATATGAATTACACATGTTGCAGGGCAGCAGTGTTCTCTCTCAATCTCCCTCTGCATGAAATAGTAACATGTGTCCAGGAAAACATGGCCGATCTGGAAACCCAAGTGGGTGATCACCAAGCAGCACGGTAATATGCGGAGTGTAGAAATCAGATTAGTTCTCATCTATCCAGATTCAGTGGTTGCATGGGGGGGGGGGGTGATCCCTGTATAGCGCGCACGCGGCGAGATGTTTGGTTAAACCGGAATCCATAACGTCAGCAGAAAGTCCTGAGAATAGCTTTTAAGTCCTAATTGCGCGGACGGGAAATCGTGTGACGCTTCCCAATCTGCAGAGCGAGGGAAGTCGAGACCGCCGTGACGGTACTTTAGTTTCTGCCTCCTGGCAAACCAAGTGGGTCTATCCACAGGACGAACCGTAGCGGATTTGGGATAATTCCACAGTTTGCCAAGCTATGGCCTTGTTTCCCTGGACGCACATAATTTAATCATGCTGATGGGCAGCGCATGAATAATGCCGCCCTGCAACATGTAGAATCCATACGCTGCAGGTAAGAGATCAGAGGAATCCCAGGTGACCTGCCTTGCCTAAGTAACGGGTTTCCTCCTTCAGCATATGCATTATACATGATGCAGGGCAGCACCTTTCCCTGTGCTCTCCTCGGTGTGAAATAGTAATGTGTGTCCAGGAAAAAACATGGCAACCTTAGCCAGGAAGAATAGACCCCTAACAGAAATCCACGCCATCACTTATGGTCGCCTTGCCCCTATCGGCCAGGTTTAAAGGGACACATACAATTTATTCATGCCGATGGGCAGTGCATGAAAAGTGCCACCCGCAGTATATTAGAATCCATACACTGCAGGTAAGAAATCAAAAAGGAATCCCTTGATTTCCCCCCCTTGCAGCATATGGATTATACATGTTGCAGGGCAGTACTTGTCCCTGTGTGCGCCCCTCTGCATGAACTAGCAATATGTGTCCCTTTAAACATGGCCGATATGGCCATCCTACTTAGGCTAGGGTCAGACGAGCGTGATTTCTACGGACTGTACGTCTGTGCACAGTACGGAAGACGCAGTAGTGGCCACACAGTCCGTTTTTTTCACTGACGTATATTTTGACGGATGTAGGAGGGAAAATAAATTAAAAAGCAAAACCATTTTGTCCGTGAAAAATGCTGGACGTATAAATGCAGTCCGTCTGACCACGTTCCATCACTCACACACAAAGCTATGCAGACTTTGTGCGGCCGTTCTAGGAGTTGTACGTTCTTGCCTGCCTTGCGTCCGTGGGCCGCGGCCGTTGTGCGTCCGCAGTTCAGTGCGGACGTACTTTGTGTAACAGGCTCCGATGGGCTTTCTGTCATGCTATCGCAGACGTACTTTTCGGCGCAATCACGGACGTGAACACTACACTCGTCTGACCCCAGCCTTAGGGGTGACGACCTGTCCTGCTCTACCTGCGGCTCAGCAGAACATGGGGAGTGCTCGTCGCCAATAAACCATATAAAGGTGTCCGGGGCCTGCATGGTTCATTTAAATCTCTGTGGGGATTTAGGCCCCCGGCACACAAGCGTATTTATGGCTCAAATTCCCTGCGTCCGTGGGTTTTTGACGGAAGGCCATCCACCGGACGTGAAAAAGCCCTCCCCGTCAAAAAGCTAAACGGACGCTGAAAGGATACAAAGCGCGATTCTCCATAGGAGGATCGCGCTTTGTACGCTGAGCGCAGAGCGTGGAAGGAACATCCACTTTTACGGACGTTCCTTCCTCTGCTCGTGTGCTGCCAGCCTAAGGCTGGGGTCAGACAAATGCAGTGTTAACGTCCATGTTGCCGCACATAAGTACGTCCGTGATAGCATACAATGGTGTTAAATGGAGCCCCACACATGAAGTACGTCCGCACAGAAGTGCGGGGGCTGACGGACGCTGCAAACGGACGCAGGTTAGGCAAGAACGTAATACTGCTAGAACGGACGTGCAGAGTGCACCACGTCCACAACGTCCGCATAGCTTTGTGTGTGAGTGATGAAGCGTGGTCAGACAGCCTGCATTTATACGTCCAGCATTTTTGACGGACAAAATGTTTTTTCATTGTAATTTATTTTCCCTGCTACATCCGTCAAAAAATACGTCAGTGAAAAAAACGGACTGTGTGACCACTACCTTGTTGTCAGTCAGTAAGTACGTCCGTACTGCACGGACGCACAGTCCGTACAAAATGCGCTCATCTGACCCTAGCCTAAATCTGCTGCTTTAAAAGCCCTGGCTACTCAAATTCCCACGATGGCTCGCTAGCCAGCCAGCAGACCACCCTGTGAATCCTGAGTGCCAGAAGCTGCAGCTACGCAGCGTGCTATATGTGGCGCAGCAGCATTAACCTATTTTTTGTCAAAAAGGTTTTTTTTTTTTTTTTTTTTTTTGGAGAGCAGAAGGAGGGGTAGCTCCAAAATTTCTTTAAAATGTTGGTGTGTGATTGGTAGAATGATGCCACCCCTTCCCCTCCAAGCCGTGGCCTTTGGTTGCCAGATCGGCCATGTTTTCCTGGACTCCTGTGACTATTTCATGCAGAGGGACAGCACAGGTAAAAGTGCTGCCCTGCAACATGTATAATTCATACGCTGCAGGAAGGAAATCAAGGTAGGTCACCTGGGATGCCTTACATGCAGCGTATGGATTCTACATGCTGCGGGGTGGCATTTTTCATGCGCTGCCCATCAGCATGGACAAACTATAAGTGTACAGGAAAACATGGCCGACCTGGCGACCCCAGACAGCCCGGTGGTGGGGTAAATAGGACATTTGGCTCTGTAACCTTCTACGATACGTCTGACATCGCAATCACTGGGAAGTCTGGCATAATTAACCCCCGCAATGTCACAACAGCGCTATTAAATAAAAAAAAAGAGCATATGCCGCACCCTGATAATTAGGTTATTTTCAAACCCTGCTCAGTTAGGAAAATCCATTAACTCCTTCACGAATGTTACACGAGCAAGAACATTAACCCAATCTCCAAAAGCCCGATAGAAAAAAAAAAAAAAGCTCAACAGGAGAATCGTTAGTAATTTTTGTTTTCTTGGGGTTCGGTTGATCCCCGCAAGTGCTGTGCTTCATCAGAGCATCGGGATGTCAGGCTACAGGGGAGAGTAGCGTTCGCCTGTGTCCAGGAAAGGGTTAATGCAGTCAATTGTAATTAGGAGGGAAAATTTTTATCTTAAAAAAAAAAAAAAACACTTTCTCGCAGTTTTTTTTTTAACAACATATTTTGCAAACCTGCGATTCCCCCCCCCCCCTTCAACAAAAAACAAAAAAAGGTTTGGATTGAAGACGAGATTAACATCCCCACACCGCAACTACCGTATTAAAGTGCCCAGAAAGCGAGAGTGGTCTTATTGACGGAACACGAAGGAGAAGAGGCGATTTTTAAAAACGTTTTCCCCCTTGAATGTTCCTTTACAGTTAAATTTAAATTCATGGAGAACCAGAGCGAAATAATAAAAATAGAAAAAAAAAAAAAAAAAAATTTAAATATTGCTCACGTTTTTCCAAAAAAATTTAAATAAAAAAAAAAAGGGAAAAATAAAAAACTAGATCTTTAAAAAACAAAAAAGTAAAAAAAACAAAAACAAACAACTAAACGGGTCAAAGAAAAAAAAAAAAAAAAAAAGAAACTAGACAAGTAAAAAAAAAAGGGGGGGGGGAAAAAAAAAAAAAAAATAATAAGGAAAATGAAAAAAAATAAGGGCCCTATTCAGAGGTTGTTGTAAACTTAAACAAAACTGTTGTAAACTTAACAACTCCATAGACTATAATGGCTCTGCCAAGTTTACAAAAGCTATGGGTAAGTCAACACCCACCTTTAAATAGGGCCCTATAGGTGTAAAAAAAAAAAAAAGAAAAATGGAAAATAAAACAAAAAAAGGGGGGGAATAAAGTACTAGATATTAAAAAAAACAAGAAAATTAAAAAAGTTTTAAAAACAAACAAAATAAAAAAAACTAGATAAAAAAAAAGAATAAAAAACTAGATAAAAAAAAAAAAAGTCAAGATAAATGGCTCTTTTGGAATGACCGTAAATGAATAAATTGTATGGCGAGATCAACATGTTTCCCGCGTGAACATCACCGAAACCACGTAAAAATTGACTACCCTGGGACGGGAACCGTCGTCGGGCTCGCCGCGTATCCATATGGATATTTTACTTTTAAAGTGGTCATCTGAGGTTTATACTAAACAGTAAAGTGGAAAAAAGAAACAAAAACAAAACAGAAGAAGAGATACACGATGTTGCCCTGCGTACAAGAGCGCTCCACAACAAGGAAGGATTCACAAAAACAGGACAGGTTCACATTGAAAAATCTAGATCAAAACACAGAAATTGAGAGAAAAACAAACAAAAAAAAAAAAAACCTAAATTCACCAGCCTGCTGGATCTCTTTTTTTTTTTGTGGTTGTTGAAATAATTGTGCAGTCTTCACCCGGGCGACGGACGTGGTGGAACAGGGCGAGAGGGCGCTGTGACCCGCACAGACGGTCTCTGATGACGAGCCTCTCCTGGGTTTTGGTGGAAGGTTCTTGCAGAAAGATTCCAGTACAGAATAAGTGGTCGCTCCTGATCTGACCCGAGACGTCAGAGGACCACGCGGGGGGATCCACCGTCCAGCCGTGTCCCTCCAGAGCGTATACCCCGCGATATCGTCACAGTCCTGCTGTTAGGATTTCTTTTTTACTTTAAGGGTTGTCACAGCTCAGCTGCGTCCCCTTTATGCTCCTGCCGGAGGAGTCCTTAAGCGTCACATACAGACCAGCTGTATCATGGGATCCCCATCCAGGGGGAGTCTACAGACCAGCTGCATTACATGGACCCTGCCAGAGGGTGCCTTATTGCCGTAACAGTCCTGCTGTGTCGCGCGTGGCATAGTAGGGGCTCGGTTTAGCTTCTGCACTGGCTTCTTTCTGGTTTGTTTGTGGCGTTAACGACGACCCAGGAGAAAATTCACAACCACGCGGAAGAAAAGGAAGGGTACCATGCAAAAACGGGGGAGACGGGAAAACGAGCCCAGCGAGCAGCACTGTGGGTGTCATGGCCGTTCTACGGGCTGAGCATAACAACAACATTGAGGCTACAGGTCTAGGAAGAATACAATCTGCATCCGTGGGTCCTCCAGCAGTTTTTTCCCATGAACTACGTTTCCCATGAGGCTCTGCCAATTTAACATATGGCTGAGAATCATGGGAGATGTAGTGAAAATTGCGGAGCCCTGCAACAGCATTAAAATCTCATCACTCTAATCTCATCACTTGAGCATTTCGCTCGATGGGCAGTAATGCCCACTAAAATCTTGTGATTTATGGGAGATGCGATCCCTCAATGCAATTTGCAGATCAGACTACCCAGGCTCGGCCGATCCCCAGCTGCTGCGGAACTGCGACCGGAGAATTCTGTGCCAGCGGTAAGGCTGGCAAGGCATTATAGGGGATACGGGGCAGCTGGGGATCCGACTGAGCCACTCATCTCCGCATGGCGGCAAGGCCTTCTCTTTAAATTGCATCATTCCCATGGCCAGCAGCCCGGCTCATGTCATAACATACACGTGGCAGGGACAGCGAACGCGCTGGCTGCGCGCCATGTGTTTATGCAACCAGATTAGGACAGATCTGTCCGGGGAAAAAAAAATCTGATTTACGGTCACCTGTGAGCTCAGTTTCTCAGCTTGAATCAGTATGAACCCAGGAAGGCTGCGCTCAGAAACCGTGGCCCTCCAGCGCTTTTGAAACTACATTTCCCATGAGGCTCAGCTATCCTAACGTGGGACCACGCATCATGCGAGACGCGGCTTCCAAACATCTGGAGGGACACGGTTGCTGAACGGGAAGACCTTAACGTGTTCCTATGTTAAAAACTAACGAACCCACGGTAACATTTTCTTATGTCGCGACTTCCTCGACCTACAGCCTCATTAACCCCTCCCGTGCCAGAGGGACCCACAAAGGGCTGCCGGAGCCACGACGACAATGTGGACAGACAGATGACAGGAAGGTAAAATATTCTGCTCAAAGTGGTGAAGTGTTTCCTTGGCCTGTCCCTTTTTTTTCTCCGCTCACGGGGAGGGGGTGTCACTAGGTCAGCGGCCGGGACTTGTGAGCGGAGCGTGGAATGCCGAGCATCTGGAGTCAGGGGGGGGCTCGCTCTCTTGTCACAAGCCATGGTTAGATTCACAGTGATTAGAAGCAGAGGAGGTTCCTGTCACACGCCGGAGGGACTCATGCATTATCAAAACGGACAAGTGCAGGGGAGCGACACTGCAACGAGAGGAGCTTTAATCCCCACAAAGGACGACAGACGATTGGGTCGCGCCTCATCCCATCTCTCGACTTTTGCGGCCTGGAATGGTACGGTTTTGGCTCAGATCCTGGGACCGGCCGGCTGCCGACGCGGCGAGAGTCTAATGGATCTCGATAACCACAGGCTCGAAGACTCCAGCAGAGATCCTGCAGGGGAAAAAAAAAAAGAACGGAACATTTAAAAACGAGAAGATTCCAGCGCTGAAAGGGTTAAATTTGTAGTGGTCGGTCGCAACCCAAAATAAGATAAATGCCTAAAACAGCAAGACGTCCTTTGTGGCAAATCAAAACCGCGTGACATGCAAAGCGGCGAATCACTTTCTCTGTGCGAATGCCCTGAACGCCCCCCCCCCCGGCGCAGCAAAAGGTTAAATTCCTCAGGTGTTTAGTAAACACACTATTATAGGCCACAGGAAATCAGCAGAAATTTCCCACGGGAATCTCGTGTGTGGCTTTTTTTCTGAAGGCGAAGGAATGCGGCAAGCTGCGTCATATCAGCCCGTACACAACCACAACGGGAGGATGACAGATTTCATTGCGGAGCCACAGGGGGCAAAAGTCTAGCGGAGTTTATAATCTTTATCTTGCACGAGCTGGGGGTCTCAGAGAGTCTGAGGAGCTTTCCATCACTCGGCGCCACATAAACAAGTGTAGGATTTTGGCAGGAGAAGAGGAATGTGGATATAACGGAGCAGGGATGCGAAGCGCGGCGCTGCGGCCCATCAGGGATGAGTGGAGATTAGGACAAACAGAAAGTCTTGTAGAAAGTCTAGTTGGTGCCGATGACAGAAAGGGCTGGACTAACATAGGGGCCATTGGAGCTGTAGCTCCAAAACACACAGGAAGGGGCAACTACGTCAGCACCAGTTGCCACTAACACCAGGAGATTATGAGTGTTTTGATAAAGCAGGGTTTCCCACACCCGTCCTCAGGTCCCGCTGACAGGCCAGGTTTGCAGGATATACATACACAGTATGTATTGTAATACTAGAGCTGCACTAATCAAAGCTTGGACTCTCAGGGCTCTACTACATTCTTCGCGCAAAAGTTAACGCGTGTGCAAAAACGCATTAACGCGAGGGGAAAAACCCTGTGCGCAGAACATTGTATTACAATGTCTGTGCTAAAAATGCGCGTTAACGTCTACCGCTGGTGAACCTGCGCGAACCCTTTGCGAGCGTAATGTACTTAACATTGTGAGCGCAAATGCGTTTGTAATACCATCCGCGTACCAGCGCACAATCTATGCGCAAATTTTAACGCACAGCGTTTGCGCGCATAATTTTATGGTCGTTTAAAAGCTGGTGGTAACGGCGAATCTGACCGTCCTGGCCGAAACCAAATACACCAGCCCAAAAAAAAATAATACAGCACAGTATAGTTACACATTCTACACATACCCAAACAATAAAATGGAGAAGTTGTGTGTGTTTTTATTATTGCTGCAGCATATATACTCAGATTGATTTTGACAGGCGCAAAAACTGAACGTGAGACAATTGTGGTTCTTAATTCTGATTGGCTGAATCGCGCAAAAAAACAGTCCGCACGCTGATTTCTGCACGCAGCGTTAATGCGCGCGCGTTTTTGCGTGTCTTTTTTATGCGCGTTATTTTTTTGACGGATGAAAAAATGCGCTCGGATTGTGATACCAGCGTTAATTTACGCGCGTTAACGTTTAATGCTGTGCGCAAAAGAAATTGCGCTGCGCTTGCGCTTTTGCGCAAAGCAGTTAATAGAGCCCTCAGTGTCTAGATCAGGTATCTCAAAATCTGCCACCTCCAGGTGTTGATGGCCTACAATTCCCATGACACCCTGCCCTTCTGCTGCATTGAAAGTATTCTGGGAATTGTAGGAATCAACATCTGGGGGGGGGGCGTGAGTTTGACAGTCTCGTGCTGGTATTTGTGGGCTAGCGTGTATGTATTAAAGCCTTCCGCTAATCATGGACTATTTGCAAATAAAGGATGTTGATTAGGCAAGCGATGTCCTCTCATCAGCATATTGCAGGGCTGCATTCCAGCGCTCGCCCTATGCATGCAGGAGTGATATGAGACACACAGGAAAACGAGGGAGAGCTAGCGATACAAAGTATCACCATAAACCACAATCAGCCCCTTCACACCCGGCAGGATATTAGGGACGGCAGCGGCTCGTTATGTGTGGGCATTTATTACATATGTACATATCAGTAGGATGCAGGTTTTACCTGTTCACCAGCTGGATCCCGCTCAGGGTGGTCGATCCGTCTCTGCTCACAAACAGCCGCAGGTGACTATCTAAAACAGAAGCAGAGGGACAATCTGTATGAAGCACGGCCACGTCTGGAAACGCAAAAGGAGAGGTATATACAAAAATACCCTAAAGCAGGTACATCACCGTGTGCGCACACAGCGTGTGAACGATGCCGGCGTATCTGTAACGCTGCCAAGGAAATTATAGAATTTAGCCAAGAATGACGATACGTTAGAACTGGATTACAGGGAAGACTTATGGACGATGGACTGACTCATTGGGGAGGGGGTGTTGGGAAGGTACCATGGGTTCTGTACGGTTTCTATAGGTGTTTTCAGGTTTATTTCACACATTTGGTAATGTTTTTATATTTTTACTTGCTGCTGTAATAATAAAGAAGAAAAAAAAAAAAAAAGATTACCGACATTTCGGCTCTCTTGGGAGCCATTATCAAGGACACACACACATAAGTAGCGTTGCCAGGTCAGCCATGTTTTTCTGGACGCATATAAAGTATTCATGCTGATGGGCAGTGCATGAAACAAATGCCACCCCGCAGTATGTAGAATCCATACGCTGCAGGAAAGAAATCAAAGGCGAATCCCAGGAGACCTGCCTTGATTTCCTTCCTGCAGCATATGAATTATACATGTTGCAGGGCGGAACTTTTCTTTTTGCTCCCCTCTGCATGAAATAGTAATGCGTGTCCAGGTATGCATGGCCGATCCAGCAAACCTAGTTATAAAGGCGCTCACCACCTGAAACCAAAGCATGTGCTCCAGTGCTGTAATCCACACACAATTTATATGCAATGTAAATACTGTATATATATATATAAAATAAAGTTTATAATTGTGGAAGACATTTACACATTCCAGCAATTCAGAGAACTGCTTCACAGAGCTCATGTGCTACATTCCCCATATGCAGCAAGGAACTCTGGGTAGGACATGCAAATGAGGTCTCCAATTTCTCGTATCCTGGGTCTGTTTTAACACAGAACCCTCCTTGCCGGTGCTGTGCCACACTAGATGGCTTTTTAGCAAAGGTCAGGTTAACACGCACGCAAATATCACACAATGGATGCACCCAGTGACACATAGAGGAAAATATCACATAATGGATGCACCCAGTGACACATATAGAGGAAAATATCACACAATGGATGCACCCAGTGACACATATAGAGGAAAATATCACACAATGGATGCACCCAGTGACACGTATAGAGGAAAATATCACACAATGGATGCACCCAGTGACACATACAGAGGAAAATATCACACAATGGATGCGCCCAGTGACACATAGATGAAAATATTTTCTTAACTAAACATACAAGAGAAAAACAAAACACATGTAAGATATCAGCAACATCAAATAAACACAATAAGGACGTGTCATTTCTTGGTGGTAGCGGCCCTTTAAAAATATCCTTAAAAATATATATATTTTCAAACAAATCAAGCAGTCACATTATTCACATAGTGGCTCTTGGATTTGCCGTACGCTGATCCAGATAAGCACAAAGAAGCAGAGCCTGAGCTATACCCCCCCCCCATTTTTCTGGTTTGTTTGATAAGCACCTGCGCATGCTGGCCTCCTGCCCTTCTCCCCGCAGCTGCTGCCAGTAATAACCGCAGCCTGATGTAGTTTTATAGGATATGTTCCAGGTGTAACAGGATCTTTTTGGTGTAATTGTTGGGGTGCGGCAGGGAAAGGAGAAGTCAGCACAGTGTAGGCACTTACAAAACCAAATCACGGTAATAAAAAAAAGCGTTCACGGGTTTCATGAGCGAACAAGTAAAACAGAAAAAGGAGGTTATTCACTAAACGCCACAGGTGCAACGTCACTGGACATTGATTGAATCTCTCTCTGGATCCCTGAAGTTTATTGTGGTTTTAACTACACTTAATCCCTTAACTACCATGATCCAGTATAATCATTGTTGAAAAGCTCTTGCAGGGGCCTTAGATCGAGTATACTAGACCTGATCACGTTGTGGAACAATGTAAAGGAATTTTGCCTATTGCAAACGGGCTCTGAAATGTGCCCATAAAGTTTCCGCACCTCAGACGTGACAGTCGACGTTTCGAAATTGTTTGAAAAGCTTTGAGACACGATTTTTTTCCTTCGAGGAAACACGGATCCCAAGTTGTGATGCACATGCACTAGTGCTTTTTGGCCAGCAGAGGGAGCCCTCTGCCTGTCAATAGGGCTTCCCGGCATTGAACGTGTGCAGCAGAGACGCTTTTTGATTTCATTACCCATTCACAGTAAAAGCAAAGAGAATTTCCATAGATCCACTGAGTCCTATCAATGTTATAATGGAAAAAAATCACTCAGCAGCTATTAGTGAATAACCCTGAAAGAGTCACTGGGGTGAAGATTGCACCAAGGGGGAGGAGAAGCCAGCTCTGTTATAACAAGGGTATGTAGGCTTAAAAGGGTATGCAGGCGGTCACGGGTTCACAAAACGTTCATGATTTTATATTGAATTTCAATTCTATGGTATTTGTATAGGAGTTACAGAAATAATACTGGGATGAAAAGTTCTAGACATTAGATTGATTTCAAACGGAGTCTACATTATCAGCATACAGGCAGAAAAGCCCAAATTTTCAAACATCACGAACATGATGCAGACAGATAATAAAATGGTGAGCTCTCCTGCTTATGGGGGTTTGTAGTGATCATAATGAGATTATTAGCAATGCAATATCTGTATGTGCTGCATAATGCCTGTGTATGGCAATTACAGCAACACCTTGTATCTGTATGTGCTGCATAATGTCTGTGTATTTACAATTACATCACCACCTTGTATCTGTATGTGCTGCATAATGCCTGTGTATGGCAATTACAGCAACGCCTGTGTATCTGTATGTGCCGCATAATGCCTGTGTATGGGAAATACAGCAACACCTTGTATCTGTATGTGCTGCATAATGCCTGTGTATGGCAATTACAGCAACACCTTGTTGTCTGTACTGTACAGGGATTTACACTTATTATAACCCTTGAATCTTATCCCTGTACATCAGTGACTAACCCCACAGCTCTCCCTGTATTCTGCCAAATCCCTGGCTGCTGTAATTCAGCAGAATGGTTTGCTGAGCTTTTTGTTACAGTGAAGGTGAGGTTACGCCTTCCAGCCCCTTTCCGGATATACAGGGTGACAGGAGGGAGATCTAAATGAGAATTTAGAATGAGAAAATAGTATCCTACCGCTCCCGCCTTAAAAAGGTATACAAGTATGGTTTCACGGACTACATTTCTATACGTTTCTTTTTTTTAAATGCTTTTCGTTGCAAAAATGTATATATATAATTTTGGCAGTGAATGGGTTAACTGCACACCTGTGTGTATGGTTTTGGACAGCTCTACGGCAGCATAGGAAATGTCTTATTTGTATGAGCGCTAGAAGTCAGATCATAAGCCGCGCAGCACGATTACTCATGCAGGGCATATGCTGAATAGCATGACATAACAATAAGGGCCTACGTGATAAATCCGGCTTCAGGAAATTAGAAGGTTAACACACCCCGGTATGCATCCTGACATAAAGGCCTATATTTAGAACCTAAAAAAGGTGTCTGGTCGATCCGACAACGCCTCGTGAACTTCTGCTCCATTATATATAGTACCTTCATTATTGCTGACATCCGTAAAGTCCTGACTCTGCATGATCTTCTCCACGATGTCGTCAGCATCTATTCTGGTGTCGTCCACCCAGGTAGGGTGACTTTCTACTGAGTCCTTCTTCCGCCTGTGGAGAGGGTAGAAAGAGCAGACACATGTGTGAGATGTGCAGGCGCAATAAATAAATAGCTGAATTAATCAATAAATATATAAGATAAATACAGTTACAAGTTTTTATAAAGCGCTAACAAGTTCCGTAGCGCTGTACAATGGGTGAGACAGAATAACAAATAAACATACAAGTTAGACACACAAAACAGTAGGAGAGATGACCCTGCTCAAGAGCTTACAATCAAGAGAAGTGGGGTGACACGTTAGCGGAGGGTAAATAGAGGACCTGATGTAAATATAAATCCTTTGGTCATCTATTGCATGCAAAGATTTCAGGGACTTGTAGGCCATCAGCATCTTTGGGGGCGTCAAGAGTTTGACATCCCTGCAGTCTGTGGCTCCAACGCTTGTTTGTCATTTTTTCTGTTGGTTTAATCCCCCATATTTTATTGTCAAGCGCCGCTGCATCTGTTGGCGCTAAATAAAAGACGACATTATTTGGGAGTTTAGAATAAATTAGGATTATCTGGTTAACGGACAGAAAAATGAAGGAATCGGTGCGATCTGTCAAACTTTGACGCTGCACAGTCACGAGTTCTTCTGTGTCATCAGAACTTGGCAACAGGACCCAGAGAAGGATCCAAATTTCCAGTGTGACTCAGGCACGGCTGGGCCACGTCTTCCACGCCACGCGGTAGCTCAGAGCTGAGACGAACACTCACGGCTCCGTCATGGACTTGACATTTCGAAAGGACAGAGTTTGTTTTGTTGTCTGTGCACTCAAAGGCAGCAGCGAAGGACATCTGCAAAAACACTGGCGTGTTTTTCATGGCGAACAGGGCAAAAAACAAAACAACAAACCCCCCCCCCACCCCCCTGCAGTAAATCCACGGGTATCCTTTAACATCTCAATGGACCATTTGGGGGGTAATCAAAGGAAACAATCCAAGTGTGATTGTGTGAAAACAAAAGGAAGGCCCTGAAGACTCACAAACCACAAGACACTTTGTTCTTTGAAATGTGCAATAAACTCTGACTCAAAATCACAAGACTTGAGGGGTGGACAAAGTGCACTTTCCCAGATTTTATGGCTCTACGGATTCCCAAAAGGCTTGAGAGCTACTGAACAGACTGACATGTTGATCCACGTGGTTCTGCCCTTTAATCTTTAGCCTCTGAACATCCACAGCCTCTGCAATACAGGACGGGCGATTAGAAATAAACGGCTTATCCGGTTTTATTGCCCTACTCTTGCTTCCCATCACATGTCACACGGCCTCCTGGGAGATAACCGTGTCAGATTGGGAACGAATTAGCAGCTTCTTGGTTTACACCTGTGTTTCCAAAAACCTGTCCTCAGGACCCTCTAACAGGACAGGGTTTAAGGATCACCATGGGGAAATGCAGACTGAATCCTGCAATCACTGAGCAGCAAATCAGACCACCTGTGCTGTGCTTCAGATATCCTGCAAACCTGGCCTGTCAGCAGGTCCTGAGAAACCACACTATCCAGCTCTATTGTGTTTTCGGGAGAAACCTGCCACAGCGCACGGCTCATATACCCTACCTGGACTGTCTGTCTAGGTTAATGGTTGGCGGTCTGAGTGGTCGCAGTGGCTTCTCGGGCTTGCTTTCCTTCTCTCCTTCTTGACCCTCGGCTGTGGTGCCGATTCCCCCGGACGCGCTGCTGCTGGTGGACGTGTTGCGCCTGTGGGTTAAGTCAGACATGCTAGAGCAGCGGGAGTGCTCGGAACTGTGACCTGGAGGGAAAACGTGGGGAAAAAAAAACCAAACCACATTTAACTGAATCATCTAGCTCAGGGAACAGCCACCAACATTATTATTAATCTTTATTTATAAAGCGCCAGCATATTCCGCAGCGCTGTACAATGGGCACAATATAGACAGAGTTACAATACATTGAACAACATTTGACAAACCAGTACAGGAGGAAACGAGGGCTCTATTCCCGTGGGGAATTTACAACCATGGCCCTACAGGTGTTTTGGAACCACATCTCCCATGATGCTCAGCCACTGATTAGGTCGACTGAGCATCATGGCAAATGTAGTTCCAGAACACCTGAAAAGCAAAAGGTTGCTGACCCTTTATCTGGGTCAATACACAACCAGGGAAAGCTAGGGGGGGTCATTCACTAATTGCCCTTGTTGAAACAACAGTAAACGTCCAAGATCCAGAGTCAGATTCAAACAATGGCAGGTGACGTTTCATCAACGGAAATTCACTTGCCGTTGTTTGATTCACCCTCTTTGATCAAAGACGTTTGTTGTGCTTTGTTCAGCGGCGATTATCGAATGACCCCCCCCCCCATCCTATTTTTTTAATTAAGGAAACACACTAGGTGGTTGGTAGAATGCATCTAATTGAGTGTAAGGACATGTAAGAGCCTACAGATAACGTGTGCATGTTAATACGGCTCAAACAGTGACTTCTGTCAGTGTTCACGAGGTTCTGCCGCCTCCTTTCAAGGCTGAAAGTGCTTGAGACGGTTTCTGACACTGCACGAGAAAAATAAAAACTCCTCAAAAGTCTATTCTTTTTTTGCAATAATGATTGTAGAAATAAACCTCGGTTCATGTTTTTAAACGCAAGCGGGTTTACGAGGTGAATTAATTACCTGACACTTTGGACTGCTGGCTAGCCTGGCTCGAATTCCGAGAATGGCCCGAATGAGAGGTTTCTTCCGGGCTCGAGAGATTCTGGTCGGTCTCGTCGAATACCCCTGAAACACGAAAAAGAACAACAAATAAATAAAAACACCTAAGCACTGATACGTATTAAAAAACAAAAGGCGTTCTGGAGGATTTGCTACATTTTCCAATTTCCATGACGGAAAGCTAGAATTTTAATAATGACCCGGAGGCAAGTATTTACACGGGCGCTTACGCCTCCACTTTCAACACCCTAGACAAGATCTCCTCCTCCCTCAAAAGGGTTTTCAAGGGTTCGCAGTGGCAAAGAGGATGTATTTTTGGATTCCATGTTTGTTCCTTTGTGCACTATGGGAGGCCTGAGCCATTAGAGCAGGGGTCAGCAACCTTGGCTCCCTGAGGTTTTGGGAACTACATCTCCCACAATGCTCACTCACCCATTAGGCTGACTGAGCTACATGGGAAATGTAGTTCCCAAAACATCAGGGAGCCAAGGTTGCTGACCCCTGCATTAGAGTATCGGTCTGGGAGAAGCCAGGCTGCAACAGGTGACACTCCATGGTGATACTTTTTGGCACTTCTGGGAGATCGGCCTGAACGGATGCTATTAGGACATATCCAGTGCTCTGGCTGTCGTGGTCAACACGGACGGGCGACCTCATCTTTCTATTTACCTCTACTAAGTCTATTTCCCCTCATCCCCTTATTATCCCTCCTTGTCATTCACAATGGGCACATGTGCTCCCCAACCAGACTTTTTGCTTTATGACCTGATGACAACCCAACACCGAAACATACATAACCTTTGTACGGTTGAGTTGTGAGGTTGTTGTCTCCCCTTGTAATAACTGTCCCCATTATTTGTTTTCCGTGCTCCAACTGTATGGTCTTACAAATAATGTATTATAAAACATTACATATATATTAGTCCAAAATATCGGCGGCACTCTGGGTCTTTTTTTCCAAAAAATAATAATACTTTGTTTAAAAAGTCAACGTTTCAGCCTGCTCATCGCAAGCTTTCTTCTTTTGTCCTGAAGAAAGCTCACCATGAGCGGGCTGAAACGTTGACCTTTTTAAACAATACAGTATGTTTATCGAGCAGGATCAGAGGCATTGTGTAACATCATGATGTATACATCAGATCCTAGCATGGCCAAAAGTGGTCACATGGTGCAGTGTTTCTCAACCCTGGTCCTCAGGTTCCCCCTAACAGACCAGGTTTTAAGGATCACCTTGGGGAAATGCAGACTGATTCCTGCAATCACTGAGCAGCAAATCATATCCCCTGTGCTGTGCTTCAGATATCCGGCAAACCTGGCCTATTAGGGGGGACCTGAGGACCAGGGTTGGGAACCATCGACATAGAAAATATTTAAATTGACCCTCACCTGAACCAAATATGGCCTGCCGGCTCCGGATCTGGCGCACTGTGCTGCTGACAGAACGCACGGTGCCTTCACCCTTGCAGGTCATCTGTAGGCTGGAGTCTTGTCCTGGGGCTGAGACGGTTTTTGCTGTTGATGGAGGCCTGGGGGAAAAAAAGGACAAGATGAAGATCAGAGGGAACCGAAGTAAAACCCAGTCCATCACTGAAAAGACCGAGATGCCAAAAAGTCCCAACACTCGTGGGTTCTGTTGATGAGTCTTTTTATTGGATGCCTTACACAATAAAAAGGGGTTATTCACTAACCTCCAAATTGGCCCCGAATAGTGAATTTTACGTTCGGTGCAATTTCAGGCCAATTCGTCTATTCACCAAGCTGTCAATTCGCCAAACACAGGTTAATTGACGGCGAAATAAGGTGGCACCGAGATTGCCCCATAGAAGTCTATAGCGTCTTCGATTGACAGAACGCCGAACTGCACCGAAATGCCCTGATTTTCGGTGTTTCAATTCGACAGGTTTAAAACAGGCGAATCCCACAGGATTGAATGAAAGAAAAGAGAAAGTAATTTTGTTTTTAAGACAAAAACCCTTTTTATATTTTGAAAAACCTTTTTGTGTCTTTTCCAGGAGGATCGCGCTTTGCAGCCAGTCAACGCGCATCTAGCGTTTTGACAGGGAGGCTTTGTGAACGGACGCTTGACCGAAATGCGCATGTTCAAGCGTGTGATCGGCCCCGTTGCAGCATCACATCGCTGCAACGGACACCGGTAGGCACATCAGTACGGGCGCACCTAGCGTGCTCGTCTGACACTGGTCTGCACAGCATTCACATTCCGATGGTGTAATGTAAACAACATCTGTGGTCCAACTTACGTTTTAAAGCAGGGATCTCCGGAGAGGAGAGACATCCCAATGGTGACCTGGAAGAGATGAGCGATGAGATTACAACGGGTTGGCCCATAATGGAAGGCTTTCAACTGGGTGGTGGCTGAAGGAAATCTATTAATTGAGCCTGTAAGCCATCTAGACGGGAGTTATTGATTTAAAGGGCCGGTACCACTTCCATAACTAGAAAACATGTGCATTACAAACATATCCACCTTATAAAACACATTATAAAAACACAAGGTGCTTTTTTATTTCTTCTCAGTTTGAAGTAATTGCATTTAAATTTGTGTTTTGGTTTTAAGATCTTGCATTTATCACTTTGTATTTCTGTAACAACTGTAAAATTTCAATGTTCTTGAAGCCAGGACATACATGAAAACGAGAGAAATCTCACTGTGTGTCCTTCCTGGTAAAATAATTTTCTTTTTATTTATTTATAAAGTAAGGTTTTTTTTTTTCATCTCCCGTTTCCATTTTGTGGATTTTTCCCATGAGGCAACGTTTACCAAAATCTGTGCAAAAAAGTTTTACTTTATTGCTGTGGTTTATCTTCTACAGTATTTAACGGTTAGTGGGGTGGAGGAGGGAATGTATCGATAAGGCAGCAGGAGGTCTATTGTGATGTCCAAGCTACCTGAGATCAGAGATGGCAGCTGTGCTTTTACAGTGAGAGACGTGCAGTGGTGCTTGCACATAGAAGAATCTTTTTATTTTCAGAGAGAGAAAGTCGGCCATGACACCAAATCAGGGAGATGCCAAGTTGTGAGACAGAAGAAGTAGTACATGCGCCCTTACGACAGATGCAGGATTGCAGCCACTCTGGTTTTGTATATGGCATGTTGGGGCTGACCATTTTTCTGGTTTTGCACCCCTCGCTCATACCAGGTCCTGTTCTACCAGGAGGTTGCATATCCCAAATAAGTGGGTATACCATAAAAAAAAGAAGACATTAGATTGGCATACCGTAGGACATTCCCGGGTGGAGTACACGGACGTCGTGGCAGGCCTGTGCAACATACTATGTGTTCTAACAAAACCTCCATCTTTTATTCCCAAATCAGGCGTTTTTAAAGCCCTTAAGACTATATTATAGTGGAGTGCTCTGTTTTCTGTATGACAGGGATGTCAAACTGTGACCCCCTCCCCCCCAGATGGCCTACAATTTGCTAGAATTTTTTGAATGTAATAGACGACCAGAGAATCATGGGAGTTGTAGTACGGAAACATACGGTGGGGGCCAGAGCTTGACAGCCCTGTTGTAAGATGTAGAAAGAGGGGCTGATGTTGAAGGATTTGTGAGGGTGGGGGATGCGCGCGTTATACGGTCTTACCTTTAGTATAGAGTTATCTTGTCTGGTGTTTCGGGTATCGTAGCCTTCCAGCAGGCAGCAGCGACCCGTAGAACCAGAACCAGCAAATTCCGCCAGGTTCAGGTCAGCGAAGCCCAGCTGGAGAAAGAGCAAGCGAAGAGTCAGAGGACAAGCGGGGGGGGGGGGGGGAAAGGATTTAATTCTCAAAGCTTTTAGAAAAGAAAAAGGAAAAAAAAGGAAAAATAAATAATAATAACAAAAAAGTGATATTGATCTTGGGAACTAAAACATGTGAAATATAGAGCGTGGATTTATGCTATTCTGGCCACATCCCACCCGGATCCTGTATTCCCTGATTTGACGTAGTTTTTGAACAGATCAGGACGAAAAAAACCTGCAGGATTTTGGGGTTAATCTCCCTCCGGTTCTATAGCTGGCTGCCCCTTGCCCTGATGCTCGTGCTCTGGTCCCGGCCTGCGTCACGCTATGTTTTTGGCAGTGCCTCGCTCTCCACCTCCGTTCCTGTCCTCTTCCTCCATGAGCTTCCTGCCAGGGTGGTGGAGAGGATGCTCGTCCCTAGGCTTCCTCCTCCGAGCTACTGGCCCCGCTGTTTGCTGTTTTCGCTCGGTCTCTCTGATCTCTGCACTTTGAGCCTGTGATTTAACCCCTTAAAATGCAGAAGGTGTCGGTTTTATTTTCCCCAGGGTGGTGCCGTAAGAATTTACCTTTCCTACTTCAGAAAGCGCGTTCATATCCCCCCCCCCCCAGTCGGGCCGTAGTTTCCCATCGCTCATCCAATTGACATTTTTAAAAAAGGTACTCGTTTTAATAGACATACACAGATTGGCGTACCGGTGCGTGCTTTGATACTCAGGGAGCTAAACGTAGTCGCTGTTATTGCAACCACAATCCCGAGAGGGAAAGGCAAACATAGCCAGATGCAGCTCAATGCATGAAGCTTCTCCTGCTGTTTGTATTTTCCGATCTGGATTGCTGCAGTTTGCCGCGCTTGCAACAGCATGTTTAGTCAATAACCCCCCTAGTCTTTAAAGGCGGGTGGGAGTTAAGAGGCATTTATAGGACTTTAAGAGAAGGCGCCATGCCAAAGTACCATAACGTGCAGCTGCTGCCTGTGCAGCACATGGTAGGAGTTTATAGATCGATGCCAGCGTTTCATCTACACATTGTGCAAACAAATGCTTTGGCGAAGCAGCGATGGGCAGTTTCAACGTGTAGGACCGCGCAGAAAGTGTTACTCAGGTCGGGGTTTTGTTCCCGGCCGCAGGATCTCAGAGTTTCCTATCTGAGCATTGGAATATATTAACGGATTGTTTGGTATAAAGACATATTCCATTTGGGTAGAGCACGTCATGTTAACTCTCGAGTGGCCTGCGATGCATGTGTTACTGTCCCAGGAAAGGGGTTTAATGCACACTTCAGGGCATCACAGGAGGGCGTGATGCCAGGATGGGGCGTCAGCGAGCACTTGCAGCGCAAGGGACGTCGCCTCTTATTACTCCTGTTATGCTGGCAACCGTAACAAAAATGCCCACTGGCGATGACAGGCCGCCACCGCCGCCCAAGCACGGACATGACTGCCACGCCGGGCATGCACAGTGTGACACCCCTCCATTGCCAGCGGCCATTTTTGTTATGGTTTCCTTCATAACAGGTGGAATAAAAGGCGATGCCCATGCCCATGCGCCCCTTCCTGGCGTGTTGCCTTCCTGGTGCCCCCTTCAATACGCCATTGTTTGAGAGGTAAACGCTGATGTGCGCTTTTGTTGCAACTACGGCTATCCAGAGAAGGAAAACGCAACAATGGCAGGCGAAGATCCTGCAAACAATGGGATCGCTGTTATTCTTAAGAGAAAACGTGGCTATTTTCCATTTACCATCGTTTCACTGGCGTGCGCACCGGAGGTTATATTTTGGCGATTTTAAAGTGGTGGGACCTTCCACACTGTAAGCTCCTATGAGCCAGGGCCCTTTATACCTCTTGTTTCCATCCTATGTCCGTTTATCTGTATTTCGTTCCCTTTGGTAATTGAAAAGCGCTGCGGAAACTGTTGGCGCCATAAAAATGATGACAATAATAATAATACAAACTATGAAGCAGTAGAAAAACAACACTGGACAACTATGGCAGAACCACTAGTGGAAACTACGGTGAAATCTATGACAGAAACCCCAGTGGCGGAAACCCCACTGTATCTGTAACTGCACTAGACACCGTCGGCAGAACCGACGGGGAAAAGAATGGTGAAAAGTGTTGACAACTATGGCGGCGGCTCGCTTAAAAGTGGATTCACCGTACTTTGCGCGCTGTAAAACGCCAAAGTAAAACATGGTTAGTGCGTAATCGCTTTAAAGTCACATACTTATCATCCCCAGCCAATCGGTGCTCAAGTCGGCCGTATGCTGGGATACAAAGGACTCTCATTTTTTACTAAGATGTCCCTGTTACATTGTGGTTTACCAAGATCTAGCCATAACATACCGGTGTGGACCCTTCCGTGGAGTGATAAAATGACTGGATGGAAGTTATGGGTTTTCCTGACTGTCACATGGTAAATATGACATTTATACGGTATATATGCAGGCCGGCGTGCTTGCGCAAAGTATATTTTCGTGTATTATCTACCTGTAGGAGACCTGTCATTAACACACTGATTGATCTACTGCTGGGATGTCCAATCTCCGGCCCCCCAGATGTACAAGAACTACAACTCCCATGCTTCTCCATCCATCTAATGCAGTCAGAGATTTCTGGGAGTTGTAGTTCAGGAACATCTGGGGGACTGGAGTTTGAAGATCCCTGATCTACTGTAAATAGTGATTATTCACCCCCTCCTTTATAAAACAGCCGCCCATTAGGATATGGATTTAGTAAAACGAGGTTTATGGCACTTTTTCCTTTACAGAGGGCAGCGAGGGGACCGGTATGGATGAGAAAGATTTATGGCCTCCTCTCTTACCTTTGAAAATGTTTTTCCTCCCTTGAGTTCCTGCAACAGGAAAGGACAGATTATTATTTCCATTGTGACAGTACAAAGTAAACACAGTGATCTTTTGTGTTACCCGGTGACGTGGCCGATACGCAAAGTCGTGCCGTACGCAGAGGCTGTTTGCTGGTGCATTGCGGTGTTTAAAGGGTTACAATCCAAGCTGTGTCTGCGTGCGGTATCGCAAATTGCTCGCTTCAAAAACACGCGCGCGGCCCACACAATCTCGCACGCAGAGCAGATACAAAGCATCCCGTACGCAACAAAACCTACAAAGCTGGATCCTGACAGTGACATGCGGCAAGGCTGTCTGGACAAACATCGCGCACGGCTTGAGATCTAGGCGCACGTACAACGCGGCGCAGGCACACAGCAGAGTTTCCATTCGGGGTGTTTGTGAATGTCGACAGCAGCAAAGAGCACTTAATTATTCATTCAAACCTTTATTACAGGTAAGAATCGCAACAATGACAGAAGCGGCGCGTAATCCGCACACGTAGGATGTGGGGATGGGAGAATGAGGCCGGCAGGGAATGTCACGCTCGCGACTGAAATACACACAACAAACAAACACAAGAAGAAAGGAGAATTTGTGGGACCAGACGTGCACCTCAAAACACCTGCATGGGACCCCCACGCCACTAACACCTGCAGAGGACACCCACGCCACTAACACCTGCAGAGGACCCCCCCCCCCCCACGCCACTAACACAAGCCGCACACTTACTTTCCGCACAGAGACTCGACAGATGCAGGGGTCCAGCACGCCGGTCGCGGGGTTAGCGCTCATCTTACAGACGAATGTCAGCTTCTTGTTCCAGCGCACACAGTTTTCCTGGATCTCCTCCCTGCGTTTGGGGGCAAAGATCACGTAAGATGAGAAAATGAGCACGAGAGAGTCTCGATCACAAACTGAAACATCTCCAAAGTCCATTTCTAGGAGGGTAAGAACTTCCAGCAGAGGGAGAGGGAAAGAGGGAGAGGGAAAGAGGGAGAGGGAAAGAGGGAGAGGGAAAGAGGGAGAGGGAAAGAGGGAGAGGGAAAGAGGGAGAGGGAAAGAGGGAGAGGGAAAGAGGGAGAGGGAAAGAGGGAGAGGGAAAGAGGGAGAGGGAAAGAGGGAGAGGGAAAGAGGGAGAGGGAAAGAGGGAGAGGGAAAGAGAGAGAAAGAGAACGAGGGAAAGAGCGAGAGAACGAGGGAAAGAGCGAGAGAACGAGGGAAAGAACGAGGGAAAGAGCGAGAGAACGAGGGAAAGAGCGAGAGAACGAGGGAAAGAGCGAGAGAACGAGGGAAAGAGCGAGAGAACGAGGGAAAGAGCGAGAGAACGAGGGAAAGAGCGAGAGAACGAGGGAAAGAGCGAGAGAACGAGGGAAAGAGCGAGAGAACGAGAGAGGAATTGAAAGAGGGAAAGAGAAAGAGTGAGAGAAAGAGGGAAAGAGGGAAAGCGAGAGAGGGAAAGCGAGAGAGGGAAAGAGGGAGAGGGAAAGGGAAAGAGAAAGAGCGAGTGAGAAAGAGCGAGTGAGAAAGAGCGAGTGAGAAAGAGCGAGTGAGAAAGAGCGAGAGAGAAAGAGCGAGAGAGAAAGAGCGAGAGAGAAAGAGCGAGAGAGAAAGAGCGAGAGAGAAAGAGCGAGAGAGAAAGAGCGAGAGAGAAAGAGCGAGAGAGAAAGAGCGAGAGAGAAAGACCGAGTGAGAAAGACCGAGTGAGAAAGACCGAGTGAGAAAGACCGAGTGAGAAAGAGAAAGAGCGAGAGAGAAAGAGCGAGAGAGAAAGACCGAGTGAGAAAGACCGAGTGAGAAAGACCGAGTGAGAAAGACCGAGTGAGAAAGAGAAAGAGCGAGAGAGAAAGAGCGAGAGAGAAAGAGCGAGAGAGAAAGAGCGAGTGAGAAAGAGCGAGTGAGAAAGACCGAGTGAGAAAGACCGAGTGAGAAAGACCGAGTGAGAAAGACCGAGTGAGAAAGACCGAGTGAGAAAGAGAGGAAGAGGCAAAGAGCGAGAGAGAAAGAGAGAAATTGAAAGAGGGAAAGAGCGAGAGAGAGAGAAAGAGAGGGAAAGAGCGCGAGAGAAAGAGAATGAGGGAAAGAGAAAGAGCGAGAGAGGGAAAGAGCGAGAGAAAGAGCGAGAGAAAGAGCGAGAGAGAAAGAGGGAAAGAGCGAGAGAGAAAGAAAGAGGGAAAAGCGAGAGAGAAAGAGAAAGAGGGAAAGAGCGAGAGAGAGAAAGAAAGAGGAAAGAGCGAGAGAGAAAGAAAGAGGGAAAGAGCGAGAGAGAAAGAAAGAGGGAAAGAGCGAGAGAGAAAGAAAGAGGGAAAGAGCGAGAGAGAAAGAAAGAGGGAAGAGCGAGAGAGAAAGAAAGAGGAAAGAGCGAGAGAGAAAGAAGAGAGGGAAAGAGCGAGAGAGAAAGAAAGAGGGAAAGAGCGAGAGAGAAAGAAAGAGGGAAAGAGCGAGAGAGAAAGAGAAAGAGGGAAAGAGCGAGAGAAAGAAAGAGGGAAAGAGAGCGAGAGAGGGAAAGAGTGAGAGAGAAAGAGCGAGAGAGAAAGAGCGAGAGAGAAATTGACAGAGGGAAAGAGCGAGAGAGAAATTGAAAGAGGGAAAGAGCGAGAGAGAAATTGAAAGAGGGAAAGAGCGAGAGAGAAATTGAAAGAGGGAAAGAAAGAGGGAAAGAGCGAGAGAGAAAGAAAGAGGGAAAAAGCGAGAGAGAAAGAAAGAGGGAAAGAGCGAGAGAGAAAGAAAGAGGGAAAGAGCGAGAGAGAAAGAAAGAGGGAAAGAGCGAGAGAGAAAGAAAGAGGGAAAGAGCGAGAGAGAAAGAAAGAGGGAAAGAGCGAGAGAGAAAGAAAGAGGGAAAGAGCGAGAGAGAAAGAAAGAGGGAAAGAGCGAGAGAGAAAGAAAGAGGGAAAGAGCGAGAGAGAAAGAAAGAGGGAAAGAGCGAGAGAGAAAGAAAGAGGGAAAGAGCGCGAGAGAAAGAAAGAGGGAAAGAGCGAGAGAGAAAGAAAGAGGGAAAGAGCGAGAGAGAAAGAAAGAGGGAAAGAGCGAGAGAGAAAGAAAGAGGGAAAGAGCGAGAGAGAAAGAAAGAGGGAAAGAGCGAGAGAGAAAGAAAGAGGAAAGAGCGAGAGAGAAAGAAAGAGGGAAAGAGCGAGAGAGAAAGAAAGAGGGAAAGAGCGAGAGAGAAAGGAAAGAGGGAAAGAGCGAGAGAGAAAGAAAGAGGGAAAGAGCGAGAGAGAAAGAAAGAGGAAAGAGCGAGAGAGAAAGAAAGAGGGAAAGAGCGAGAGAGAAAGAGAAAGAGGGAAAGAGCGAGAGAGAAAGAGGGAAAGAGCGAGAGAAAGAAAGAGGGAAAGAGAGCGAGAGAGGGAAAGAGTGAGAGAGAAAGAGCGAGAGAAAAAGAGCGAGAGAGAAATTGAAAGAGGGAAAGAGCGAGAGAGAAATTGAAAGAGGGAAAGAGCGAGAGAGAAATTGAAAGAGGGAAAGAGCGAGAGAGAAAGAGCGAGAGAGATCAGGAGAGCGAGAGATCAGGAGAGCGAGAGAGAAAGAAAAAGAGACCCACAGAGAGACAGATAAAGACAGACAGGGAGACACACAGAGAGAGATAGAATGTGAGACAGAGATACAGAGAGATAAAGATACAGAGACTGAGAGGGAAAGAGACAGAGACAAAGAGAGATGGGCAGAGATAGACAGAGAAATTGATAGATTGATTATTTTCTGTTTAAGAATTTCACGCCATTTCTTCCTGGGCTACAATACAGCTGGTGTCCCTGATCTACCGACTTCACAACACTGTGTGTGGTGTCCTTTTGGTCAGTGCCAAGTCGGAAAAGGCAGGAGGATTGAGATCGGGTTACAGAGGGATAGAGGGAAACAGAAAGCTCTGCTGTTAAACTGAAATCAGAATCAACAGCTGCGCTTCTATTCAGCTGCCAAATCTCATTTTTCGGCAGAATTAAAAGGGAATCACAATCAGCTGGGATGAAACCGAACATTATTTAACTGAACAATAGAAGATCATCCCTTTAAATTTCCGGCTGTGACAGGTTGTTTCATGGAACGTGTCAGGCACTATATACATTAAAAGCAGATCATTAGGTTTAAGAGTACGCGGATCCTTTACCACCTGTTCCGGCAGTTTCTTTATAGAATAGTGTAATAAAAGATCATTAATGTGTGTATCCTGCAGACATCGAGCGTCCTCAGGCCATTTCCTTCATCGCTGCCAAGAAAACTCAATCCAAGCATTTATTTCGTCAGTTAATGCCACGGCGGATTTATTGCTTTCCTTTCTGCAAACCGAACGACGCAACTTCAGAATCGATATTTCCGTCTCCAAAAATACAGTTGGATCCGACAGCAGATCCGCTGACTGTAAATTGCTTCGATGGGAATGACATCAATCTGCGGGAACGGCGTGATAATCTGACGTCATATTATAAACAAAAAAAAAACAAAGTGTTTACACGGCTTCAAAAAGCTACCTGTGAAAGTTGTGGCATGAACGTGCGTAGATTAGAAGCGTGCCGCTTCCAAAAGTACCCGTCTAGGAGGGATAGTCCCTACTTAAAAAAAAATAAAAAAATTGTCCCTACTCTATTTTCTGTCTTTTTAGAGGTTCCTCTGTATATTCGGGAGGTGCAGGTGTCTTTTTAGGGGCTTCTCCGCAAACTAGCGGCGTGCGAGGGTATAACAGAGCTGCAAGGCAACAAAGCTCCCAGCAATGTGTCTCTAAACCAGGGATAGGCAAGCTTGGCCTCCGTGTGTTTTTAAACTACATCTCCCATGATGCTCCGCTACTTGCTCGGTTGGAAGAGCGTCACGGGAAATGTAGTTCCAAAACATCTGGGAGACCAAAGCTGCTGACCGCTGCTTCAAACTGTAATAAATGTTGCTGGAAATCACTCTGCAGAAATTTAAATACTTTAATGTACACCAGGATTCGGCAGCCTTGGCCTTCCAGATGTTTTGGAACTGCATTTCCCATGATGCTCAGCCAATCTAATCAGTACCCGAACACCATGGAGAATGCGGTTTCAAAACATCTGGGAGGGTCACGGTTGCTGACAACCAGTGGCGTAACTAGAAACCTGAGGGCCCCGGTGCAAGAATCCATGAAGGGCCCCCAAACCCCCCCCCAAAAAAGATCCATATTTTTACCTTTTTTTTTTCCTGCAATATAAAAAAGATAGTATTGCCCCCAGCTCACATGGATATATATATTGCCCCCAGCTCACATGGACATATATTGCCCCCAGACCACACATGGATATATTGCCCCCAGGCCATGGATATTTTTGCCCCCAGCTCATGGATATACTGCCCCAACACATGGATATACTGCCCCAACACATGGATATACTGCCCCAACACATGGATATACTGCCCCAACACATGGATATATACTGCCCAGCTCATGGATATACTGCCCAGCTCATGGATATACTGCCCCAGCTCATGGATATACTGCCCCAGCTCATGGATATACTGCCCCAGCTCATGGATATACTGCCCCAGCTCATGGATATACTGCCCAGCTCATGGATATACTGCCCAGCTCATGGATATACTGCCCCAGCTCATAGATATACTGCCCCAGCTCATAGATATACTGCCCCAGCTCATAGATATACTGCCCCAGCTCATGGATATACTGCCCCAGCTCATGGATATACTGCCCCAGCTCATGGATATACTGCCCCAGCTCTGCCCCAGCACATGGATATACTGCCACAGCTCTGCCCCAGCACATGGATATACTGCCCCAGCTCTGCTCCAGCTCATGGATATACTGCCCCAGCTCTGCCCCAGCTCATGGATATACTGCCCCAGCTCTGCCCCAGCTCTGCCCCAGCTCATGGATATACTGCCCCAGCTCTGCCCCAGCTCATGGATATGCCCCAGCTCATGGATATACTGCCCCCAGCTCATGGATATACTGCCCCAGCTCTGCCCCAGCTCATGGATATACTGCCCAGCTCATGGATATGCCCCAGCTCATGGATATATTGCCCCCAGCTCTGCCCCAGCTCATGGATATACTGCCCCAGCTCTGCCCCAGCTCATGGATATACTGCCCCAGCTCTGCCCCAGCTCATGGATATACTGCCCCAGCTCTGCCCCAGCTCATGGACATACTGCCCCAGCTCTGCCCCAGCTCATGGATATACTGCCCCAGCTCTGCCCCAGCTCATGGATATACTGCCCCAGCTCATGGATATGCCCCAGCTCATGGATATACTGCCCCAGCTCATGGATATACTGCCCCAGCTCATGGATATACTACCCCAGCTCATGGATATACTGCCCCAGCTCATGGATATACTGCCCCAGCTCATGGATATACTGCCCCAGCTCTGCCCCAGCACATGGATATACTGCCCCAGCTCTGCCCCAGCACATGGATATACTGCCCCAGCTCTGCTCCAGCTCATGGATATACTGCCCCAGCTCATGGATATGCCTCAGCTCATGGATATACTGCCCCAGCTCTGCCCCAGCTCATGGATATACTGCCCCAGCTCTGCCCCAGCTCATGGATATACTGCCCCAGCTCATGGATATACTGCCCCAGCTCATGGATATACTGCCCCAGCACATGGATATACTGCCCCAGCACATGGATATACTGCCCCAGCTCTGCCCCAGCTCATGGATATACTGCCCCAGCTCTGCCCCAGCTCATGGATATACTGCCCCAGCTCTGTCCCAGCTCATGGATATACTGCCCCAGCTCTGCCCCAGCTCATGGATATACTGCCCCAGCTCTGCCCCAGCTCATGGATATACTGCCCCAGCTCTGCCCCAGCTCATGGATATACTGCCCCAGCTCTGCCCCAGCTCATGGATATACTGCCCCAGCTCTGCCCCAGCTCATGGATATACTGCCCCAGCTCATGGATATACTGCCCCAGCTCATGGATATACTGCCCCAGCTCATGGATATACTGCCCCAGCTCTGCCCCAGCTCATGGATATACTGCCCCAGCTCATGGATATACTGCCCCAGCTCTGCCCCAGCTCATGGATATGCCCCAGCTCATGGATATACTGCCCCAGCTCATGGATATACTGCCACAGCTCATGGATATACTGCCCCAGCTCATGGATATACTGCCCCAGCTCATGGATATACGGCCCCAGCTCATGGATATACTGCCCCAGCTCATGGATATACTGCCCCAGCTCTGCCCCAGCACACTGATATACTGCCCCAGCTCTGCCCCAGCACATGGATATACTGCCCCAGCTCATGGATATACTGCCCAGCTCATGGATATGCCCCAGCTCATGGATATACTGCCACAGCTCATGGATATACTGCCCCAGCTCATGGATATACTGCCCCAGTTCATGGATATACTGCCCCAGCTCATGGATATACTGCCCCAGCTCTGCCCCAGCACATGGATATACTGCCCCAGCTCTGCCCCAGCTCATGGATATACTGCCCCAGCTCTGCCCCAGCTCATTGATATACTGCCCCAGCTCTGCCCCAGCACATGGATATACTGCCCCAGCTCTGCCCCAGCTCATGGATATACTGCCCCAGCTCATGGATATACTGCCCCAGCTCATGGATATACTGCCCCAGCTCATGGATATACTGCCCCAGCTCTGCCCCAGCTCATGGATATGCCCCAGCTCTGCCCCAGCTCATGGATATGCCCCCAGCTCATGGATATACTGCCCCCAGCTCGTGGATATACTGCCCCCAGCTCTTACCTCTGCTGGCCCCAGGCCCAGGGCAGGCTCCGCCGGCGTTCCGTTCCTCCGAGGCGAGCGGCCGCTGGAAACATGCGTCTTGGCCGCTCGCCGGAAACCACCTGATCAGCGCGAGGTCTCGCGAGAGGATCTCGTGCGCTGGTCAGGTGGTTTCTCTCCCACGTGAGCGGCCAAGCTGCATGTCAGCGGCCGCTCGCAGGGAGAGGGACGGCCAGCGCGCGGCTCCCAGATTCCGGCGCTGATTGCCGGAATCTGGCGGGTGGCGCCGGGCCCCCCTCCAGTGGCGGAATGCCAGGGCCCGGTCGCAACTGCAACCGCTGCGACCCTGGTACTTCCGCCACTGCTGGCAACCATGACGACGTGCGCCAGGGATAGGCAACCGTGGCCCTGCAGATGTTTTGTAGCTACATTCCCCGTGAGGCTCCGTCATCCTAATGAGGGACTGAGGATCGTGGGAGATGTAGTTCCAAAACATCTGGAGACCAAAGCTGCGGACCCCTGCTTCAAACTGTAATAAATGTTGCTGGAATTCACTATGCATAAATTTAGACACTCTGTACACCAGGATTCAGCAGCCTTGGCCTTTCGGATGTTTTGGAACTGCATTTCCCATGATGCTCGGCCAATCTAGTAAGTACCTGAGCACCGTGGGGGATGTGGTTTCATAAGGTTTTCATGAGAGTCACTGTTGCTGGCAACCATGACCACGTGTGCCAGAGATAGGCAACCGTGGGCCCGCAGATGTTTTGTAGCTACATTTCCCGTGAGGCTCAGTCATCCTAACGAGTGCCTGAGCATCATGGGAGATGTAGTTCTAAAACATCTAAAAGGGCCAAGGCTGCTAATGTGTGCGTTAAAGGAGTAAAAGGTGCTGGGGGGGGGGGGTCTGTTATTAGAGCTTCTAATACCAGGAAAGGCTTAATGATCTTAACATGTACAGCTTGGAAAAAAGACGAGACAGAGGAGATATGATAGAAACATTTAAATACGTAGGTAGAGGAAGGGAGTATATTTAAAAGGAAACAAAGTAGCAACACAAGAGGACATAGTCTTAGATTAGAGGGGCAAAGGTTTAAAAGTAACATCAGGAAGCATTATTTTACTGAGAGGGTGGTGAATACATGGAACAGTCTTCCAGTAGAAGAGGTAGAGGCCAAAACAGTAATTGAATTTAAGCAGGCATGGGATAGGCATAAGGCTACCCTAAACAAAAGATAAATCCACGTAAAGTATCCATGTAATTGGGCAGACTAGATGGGCCGAAAGGATCTTATCTGCCGACATTTTCTATGTTTCTATCGGTATGTATGTGGCCACCCAACAGGTTGGTCTTGAGGTTGGCAGATGAGCTTGCACTCTAGCGTTGGTCACAGCATTACTAGCACCTTGTTACGTCATTTATTGTACATCGGGATTGGGGATATTGATCGCAGGTGGCATCTTTTTGTTTTAATGACATATAAAGATGAGGAGGAGTAGCAGCCGGTACACCGCGGATGTGTGCTAACAACTGAAGGAAGCCCATGCATCATGTGTTCAAGCAGGACTTCCTCTGCCGCACAGCCGACTGCACACAGGACCTCAGAGACCACGAGAACAAGCCCAGGCAGCTGACGTTAAACACCACCAGAAGAACAGGGCTCAGCGAGGAACAGTCTCTGATCTACCTCCTAGTAATTCCCCCCCCCCCCCCTCCTAAATTGCAGCCTTCACCATGAAACCCTCCAGTGATTCTTAAGGTCAGGTGTAATACAGGCCTGTCGCGGACAGTGTGGCCCTTGTGAGCCGGCTCGGACACCGTGAGGCTGTTTTAGAGGGAAGGAGTTATTTCGGAAAGACCATAGAGCAAAAAATATAAAATATTTACATGGACAGGGTGTAACAGGTACGATCTGCGCTCCTAATGAGCCGGGCAGACTCTAACCTGTCATTTCAGCCCATTTTCTGCCCTCACCGACGTCCTGAAAACGAGCAAGTGCACCTATTACGGTTTATTTTGGTACCGGTGTATTTCCGGCAAAAGAGAGGCAGATCCATATAGGTTTATTTTTACACACACAGGAGCCGGCGAAGGACTTGATGCAGTTTGACGCCAGGCTTCTCGCTGACTTTGGGATGTCACGTTGGCGGCCCCCCAGGTGTAAGTGGCCTACAATTCCCAGAATACTTTCAATGTACCAGGAGGTCAGGGAATCAAGGGAGTTGTAGTTCAGAAACATCTGGGGGGGGGGGGCAGAGTTTCACACGGCTCGCAGGAACCCCACCCCTTATAAAAAAGGTTAAAGTTTGACGCTCGGGATCTGGCAGCCGAGTTGGTCGCATGCAGAGTGTCAACGTGTTGTTCGTTAATCTTGCTTTTTGATCGTTTTTCACGTGGTTCGGCACAGGAAACAGGTCACACATTACTGATCCTCTACTGTGCGATGAGATAACTGTGAAATGACACAACTGGCAGCTGGGACACAGAATTATTCAGTGTGTTTATAGTGCAGTTTATATATTTATAGAGAGTGCATGAGATATATATATATATATATATATACACACACACACACACTACACATACTGTGCATATATGTATAGATCACAAAACATTCTAAAAATATCTAAAATACACTGTGTATATCATAAAATACACTATATAAAATATTAAATATGTATAGTGTATTTTATATACATATTTTATCTAAAATACACTATACATATTAATATTTTATATAATGTATTTTATAATATACACAATGTAAATTAGATATTTTTAGAATATTTTATGATCTATGCACAGTGTGTGCCTGTAATACACTGCGGAATATGCTGGCGTTTTATAAATAAAGAATAATAATACTACACTATACATATTAATATTTTATATAGTATATTTTATGATATACACAGTGTATTTTAGAAATTTTATGATCTATGCACAGTGTGTGTGTGTGCATAATACACTATACATATTAATATATTAGTGTATTTTATGACATATACAGTGTATTTTAGATATTTTTAGAATGTTTTACGATCTAATACATATATGCACAGTATATGTGTGTGTATAATACACTATACATTAATATTTTATATTTATATACTGTATTATACGATATATACAGTGTATTTTAAATATTTATTATATAGTGTAATATATATATAGTGTAGTATATAAATTTTTAGTGTGTATTTTTGGGATATATAGACATAAAATTATATATATATATATATACGCAGTATGTAAAGTGTAAGTATAGAGTATTTTAATATATGTATAGTGATGTATATAAATACATCCACACACCGTATGCATAGTGTATTACTATACATAATTTGATATTTATATAGTGTATTTTATGATATATACAGTATGCATAGTGTATATTAGGATATTTATTGTGTAGTGTGTATATATCCACACAAGACTACACTATACATGTCAGGAAATATTATAAACAGTAATATACTATATATAAATTATATGAAGCTGCATAGTGTATTTAAAATAAACTACACATAGATATATAACACACTAAACATATATAGTGCATGATATATACTAAAATGCAGCGTAGAAGAAGAGATAAACACTTTTCCTTTTTTTTGGAAGGCACAGGTGGGATGCGGGGAAGGCGCTTAATAGATGCGGGGATGCGCACAACAGACAGGTTATAAATGATGCAAGCGCCCCCCGATGCAAAATAAGGCTGGAAAATAGAACGTCGGCCATTCTCAGCATTTATTTACAGAATAAAACATATATATATATTTTAAACTTCCAATCTTCCCTGCTGGAGGTAACCGGTGGGAAATAATAAAAAAAAGAGGCATAGTGTGACCCCGCGCGGATGTCTGTATTTATTAAGGGGTCTCTGGGAGCACAGGACTGGAATAAAATGAATGGTGACAGCTCCAGAAGCGGATGTTTATACGAGACCCCTTATTCCAGAGGCTGCTTTGGGCTAACGGAAGGAACGTACGTCTTTCTGATGAATTTGCTGTAAAATCCTACGAATTAGGCAAGCGGATCCTTTAAAGCTCATTTAAGCTGCTGGATTGACCTTAATTGAACACGGAGACTCAGGGAGCTTCCAGCCACGAATTAAAGGCTCGAAAAAGCCAATTTCCTTAAGGCGAGCAATGGATAGACCGGACGGGGGTCTCTTTGATATTGTATAAAGACCAGACGGGGGTCCCTTTGATATTGAGTAAAGAGCGAATGAGGAAAGCTACTCGTTAGTAGGAGGACTCGGGATTATGCTCGTTATCGCGTGAGCAAAAACACAACAGTGCGAAACGCGTCGCCACATTCCCTATGTATGGTTAATGCCCTCGCAGGTCACCACCGTCTTATCCCTCTTTTTGTTTGCGCATCAGAGAATGATCCTATATTAAAATCACACTCCATCCATATGGGATGACTCCAGAAACAAAGATGGCGCAGCCACCACTCCATACACAAAGCAGGAGCAGCACACCACCCTTGAGACTTGGGAAATAGCTGCACCAAGCAGTTGAGTCCAACAGCAAAGAACAACGTGGAGCTCAGTCTTACAAAAAAAAGGCAGATTTACTGGAAAACTTGGCGAAGTTTCTGACCTACGTGAGTCTTTCTCAAGCCTTCAAGGCCAACGAATGGCCGAAGTCTTGGCAAACTTTCTCAATAAATCAGCTGATGTTGGCAGACTGAGTGCCAGGTCCATTTCTGCTCGTACCCGCCTCTACAGACACGTGTTTGGGGCCTTGGACTTCTTCAGCTAGGGTCAACCAATACCCCAATAGGAAGAAAAGACAAAGAGGGATAATGCAAATTGGGAGAATCTTTGAACTGTAGGAGGTTAGCCAGAATATGATGGGAAGCCAAGGTAGAGCCGGACCTCTGAACAATGCATGCGAGGTGTAAAAATAAATATATAGGGCAGCGCCATGTGCGCCAAGCACTGGGGGACCTGTGATAGCTAGGAATGTAAACAACTCTTGCACTTTTTCTCCCCATTGTAAACTGGTTTCGTTTATGTATCTGTAGGGTCTCTACATCTAAAACATTGGCCGGCAACCTTGGCTCTCCAGATATTTTGGAACTACTTCTTCCATGATGCTCAGCTGCACCTCCAGGGAAGTGTCACTTCAAAACATCTGGAAGGAGAAGGTTGCAGACCCCGGACTTAAAAAAGGTACCCCAGACAGGAGTCGGTTGCATGAAGGGGCTAAAGAGACGTCCGGCGAGGTCTTTGAGGGGCTTAAAAGGACAGGTTCTCTGTGCGTCAAATACCTCAATGAAGGAGAAATATTTTCACAAAACCAATCAATTTATCTCTGGTCAACAAACCCTTCATATCTATAAAAATAAAACAGAAACCGACCCTGAAGAAGTCTACGACGCTTGACGAAACGCGTCGGGTTGGAACAACCCCAAAGATTGGTGAATTAGTCTTAGACTTATAAACAAAGTGACAAAACCTTTTATATTTTTGATTTGTGTCCGTGTGATCTGTGCGGTTTCTATATTCTGTTCCGTCCTCTCCGTGTTTATGGAGAATTACAGAAAAGTCCACAGGTTTCAGCCGTAACGACCTCAAACCGAGAGGTTTCCCAGCGTCCCATGTTCCTTATTCTCGCTTTTAAATCAAAGTCAGGTAATGACCTCTCTCCCGGCCTAGCTATATCTCAATAACGTGGCATTACGTGACAAGAGAACGAGATGCCGCCATGATTCAGGAGTCGGCGTTTCACCAGCCGGTTACTCAAGTCGGTCTTGGCCAATTGAGCCTGAAGGTGACCAAGTAAATTGCTTCCTCAATATAGCTGTAATATTTCTATATATAAAGTGAGTCACTGTGAAAAACATCTACTCGTCCAAGCGAATCAGAACTGCTGTGCCCATAGAGCCAACGTGCTACATTGGAGCATGGAACTCTGGGTAGAACATGCAAATTAACTCCATAATTTCTCCGATTTTTGCTTCAAGAGTCTGCTTTAAGCACAGATGTCCTCCATGCCAGCGCAAGGCTGTACTAGATGGCTATCCCTGGTACTACATGTGTTTTGTAGTAGACTTCCCAGAATGCCCTGCCACGTCCACGTAGCTGAGATCGTGAAAGGCAGGTAGGCCGGGGCAGAGTAATGGTGGGTTTAGGAACCGATTCTCCACCGTGAATGAATACATGTAAATAAATCGGACGGATCTGTACATGAATGCGAGACACAAAAAAACAATAGGAGGTGGAGATATTGTCCAGGTTATAAAATCAGGCTCGGCGTGACGGGTTTGCCTAATCTGATCCTCTTGCATAACTCCGATGAACCTTTTAACAAAAAAAAAAAAAAGGTGGAAAATCTGGATTCCTAAAGCTGCCGACAGGAACAAATTGCCCTGTGAATGAATTCCTCAAATTCTTCAGGGATCATGGAAGGTCAACGTCCAACCTTGGGCCTTTGGAGAGCAGGAGAAAAGCTACTAACAACCCAGAAAGGGCGACAATGTGCAGGAACTGCCGGATTTATAGGACAGAAAGCCCCAAACGGTAAAGAACATGTACAGTTGTCTGTCGCTGCGGTTTGTCATTTACAGGAAGCTCTTCTAGAGAAGCGAGAAGTGATGCGGCGCGATGCTTTTAACTATAAAAGGAGCGTCTGAACACCTAAACAGAGATAAGCAGCAATTGAGTATTTCCACGTATGGTGAACACATTTATGTGCATACGCTCATATTAAAGATGGGATGAAGGTAAAATAGAATCATCCCAGTTTTAGGCATCTACACCGGCCAAGATTGTAAGCAAGGAGCTAGTGAGACGTGGCTGAGAGTATTGGTACCCTTGCATTATTGAAACTCGCTCCTTATTGGCCGCCCCAATGCCTGTATTGCCCCATTTGCAATCTGTAAAAAAAAAGCAGGCGCCAGGGATATTCTTCTCATCAGGCGCACCTTGTGTCCCCCCCCCCTTGCCGGTCCCTCCATTGGCTTCCTGTACATTCCAGGATACAGTTTAAAATACAGACGCTCACATTCAAGTCACTAAATAACTTAACTCCCCCTCCTTAAAGGTCTTCGTTACTCTGTAAGCATGTCCCGTCTAGGCCACTCCATTCGGCAGGCGACCTCCACCTGTCCGCTGTTAACGCCGTGCTGCCAACGCTCGCCTCCAAGACTTCTCAAGGGCAGCTCTGGTCCTGTGGTATAACTTGCCTCGCCAAATCAAACTCTCCCCTAATATTCAGGCCTTCAAGAAATCGCTCAAAGCTAGGGATGCAGCGAAAGTAATCGGCCGAAAATGGTGATTTCGGTCTCGGTCGAAATGGAATATTCAGCCGGAACAAAAAAACAGCCAAAATTTTTCCTTTCAAAATAGGGCCTGAAGGCCGGCCGAGCAGCCTGCGACAGCCAGAGGACTGTCACCACTGGAGCTCAGGGCCGAAGTAGGAGGATTTAGGGATGTTCAGCCATCCGAACCTGGGCCTGGAGCTTGCTCGGCCGGCCATCAGGAGAGTCCACGGCTCGGCCCAGGTTTTCATGTCTGATTTTCGACCAAACCGATCCCGAATTTTCGGTTTCGGCCGGAAATTTCCATTTCGGTGCACCACTACTCAAAACCCATCTCTTTCAGATCAGCGTACCACATCACGGATGCAACTCATCCCTCTGGTCACCTACTCACACATGATTGAAGCCACTTCCATTGCCCCACCATTCCCGAACCACTGGCACTAATGATCCTGACATCCAGTAAAACTTGCCTTGTCTTCTTCAATCCCAATCCCTCTAGAATGTAATCTCCTATGAGCAGGGCCCTCTGCAACATCTTTATGTCTACAGAGAAACAAGACACTTACAATAGAGTCTAACGTCAACCCTGCTGTGAAACACGACCGAGGCTCAGTGATGTTTTGGGGTTGTATCTCGGGTGCCTAGAAAACGTACAGGAAACGACAACATCAGAAGAGCATCATGGCGACCTGGAGCCGAACGTACAGTTTGGTGTCAGAAAGCTGTGTCTCTAGGTCATGGACGTAGCAGAAAAATTACCCAAAAACAGATGCGCCACATTCAGGTCGCCAATAGTAAAGTTGCGCAAGAAGATGTCGCGTGATCGGAAACTATGCACTAATAATAAAATCGAAAGGCGTTTTTCGACGCAACTGTAACTCACCACGGGCGTGCACCAAAAAGGATGGGGGATCAGCGCCTATCATGGATTTTTTTTATTATTTTAATTTAAAAAAAACATGACCTCAAACCAACAGATTCTGTGCGATTTCTCTACCTGCGCGTCATTACAGTCGCATGATGCTCGCTTCGTTTCCGTACAGCTGACCCTATTTTTTGAAGGGAGCGCAGCAATCTGAAACTGGGTCACTACCTCTACCTAGAAATAAAATCTGCATAGATTAAGATGGGAACGCAGGAGCCGGAGATGAAAATCTAGGAGCCCGTGGCTACCTGGGCTTGTCAGGCCCTGGTAATGTACAGATGACACACTAAACACTCTCCAGGGCTGTACGGTTAGCGCTGGAACGTCTTACGAAGTGAATCCGCTGTCAAACAGAAATCCTTGCGGATTAACGTCAACACACCCGGAGAAATTCCCACCACCCCCCTCCACCCTTTCAGGCCTGGATGGGGGGGGGGGAACAAAGCCACATTATGGCCTGGAAGGATGGAATTTCTCCAAACTCCTGGTAGAACAATAAGAAGTCCACCCCCCCTCCTCCGTCTGCCTTGTGCTGCAAAACACAAAGAGACAACGGCAAGGATGTCACAATCCTCGCCTCTGTGTGACGGGACGGACCGGAGGGGGACGCTGCCTGGTACAGGACCATTGGGGGTGGGTGATAGAGATTTGAGGTCTCTCTACTTGCAGACGGTGGGATGTGGATGGGGTGGTGGGGGGGATTCAGGCCATGGGAAATAACCTGCTCCAGCACTTTCCTGCTTCAGACACAGCAGGTGCTCCATTAGGAAATTCTGACAGCGGCCCCGCCAAGCGTAATGAACCCGACACCTATGGTCCTGCAGCTGAGCCATAGGCCCCCACTCCTACGCTACCCACCGGTGGTACGCACTTCATGCTAAACCACTGTAAAGTCTTTCGTCGGCCGAGCAGCGCTTTCCGTTCAGCGTATAAAAAAAAAAAAAAAAAAAGTATCTTGTAGGGTTTCTCCATAAATACAATAAATATGCCGACTCCTTTTGTCTTGCAATCAAGAGGTGGGTTTATTCCTCATTGGAAAAGGACAAAAAACCCAATAGGGTCGAAACGTTGTCCTTTTCCAATGAGGAATAAACCCACCTTGTGATTGAAAGACACAAGGAGTCGGCATATTTATTTTATTTCTGGAGGATTTGTGAAGTGGATCCACGCGGACTGGGCGGCGAGGAAATTGGTTGTGGCTATTGCCGTTTCTTGATGTGTTCCTCTGCGGGTTTTTTTAATACAGACAGGTTCGAAAATTAATGAAAACTATACAGAGCTAGGAAATAAAATGAGCTTTTATAACCCGGCCTCGTTGAGCTGTACTTTGCTTTAAGGCTTCCTATCACGAGTAGCGCTTTAGGTCTGTATTCACAATGCACCTTCAAGCATAAAGAATAATAAAAATCCCCCATCGCATAAAAATATATATATACACACACACACACACCTTGATAAAGTCTCAGATGGAGTCAAAACGTCAGGCTATATATAATTTTAATATGTTCCAATAAACAGTGGCGTAGCGTGGGTTGTCAGTGCCCAGGGCAAGGCAAAAATTGGGCGCCCCCCCCAACCTGTGAGCACGGTAACACACCCTGATTCCCTTCTACCAGTAGAGTATTGACCCCCTTATCCCACAAGCACATGTATTGTATATTAACAAAATACTGATATAATAAAGAAATTAAAACACACATGCCCCCCACGCTGCACCACTGCTACCAGTCACCCTGTCCCAGTATACCATAGCATAGTTCCACTCTCAAATTATACCCAGTAACTCTCCCAGTACCCCCAGTCACTCTCCTTCGCTCTCTCAGTACCCCCACTTTCTCCAAGTAACCCCAGTCACTCTCTCTCTCTCTCCAAGTAACCCAGTCACTCTCTCCTTCGCTCTCTCAGTACCCCCACTTTCTCTCCCAGTACCCCCGTCACTCTTTTTTTTGCGCCCCCTAACAAAATTGCACCCGGGGCAACCGCCCCCGAGGCACCCCATATATATATATATATATATATATATATATATATATATATATATATATATAGCACTCCAGCTTCAATAGTTACAAAGATGCCCAGTGCCTGCCATTCAGCTTAATGGAATGTAGATTTTTGAAAGGATGGTGGCGGCACTCCAGGACTGTAAATCAACTTATAATTTATTCACTGGCAAGTCAACGTTTCAGCCCCAACACAGGGCTTTCCTCAGGACATAAGGATATGCCCTGTGGAAAGCCCTGTGTTGGGGCTGAAACGTTGACTTGCCAGTGAATAAATTATAAGTTGATTTACAGTCCTGGAGTGCCGCCACCATCCTTTCAAAAAAATAAAATATATATATTTCAGAGCACAATATTTAAAAACATCTGCTTTAGGTTTTAAATTGGTGAGAATTTAGGCACAGAATCTGATTACACATTGCATTAGCCTGGCACAACTTCAATATATCTACTCAATGTTCTCGAACCCAGGACATACTTGAAAACGAGAGAAATCTCAATGTATCCTTCCTGGTAAAATCCTTTTCAAATAAATAAATATCTCACCAGCCTGTGTGCATGCGTGTAATATAGATCATTTCTTTCCAGCCTCCATAGGGATGCACTCAAAGACTTTATAAAAAACTACTAAAAAAAAAAAAAACATTGTTTGTCTTTTAAATGCATAATTAATACAAACAAAAAATGTTGTTTTGGCTCCTAAGAGCCTTTCTGGAACTTGAAACCTTTTCTTTTTTTAATGCCAGACTAATATCAACAAACAAGAAGTTAATAAACGTTTTGCTTATTAACTAGTCCTGGAGTGCATCTCTACGGAGAAGCTGAATAGTTATGATACGGATTAATCACTCATCTCTTGTTGATATATGTAGTAAATAAATGGAGAGGCTGTCACATTCTTAATACAAGTCTCACGCTTGTTGATAAATACAACGTTCCTCTCTTGAAGCTTCAAACAAAAAAGAAAAATAACCTGTTACTGAAAGAAACATTCGCTGAGATATGTGTCACCTAATCACTGCTGAGCCTGGAAGGACCTGCCGGGTGCCTTGTGATTAAACGGACAGGTATGGATGGACGGGTTTAAATTTGGGAAGATGCTAGGCCACAAGGATAAAAGCATCGTTCACAGAGAAGGTACACGGGTCACAGAGCCGGTTTCCCTGTCACGGGTGAGCATGTGAGCTCCTAGCTGAAGTTCTTCCTGTTCTGGTTGTGACGTCCGACAGTGACAATGTATGTGTGTGAACTAGAAAAACACACACATGTTGAATATCCTTATCCGAAATGCCCGGGACCAGAAGTGTTTCACATTTTGGATTTTTTGTAATCTTGGGACTATTTGAAATATAATAATGAAATTTCTTGGCGATAGGACACAAACAGGCTTATTCAAAGAGCACCGAATTTCCTCCCCTTTCCGTGCCATACCGTGGCCATTCAAAAAGATGGCAGATTGCCGGCGACATACGGTGGGTGACCTTTGGCGGCAGCGAAATCCCCCGTAGTAACGGTTAATCTATTACCAGAACGCCGAACAGCACCGAAATGCCCGGATTTTCAGTGTTTCATTCGACAGGTTTAAAACAGGCGAATCCCATAGGTTTCAATGAAGAAAAAAAAATAAAATCTGTTTTTATTACAAATGTATTCAACGGTTTATTCTTTTCATTTGCAGCAAAAAGTCTCTATATTTTTATATGTTTTGGGGTTTTTTTTTCTAGCAATTTTTTTTTCGTTATGAAATAAATAAAAAAAAAAATTCTGTAACAGACCTTTTTTTTTATTATTAATCATAGGACCTCCTATATTATTCCCAGGCATTTTCATGCAGTTTTCTGGGAAACGCCTTTCAAGAGTTGCACTTTTTTTTTTTTTACCCATCTTCGGCGGTTTGTCTGCTTATTAGTTTTGCGGCGGTTTTGAGATTTGTTTGGTGGGTCGACTCGCTGCACTTCTGGGACCCCGTGGTGACCGCTGAATTAGCCGTAGGGTTGGCGAATCGATCTCGCTGAAGTGCGGTGAACAGAAGTGCACTGAAATGTCGGTGACATTTCAGTGCTCTCTGAATAACCCCGAAACACCTAAACGTGAAAGTCATTTAATGGTTTCATTTACACCTGGAAAAGCATTTTAGGCAATATTTTTAAACATTTTCTCCCTCACATGAATCAGGGGTTGGGATTATACTTTTGCAGTCATGCCGGAACGAAAAAAAAAAAAAAAAAAAAAATGAATAAAAGTTAAAAAGAAAATCGGATTTTGGAATATTTTGGTATTCTGGATAGGGAATCACACACACACACACACACTAACACACCTTACAACTATGACCCCTGAATCTGGGTCACGAAGCAGCAGGGGGGCTTCGCATAATCACAAAGAGGTGACAGATGGGCACATGGGGTCACTGAGAAAGCGATGGCTTTACATTTCTCACGGACAAATCAAAGAACAGGAATACAAAGTTGCCCTCGTGGAAGGTTTGGGGTCCACTCTGCTTCAGGCTCAGCGACAGGGAAAAAAAATAAAAACCATACGCAAAAAAACAAAACGCAACATAAAGTCGATCTCTGACTTAACTCCTGAGGCTGGAAAAGAAGGGGAAGGGGGGAATACGGAGAGATTGCGCAGGAAGATTTTCCGAGTTGCCATGGTGATTTGCGCTGTACTGCTACCGCGCAGCTAGTCAAGCGTATTTTTTCCCTCTACCCCTTTTATTTCTTTGAGGTTTCGGGAGCCCAAAATAGCCGAAAATAACAAAGCGCCGAGCCCACGCTATCTGAGGCGGAGTTTGCATGTACGTACGTTGGTCCCAAAAAATAAGAAAAGGGGGAGAGAAAAAAAGAAAAAGTGTAGCCGTGATGCGGGAATAATGATGTGGTACAAGGTGCGCTGTGCTGTGTTGGTAATTGGATTCAGATGTCTGGCTCACCCCTTTCTTTCCAAGGCGCCCCCCCCTGCTTCCCCTCCAATCTGGCATCAGGTTTCCTGGAGTATTTTGGCCATGGTGGAGAATTTACACAATATTTCCCAGCACTTTTGTTGCAGTCTAGGAGGGATGGGGGCTCCCCCTCTTCGCATCACCATGTGTGCTGGTTTAACACAGGGCTAGGAAGAACACGGACGTTTCCTACACTGCTACAGGTCGAGTGTCCCTCGTCCGAAAATGCTTTGCATTTTGGATCTGATGGGGATTTTGAGATACCTTGGGGATGGGACCCAAGTCTAAAAAAACAAAATATCATTTAAGTGTCACGTACACCATGGGTCAGCAACAATGTCCCTCCAGATGCTTTGGAACTACATTTCCCACGAGGCTCAATCGATCTAACGGACAAGTGAGCATCATGGGAGATGCAGTTTCAAAACATCTGGAGCAAAGGTTGCCAACCCCTGGCAAACACCTTATCCTCACAGCCTGAAGGGCGTTTAATCATTTCGTCCCCCAGTCACATGACGTAAGGGGTGGAATTTTCCACTTGTGGAGCCATGTCGGCCCAAAAAAATATATATAATTTTTTTATTTAATTGTGGATTACAGATAAAATCGACCTGAATTAAAATATATATATATATTTTATATTGATTTATCTCTAATTCACAATTAAAAAAAAATATATATATCTCTATCTGGTAGGAATACTGACTGGCCTCCTGTATGTATTGTAGAATTGTCCTGTCTTTACCCATTGCATCTTGTGTACAACGCTGCAGAATGTGTTGGCGCTTAATAAATAATATTATATATATATATATATATATATATATATATATATATATAATTAATCACAGCTTCACGAGCCAATAATAACACGTAGACAAATACAAGTTTAAGGATGCCAGGCAAAAGGTTTTTGAAGAATAATCCGTATGGATCAGGAGTTAGTGCTTGAAAAAAATCCAGGAGCCAGCCGGTTCTGGGTCCTACGTTACCTCTGATTGGCAGGACGCGGGCTTATTTTGCGGCGCTGTGCGTCGAGGAAGAAATGAAACAAACCAATAATGATAGAAAATCAATTATAAAATCAAAAAATCTGACAGAAAAAAAATTGAGGCGCATTCTGCCTCAAAGAGCTTGTGATCCAAGAGGAGAGGGGAGAACACACAGCTACAGTTACAAGGCAGGTGTCAGACGAACGCAGTGATCACGTCCATGTTGCCGCACAGTTTAACGTCCGTCGTAGCATAGACTCATGATCAAGAGAACCACATACTAAGTGCGTGCGCACCGAACAGCGCACGCACAATGCACGTGGCAAATGGACGCAAGTTAGGCAAGAACGTAAAACCGCTAGACGGACGCGCAGAGTGCGCCATGTCCGCGTAGCGTTCTGTGAGTGATGAGGAGACGTCAGACGCAGCGCATTTGCGACGTCCAGCACCTTGACGCACAAAATGCCTTTTCATACCTTTTCAAATTTTTTGCATTTTTCATATCAATTTTATTTCCCATAATTCCCTCTATTTCTACGTCCGTCAAAAAAAACGGACAGTGTGGTGTCTATAGTATCTTCCGTCAGTACGTCCGTCCGTTATGCACACGCTCAGACTGCGCTCGTCTGACACGGGCCTATAGCGCCGACACGTTCCGTAGCGCTGTACAATGGGAAGCACAGAAGCAGAGGGGGAGGATCGGGCTGATTTTAAAAGTAGTTTCTTACGTTTTCATACACAAACACAACGAAACCGAGGAGCGAGAGGCCTTTCTCGCAGCCCGCAAGAGGCGAGAAGGTGTTACTGAGCATCCCAGCTGGTAAACGAAGACGCGGCCGGTTAAGCAGGAAAGCGCGAATAAAAACAAACACTCAGATTCACCTTCTAGAGAAAGAGCAAGAAAAAATAAAAACATATTTCACGCTTCAGCAAAGAGACAGGCGTTCCTGCCCGTGCAACGTCAGGTGGGAAAATTCTTAAGATGATTACAAGGTATCACACCTCCTGCCCTTTCGAAACAGCCAAAAACGGACACTTACATCCTAAGAGATGTCGCTGGAGGCGGGGCCTGGGGAAAGACTATTTCCAGGCAGCAGAGCTGACGTCACAATCGTTTAGGCTAGGGTCAGATGAGCGCATTTTGTACGGACTGTGCGTCCGTGCAGTACGGACGTACTTTCTGACTGACGACAAGGTAGTGGCCACACAGTCCGTTTTTTTCACTGACGGATTCTTTGACGGATGTAGCCGGGAAAATAAATTACAATGAAAAAACATTCTGTCCGTCAAAAATGCTGGACGTATAAATGCAGTCCGTCTGACCACGCTCCATCACTCACACACAAAGCTATGCGGTCGTTGTGGACGTGGCGCACTCCGCACGTCCGTTCTAGCAGTATTACGTTCTTGCCTAACCTGCGTCCGTTTGCAGCGTCCGTCATGCCTCCGCACTTCTGTGCGGACGTACTTCGTGTGTGGGGCTTCATTTAACACAATTGTATGCTATCACGGACGTACTTATGTGCGGCAACACGGACGTTAACACTGCGCTCGTCTGACCCTAGCCTTAAGTCAATGAAAACGTCAAGGAGTATCTTATTTCAAATCGAGCGGTTTCTCGGTTGTGTACACGCACGCGCTGAGAGAGCGGCAAAAGAAGGGGCAGAATCTGTTTCTTAAAATGAAGCAGAATGTTAACTTTAACCCCAACAGTAACCCTAACCCTAAAACAAGCACAAATAGTAACCTGACCAAGGTCCTGAAAATGACGCCGAGGCCAAATTAGAGAGTCCAGATTTGGCAGTGGTCGAATCGGAGAGTCTTTTCAGTTGAAATGTATCAGAGGCTGGAATTTCGGTGCATCTCTACTTAGAACGTTGCCACATTCAGCCCTTGTGCTCTTGAAATAAAGCAGTCTTTCCTTCGTGTTACGAGTACCCCATTATGTACAGGGAAGCTTCTACCGCCCAAAAGATACAGCAAACCTCATTAACCAATTCACTGCTGAGTAAAATCCTTTATAAATAAAAATAAATAAATTTGCGTCTTAAAAAAAAAAAAAAAAAAAAACACGTTTTTCCTTTTTTATTATTATTATTTATCTTTACTTTAAACATTGTTATCTTTGGTATCATTGGAAAGGCCATGCTCTGGCCTTTCTAATGATACCAAACATGACCCTGTTAGCTGACAACAGTCGGGAGATATCGGGGTTCAAAGGAACCCCCTATCTTTCCTTAGGAGTCAATGAGGACGTTCCCCACACGTCCTCAGCAGTGAAAGGGTTAATGATGGTTTCAGCCTATCTAGACCTCGTCAGGAGGGCATAGCTCATACCTCTGTAGGAATTTAGGGTAAGGGGACCATGTCTGGGCTCATGGAGAATAACGAGTTTATAAAAGTGTTGAGAACACGCAGCGACAAAGAAGGCCCAATTATGCCGAAACAGACGCCTTGGCTTGCTGTGGCTCTTGTGCGGCGAGGACTTCCTTGGCATTTCGGTACTGGCCACCCTTTACAGGTGATAGCAGACTGATTTGCATATGGTATAGTCTATGCTGTAATGGTACCATAAAGGAAAAAAAAAACACAGAAAAAAAAAAACATACGAGACCTGAGCTGGGACTCCCGAGAGGGCAGGCACAAGTGGCGCTGCCTGTACTCACTGCTCCCTTAAATTTGTTTTTGTTCATCAGGGGCGTCTTGCCTAAGGATACTTGAAGATGAGGTGTTCTGACCGGGTATATAGGAGGGCATAATAAGCCCGAAACCGCTGTCCAGGAATGGCTGAGGCTCGCTGCATAACCGGACCTTTGCCAGAAAAATAAAAAAAAGCCATCCAGTATGGCACGGCACTGGCATGGAGGGTTCGGTGTTAAAACAGACCCAGTATGCAAAAAAGTGAGAAATTGTGGACTTCATTTGCATGTCCTACCCAGAGTTCCTTGCTGCGTCACTCTATGCACCGTGGAGTAATTTTTTCACATACTTAAAACTTAAAACTGTACTCTCTAAACCTATGGCAAGGTAGCACTTCCTACAGCAGGGTTACCCCAATGGGCAAAGCTCTGGTGCCCCGTTTAGCAGATATTCCCCTAAAGCGCAGCACAAGCGTCAGAGAGACACAGGATGCCAAACGCTGCGCTCCAAGCTCTCCTGGCGGTGCGGATTGTTCTTCCAAGGGACCACACATATAATTAAAGTCAACTTCAGGCACGTGACTCGTTCGCCTTGATTCACCTGCGTCCTCTGCCGTGATGCAACGCTGCGGCTGCGAGCTGGATCTGACGAAACACACTTGTGAGAATGTTTGTGTATTATATGCAAATAAAAGGGCCATGTCTGCTCAGCAAACATAGGGGGGGAAAATACGCACAATAATCAACACAACGCTCAGCACGGGGACTAAAGCCAGACTTGATAAATTCATTAGTCGGGTAGCCACTGACTCCTAAATGTAAGCCTTTGGCTGGCTCCCAAAACTGTGTGGATGGCTACTATGTGTGATACAACTTTACCAAGGCTTGGACACGAACATATCTGCTATAGCTGACCTTCATGTGCCGACCCTTGGTTTCATTTAAAGGACTCTATAGCCGCTGCCAGCCCTTGACTCCTGGCTTTCCTTTGGACCAGGATACCAGAAAACCCCCTTGGCTCCTTCACCGCGCCAGTATCACCGGCCAGGTTACCATCTGTGCCCTCTCCCAACAAACCCTAAAGATGACCAACCTGAAAAGCAAAGCCAAACTAAAAATAACCCTAACCTGAAAAATAACCCTAACGCCTAATCGGGAGCAGATTGTGGTCGTGGCTCGGACGCCCCATATAACCCAAGTCAAGCTGTTGAACGGTGCTCAGTAGCTTGTGCTCCTGATAAGGCGCATTGACCCGGAACGGGTGGAGAAACCTCATCTCCGAGTTCCGGACCAGGAAGCAGTAAGCGTCCTGGATTTTTGGATAATCAGTCTCTTTCCTTCTCTCTGGTCACAGGACAAACCCGAGGTCCTGTTCCGTCTCACCGGATTGACATGATCAGCACTCAGTCCGTACCTGGGATCTGACCACCAGGTGGGTGAAGGGGGCTACTGGGAAAGAAGGGGGTACAATGTACATCGTGGAAAGTCACAGAGCGAAACATGTGTAAAAGTATCAGATAATAGGACACATTTTCTGTTTTGGGAGGTGAGACTCGACATTATATAAATGGGGATCAAATCATTTATTTGGGGTGTAACGTCCATTTAAACACACAACATACCCGCTGTGCTAGTCTCCGTCTGTGCAGATCCCGGGGGCATTTCATGAGATCGGTCATTGTGGGGGGAATAAAGGAGCGGTGAACGTGTTCTGGGGGTCCCGGGTAGGTTTTCAGATATAATGATGGCATGTAAACGTTCCATTCTTTTCCCCACAGGATTCCCGGGAAGAGCCGCTTCATGCAGCATCGCAGGAGCTGACACCCCCGGAAACTGAGACCCTAAAATATTTACCTTAAATATATACATGTTCCTGTTTATTTAATGCTGTTCGGATTCTGAATCCATTATTCTTTTCGAAACAGTAACAGCGAAAAAAAAAGTTACTCTGCTACAACGGAGCAATAAATAGCAGCGCTAAACGCCACATAACTAAACTAGGAGTAATAAAGCGACGCGGCGGCCAACAAGAAACCAATAGGACAAAACCATTCTATAAAGTGTCTGCGCTTTATATGATCACTGAGGGCCAGTATAAGCGGCTCATACAATCTAATACAGAGACGAGCATTGGCGTCCATACAATAGGATCTGAAGTGTGAGATCAGCTGGAAAAGCAAAACGTACAGTTGTGTTCAAAATTATTCAACCCCCACTGAAATTGAGTGTTTTGGCCAGTTTGACATTGATTTTGATCATTCAGTCATCTTGCTTACAATTAAATCAAAGAGGCACGTGCAGGTCAGACAAATATAAACATAACATTTATAATGAAATAACCACAAATGTCTTTTCTGTGCTCACATCATTATCAGTTTTATTCAACCCCCAAGTGACATTCAATCTTAGTACTTATAACTGTAAAAGGATGTCGTACTAACAGCTTTTAAACGTGAAGCATAGCTTGACACAAGTGTCTTGCAGCGATCTACGGGTATCTTCGCCCATTCGTCATGGGCAAAAGCCTCCAGTTCAGTCACATTCTTAGGCTTGCGCACTGCAACTGCTTTCTTTAAGTCCCACCAGAGGTTCTCAATCGGATTTAAGTCAGGTGACTGCGATGGCCACTCCAAAATGTTCCAACCTTTAATCTGCAACCATGCTCTAGTGGACTTGGAGGTATGCTTGGGATCATTGTCCTGTTGAAAGGTCCAACGTCTCCCAAGCCTCAGGTTTCTGACGGACTGCATCACATTGTCATCCAATATCTCCTGGTACTGAAGAGAATTCATGGTACCTTGCACACGCTGAAGCTACCCTGTACCTGCAGAAGCAAAACAGCCCCAAAGCATGATTGACCCCCCCGCCATGCTTCACAGTAGGCAAGGTGTTCTTTTCTTCATAGGCCTTGTTCTTCCTCCTCCAAACATAGCGTTGATCCATGGGCCCAAACAGTTCTAATTTTGTTTCATCAGTCCACAGAACACTATCCCATGTCTCCACTCTACGCTTCAGGTAGCGCACAGCAGTCGAAGTCAGCATCTTCTTTCTGCCACGACCAGGTAGCGTTTCAACAGTGCCCTTTGCCTTGAATTTGCGAATGATGCTTCCTATGGTCTCTCTTGGTATGTTTAACATCTTATAGCCATTGCCCTTCCTGTGAAGAGTAATCACCTCTTGTCTTCCTGGACCATTCTCTTGACTTCACCATGTTTGTAACCACACCAGTAAATGTCTAGAAGGAGCCGAGTAGCACAGTCATTTTAAAGCTGCCTAATTGGTGCTTATTATGCTTTATTGCTGCTCCGTGCAATCCACAGGTGTTTTCAATACCTGATTGAAAACACTTGAATGAACCTCTGTTCTTCAGAGTGGTAGTCTTTAAGGGGTTGAATAATTGTGTCAATGAAGAATTCACAAAAGAAACATTTACTACTGTATTACAAAGTTATGCACTTTGGAGTGAAGAACACACAAGCAATTTATACCCTAAATGGTACGGAGTTAGGGAAATCCAAGCAGGAGAAGGATTTGGGAATAATCATAGACTTCAAACTAAGTAACAATGTGCAATGTCAAACAGCAGCCGCCAAGGCCAGCAAAGTACTGGCATGCATTAAAAGGGGAGTTCACTCACGGGATGAAAACATAATTTTGCCTCTGTATAAATCAATGGTCAGGCCGCACCTTGAATATGCCGTGCAATTTTGGGCACCTGTCTTAAAAAAAGATATTATATCGCTAGAAAAAGTGCAGAGACGGGCAACTAAATTAATAAGGGGGATGGAAGGGTTAAGTTATGAGGAAAGACTAACAAGCTTAATTAAACCTGTTTAGTTTAGAGAAAAGGCGCCTTAGAGGGGATCTGATAACCTTATATAAATATATACGGGGCCATTATCAACCATTGTCTGATAACCTATTCATTAACAGGACTATACATAGGACAAGGGGTCATCCATTTAGACTGGAAGAAAGAAAATTTAGCTTAAAGCATAGGAAGGGTTATTTTACGGTGAGAACAATAAAGCTGTGGAATTCTCTGCCTGTTGAGGTGGTTGGGTCAGAGTCTGTACAGACTTTTAAAAAACGACTGGATGACTTCCTGCAGACACAGAATATTAAGGGTTATAATATTTAATATGTGGGTAAAAGCTTCTTGATCCAAGGAGAAATCTGATGCCATTCTGGGGTCAAGAAGGAATTTTTTCCCAGTATGTTGCATATTGGCAAGCATTCAGACTGGGTTTTTTGCCTTCTTTTGGATCAACAGCAGTAGGTTATGTGGGAGAGGCTGAACCCGATGGACGCATGTCTTTTTTCAGCCTATATAACTATGTAACTATGTAACTATGTAAAACCAATTGATGTCATTTTAGTTGCATATGGTTCTTTAAAAAGTCCTTGTAGGATTTCATTCTGAATACAATTACAAATGTGCACTAAATTCCCTAAAACCCTTTACAGCATTAGGGGTTGAATAATTTTGAACACAACTGTATATAGAACCAAAATCGATTCAATGTGAGAAAAGTTCAGTGTGTCGTAGGGGATTCTCACATATACCCGATGCAAAATACACAGGTCTTAATCTTCAATCACTCCCAATAATGGATCATTTCCAACCAAAAAGTGTCGCTGGTCACATAAAACCCCTCGAAAAAAAAGACGAATCACATAGAATGGTGCAGTACAAAGGGTTAGCAGCTCTCCTATAGAAAACATGTGCTTTAATGCATTAAGCGCCCTCTTAATACCCCACCTGTGGATATCTAGGCCTCGTGAAGGAAGGTTGATCAAAGACAATCCCATCCCAACACAGGCATAATTATCATAAGTGTAAAAGAACCCGACACCTTGCTTAGAGGATCATTCTAGCAGCTTTTAAAGCAAGCCTTAACTCCAACCTGGTAAAACCTACAACCTGGGATGTTTAACGCAACGTAGTTGGTAGGACGCGCGTTTTCATTAAAAGGGGCAAAGCCATAAAGTTCAGATTCCACGTTGAAACATATCACTTTCCGTAGGATTCATTGTTCATTGCCACGAGGGCAGCCTCAGTACGTAGGAACTGGCGCTGTGCAAATTCTCACATGATGCCAGACCCTGAATTTACGCAGGCGAGGACTGAAGGCTCTTGGTATACACAGGGTTAATATTGTGTAAGGGTACGGTCTGAAAACTCAGATTTCCCAAGACAATACAACTCGGGCAAAAAAAAAAACAACAAATGCATTGGGCCAACACTTTGGATGTGACATGCTGCGTCTTCCGGTCAAGCTGCAGCTGTCACGTGACCGCGGCGTGGCTGGACGTTTGAGTGAGCATCCAGCCAATCCAGTGACTCTCCATGCACATGCACCTGTCTGCTATTGGCCAGTTCTTGTGACCTCACCTGTCGTACAAACATTGGCAGCTCTGATTGGCACAGCAATCTGAGGTCCAGTGACATCACCAAGATGGCGGCGTCCTGTAAGCAAGTATGAAAAAAGTACACTTCAAAAACTATCAGGGCTATTCAGAGAGAGGTGAAAACCTTGAGAATAGGCAGGAGAATGAACAATCTAGACCAAATAGTCAATATGGAGAGTGAGATAAATGGGAGAATTTTTATGGTTTGGCTATTTTGACGTAGAATTTTCAATTCTCCAGGTTTTCCAGGAAACCCGAAAGGGTATCAGTGAATCTGTGCCCCCGTGGCGAGATGCCCTGGTTTACACTTGAACAGATTGATATAGACGGAGTCAATGCTTCTTATGTTTGTTGGTTGTGAGGTTTTATTTTGTTTTGTTTGTTTTTTACCTTAAAACATACAAAGACTGGAGAGGATAGTAGGAGACTTTTAAAAAAAAAATATTATCACGAGTTCGATTCCAGAGGGCGGGGAATGGGACGTGTTCCAAGTACACTGCGGCAAGATATGTTCGGGCGAACAGGCGACTGACCTGGAAATTCTGAGAAAAGAACCCTGTGACTGTGGTCTATGGATGGAGGAAGGGAAAGGGGGTGTTTGATAGGGATTGCACATTCCGGAGATAAGCTCCTGGGGGGGCCCTGGCTTGGCTTCCAGAACCGGGGAGCAGCAGGAAGGATTGTTATGATAAAACATGCAACTTCCTAAACAACAGGAATCCAGAGAGGAAGGACAAGAGGACAGACGTGTTATGGACAGTTTCCACTGGGATGGGATCCATCGACAAACCCCGCAGGATACACAGGAGCACGTGCTTACATCACATGTGCAGATAGATACGAGTCGAGTCCGCTGCACATCTGCAAGAACCAACACGAATTCTGCATGTGTATCATATAAAGTAACACACTGTGTGTACATTCCCATGCTTATACCGTGGCCCTGCTGAAAAATATCAATAAGGTCTAAAGCTGTACACACACACACACACACCTCCTGCTAAGTACTGTCACCCCGTCTTCGATTGTAAACTCTCGAGCAGCTTACCTCTTACTGTTCTGTGTAACGTGTGTGTATATTTGTTATTCTGTCTCTCCCATTGTACAGCACTATGGAACTTGTTGGCGCTTTATAAATACTTGTAACTGTAACTAACAAAAAAAATATATATCTATAAATCACATAAAATCAAATTAAAAATATAAATTATAAAAATTACAAATAAAAAAATTCTAAATTATGTAATTACATTTAATTTATATAATATTTTTATAATTTTAAAAATAACAAAAATATATAACATTATATATATATATATATATATATATATATAAAGATAAATTATGAACAATAAAATTATATATATATAATTTTGTTTTAAAATCACACACGCATATAATAGAGTCTCTTCAGGTCTCTTCTTTGTGTACGAGAGGATGTATGACTAGGATTCAGCTCAGCCTATCTGCCAACAGAATAGACACAAGGCCAAGCGGTGTGCATAGTCCAATGAATGGCATACAGACTACTAGCGTCCTGATTGGCTGTGTGTCAATCGGAGTGTGAGACAACGTTTCTATACCCTTTCGCAAAGGTTAGAGAAAAATATAATAAAAAAAAAAAAACATGCTTCCTCAGGTGTGATGATCGTGCCCTATAGATATACACACAAAATGATGTGAAAGCATGTGTGTGTGTCCTTATTTAGCTATATTGTGTGGCACGATGGAACCAATTCACAAGTGAATCAGGATCGATTAAGGTTCCGATTGTCAAAGAAAAGGGATTTCTCTCATCCCAGGGACATAAAGGTCAGTCCCACCTATATACCAATAAGACGCCTTCTTTAAATAGAGGTGGTTACTATGGGATGTATGGACAAGTCAATGGAAGGTGTAACACCTCCAGCAAACACTCAAACGACAAGCTTAGAACATAAAACCTCCCCAGGCATTATTGATGGGTGGATTTATTTATCCAGGCAGTTTTAATCAGCAGATTGAGATAGCAAGCCCCGAGTTACAAAGGGAGTAGCGTGGCCTGTCACCCCGCAGGGCTAGATCGATTACCTGCCCTATGGGCCGCTCTTACATGGACTTTTTAATAAAATGTGTCAGTATTACATTGTGGCGTGCAAATCAATCCTGCTCATATAATTGTGCTAGCAACAAGGTAACAATCCCAAAAATATTTTTTTTTTAACCTTTTCACTGCTGAGGACGTGTAGGGAACATCCTCATTGACTCCTAAGGAAAGATAGGGGGTTCCTTTGAACCCTGATATCTCCCGACTGTTGGCAGCTAGCAGGGTCAGGTTTGGTATCATTAGAAAGGCCAGAGCATGGCGTTTCCAATGATACCAAACATGACCATGATTAAAGTAAAGAATTTTTTTTATAAAAAATAATAATAAAAATAGAAAAACATCTTTAAGACGTGAAATGGCTCAGCAGTGAAGGGGTTAAAGCAAATAATATCAGAGAGATATCTTGGGTTTATGGTAGAGGAAGGAGGTGATGGCTTGTAAAATGTCAAAAAACTGGATACAAGGAAGGAGTTTTCATTTTCACTTTATCATGATACAAGAAAAGCCCATGTCCGGAGAGTGGAAAGGGTTAAAACTAACAAGACCAACGCAAAGACATAAAATATAAATTTAAAAAAATCCATATACTGTAGTGTATAATAATACTAATGCATATTGCCTTTAACTGTATGACGTTAAAAAAACAACAAGCAAAACCACAAACACACAAAAAGCAACCCTGGAGAAATAAGCAACAGGATCTTCTAAAACACACCTTACATCTGATCTGATAGAAGAAAGCCGTTTATTTTACATGTATTCCTCTACCCTGCAAAAGAGAAAGAAGAAAAAAAAGCCCCAAAAAAAGAAGAGAAACGGTCATTAAAAGTTGCAAAACTGCAATTAAAAAAAGAGAAAAAAGAAAAAAAAAAAGAACGAACGCGCAGAGCGAGGCATTTCTAATCTAATCCAGATTCGTTTTCCCCTAAACCTTAGGGAACCAATCAAGTTGTACAGCATAGTGATCCCAGGAAATACAAGATGCGGATTCTTTTTATTCTGAAGTTAAAGTCCCAGCTCCTGCTGCAGAATCCGGGAGACCTGCCTGAATGCTCAACATGCGCATATACACACACACACCTGTGAGTAGAGATCTGTTTATACGTACACGCATACGACACAAAACAAACACGAAAATACAGAGATCCAAGTGTATAAATGAATAAATAAACATTATCAGGGTTATTCAAAGAGATCCGAATTGTGGCCGAAAGGTAACCAAACAGTGAAATTCAGCGTACGGTTACCTTTCCTGGCCAATCGGCTATCCAGAGCAGGCAGTTCGCCAAATGTTGGCGAATTGCCTGCACATACGGTGTCTGTTCGAGGGCAGTGAAATTCCCATAAAGAAGCAATGCTTCAGAGAACAAAAAGTCTATTGTCGGAGTCTATCCAGAGAACAAAAACCAGCAGTGAAAATTTACCGAATTGCCCTGCCAGATTTATTCAGGCGAATCCCATAGGCTTCAATGTTAAAAATATTACCGTTTTAATCCAATATCTAATAAACTGTTAATTATTTTATTCTGCAGTAAAAAGTCTATTTTCAGATAGTTTTGGCATTTTTCTGAGAATTTTTTTTTCCTTAAATCGTTTTTTCTGTAACAGCCCTTTTTATTATCATTCATTGGATCTTATATGTAAATTTCAGACATTTTCGTTCAGTAGTTTCTTTGGCAAACAGCGTTTCACTTTTCAAACATTCAAGTGTACTGTGTATTTTTTCTCCACTCCATTCGTCTGCGGTGTCGGCTTTTTCCAGCGGCTGCTCTGCACGGTGATGGGCTCCTGCTCGGGTTTCTCCGGCGGGCTTAATCCAGATGATTTTGCAGGTTTCGGTGTGCGTTCGACGGGTTTTGCGGTGAGTGTTTCGGCGGGATTGCGGCGATTTTTCCATGCACTACGACGACCCTGTGGTGCTTGCTGAATACACCGCAGGGTCGCCGAAATGGGATCGGCAAATCGCACCGAATTGAAGAGAACGAAAAGTCACCGAACGTGCAGTGACTTTTCGATTCTCTTTGAAAAACCCTATATATATATATCCCTGCTTATATCACGTCTCCCTCATTCTTCTTGACCTTTCTGCTGCATTTGACACTGTTGACCCCCCCCCCCCTGCTCCTCATGCTGGCCACAGTGGCTCCGCTCTCTCCTGGTCCTCTTCCCATCGCTCTCTTCACTCCTCCCAGTGTCTGCTTCGCTGGTGTCGCCTCACCACCGCAGTTGGGGTACCTCAAGGCTCTGTTCTGGGCGCCCCTCTTTTCTCAATCTACGCCACCTCTCTGGGTAACCTCATCTCCTCCTATAGCCTTTCCAATATCATCTCTATGCTGACGACACCCAGATTTACCTTTCCTCTCCCGATCTCGCTCTTTTGTGTCTGCACTTTTTTGCCCCAGAGTAAAAATGTTACAATTTGATTTTTACGTAGAACAAAATAGAAAAAAAATACGACGACGAAATAAAAGCACCCGGAGAGCATAAAAATCTCCCTGTTTTCTAAACATCCGCAAGCTTTGCTCTTTTGCATCAACAAACATTGCAATGATACAAAACATATAAACAAACAGAGACATGGATCACACACAAAATGATCTGCCTGGGTATACACAGGAGATGCAAAAAAAAGTCCTGACCGCTTCTTCTGCAAACTAGGGCACTGCTGCCAGCAGCTAGCAGTGCCCCCCACTAACACTGGGTGAAGTGGAGGAGTTTCCTCCACCCAAATCAGTGTCACCAGCAGCAGGGATTTTTTAATTTCCCAGCTTCCATTCACCAGATAGAGACCGAGCCTCTGTCACCCCCTCTGAGACCACCCGCTGTAGTGAGCGGTGTCAGAGAGGCAGCGACAGATTGGAGCTGCGCATGCGCGCGCATCTTTGATCCATCGTTCTGCACAGGCACTATGGACGTAAAGTGCGCAGGTCACATAATTTGCCGTTGCTAGGCTACGCAAGAAGCGCAAATGTCGCAGAAAAGCTTCAGGGACGTCTGGGTCCCCAGGTCGAAGAGGAGGAGCAGCACGAGGTAAGGGGGGGGGGGCGAGTAAAATCACTCAAAACTAAAAATAAATAATTGAGATGGGGCTGTCAGCAGTAGCCGTCCAATTATTTAAGGGCAAAAAAGGGGGAACTATTTCTTAATACACTATTCTGTCAAGGGCAACAAAAAAAATCGTAAAATTTCAATAGCGCGTTCCTTTAAAAAGAGAGGCTCCCTTTTCCTAGGTGCTGAATTAATCCAGGCCTCCGATAAAACAAACAGATCCCGTTTCACTAGTAAAGGACCTCGTGTACCTAAAAACAAAACCTTTCAAGGTGAGGGACAAAGGACGTCAGAAAGAACGTCAGGTATTCCAATCGCGTCCCTCGGATCTGAACGCAGAGTGCAGAGCCCATAGTGTGTGAGCGGATCTGCTGCCAGCGAGCCTTTATAAAAAGGGAGAAAAGAGTGGCGCTGCGCAAGGCTTTCTCACGGTGCAACGTTCCCAGATTATCCATTAAATCAAAGTAAACTATCACAGCGTCACTCGACCCCGTCTATCTACAGACCATATACTTTATCCGTGAGCAGATGAATGCGTGCGGTTTTATGAGATTATTAAAAGGCATTATGCCTCTGCCTTGTGACTGCGAGACGAGTATCCCTTATCCCAAATGTTCAGGACCCAAAACGCTTTGGATTTGGGATTTTATTCATATTATTTTGGAATATTTGCGTATTATAATGTGATATCTTAGAGATGGGGCCCAGATCTAAAGACAAAACTCGTTTAAGATTTCATACACAGCCTGAAGGGCATTTTATACAATATTTTTTATAATTTTTTTCTTTCTCCCATCACATGGGGTCAGGATGGAATTTTCCACTCGGAGCACCACATCGGCGCCCAGAAAATCCGATTTTGGATTTCCAGATAAGGGATATTCAGTCAGTACATTATTAGAACTATCTGCTCATCATTCGTGGGAAACTGGAGGAAAAAACAACCGAAGGAAAAAAGCATGAGTCAGTCTTATATTGCAGGGCAATCGCTGCACAGTGAAAAAGGAATAAAAATTCCACGAATTATGAGTGTAATTCATTAACAGACTGTGTGACTAGAGCAACTGTACTGACTTTCATGACTTAGGAAGGGCGATCCTTGGCCCATATAGGAAAATATTCGACAGTCGACGCTTTGACCAACTCCCAGGAGATATAAAAGGGGTTCGTGTGATACAAAAAAGTGATAAACAGAACACACGGCTCAGATCTGATACTTTATAAAATTAATTACACATGGAGATGGGGCCTGGGATAAAAACACAAAAAGCTGACACGATCAGCCACAACATTAAAACCACTGGCCTCTAATATCGTGTAGGTCCCCCTCGTGTTCTGACGCGTCAAGGCATGGACTCCGCAAACCCTCTGAATGTGTCCTGTGGGATCTGGCACCAAGACATTAGAAGCAGATCCTTTAAGTCCTACGTGTTTGTGGATGGGATATGTTGTTCCAGCGCATCCCACAGATGCTCAATCGGATCGAGATCTGGGGAATGAGGAGGCCAAGGCAACACCTTGAAATCTTTGTCATGTTCTTCAAACCACTCCTGAGCAGTTTTCGCAGCGTGGCCGGGTGAGTTATCCTGCTGAAAGAGGCCACTGCCATCGGGAAACACCTTGGCCTTGAGGAGGTGTATGTGGTCTGCAGCAATCTCTAAATAGGTGTCACGTGTGGTAAGTGGACACTCTTCTGTGTTATTGGACCAGGCGGGCTCACCTTCACTCCCCGTGTGTATCAATCAGCCTTGGGCTCCCACGACCCTGATGCCAGTTCGTCGGGTGTCCTACCTTGTACCACTTTTGGCAAACACCAGGGGTCAAGTCCTAGAGGAACGTAGTTCCCTCACCACTTTAGCAGGAGGAACTTCGTTCTCTTTTGGCTTACAGCTTTCTACATAGACACAATTTTATAAAAAGGTCTATATTTAAAGGTTTTTCCTGGACTTTTATACATTGGGAAGGCGTGAGAATGACAATTTCTCAGTGTCTGCAAGACGAAGGGCATTCTCATGCATAAAGAACTGCTGCTTTTTAACCCTTAAGGCCGGAATGGACAGAAATGTTGGTGAATTCCCACATTTATTTTTTATTTGATCCCTGGAAAGTATTAACCCCTGCACACCGGGAACACCCCACGAGACTTGCCGTTGTGCTCTGACCCAACCGTCTGGCTCGTGTTGCCGTCACTCACGCACTTTTTTAAGATTACCTAGACATTTTTATTAATCCGTTTTTAAATCTGCCCAATATAAGGCGGACGGATCCCCGTAACGCGAACGTGCGGCAGAACTGGGCTTGTTTTCTCTGCTTGGATTTCCCAGCGGCCCTCACAATGGGGTAAGATTAAATGTGGTCTGCGTGCGGCGGAAATACACTCAAAAGAGGATTTAGATCCGCTGATCCCGAGGGGCTCATCGCAGACTGATGCTGTAATGATGCAGGGTACGGGATTAGAGGATGCCTGCAGTCAAATTGCGGTTGACTGCGACTCCCATCATCCCCAGCCAGGCTCTGCAGCAGTATGAAGTAGCCTGGAGGTATTCTGACAGCTCTGCCACTTTGTGGTTCACTTGTCAGTTTTACAGTTGTTTATAGAGCACCAACATATTCTGCAGCGCTGTACAATGGGTAAGACAAACAAGTCCGATAATTTTATGGCGTTGAATGCTGCCCGACGATGGAGAACGCTCACTATCCGAGACGCTGGATATGTAACATGCAATAGCATTCATTATTCTTGAAATAGGTCTGCGTCGGCAGAGCATTTTATTCCTAGGTTTATATGGAGATATTTTGTTTACACAGCTTGTGCAAAATAAAAAAAACGTATAAAAAGATATAAAACATGTATATTAGGCAATAAACCGGCGTCGTTTGCAAGTCTGAATGCAAAAATACAAACAGGTTAACTCCCTGCTACACCGACCTCCCACCTGAATAATGATGCTCGTAAAAGACTAGCCATAAAAAGCTACGAGCGGAAGATTATTATCATTTTCTACAATTAAACGGCTCGTCGGAAGAGAATATAATGTCAGGATATTGAGCAAAGCTTAGGAATCAGTGGGAAAGGCAAGTCTAAGCGGGGCACGGGCTGACTTGAAGCTCCATGAATCTCCAGCAGGGGGAGCAGTGAGGATTCTCACACACTGTCAATCAATCATCGGCACAGACCTCTATGCCAAAGCCTTGACTGGTAGATAGAGGGTGTTTTTTACCCCCCCCCCCCCACTTTAAAAAAAAAAACAATGACGCTTGGCATGAGAGACTGACAGAGGGACACAGAGTGGGAAAGACAAAGAGATACATAGACGAGACAGAGACATGGAATGACAGATAAACAGGGACACAGATGCAGAGACGTGGCACAGAGATACATAGACATGATACAGAGAGAAAGACATGATACAGAGAGAAAGACACGAGACAGACGACAGAGATATAGATGCGCAGACACTCACAGAGATAGACAGTGGGACACAGAGTCACGAAACAGATACAAAAACACGACACAGAGACAGATAAACAGAAGAGCATAGAGATACAGAGACACAACACAGAGATTGACAGAGGGACACAGATACATAGAGACACGAAACAGATACACAGGAGGGACACAGAGACACGTAGCAGATACACAGGAGGGACACAGAGACACGTAGCAGATACACAGGAGGGACACAGAGACACGTAGCAGATACACAGGAGGGACACAGAGACACGTAGCAGATACACAGGAGGGACACAGAGACACGTAGCAGATACACAGGAGGGACACAGAGACACGTAGCAGATACACAGGAGGGACACAGAGACACGTAGCAGATACACAGGAGGGACACAGAGACACGTAGCAGATACACAGGAGGGACACAGACACGTAGCAGATACACAGGAGGGACACAGAGACACGTAGCAGATACACAGGAGGGACACAGACACGTAGCAGATACACAGGAGGGACACAGAGACACGTAGCAGATACACAGGAGGGACACAGAGACACGTAGCAGATACACAGGAGGGACACAGAGACACGTAGCAGATACACAGGAGGGACACAGAGACACGTAGCAGATACACAGGAGGGACACAGAGACACGTAGCAGATACACAGGAGGGACACAGAGACACGTAGCAGATACACAGGAGGGACACAGAGACACGTAGCAGATACACAGGAGGGACACAGAGACACGAAACAGATACACAGGAGGGACACAGAGACACGAAACAGATACACAGGAGGGACACAGACACGAAACAGATACACAGGAGGGACACAGAGACACGTAGCAAATAGACAGGAGGGACACAGAGAGACACGAAACATACACAGGAGGGACACAGAGAGACACGTAACAGATACACAGGAGGGACACAGAGACACGAAACAGATACAGAGACACAACACAGAGACACAGATAAACATACAGAGGAATATAGATACACGACACAGAGAGCCAGAGGGACACAGAGATACAGACACAAAACAGAGACACGACACAGGAGAGATAAACAGAGGGACCCAGAGATACAGAAACACGACCCAAAGATACAGACTACTAAGGTGATTCAGTCTTGCAGGTTTATTAGGATGTAGGCCGTGGCCACATCACGGGTCTTTTGGTTGACCACAGGCAGTGACAAGGCCGAAACGTTGTCACAGCTAACATCTTAATAAACCTGCTTGACTGAACAGACTCTTTAAATCAGTGTTTCCCAAACCTGTCCTCAGGACCCTCTAACAGGCCAGGTTTTCCACACAGCTGTAGCATAGCACAGGTGATATGATTTGCTGCTCAGTGATTGCAGGATTCAGTCTGCATTTCCCCAAGGTGATCTGCAAAATCTGGCCTGGTTGAGGGTCCCGAGGAGAGGTTTGAGAAGCACTGCTTTACATGCTTATGATGTTGACCTACACAGGATCAGCATTTGCATCGTCAGAGCGCTAACAGTTTGTGCTTCCCGTTGTAAAAGCGCTGCGGAATCTGTTAGCGCTATACAATTAACTGCAACATTTTTAAGACACTATAGTGCCCTGCTAGACACACAGACAGACAGACGGACAAAAGAAAAGATGTACGCTTGAACCCAAAGGTTAAATGAGGAGAAAACAGCAGGGCAAAGTTAAACGCAGCCCTTTGCAAGGTGAATTGGCAGGTACCCCTCATACGATTTGAAATCACAAGCCAGGCTCCCCCTCCTCTGATTTCTAAACCCTGTAAAGGAGAGCTGTCACACTCTGGCCTCCCAGATGTAGATGCCTACAATTCCCAGAATTCCTTCAATGCAATAGACAGCCAGGGGATCATGGGAGCTGTAGTTCGGGACCATCGGGGGGGGGGGCAGACTTTGACAGCCCTGCTGTAAAGTGTTACTGGATGTAGACATAGGATTTTAGGCCAACGCTGCAAAAGCAAGCAGGAGAGCGCTGCGGGCGTGCGAGCAGCTCTCTCGATGGATCTAGAATGACAGCTCCTTTCCTGGCCAAGCCTTCTCCAGCATGGAATGAGATAAGTGGAGATTGAAGGCAGGTTGGGACCAGCAGGTACAAGCCTCACCTGTACAAACACGGGCAGGGCTCCCGCTGGCGCACACGTGTCCTGCGTGTTTTAAACGCCAGGTACATGCACGTCATGGAAACGTACAAAAAGGAAAAGATAAACCGGGATGGAAATGCACACCGTTTCACATGAACAAGCACGCTGAAATGTTCCTTTGTAAGAAGCTCCTCTCAGGCGACACCAGATTACAATTCCCACCAGGCTGCCAGAGGATGATAGCAGTTATAGTCCTTTGACGGCTGGTCAGACCTACTATAGCAGCTTATAAAATCATGAAGAGGATACACTCTACTCATCTCTTCCACGCCTGATGCTTCAGAACGATAGATTTATTATTACCCAGTTTTATTCAGGGCAACGTCTAGCGCTAGATAATTATTTAGAAAGTGCCAACATATTCTGCAGCGCTGTACAACAGGTGAGAGAAAACAAGTATAAAATTAAATACGTCTGATACACGGAGATCGACAGGAAAAGAGAAGCCCGCTCAAGAGCTTACAATCGAAGACAGATTCTGCTCTGGATTTAGAGAAGAATCATGAAAGACACATTTTATTGCCGTTTTTCAGTAGTACATGGGGGAGACCATACGGTACTACTAGGGGTGCAGATTCCTTCATCAGTCTCTGGGCTATAAACCAAGAGCCCCAACACCGCGAAGAAGGCCTAGACCAGTGATTGAGAACCTTGGCACCCCAGAGGTTTCTGAACTGCATGTTCCATGATGCTCAGCCAGCCTCATCCCTGACTAGGCATCATGGGACATGTAGTTCCAAAACATCTGGGGTGCCAAGGTTCGCCATCACTGGCCTAGACCATGGATCTCAAACTCCCCCCCAGATATTTATTTATTTATTGCCTACAAGTCCCAGAATTCTTTGAATGCAATAGATGGCCAGAGAATCATGGGAGCTGTAGTTTAGAAACATCAGGGGGGGCCAGAGTTTGAGATCTCTGGCTTAGACAAAGTTACGTCAGGTACGAGAGCCATTAAAAAAACATGGACGCCGTCGACACATTTTAAAAAAAGCCAAATTACATTTTGTATAGAGATTTTTGCTGAATTATGAAAACCCATAACAGGCTGAAGTAAACCTCTGAGCCCCTGGACTTGTCAAGCTGTGGTTTGAAGGAACACCCCAGGCACTGGATGAGATACAGCTTATTGCAGCAGCGAGGGGTTACTTCCCTGCAGCGTTTTTCCGTACGGTTTATAACTTGCTGTAGAGCCTGCGGCAATTCCGTGGTATAGAGACGGTTAACAGGAATTTGGTGCTTGAAAACATATTTGACGTAAATAGGTGAGACAGCGCTCTAAAATAACCGGTGACAGACAGAGGAGCTCGAAGTGTCCCTCTAAGCCAGTGTTTCCCAAACCTGTCCTCACAAACCTCTAACAGGCCAGGTTTTAAGGATTCCCTTGGGGAAATGCAGACTGAATCCTGCAATCACCTCTGCTGTGCTTCACACAGCCTGCAAAACCTGGCCTGTCAGCAGGTCCTGAGGACAGGTTTGGGAAACATTGCCCTAAACCAGGGGTCAGCAACCTTGGCTCCCTGATGTTTTGGGAACTACATCTCCCATGATGCTCAGTCTCCCATTAGGCTGACTGAGCCACATAGGAAATGTAGTTCCCAGAAAATCAGGGAGTCAAGGTTGCGGACCCCTGGTCTAAGCCAAGGGCTCCGGGAATATTATTTTTTTGATTGTAAATGTCTGGTTTATTCTAAACAAGCAAAACAATTTTGCCTGGCTCCTAGAAATACATAGGGCCCTATTCCATGTTGGACGTTAACACGGAGACGGTAAGCAGGATAATGTGCGCTTGCAGAATTTCCCTTACGGTCTACATATTAAACGTCCTATTCCGGGGAAGTTGTTATGTCAGCACCTCGCCCCGGAACGCAGCGCTACCTTCCCTGATACCCACGGTACCACTTCCACGCCACCACGAGTATCAGCTCCTGGAGTCCAGACTCCATGGAGGATTGTGCTTCCGGGCCACGAGATCTAGCAGGGCCACGAGATCTAGCAGGGCCACGAGATCTAGCAGGGCCACGAGATCTAGCAGGGCCACGAGATCTAGCAGGGCCACGAGATCTAGCAGGGCCACGAGATCTAGCAGGGCCACGAGATCTAGCAGGGCAGCAGAGTGATCACGGAGGGAGACTAAGAACTATTTGTCCCGAGTCTCACGCTGTTCCCGGGTAGAGGAAGCGGCGGATCGGGCAGCCCTTTTCACCGCAGGATGAGAGGCAAGTATGGGATTGTTAGGGGGGGGGGGGGGTTTAGAGCGTGTTACATTATTTTGCATTTGCAGAATCATTTAGCAGCGGCATTTATGAAGGTGTTAAAATTTAGCTTGCGCGTCCCGACGGTAAATTACGCAAGCGCTTTGGTCTCCTCTACTAAACCTGGGGAGCTCACAGTGCAGTAAGCTCGCGCAAGCCTTTCACCCCAGTTTAGCGTCAAGATCAGAATATCGATGCCAGACGTTAAACTTACTTATCCTAGTGCTAACATTTACATATCGAGACGATAAATTCGCACTAACGATGGAATTAAGCCGTAGTTGGCTCTTAGGATTCCTTTGTGGCTCCTGCTTTTGCTGCAAACTTGTCAAGCCCGGCTGGAGTGATCCAGCGCTCGACAAATCCTGTGGCCACCTTCCAGCGTTGTACCTCAGGCTCTGGAAATGTACAAAGCTGTCAGGTTATTCACTGAGCACCGATGCAGCAGTGAAGTACACCGTAGTCACCAACAACTGTAAAACTCCCCACTGGTGCCACTACGGGTAATTTCAGATATCCAGCGGAGGAAAATGCAACACCGACAGGCAAAGTTCCTGCAAACACCGGCACCACCACTATTCTATAAAGGGAGTAAACTGCGGCTACTCTGCGGTTACATTTGTTCCATCACAATGGGGATTATTTTTGTTATAAAGTGGCGATCTTCACAGCAATCCGATAGTAACAAAGTGAAAAAACCACCATCAAAACAGATGACTTCAGCTGAAACAACTGGTGGAAACCATGTCGAAATTTACACAACGCAGGAACTACGATGGAAACCCTGTTGCAGAACTTCTACAGGAACGACAGGGGAAAGAATGGTGAAAAGTACGGCGTGTTATGATCTGAGATGCCCAAATACAGAATTCCACGAAGATTCACCCTACTCTTTCCAAAGAAGTTTGCCAAAATGTGATATCGTTCGACATATATCGAAGCAGGAGGAGCAAACCACCCGTGAGACACAGAACACGAATGCACGGTGTCCTGAAGAGGCCAACTCCACCAACGCATAGTCCACAAGCAAAAAACAAAAAGGACCGGGCACTCCGTCTTCCAAAAATGGCAGATTAAGGCTAGGGTCAGACGAAAGCATTTTTCACGTCTACCGTCAAAATGTGTGTCGATGCGTCCGAACGCATTTTTTCACGGAAGACGCGATAGTGGTCATACGATGCGCAATTTCGGCTGTGATTTTTACGGATCCAAACCAGGAAACTTTGGGTGTCTGGACGTTATGTTGGCCGGACATGAGCAGCGTCTGACGTCTCCTAATCACGCACACACGCCGCTATGTGGACGCAGCGCACTCTGTACGTCAGTACTAGCGGTTCCACGTTCTTGCGAAAATGCGTTAGTTTGCCGCTTGCGTTGCGTGGCCGAACTTTCGTGCGGCCGTACTTCGTGTGTGGGCCTGCGTTGGACGTCATTTGCTGCTACTACGGCCGTAATAAAGTGCGGCTAAACGCACGTTCGCACTGCGTTCGTCTGACTCCAGCCTTAATGGAAATATTGGTGGCATGTCAGCCCTACATGCCTTGCAGGCTTGAGAAAGGCTCATGTAGATGAAACGCCAATTTTTTCATTTATGCCACTGTTGGAAGACCGTGTGCCCGGTGCTTTTTTTTTTTTCTTTTTTCTTGTGGACCATGAGTTGGTGGAGTTGGCCTCTCCGGGACTCGGTGAACCCGTTTTCTGTGTCTCGGGCTAGCCTTCACCAAGTCCAGCCACGGTCAGACCGGACTAGCCAGTCGCTTCTCAACTGCCGTGGCGATGTAGGTTTCTGCATTTGTTTCAGTAAAGCACTCCAGTTATCACTACAAGGCTGGATATGTTCCTTTTGGTGAGAGTCCCGGGACTGCGGCCCCCTCCCTCTCTTTCTATTACATTCCAAAGAGCTGGAACGGACTCACACGTTGAATTTTGATCATCTCGATCGCCGGCGGAGTGTGCAAACCAGCCTAATTTTTGCAGAGTCTCAAGCTCCAGGCAGCTGTCAAACGAAGGATATAAAGGGGTACACCCCTCCATGCGGCGATTTGGTGTGCTAGACCGCATAGGAGGCCTAATTAAGGAGATCCTCGTGTTCTTTTTATAGAATATACAGTTAGCGTATAATAATATACCTGCTTAGTGCTGGAAAGGAACCAAAACGCGTCAGATATCATCATCTCTTCGCTAGTGGCGATGGTTGCGCTGCAGAGGATGCGATCCACACTAACCCCATTGTTCCATTGGTCGAACCAAAGGCTCAGGTGGAACAAAACTGTCATTCAAAAACAGGCAAGCCAGGGGGTTAACTGGCCGGATCATTGATAACAATGTACATGTAGCCATAAAGTATAACCAGTTCTATCATCTTCTTTACACATCGTTTTATATGCAGGGTGGACGTCAAACGTCGATGTCACGTAGGACACCGATGAGGCCAAGGTCAGCACTGAAAACCTCACTATTCTCCAAATTCCACTGAAAGGGTTAAACAGAAAGCGCAGCAGTTCACTGGTGTTGCGCACAAAGGTAAAAGTCGCTCCTTCGGCGATCAACAAATGGAAAACTAACCACGGTACTGGACGTTGCTCCAAATAATGGTGGAACAGCGCTTAAAGGATACCGCCACCATTACTCGTTGCATAAAAAGCGCAAGCGGCGGCTATTCTCCATTTGCCAGTGTTTGCAACACCGGTGAATATAATTCGGCGAATGTAAAGTTGTGATCTCCACAGATCTCCCATGAAATCAACGCTGGACAACTTTGGCTGAAACACCGGCAAAATCTATGGTAAAATACAGCAGCAGAGACTACGGTGGAAACAGCAATAAAACCTACGCCGAGAGCTACGTTGGACAACTAAAGCGGTAACTATGGTGGAAAGAATGGCGAGAAGTACGGTGAACAGTAAATTCACCGTACATGATCCACCGTAGTTCGCCAAAGTTAAACCGCCATTCTTTCAATGAAAGAACATGGTTAGAGATTAACCCCTTAAGTGAAGTCTCTGCTCCAGACAGCCCCCACCCCCCGAAAAATGCTGTAAGATACATCTTTACAAGACGCAATGAAGTAACATACATCATGCAGGGCTGCCGCAGATACATAGGTGTTTGGTTTTGAAACGTTGCTTGTACTGCAGGTGTGAGCAGGATAGGCATAAAACACCTATAAAACGCCAGTGAGTCAGCAGTAAGATTTTTAACCTTTTAAAATCCGGAGAGGCCGTCAGTACATCACGGCAGCCGTCTGTCAGCAATCCCCCATACCTGCGCGTTATAAGTGTGTTGCATGGCATCGTTTAACGGTGTCTTAGGTTTCACAAAGCCTAGTCTATGTAATAGAGCAGCAGGAAATGCTGGCAGAATGCTTGGAAATGCTGGCAGAATGCTTGGTTGTGTAGGGAGAGGTATTAGCAGTAGGAAAAGGGAAGTGCTCATGCCACTGTACAGAGCACTGGTGAGACCTCACTTGGAGTACTGTGTGCAGTACTGGAGACCGTATCTCCAGAAGGATATAGACATCTTAGAGAGAGTTCAGAGAAGGGCTACTAAAATGGTGTATGGCTTGAAGGAGAAAAGTTACCAGGAAAGGCTTAATGATCTTAACATGTACAGCTTGGAAAAAAGACGAGACAGAGGAGATATGATAGAAACATTTAAATACGTAAAGGGAATCCACAAGGTAGAGGAAGGGAGTATATTTAAAAGGAAACAAAGTAGCAAAACAAGAGGACATAGTCTTAGATTAGAGGGGCAAAAGTTTAAAAGTAACATCAGAAAGCATTATTTTACTGAGAGGGTGGTGGATACATGGAACAGTCTTCCAGTAGAAGTGGTAGAGGCCAAAACAGTGATTGAATTTAAGCAAGCATGGGATAGGCATAAGGCTATCCTAAACAAAAGATAAATCCAGGTAAAGTATCCATGTAATTGGGCAGACTAGATGGGCCGAAAGGTTCTTATCTGCCGACATTTTTCTATGTTTCTATTAAACGGTTAGGAACGGTGAGCAAGTGTCGCCGGGCACGTGCGATTAAAAGCGGGTTTCGTGTCAGTCAGGAGATGTAACGGGACAAAGTTCACTTTTCGAATCGCTTGTTCCTGACTGTCGATCAATACAGGAAAAAAAAAAAAAAAAAAACACTTTCTATCGTTCAAGCCATGTTTGGTGAAACCTGTCTTGTTCTCCTCCACCCCAACTCCTCTAGATAGTAAGCTCCTCTACACCTCTAGATCGTAAGCTCCTCTACACCTCTAGATAGTAAGCTCCTCTACACCTCTAGAAAGTAAGCTCCTCTACATCTCTAGAAAGTAAGCTCCTCTGACCAGAACCCTCTATACCTCTAGATGGTAAGCTCCTCTGAGCAGGTCCCTCTACACCACTAGATGGTAAGCTCTTCTGAGCAGGTCCCTCTACACCACTAGATGGTAAGCTCTTCTGAGCAGGTCCCTCTACACCACTAGATGGTAAGCTCCTCTGAGCAGGTCCCTCTACACCTCTAGATGGTAAGCTCCTCTGAGCAAGGCCGGCTACACTTCTTGGCTTTTGATCCTAAGTTTGTCATTCGTTGGTTTGATTCGCCATTCTTTATTGTACAGCGCTGCACAAACGGTTGGTGTTATATAAACGACGATGACAACGATACCCTAAAATCGAATTTCCAAAACCACAGCCAGTCTACATTTCGGACGGTCTATCGAATCCAACAATCCCCGAACCTGCTTCAAAAAAATAATTATTCTAAGCATACACGACACACAGCAACGATAGGTTCTGAATTCAAAATCCCGCCGGCCACCCGCAGCGTGTACTCACCTGGTTGTCACACTGACAAAGTCCCCTCCGTCCAGCAACCTGACTTTGCAGAAAAGGACCCCGTTGACAAACGGCACGGCCGTCAGCTCTTCCAGGTTGAAGCTGGTCTGGAACTTAAATTTCTTCTTCTTGGTCAAGAAAGCCATGGGTTACCCAAAAAGCAGAGAGAAAGAAATCCTCAAAGCTCCGGATTATGAGAAAGTCGGCAGTGGGTGAAGGGTTGGATCTCTTGTGCGAGAGGAGGGGGGGGGGGTGAGATGGATTTTTCTTCCTTGGACCACGTAGAAGTCCAGCTGTGAATCTGCAGTTGTTTTTTTTCTTGTATTGTCCCGTTTTCTTCTATCTGCCGTTAACCTCTGAGTATCTGTGCCTTTTGTAGGAATGGATGCCCCGCGATTTTACTGAGGTGAAGAACCTTTGGAGCATCTCCAGTGGCAGACGTAGTGGACCCGCAAGCTCCAAACCAGCAGAGATGTGGGTTCCACGGACCTGGTATCCCCGGCCTTCTCCCTACCTTTGAGGGCTAAAGCCTTCGTCTTTGAGAGTATCGGTCGGGCAGAGGAGGCAATTTCTACGCCAGGTTCTCTTGTACGCCTTCAAAGGCAGTGTGCGGAGGAACCGGACAGGCAGACGGTGAGGAGGAAAGTCGTGCGTGTGCCTCTTCCTCCCGAGGCGGCGGAGACTCAGCCAGCGAGAAGCAGGAATCTGAACTCAGTACTGGGGCTGCTGCTGCGGACTCCTCCTACCGCTCAGTGGGAGGTGGAGGGGGAGGAAAGGACTGCTCACCGATTCCAGCACTCTTCTCACAACTATGGCATGGTCCTTTCCCATCACCAGACCTGCAAGGGAAAGAAAACACAAAAAAAACAAAAGTTAAGATGGAACGACACATAAAAAAATTATATATAAATCACTACAGTATAGCAGGAAGTAGTGATGCCTTTTTTATTGGACTAACGTTACATGCAAAGAGAGAGCGATGGGCTGCAAAGAGAGAGCGATGGGCTGCAAAGAGAGAGCGATGGGCTGCAAAGAGAGAGCGATGGGCTGCAAAGAGAGAGCGATGGGCTGCAAGGTGAGAGCGATGGGCTGCAAGGTGAGAGCGATGGGCTGCAAGGTGAGAGCGATGGGCTGCAAGGTGAGAGCGATGGGCTGCAAGGTGAGAGCGATGGGCTGCAAGGTGAGAGCGATGGGCTGCAAGGTGAGAGCGATGGGCTGCAATGTGAGAGCGATGGGCTGGTTGGGGCAGTGAGGTGTGAGTTGGGTGGTAGGCTTCTCTAAATAGGAACGTTTTAAGGGAGCGTTTGAAGGAAGAGAAATTAGGGGAAAGTCTGACTGTACGAGGGAGAGCGTTCCATAGGAATGGGGGCTGCGCATGAGAAATCCTGCAGTGCATCATGGGAAGAGGTGATGCGGGGAGAAGCTAGGCGAAGGTCACTGTTTGACCTTAGGGAGCGGGCTGGGTGTATTTGGTGATTAGTGAGGACAGGTAGTGGGGAGCTGAGTTGGTTTTGTAGGTCAGGATTGTGAATTTAATTCTGCAGTGGATGGGGAGCCAGTGAAGGAACTCGCAGAGAGGAGCGGCAGAGACAGAGCGGAGGGTGAGGTGGATGAGCCTGGCAGAGGCATTCAGAATGGATTATAGGGGGGGGGGCGCGAGGCGGGACGTTAGTCCAATCACAAGGTATCACTACACACTGCTATACTCTGGTGATTTTGGCATGTGTTAACACAGTTATTTATTTATTTATAAAGTATTTTACCAGGAAGGATACATTGAGATTTCTCTCGTTTGAATTTATCCTGAGTTTAGCAGTAAGGTAACGCTACATACTACTATACTCTGGTGATTTATAACACATGTAAGAAAGTGAATAGTACCTTGCACTTTACTCAGAAATAGATACATATTTACACTTACATCTCAGTGTATAAAATTCAAATAAAATGAATATACTTTTTTTGCCACAGGACACTTGGAGGGTTATTTAAAGAGCGTGGTGTTTGCCGAAGTTGCAAACACCAGCAACAAAATACTTTAATTTTTTTTTTTCCAACGACAACAACGTAGGCATTTCAGAAAAGAAAAATCCAGAAAGGGGCAATTTGAATTTGGGGTTTGCGAAACGTTGGCGTTTGTTGAGTCGCAGCAACTGGTGTCGGCAACTTCGGCAAACACCGATGGCATCAACCTTCTTAGGGCACTATTATACTCTTCGCGCACAAACGCATTAACGCAAGGAGAAAAACCCTTTGCGCTGAACGTCGTATTACGACGTTCACGCACAAAATGAGCGTTAACGTCTAACGCGAGTGAACCTGCGCGAATGAAAGTTCGTGCGCGCATCCCATACTTAACATTGTGAGCGCAAATGCGTTTGTGCGCTGGTACGTAAATGGTATTACAACACAATCTATGCGCAAATTCTAACGAACAACGTTTGCGCGCTTAATTTTAATAGCAGGTGGTAATGGCAAATCTGAACGTCCTGGCCGAACCCAAATAAATAAAAAAATATATATAGCACAGTATAGTTACACATTATACACATACCCAAACAATAAAATGGAGAAGTTGTGTGTGTTTTTATTATTGCTGCAGCATATATACTCAGATTGATTTTGACAGGCGCAAAAACTGAACGGGAGACAATTGTGGTTTTTAATTCGGATTGCCCACCGATTTCTGAGCGCAACGTTAATGTGCGCGCGTTTTCGCACATTTTTTTTTTTTTTACGCGTCATATTTTCGGACGGATGAAAAAATGTGCTTGGATTTTAATACCAGCGTTAATTTGCGCACGTTAATGTTTAATGCTGCGCGCAAAAAAAAAAAAAAAAAAAAAAATAGCACAAGCTTTTTTGCGCAAGGAATGCAATGGAGCACTTGTTGTTTTAGAAATGTTGCTGTTGCTGCACACACACACACTTTAGACTTTATTTCAAGAAGTGTAACAATTCACACACTGAGGTTTCAGATCTTGCAGGGTCTTTTTTCAAGTGGGTAAGAAACCCGGATGTAAATAATATAAATAAAATGAGGTGGCGGCGGCGGCAACTCCTGCATGCTTTTGGGTTAAAAAAGAATTGCTCGGTGCTTTGGTCGGCGGGTATCTAGTATATATAGATTATTGGACTAACACTTCAGGGTCATCTTAGCCTGGATTGTTGGTCCGTTCATCTGTATACTAAAATATAAAACAAACAAAAACAAACACAGTGTGTTTGTATAATATATAGAATTTTTTTAATTGATAGTGAACTCCCACATATCAATTCTTTAATTGAATCCCCCCCCACAAAAATAATATTATTATGATATTTGCCAAACTTTGTAGAATTTAAAGTGTATGTGTAAGATCGTCTCGGTCTTTTGTCCTGTTCTTCTGTTGTAGTTTAAAAAGGCGGGAGGCGTTTGACCCCCCTTCAAAACAGACCAGCATTAATCACAAGCTGAATAAACAGATCCGCGTTAACGTTTGAAAATAAAACATTTCTCAAAACAGAAAATAAAAAATTTACAAACAATAAAACAGATTAAAATTTTCGATCTTCCAAACTCCTGGTCGAGCGGAGAAGACTTTAAAAAGGAAAAAAAGAATAATAGAAAAGAAAGAAAGGCCGCGTTTCCACCCAGAGGAGATCCATGGACACGCTCAGCTTGTTTAGATCTTGGATGGTGGCACGAGGAGACAAGAATGTTTTCATGAACAAGCAGAACAATACGTGTTTGTGTTTAAAAATCTAGGCAGAAGGACGCGCCGCTGCGAACTGCGATACAAAGTATGATGGATCTTCCTACACCGGCAAACACAGCTGTTTCCATTTACGCGTCGCATCACGCAGAGCCGTGCGTGTCTGTAAATTTGATCACGCAGAGTAATACATATAGAGGGATGCGTATGGGTCATTCGTCCCCAAAAAAACAAGGCAGCCGTGCTAATTGATAAAGCGTCAACATATTCCGCAGCGCTGTACAATGGGTTGGACGAACCAAAGCGATGGCGACCCCAGTGACACAACTTTAAGTGCAGATTGTGTGTCCCTTACTCAAAAATCAAAATCAACATGACGCTGCAAGTGGGAAATTCCACCCATGACTGTGACGAAATGTTCAAAAATATTGTAAAATAGAGAAATGGGTGACTCTTTTGGTTTACAACAGAGTTTTACTTTCCTGTCCTGTACTCTGTAACCTGATATCAATGCTGTCCCATCTGCACACAAAGTAGTAAGTCCCACCCCCTACTGTCTGTGTACAAGGTGGAAGCGGAGTCTGTGGTATCCTGACGGCTGCTGAATAAATAGGATGAACTCCTTGTAGGTAGAAAATTAATTGTTCCAGTTGCTAAAACGCTTCTTTTACTAGACTGGATTTGCCCTAGGATGTCCCCATTAGAGATGGCAAAGCACCATGGGATTTGTAATCGTGCAGCGGTGTGGGAATGTGCTCCTTGCCTGTGAGAGCACTGTCAGAGCTGTAGTTCTACCTTTTGGCCTCGCCGGCTTTAGATGTCGGATACAGGATCTTAACAAAAGCATCCATTTTTAATTAGTATTTTGTTTCACTGTCATTGCGAGTGCTGGCAGGAAATGAACGCATTCCTGGCACCGGGATGAGGAAGGATGGCACCTGTCATCGCTTTCCTCCTTCTCCATGTTTTATATTACCGACAGCGCACCTACAGCCCCGCCGGGAAATATTTTCATATTGCGCACTCATTTCAATAGTTATGTCACAAGAATATATTAATATTTGGTAATACATGCTGCAACATCTGTGGACTGCATGTTAAGGGTCCCAGGGCGTGCGTGGATGTATGTGCGTGTAGCGAGGTGTGCGTGGACGTATGTGTGTGTAGTGTGGCGTGCGTATGTGTGTAGCGTGGCGTGCGTATGTATGTGTGTAGCGTGGCGTGCGTATGTGTGAGGTGTATCTTTACATGTGTAGCGTGGCGTGCGTGTACCTATGTGTGCAGCGTGGCGTGCGTGCACCTATGTGTGCAGCGTGGTGTGCGTGCACCTATGTGTGCAGCGTGGCGTGCGTATGTGTGTAGCGAGGCGTGCGTGTACATATGTACAGTTGTGTTCAATATTATTCAACCCCCACTGAAATTGAGTGTTTTGGCCAGTTTGACATTGATCATTCAGTCATCTTGCTTACAATTAAATCAAAGAGGCACGTGTAGGTCAGACAAATATAACATAACATTTATAATGAAATAACCACAAATGTCTTTTCTGTGCTCACATCATTATCAGTTTTATTCAACCCCCAAGTGACATTCAATCTTAGTACAACATCCTTTTACAGTTATAACAGCTTTTAAACGTGAAGCATAGCTTGACACAAGTGTCTTGCAGCGATCTACGGGTATCTTCGCCCATTCGTCATGGGCAAAAGCCTCCAGTTCAGTCACATTCTTAGGCTTGCGCACTGCAACTGCTTTCTTTAAGTCCCACCAGAGGTTCTCAATCGGATTTAAGTCAGGTGACTGCGATGGCCACTCCAAAATGTTCCAGCCTTTAATCTGCAACCATGCTCTAGTGGACTTGGAGGTATGCTTGGGATCATTGTCCTGTTGAAAGGTCCAACGTCTCCCAAGCCTCAGGTTTCTGACGGACTGCATCACATTGTCATCCAATATCTCCTGGTACTGAAGAGAATTCATGGTACCTTGCACACGCTGAAGCTTCCCTGTACCTGCAGAAGCAAAACAGCCCCAAAGCATGATTGACCCCCCGCCATGCTTCACAGTAGGCAAGGTGTTCTTTTCTTCATAGGCCTTGTTCTTCCTCCTCCAAACATAGCGTTGATCCATGGGCCCAAACAGTTCTAATTTTGGTTCATCAGTCCACAGAACACTATCCCAAAACTTCTGTGGTTTGTCCACATGACTTTTGGCATACTGCAGTCGACTCTTCTTATTCTTTGGAGACAGCAAGCTGGTGCGCCTGGGAGTTCTGGCATGGAGGCCTTCATTACGCAGTGTGCGCCGTATTGTCTGAGCTGAAACTTCAGTACCCACATCTGACAAATCTTTTCTCAGTTCCTCAGCAGTCACACGGGGACTTTTCTCCACTTTACGCTTCAGGTAACGCACAGCAGTCAAAGTCAGCATCTTCTTTCTGCCACGACCAGGTAGCGTTTCAACAGTGCCCTTTGTCTTGAATTTGCGAATGATGCTTCCTATGGTCTCTCTTGGTATGTTTAACATCTTTGCAATCTTCTTATAGCCATTGCCCTTCCTGTGAAGAGTAATCACCTCTTCTCTTGTCTTCCTGGACCATTCTCTTGACTTCACCATGTTTGTAACCACACCAGTAAATGTCTAGAAGGAGCTGAGTATCACAGTCATTTTAAAGCTGCCTAATTGATGCTTATTATGCTTTATTGCTGCTCCGTGACATCCACAGGTGTTTTCAATACCTGATTGAAAACACTTGAATGAACCTCTGTTCTTCAGAGTGGTAGTCTTTAAGGGGTTGAATAATTGTGTCAATGAAGAATTCACAAAAGAAATATTTACTACTGTATTACAAAACCAATTGATGTCATTTTAGTTGCATATGGTTCTTTAAAAAGTCCTTGTAGGATTTCATTCTGAATACAATTACAAATGTACACTAAATTCCCTAAAACACTTTACAGCATTGGGGGTTGAATAATTTTGAACACAACTGTATGTAGAGAGGTGTACGTGTACATGGGGACTGTATGTTAAGGGTCCCAGGGATTGGTGTACGTATGTAGGTAGAGACGTGTGTGTTTGTACATGGGGACTGTATGTTAAAGGTCCCAGGGTGTGCGTATATGTATGTGTGTAAAGGCGTGTACCTATGTAGGTAGAGGGGTGTGTGTGTGTGTATGTTAAAAGGTCTTGTATGTGTATGTAGACAGGGGTGCATGTACGTAGACAGGGGTGCGTGCGTACGTATGTAGTATAGACAGGGGGGTTCGCGTGTATGTGTAAAAAAAAAAACGAAAAAAAAAAAACAGTCCCCGAACATGCCGCAGACACTTCACGCTTCTTCTCTGTTGCTCTATGCATATGAGGATTGATATCATGTTACAGGGCGTATAGACAGGAAGGCTGTCAAATACCAAAAGATCCACACACTGCTTTACTGTTCAGCGCAAGAAGATAAAAATGTGCAGATTTTAAGGAGCATGATGCAGTTTGAGGCAGAAGCAATATTAAACACTAGGCAATTAACTGGGATTATGAAGATTAGGATCTGAGCAATGTAGGCAGAAGGTGGCTTCAGATCTGGGGAGGGGGTACACTTAGACCTACAGAACAACCAAAAAAGCACCATGGGAGCAGCAGCTGTAAAACAGCTGGGGGTCTTAAATTTGGTGGTCCCATCCACATCAAGAGGATCAGAGACCATGCAAACCTGTCCTATAGTCCTCTTCCACATAACAGGCATGCAAGAGGCTGGAGGGGGACCTATGCGCTGCCAACTGTAAGCAGCTATCTTGGTTTTTAATCTGGGACTCTATGAAGTGATGCCAGAATGTGTCCAGCCTCTCAATTTTCCTGCGTATAGGGAAGAACAAAGGCCCTCCTTGTGCATTGGAGCTTCTAGAAGTGGCCTGGATCCTCGCTCGTTGGCGCACTAAGGCCCAGGACCTCTCCGACGTCAGGAAACTTTAATAAAAAGGCATCCCATAAACTTGATGTAAGCCTAGGAATTTCCTAAATCCTAAATGTAAGCCCAAAACTATTCAAAATATTATAAGTCACGGCCAATTAAACAGGAAAGGGAAGCTCGCGCTGCAGATATGTTTATCTTTCCATGGATTTCAATGCGGACATGTGAATTTAATTAAAATCCTTTTGTCCCCTTATTTTGGGGTTTTAAAGGGCATGGTGGGAGAATAGCTTTCAAAATGAACAATAGGAAGCGAAATTCCTGTGAAAGTGAAGCAAAACAGACTACAGGTGGTTTCGATGAGAAAATATGGAGAAACCGCCCAGGTGTCCCGGTGTAGGAGCAGAAGAGAGATATTTTTATTATTATTTTTTTATTATATAATAAAAATAATAAAATATTAAAAAAATAAAAAAGGGGACATTTTTTAATTGCTGTAGCACTATATTAAAAGGCAGACGTCACCATCTGCTGGCCATAAACTGCTACTGCAGCTGGGGCTCCAAGCTGAATCAGCTGGGGATCAGTGTTTTAGACTCCAAGTCCCAGCTGTTCAAACTGTTCTTGCGCCTCGGCTGTCATTCAGAAGGTGCTAAAACGTTAGGGGTACGTTCTGGAGCCCGCTTGCAAAATAACTTTTACTTTGCAATAAATTCGATTCTTTTGCTCCAGAATTAGACCAAATCGAGTTTTCCTCTATATCCGGGCACTAGCAGGTGTTGTGAAGATCGGTGATACTTGATCCTGGTGCTGAAGGGGTTGAAGAAGAGTCCATGGGAAGGGGATCTCAAACTCTGGCCCCCATATGTTTACGGCCTACAATTCCCAGAATTCTTTTATTGCAGTAAGTGGCCAAAGAATCAAGGGAGGTGTAGTTCAGAAACATGGGGGGGCGAGTTTGAGATCCCTGGTCAATGGAATTTACTACTAAACAGTAGCCCCATAAGGAGGCACAATAGAAGGTCATAATAAGGCCTTGCTGAAATGTCTGTATACATGTACAGTGGCAAGAAAAAGTATGTGAACCCTTTGGGATTACGTGGAGTTTTGCATGAATTGTTCATAAAATGTGCTCTGATCTTCATCTAAGTCACAACAATTTGGAAAACACAGTCCGCTTAAAATAATACAACACAAACATTATATGTTTTCATGTTTTTATTGAACAGAACATGTAAACATTCACAGTGCAGGGTGGAAAAAGTATGTGAACCTTTGGACTTAATAACTGGTTGACCCTCCTTTGGCAGCAATAACCTCAACCAAACGTTTCCTGTAGTTGCAGATCAGACCTGCACAACGATCTGGAGTCATTTCGGACAACTCCTCTTCACAAAACTGTTTCAGTGTAGCAATATTCTTGGGATGTCTGGTGTGAATCGCTCTCTTAAGGTCATGCCACAGCATTTCAATCGGGTTGAGGTCAGGACTCTGACTGGGCCACTCCAGAAGGCGTATTTTGTTTTGTTGAAGCCATTCTGTTGTTGAATTACTTGTATGCTTTGGGTCATTGTCCTGTTGTATCACCCATCCTCTGCGGAGCTTCAGTTGGTGGACAGATTGTCTTACGTTTTCCTGCAAAATGTCTTGATAAACTCTGGAATTCATTTTTCCATCAATGACAACAATCCGTCGAGGCCCTGAGGCAGCAAAACTGTAATGCCCCGCGCCGCGGTCGGACCACAGCCGCCATGTTGGGACGCCTAACAGACTCACCTGAGGTCCCTCGTGGCGCGTCGCTTCCTGGTTCCGGCCTGCAGCTCGAGGGAGGAGAGCCAGGATGTGTCCCACGCCGTCTCCGGGATCCAACTGAACAGGAGGCGAGCGCGCATGCGCGATCATCCATCCCAGAGCATGAAGACCTAGGTACTCTGGCGCCCTCTGCTGGTCAAGTTAAGGTACTGCACCCCACCTGCACTGGAGATCCTCGCATACCACCAATCAATCTACCAAGCACTCAGGTATCCCTACTCCACCTGCGAATCCCAGGTAATCGGTGTTCGTATGATTCCATGAACCCTATTTAAACCTGCCGCCTTCTTCAGTTCACTAACCAGGTTATACTGTGGTTATACCACGTTACCCAGTGGTTCCCCTCCGTGTTCCTCTAAAAGGATTCTGACTTCCGTTGCTGTTGCCACGGTCCAGCTCCGCTCTGGTTCCTGTTGCCACGGTCCAGCTCCGCTCTGGTTCCTGTTGCCACGGTCCAGCTCCGCTCTGGTTCCTGTTGCCACGATACATCTCCGCTCTGGTTCCTGTTGCCACGGTCCAGCTCCGCTCTGGTTCCTGTTGCCACGGTCCAGCTCCGCTCTGGTTCCTGTTGCCACGGTCCAGCTCCGCTCTGGTTCCTGTTGCCACGATACAGCTCCGCTCTGGTTCCTGTTGCCACGGTCCAGCTCCGCTCTGGTTCCTGTTGCCACGGTCCAGCTCCGCTCTGGTTCCTGTTGCCACGGTCCAGCTCCGCTCTGGTTCCTGTTGCCACGGTCCAGCTCCGCTCTGGTTCCTGTTGCCACGGTCCAGCTCCGCTCTGGTTCCTGTTGCCACGGTCCAGCTCCGCTCTGGTTCCTGTTGCCACGGTCCAGCTCCGCTCTGGTTCCTGTTGCCACGGTCCAGCTCCGCTCTGGTTCCTGTTGCCACGGTCCAGCTCCGCTCTGGTTCCTGTTGCCACGGTCCAGCTCCGCTCTGGTTCCTGTTGCCACGGTCCAGCTCCGCTCTGGTTCCTGTTGCCACGGTCCAGCTCCGCTCTGGTTCCTGTTGCCACGGTCCAGCTCCGCTCCTGTTCCTGTTGCCACGGTACAACTCCGCTTGGTTCCCGTTGCCACGGTACCACTCCGCTCCGTTCCTGCCACCACGGTACAGCTCCATTCAAGCTTGCCATCGAGTGCCAATTCCACCTCTCGGCATACTTCTACCCCCTGGACTATTTCCAAGATTGCAACCGTATTTATCTATCCTTACAACTCTCTGTTCTGGATTTTATTTCCGTCAAAGAAACATTACATTATTATATTCTGGACTTATATTTTGTTATCTTCAGTAAAGTCTGATCAATCATATTCCCTCTGGTCTCCTCCTTCGGCTTGCCATTGGGTTCCATACACCCAACACCATACAGGGGTCAAAGCCTCTGTCCTTACAAAAACAGCCCCAAACCATGATGCTCCCTCTGCCATGTTATACAGTGGGGATGAGGTTTTGATGTTGGTGTGCTGTGCCTTTTTTTCTTCACACATAGTGTTGTGTGTTTTTTCCAAAGAACTCAACTTTGGTTTCATCGGTCCACAGAATATTTTGCCAGTAGTGCTGTGGAACATCCAGGTGCTCTTTTGCAAACTTCAAACGTGCTGCAATATTCTTTTTTGGATAGCAATGGCTTCCTCCGTGGTGTCCTCCCATGTACTCCATTCTTGTTTAATGTTTTCCTTATTGTAGATGTGTCGACAAAAATGTTAGCATGTGCCAGAGATTTCTGTAAGTCTTTAGCTGACACTCTAGGATTCTTCTTTACCTCATTAAGCATTCTGCGCTGTGCTCTTGCAGGCATCTTTACAGGACGACCACACCTAGGGAGAGTAGCAACAGTGCTGAACTTTCTCCATTTGTAGACTGTCTTACCGTGGACACATGAACATCAAGGCTCTTGGAGATACATTTGTTACCCTTTCCAGCTTCATGCAAGTCAACAATTCTTGATCGTAGGTCTTCTGAGAGCTATTTTATGGGAGGCATGGTTCACATCAGACAGTGCTTCTTGAAACCAGTAAACCCAAAACTGGTGTGTGTTTTTAAAGGGCAGGACAGCTTTCAGCAACACATCCAATAATATCACACTGATTGCACTCAAGGTTGGCTCACTCATGGCTCCAATTAGCTCTTGGAGAAGTCATTAGGCTAGGGGTTCACATACTTTTTCCACCCTGAACTGTGAATGTTTACATGTTATGTTCAATAAACACATGAAAACATATAATGTTTGTGTTGTATTATTTTAAGCAGACTGTGTTCTTCAAATTGTTGTGACTTAGATGAAGATCAGAGCACATTTTATGACCAATTCATGTAAAACTCCACATAATCCCAAAGGGTTCACATACTTTTTCTTGCCACTGTATATACAGGTACCCACACAAATATACTCTTACATTCACACACAGCTTTCTGCCAAGTGAGCTGTCATTAAAACGTCCGGAGTTAATGTTTTATCTTTTTTTGCATAACAAGGAACGCCTCATTTCTGAGCATTGCGAGAGGTCCCCCTAATTTCAGAGGTGCGCCTTCTGGGTCCCATAGCACTCCACTGTGATACAGTGAGGTGTCACGTTGACGCAGAGTCCCGTCACGGTTGATGAACAGGGCATGGGACTATTTTATGACGCATAGTCCTGTCTCATGGCAAGAGGAGGGTCGTCCTCACAGGTAAATGTTTATTCTAGGGCTTCCCGTACACCATTAGGCTGAGCGTCCACTGGCACCGTAGTTGGACGACCGATGCGTTCATCCGACTATGTACGACGACGAGGGTCTTCCACTGCGATCAGATAGATTTCAGAGGTGGAGTGCAGAGGCTGCCAAAACCAGAATGAACTGGTTTTACATATAAAACACAGTTCATTCTGCTTTTTTAAACACTGCAGTCCTTTGTGGGACAATGGGTGAGACAGAATACAAATATGCATACAAGTACACACAGAACAGTAGTTCCCTGCCCTACCCCTCACCCCTACACAAACAGGGCTAGTCCCACACATGTAAATCAGGGATCTCAAACTCTCGCCCCAAAGATGTATATTGCCTACAAATCCCAGAATTCTTTGAATGCAATAAATGGCCAGAGATTAATGGGAGGTGTAGTTCAGAAACATCTGGGGGGGGGGGCAGAGTTTGAGATCCCTGATATAAAAGCATTTAGAATAAACTATTTATAACTCCCCTGATCAGTTTCTCCACATCCACCTTCTCTGATCTGCTGAAATACATGCGATGCAAACGAGTGATTTGGATCTGATCGCCCATCTGATGCCGTCTTTACTCGTCGCTGGAAGACGGACGTCGGACGCAATGGACGATGGTCCATTCACCTGCATGTTGTTGGATCGGACGGACGACGATGGACGATATTAGATGATCGCACCATCGCACAAATACGGTGCCAGTGGATGCCCAGCCTTAGCCACACGACTTAAAGGACGAAAAAAAGAACCGTGACAGCAATATAAAACCAGTATGTAAAGTAACCGTGTCAAGGACGAGACGGAGATTACAGGCAATCGGCTATTATGTCTTGAAAACACCACGGTCGTCTGAGTGCATCACCAAGAAGAGAAAAAAAAAAAACTACCCGGAATATACAAGAAGAATATTAAAGGCTAAAAAGGTAAACACAAGGTTACCCGATAACGACGGCACAATCCTGGTTTGTAAACCCATGTGGTTCTGCCAAATGCTGTGATTTGGACATGCGTGTCAAGGTCACAATAACCTATGACTAAGGCTAGGGTCAGACTGAGGCAGTGCGAACGCGCGTTCTGGCGCACTTAATCACGGCCGCACTAGCAGCAGATGCCGGGCAATGACGGCCAATATACGATGTACGGTCGCACAAAAGTCCGGCTGCGCAACGCAACCAGCAAATGAACGCATTTTTCTCAGAACGTGAAACCGCTGCTACTGACGTACAGAGTGCGCTGCGGCCGCATGGCAGCGTGTGTGCGTTATTAGGAGACTTCTTTTTACCCCACCGTCATGAAATACGTCCAGAATTGCGCATCGTCTGACCACTTAAGCGTATTCCGTGAAAAAATGCGTGCGCACGCATCGACGTACATTTTGACGGTGGCCGCAGAAAATGCGCTCATCTGTCCCTAGCCTTATGCGAGCTCATCGCAAACTGCCTGGAGGAACGCCTCACTTTTTTTTGTCTTTCCACAATCATGCTCTCTGTCGATCTTGATTTGTGCCACAATTTCCTCATCACCCACGCAATTTCTCACTTTTTTGCATCCTGGGTCTGTTTTAAATCTGGCAAAGAGGGTTCTATGTTAAAACAGACCCAGCATCCAATTAAAAGGGAGAAATCGTGGACCTCATTTGCATGTCCTACCCAGAGTTCCATACTACATATGGGACATGTAGCGCATAAGCTCTGTGTTCTCTGAATTGCCGGGATGTGTAAAGGTCTTCTACAATTATAAAAAAACACACACACACACATCAGATCCAGGATGCATAGAAGTGAGACAGAGGTCATTTGCATATCCTACCCAGAGTTCCTTGCTGCATATGGGGAATGTGGCACAGGAACTCTGGGGTGCAATTCTTTTAATTGCTTTGATGTGCAAGTGGCTTCTGCGATAATAAACACACACACACACAAGTTTAGGGGAGTGTTCTTAAATATTGTGTGTGTTGTACATAAATTTATATAAATGATGAAAGTTGGGTGAACAGACTAAAATGTCAACACTACAATAGAGAAGGCCATCAGGTCTATTCAAAGAAAGGTGAAACTCTGGAGAACTTTTGGAGAAGTGAAAATTCTAGGTCAAAATAGTCAAAACCAGAAAAACAATTCTCCCGTTTACCTCGCTTTTCAAACCGGTTATTTGGTCTAGATTGCTCTATTCTCCTGGTTTTCACCTTTCTCTGAATAACCCTGTGCATACCTGTAATGATAGTGCAGTCCTTGGAATGCTGTGTGTATGTATGTGTAAGAATCTAGATCTCCAAGCAGACGGATCAGCAAAAAAAAAAGGAAAAAAAAAAAAAAACAACAATTTTTTCGTAAAACAAATTTATCATTTTGATATTTTGTGTTACAATAAATGTTGTTTTTTGGAGACCCAGGAGCTGATCCATCTACTTCGATACATACACCAGGAAAAAGAAGGGGAAAACCAATTGTGAAACAAATATTTAGATGATATATATTTCCAAATCCTCTCTCCACCTCTTATTTGAAACGCCTTGCTGCAATAAACGTAATTTGAAATATGCAAAGTGCTCCACATTATAGGGCGGCTTCTGCCATTATTTTGGGACGCCGACGCTGCTAATCATTTGTATTTCCTTAATTATGACTTTATTTCGGAGCTTTACTTCCTTGCTGCCGACCTTGAGGCTGCCAGTAACACCTGACACTCGCATTGTGCGGACACAACCTTTGGACCGTTTGCTCGTGACCACAACTTCTCTATCCAGGGTCAGAGTAAATGTCCTCAACTTGTTAAATTGCGTCTCTGGTGGAACCTGATGCCGTTAGGGTTGCCAGGTCAGCCATGTTTTCCTGTACACGTATAATTTATTCATGCTGATGGGCAGTGCGTGAAAAATGCCAGCCCCGGGCAAGTAGAATCCATACGCTGCGGGTAAGAAATCCCGGATGACCCGCTTTGATTTCCTTCCTGCAGCATTGAATTATACATGTTGCAGGGCAGCACTTTTCCCTGTGCTCCTCTTGGCATGAAATAGTAATACGTGTCCAGGAAACCATGGCCGACGTGGCAACCCTAGATGCTGTGGATGATGGCCGTAGTCCCTCATAAAAAGATTATCCTGTGACTGAAATGACCAGTTAAGGCTAGGGTCAGACGAGCGCAGTATCAACGTGCGTTTAGGCTAGGGTCAGACGAACGCATTTTTCACGTGCGTTTAGCCGCACGAAATCACGGCCGTGCTAGCAGCAAATGACGTCCAATGCCGGGGAACATACGACGAACGGCCGCACGAAAGTTCGTCCGGGCAACGCAAGTGGCCAACGAACGCATTTTTTCGAGAACGTCAAACCGCTACTACTGACGTACAGAGTGCGCTGCGGCCGCACAGCGGCGTGTTTGCGTGATTGGGAGACGTCAGACGCTGCACACGTCCGGCCAACATAACGTCCAGACGCAAAAGGGGTTTATTGATGATCCGTACAAAATCACGGACGAAAAGGCGCATCGTATGACCGCTATCGCGTATTCCGGGAAAAAATACGTACGTTCGTTCGAACGCACTTTTTCACGGACGACGTGAAAAATGCGTTCGTCTGACCCTAGCCTTAGCAGCACTAAATAACGGCCGTGCTAGCAGCAAACGACATCCAATGCTGGGCAGCATACGAAGAACAGCCACACGAAAGTCCGGCTGCGCAACGCAGGTGGCAAACGAACGCATTTTTTCGAGAACGTCAAACCGCTAGTACTGATGTACAGAGTGCGCTGCGGCGGCATAGCAGCGTGTGTGCGTGATTAGATGTCAGACGCTGCTAATGTCCGGCCAACATCACGTCCAGACGCAAAAAGGGTTTTATTGATGATCCGTACAAAATCACGGACGAGACTGCGCATCGTTTGACCGCTATCGCGTATTCGGTAAAAAAAAAGTCCATTCGTTCAACGTACTTTTTCACGGACAACGCGAAAAATGTGTTAGTCTGACCCTAGCCTAAACGGGACTGGCACACCGATGTTGTATTAACGTAGTAATATAAATGTCACTTTTCACCTAGTAATATATTAAGAATGGCAAAATAGTTAGAAATAAATGTACGCGGTTCCAGGGACACAACCTGTTTAACGGGTTAGCCTGGTGGTTTTAACGTAATTCTTAATAAATCCAGCCTGGTAAAAGAAGTATTTTAGCAATTTATCCTAGGTACTCAGACACGGAGAGGTTAATCCTGTTTATTCAGATACTGCAGACCACGCTTCCTGCTCCTTATCTTCCTTCTTTACAACAGGGCAAGTCCTGTGCACAAGGGAAAGGATTGATACCATGTTACAGAGTCTAGAGAAGGGAAGACAGAAAGGTCAGCTGTAAGCCGCCCAAAAGGTTCCTCCACTTCTCTATCAGGGTTATTCAGAGAGAGGTGAAAAGAGCAGGAGACTGACTGGAGAATGGAAAATTCTAGGTCAAAATAGCCGATTTGGAAAGTGAGATGAATGGGAGAATTTTTCTGGTTTGGCTATTTTGGAGAATGGAAAATCTAGGTCAGTCATTCTCCTGCTCTTCATCACTCTTTGAATAACCCTGTATGTTTCCGCTAAGGCCAGTGTCAGACGAGCGTTTTGAAGAGCGGAAGGAACATCCGTGAGAGTGGACGTTCCTTCTACTCAACGCCCGTGTGGCCGCCTCGCTGAGCGCAGTTAATGCACTCAGCGCTGCAAGGCTCGATCCTCCTAAGGAGATCGCGCTTTGCAGCTCTGTCAACGCGCGTCCTAGCGCTTTGACAGAGAGGCCTGCCGCACGGCCGCTGTTGCGCACGCCATTAGTGCGCGCAGCAGCATCTGGCCGGCCCCGTCGCAGCGCTGCGACAGACGCCGGAAGCCACGTCAGTACAGGCGCACATAGTCTAAAAACGTGAAAAAATCTAAAAAGTGTCATTATTTCCAACGATTTACAGAGAATCAATCATGATGTGGTTAAAAGTAAAAAAGAGAGAGACACAGCCATTTCTATGTGGATAATCTCCATCCTTTCTTACTTTAGCTCCTGGGTTTGATATAAACTTATAAAGGGCTGATTTATAATCACCAACAGCACGATCAAATCCAAGATGAATATTAAATGTATATATTATATTAGGGTTGTGGTGGAGGGCAAAACATTTGATTAAAAGCCTCCACGCTATAATAGAATTAAGTTTATTATTGCAGAAGCCATTTGCGCGTCACAGCAATTCAAAGAACTGCATCCCAGAGCTCATGTGCTACATTCCCCATATGCAGCAAGGAACTCTGGGTAAGACATGCAAATGAAATCCGTCTCATTTTTTTCCATCCTGGGCCTGTTTTTACACAGAACCCTTCAATCATTGTCACGCCAAACTAGATGTTTTTTTTTCTCTCCGCAGAGATCAGGTTTATGCAACTGGTCAAAGCCACTCCTGGACAGCGCTGTTTCGGTTTTATTGGACCCTCATCAGCAGGAGCTAGGCATGACCAGTTGCAGTTGGATGCTTGGACCCGTAGGGTAAATTTTCCCTCCCCAAAGCACTATAATGGGCGTTAGACGAGTTTACAAGATGCGAGCCTCAATCGGACGCACAGCGAGGTGGCCACACGGGCGTCCGTGCGGTCAGAAAGTCCATTCTCACGGACATTCTTTCTGCGTTCCTGTACGCCCACATGGCCCCGGCCTTAACCGCGGTGAAAAATAAAAAAGCTGTGGCTATTCTCCATCCAGCAAACGCTTTTTATGATGGAAAAATGGTAGTAGCGCTGTCAGCGTTCTTTGCAGGAACTCGTTGAATGTTCCTTTTCTGGACAGCCAAAGCGCAGCGCGATTTCAACAGTGAATATCGGCGCTTAGTGAATAACCCCCTACAGTGAACCTAGGCCACTGGCAGCACCAGGACCACTTCGTTCACAATGTTCTGACTCCAGATCCTGAGTGAAGTTCATCAGAGAACTCAAACTCATAAGTGTCTGGGAGGTCTTCACCGACCTTTACGGTGGTGGCAATTTGCCTAGCGATCAGTCGGTGGGACAGAGCCGGGCGTCCTTACCACCGGGCACTGCTGTACCAGCGCACAGATAAATCATCTGCAGTATAAAAACAAATAATCAGAGTGTTTACATATGAAAAGAACTGAAGATAAATAAAAAAAGGCAACAAGTGTAATATGAGGGGGAAACAAAAGCTACTCTGGGTATCAACTCCCCGCACTGAGCGCCGTGACTCTGTGTAAACAATGAGCGCGTTGTGAGGCTTGTAGGTGGAGGTGGATCGGATTCAATGCTGAAACACATGAGCTCTGTGTGCGATCTGGTGTCACAACGGAGTCAGGAGGAGCGGCTAGTGAGGTCAGCCAGGATGACAGCCCAAATTTGAGTGTGTGACTGTCACACCCCCCCCCCCAAAAATGACAGTGACAGGTCCTGCCTGGGAGTGACTGTCATACAGTCGGTTCCTGGAGTTGGCGTTACTCACACCCGGGGACATGTCTCCAGCGGTGACTAATGAACTCAGGGGTTCATGACGTTACACAGGAAAAACCTAGGGCAGGCGTGAATCAGGGGAGTATTTTAGGAAGCGGACACACTCAGTATAAGAGGAATCTCCTGCCACGTGGGCCCCGATCACCAAGACAGATCAGCACAGTATGAAAACCAAAACACAACAAGAATGAATCATGGGGACATCACTGCAGCAACGACACAGACACACAAACACCACAACATGTGGAGTGTCACTGCAAGGGAATGAGGGGTGGCTTATTCAGGAGGTACTGTACATCACTATAGAGAAACAAGGGGTGGCTTATACAGAGGTACAGCACTACAGAGAAACATGGGGTGGCTTATACAGAGGTACAGCACTACAGAGAAACATGGGGTGGCTTATACAGAGGTACAGCACTACAGAGAAACAAGGGGTGGCTTATACAGAGGTACAGCACTACAGAGAAACAAGGGGTGGCTTATACAGAGGTACAGCACTACAGAGAAACAAGGTGGCTTATACAGAGGTACAGCACTACAGAGAAACAAGGGGTGGCTTATACAGAGGTACAGCACTACAGAGAAACAAGGGGTGGCTTATACAGAGGTACAGCACTACAGCGAAACATGGGGTGGCTTATACAGAGGTACAGCACTATAGAGAAACAAGGGGTGGCTTATACAGAGGTACATGGCTATAGCGAAACGATGGGCAGCTTACACGGAGGTGGATCACTATACAGGAATCTCCTGAGTGTTATACGCAGAGCAATGACGTCAGCCCCTCTCGGTGAGTGTTATACACAGATAATGCGTGTCAGCCCCTCTCGGTGAGTGTTATACACAGATAATGCGTGTCAGCCCCTCTCGGTGAGTGTTATACACAGATAATGCGTGTCAGCCCCTCTCGGTGAGTGTTATACACAGAGCAATGCGTGTCAGCCCCTCTCATTGAGTTATACACAGATAATGCGTGTCAGCCCCTCTCAGTGAGTGTTATACACAGAGCAATGCGTGTCAGCCCCTCTCGGTGAGTGTTATACACAGATAATGCGTGTCAGCCCCTCTCAGTGAGTGTTATACACAGATAATGCGTGTCAGCCCCTCTCAGTGAGTGTTATACACAGAGCAATGCGTGTCAGCCCCTCTCAGTGAGTGTTATACACAGAGCAATGCGTGTCAGCCCCTCTCGGTGAGTGTTATACACAGATAATGCGTGTCAGCCCCTCTCAGTGAGTGTTATACACAGATAATGCGTGTCAGCCCCTCTCGGTGAGTGTTATACACAGATAATGCGTGTCAGCCCCTCTCGGTGAGTGTTATACACAGAGCAATGCGTGTCAGCCCCTCAGTGAGTGTTATACACAGATAATGCGTGTCAGCCCCTCTCAGTGAGTGTTATACACAGATAATGCGTGTCAGCCCCTCTCGGTGAGCGTTATACACAGATAATGCGTGTCAGCCCCTCTCAGTGAGTGTTATACACAGAGCAATGCGTGTCAGCCCCTCAGTGAGTGTTATACACAGATAATGCGTGTCAGCCCCTCTCAGTGAGTGTTATACACAACCATAATGCGTGTCAGCCCCTCAGTGAGTGTTATACACAGATAATGCGTGTCAGCCCCTCTCGTGAGCGTTATAACACAGATAATGCGTGTCAGCCCCTCTCGGTGAGTGTTATACACAGATAATGCGTGTCAGCCCCTCTCGGTGAGTGTTATACACAGAGCAATGCGTGTCAGCCCCTCAGTGAGTGTTATACACAGAGCAATGCGTGTCAGCCCCTCTCGGTGAGTGTTATACACAGATAATGCGTGTCAGCCCCTCTCGGTGAGTGTTATACACAGAGCAATGCGTGTCAGCCCCTCAGTGAGTGTTATACACAGATAATGCGTGTCAAGCCCTCTCAGTGAGTGGTTATACACAGATAATGCGTGTCAGCCCCTCTCAGTGAGTGTTATACACAGATAATGCGTGTCAGCCCCTCTCAGTGAGTGTTATACACAGATAATGCGTGTCAGCCCCTCTCAGTGAGTGTTATACACAGAGCAATGCGTGTCAGCCCCTCTCGGTGAGTGTTATACACAGATAATGCGTGTCAGCCCCTCTCGTGAGTGTTATACACAGATAATGCGTGTCAGCCCTCTCGGTGAGTGTTATACACAGATAATGCGTGTCAGCCCCTCTCAGTGAGTGTTATACACAGAGCAATGCGTGTCAGCCCCTCAGTGAGTGTTATACACAGATAATGCGTGTCAGCCCCTCTCAGTGAGTGTTATACACAGATAATGCGTGTCAGCCCCTCTCGGTGAGCGTTATACACAGATAATGCGTGTCAGCCCCTCTCGGTGAGTGTTATACACAGATAATGCGTGTCAGCCCCTCTCGGTGAGTGTTATACACAGAGCAATGCGTGTCAGCCCCTCAGTGAGTGTTATACACAGATAATGCGTGTCAGCCCCTCTCGGTGAGCGTTATACACAGATAATGCGTGTCAGCCCCTCTCGGTGAGTGTTATACACAGATAATGCGTGTCAGCCCCTCTCGGTGAGTGTTATACACAGATAATGCGTGTCAGCCCCTCTCGGTGAGCGTTATACACAGATAATGCGTGTCAGCCCCTCTCGGTGAGTGTTATACACAGATAATGCGTGTCAGCCCCTCTCAGTGAGTGTTATACACAGAGCAATGCGTGTCAGCCCCTCAGTGAGTGTTATACACAGATAATGCGTGTCAGCCCCTCAGTGAGTGTTATACACAGATAATGCGTGTCAGCCCCTCAGTGAGTGTTATACACAGATAATGCGTGTCAGCCCCTCTCAGTGAGTGTTATACACAGATAATGCGTGTCAGCCCCTCTCGGTGAGTGTTATACACAGATAATGCGTGTATGCTCCAGTCACACTGCCCTCCCCACATGCCTGGCCGCTAGCAGTGCCCGCCAGTCGCCACATACCCGGCTGTCTCGCTCTGCCTCGGGTTCATGAAGCGCAGTCCCTCTCACATCCGCCGTTATCTCACCACAGCAACCACACTGACTCCGCTACGCAATCTGCGCAGGACTCGCCACGGCAATACTTGCTGCCTTCCTTGTCCACGGCTACTTTACGCCATCTGCGTAAATTATGCCAAATACACATCTTCCAGAATACCGCTTCTTCTGAACGAAATCAGAGCAGAGATGACGAGGACCGCAGCTACAGCGCGCTCATTGGCCAGCACTAGTATACGAGGGTTGACAATTGGCTGGCAACAGAAGATGCCGCTCGGATAGGACAAAAGCTGATTGACGGGATCTCTGATTGGAGAACGTTCATCAATGGACTGGCGCAGCTACTCAAAGGACTTGGAGACAGAGCCTGACTGTAAAGTGTGAACTAGCTTTATTTACACTAGGAGGCGCTACAAGGAGAGCAATAAAATGGGAAAAAATCAAATAAATGGCTGCTCTGAGGAAAACAGGCAGTCCCCAGTGTCTCTATGCTCTGTGTTTTCTATTGATCACATTATATAGTGTTGAATATCCCAAATAGGAAGCAGAATTGTATGTAAACCCCCATCCACCCATTAATTGGGCGCTGTATGGTCACCATTTTTAATTCTGAAGATTATTTTAATCTTTTATCCTTCCCTGTGTAAAATATAATCACGGATTTGTCTGATTTTTGATTTTACGGGTCACATGAATCAGTGTATTGTCATCATGATGTCATAGCGGCACGTGTGACGCCACACAGCTGTTCGTTGCCGACGTAGGTGCCGCACAAATCATGCCGGATTGATCCTTTTTTCTTTTCCATATTTTTTGGTCCCTGTTTACACTTTTCGGATTGTTACTTATTTGGTTTATGATAAAGAGAATAAAATTTTTTTTTTTTTGTGTTTTTTTTTTATACGGTTTGTAAGTATTAAATGTTCCTTGCGTGCTCACCCTTATCCTGTACACGCCTATGGTTATTGTCCACTGTCAAAAAGTCGTACTGTGGCGTCTTCTTTCTTCACAGATTAAAGTTGGGATTTCAAACTCTGCCCCCCCCCCAGATGTTTCTGAAATACAATTCCCATGATTCTTTGGCCATCTGTTGCATTCGAAGAATCATGGGAATTGTAGGCCAGAGTTTGCGATCTGCTGGTCCAGAGTTTGAGATCCCTGATTTAAAGGGACTGTCTAGGCACCTTGACCTTTCAATGTAAACTGAATGGTTACAGTGACCGGAGTATCCTTAACCGGGATTACCTGAAGGGCAGATTCAGCCCTCAGAGTGCGGAGGATTTGCCCTCCCGGAAAGCTATCAATCAGTCCTTGCTGATCTGCTCTCTGGGCATAAAGCAGTGAATTCACATTCCCAGCTATCTTGAGGGTCCAGCCCCCCTCCCAGTAATGTGGCAGTTGATAATACCAACAGATCTAAACCATACCAAATTAGACGCCCCGTCAGTTACCACAAATCCCATTTCTACACCTGTACCTGACTCTACACCAAGCCACTTTGCCACCATCTTACTCAGTGCCTGCGGGATATTTTAAGAGGTGTGCTGTTCATCCATCAACTCTGCATGAAGGAGGAAAGAACGGTAACCCTGCTTGCCTCCCAAACCAGTGGTACCAGTACCGGAGATCCCTGCCCTTGAAATCCTTGCATCCTCAGACACATTGACATGCTGCCACCAATGTGCCGCCAAGGAGAGGAAGGCCTCCTGGACCACTGGAAGCACTCCATAAGTCAGTGGTAAGGTGCACTGACTGGCCAACACCCTTCAGCAACTCTTCCTTCAACAACTGCACACGCAAGAGTGGTAAAGTGAAGGTACTACCTTCCCGCTGAATGTTGTGTGGGATGTTACTTTGTACCAAGGAGACAGAGCCTCCATCAGATGTTTGAAGGGCTCCCCTTCAAGAGAGCACCTCCAACCGCTATCAACTGCCCTATCAGCTGTGTTGTCATGCCCCATGATTTAGGATATATTGTATATTTTTCTGTTTTGTGTTGAATCTGCCTTTGCTGCTTACATGCTATTGTTTTCATAGCTATTTTGATCCTGCTGGATTTCCTTAGCTTTCTGTATCCAGCTAGTTTCCACCCCTTTGCTCAGTGTCTTGTTCTAAAGGACACTCTGGTTACATAGCAGCCATTCTGTGCTCACTGCTGGACAAAACTAATGTATTTTTACCTGCATTGCTGTACATTATTACAAGATTGTCAGTCTGATCATTAAACTCTTCAACTGGATTCATCTTTCTACATGTCAGTTTTGCTGAGTTGAAGCTATCTGCCAAACTTCATCGTGTGAGTACTGGTCAAATACAGACTTAGCTAGTCTATAGCATCCATGCCTCACAGCTTTGCTTAGGGAAGCAGAATACGTGTAATTTTGCAGGACTGCTGCTTCGACATCGCCCTAGACTGAAGCTCCCCCCCAAATTGTTCTAGGCTGGCCTGCTTCTCTTGTTTGGGATTTGGGTCGATGTGTGCCACTCTCTTCACCAGCTGCCGAAGTCCTCTCTTTCACATCTGCTGCGGCTCTGCCTCCTACTGATAGAAGCAGAAACGCCACTTTCCCCCCTTGGCAAAAGTGCATTATGGTGTGTGCGTAGATATCGGGGGCTTTGTAGATGTGCAGCGCACATCCTGCAGCTTGTTGTGAAGGATGCTATTGTTGCAGACCCCGTTCAGAGGGCCAGCAGACAGATGTAAATACCTGTAAAAACAGGAAAGAATGAGGAGACAGACAGATTGGCTGCTTGTTCCATAGTATCCTCGTGGTTATCTCTTTATTAAATGCATATTTTCCAAATGCTTTTAAAACAATAACATTTTCATTCTAAATGACCTATTAGCATGTCATCTTCATTTTCGCAAAACATCTAACTTTCCCTGTGGAAAGTTGTGAATCCGTCTCACAGACTATACATCCTATTATATACAGTGTGCAGCGTGCTACAGCTATTCCTTTTCTTTCTGCACACAAGGGGATGTCATATCTGCCAAGACATAGAACAACTCCTTTCTAATAACAAATAATAATGCATCTAAGATTTCTGCATATTGAGTACATTTAAATGTACATAACTGACTCTGCATCAGGAAATACTGCTTTTTACCATTATTATTGCAGAGTACCTGGAGCCTCCACCCTCCTAGTGTTTACATTAAGGATATCTCTTATTGTCTCCCATCTGACTCTCTGCACAGTTAATACAGCTGTATATAACATGGATTCTTTATTTTAAATGTTTGGGAGTTACTTCCTGCTTTAGGCTTACCTGTAAAAACAGGAAAGAATGAGGAGACAGACAGATTGGCTGCTTGTTCCATAGTATCCTCGTGGTTATGAGGGTAAGCAGGAACACATCACCAGTGCCACACCTATAATCTTCCCCCAATCCTTCCTGAACATAAGACCCTGTGCGTCATAATAACAGTCCCCTGCTGCTGCAGCAGAGAGCTGCATTCTCATAGTGACTTGTTATAGGCACCATATACCACATAGAAAACATAAACACATACCTTTCAATGTCACCACTATACATGACAATTACTTACTTTATACAATTGTGCACATACCTCGTATGTGTCACACTATGGAGGAAAATAGAGGGAGGTTGGCAGTTCTTCTTGATTCTTGTCGGAGGATTGCAGGCTACGTCCATCGTAGTGTCAAGGCTAGCAACCTTGAGAGGCGCAGAAAAGGGTAGGCTTTTCACAGCATTATCCAAAGCAGGATGTAGGCACTCAGTGGAACTCTACTTTGGAGATGTTGGAACGCCTTGTAAAGCAGCAGAAGTCATTTCATGCTATGGCATCTGACCATTCCATTTGGATCAGTAGTCCCTTAGGAAGGTAGGAATGGTTATTGATGGGGCAGGTAGTGGCAATCCTTAGGCCTTTTAGGGATGTCACTGAGAATATGAGCCAAGATACCGCTAATCTTGGCCAAGTCATCCCCTTGTTCATTCACCTTCAGAACAAGCTGGATGGAATTCATGTTGGTCGTGAAGTGGTTCCCGAAAAGGTACCTACTTGACGACGATGCCCCTCTGGTCAGGAGACTGAAGGAACGAACATGTCGATTTTCAGAACGGACAGAGAATTGCCACAAGTCAATGCTTGCCTCCATTTGTGACGCAAGGGTAAGGTGGCATTCCGTCAGCATTCGTTCACCTTTTTGAGGGCTAAAATGATAGACAGGGTGTGTGATGTGCAGAGGAAGATGGGGATGTTAGCGGAGGTAGAAGACCTGGAAGAGCCAATTGTTGAAGCAACTCAAGGTAGTAGCAACACAGCTCCTTCCTCTTGAGCTGCTGCATTTTGGCTGAGGCATTGGACAGTTTGGTGGGCCCCGCTGAAAGAAAGGAGCGTATCGCTGCCGAGATGGTCAAGGTGTACCTTGGCAACCTTGTTTGGCCTATAGTGCTGATGCCTTGACCTTCTGGGATGAGAAGAGGGATGTGTGGCCTGCCCTTTCCCTGGTAGCCCAGGAGCTCCTTTCTTGTCCCCCAACTACAGTGCAGAGCAAACGTGTATTTTTGAGTACTGGAAACACGTTTTGCCCTCAGCGCTCAATGCTCTCGCTACAGCTCATAGAACAGATGGCATACCCAAAATTTATTCTGCCAAAGTTGGGTTATCCCCCTCTCAGCTTTGAAACAGACTGAATTTCCAATTATCTTTTTTTGTGTGATTAGCAGGGCCTGTAGCTTCACCAAGTCATAGTGTGGCTGCACTGCTACATTGGAGCCACACTTTCACCCAACGAAGGTACTGTCACGTCCCTCGCCACCGTTGGCCAGTGCCCGGCAGCGTCTTCTACGCTGCTCACTGGCTGGGTGCTGAGCGAAGAGCCGGACCATGGCGGTCACATGGGATGCCGGATGGTGGGGTGTGGTTTGATGACGCAGTGCCCGCCGGGTTTAAAGCCCGGCGTCTCACTCACTCACTCCAGTGCCCAGACGTGGTTTCCACCTCCCTCAGAGCTCTCCTTGCATAAAATCGATTACCCGCTTGTGTATGACCTCGGCTATTATTGACTACCCGCTCTGTGTACCAAACTTGGTTTGTCTGAGATCCTTTCTGTGTACCGACCTTGGCATACGGCTGACTACCTCTCCTTGTGCTAAGAACCACTCTGTCCTACTGAGTAGGGATGTGCGTTTCGGGATTTCAGAATTTTCACGAAATTTCCCGATTTGTGTCTTCGGATCCGGCCGAATTTCCGAATCGGATTGGACCCGAAAACCGACAGATCCCTAAAGTTTTCCGAGCCGAAACGAAAAATTTTCGGATTTTTCGAATGGACTTGAAATGTGTCAAATCGAAATTTATTTTTGCTCTATTCATGATTTCGGTTCCATTCGTGATTTCGGTTCCATTTCGGTAATTCTGGAAATCGTATATTTAACTATTATCGGTTATATCGCTGATTCTGTAAATTTTGTTTTTGTAAATGCGTATCACTTGTTTCTTGTGGCATTCGGGTCAGTTTAGCGTTTTTTAAATCGTTTTGTTCATTTTTTTTGTTCCTTGGCTTTCATACCATTTTAATATGATTAAATAAAGTTGTGAAATGTATATTCAATTATTCATAAGAAAAAAAGGATCTTTATTTAATAAAAAAAAACACGATAGAATCGCCAGAATTATCGTATCGACAGAATGAATTATCGGATCCGAAAAACAAACCAAAAATTTATTATTCTAAAAAAATATATAAAGTATAAAAAAAGTAAACCATAGTAGTTTACGTCAAAACGAATAGAGTTATAGACTTTGAAACGAGGAGAACAGACGTTCCGAAAAAACGAAAATTTCCGAAATCATGAAAAGTCGATACAAAAAAACGAGCAAAGTGACCCGAAAACACGAAAAATGGTCAATATTCCTAAAAAAAAAATGTAGACGAAAAACGAGCCGAATCGAAACAGAAATCAGTCGAAACGAGCCGAATCGAAAATTTTAAACATCCGAACAAATCGAACCGAATCGAACCGAAAAAAAAAAATCGGTGCACAAGCCTAGTACTGAGTATATTCTTGCCGTCTACTGTCTGTTAACCCTTTGGGGATACCTATCTTTGTCTCTGGATATAGATAGCTGTGCCGGCCATATAAGGATCGGAAGGGTAGTTACTGTATTGCGAATAGGGACCAGTACCATAAACCCTAGAGGGAATCGCGACAGGTACTTGGAAACACCACTGGGTCGAGAAAAGTGCCAAAAAATGTCAACCCCAAATGCACATACTGACAAAAAGAAACCTTGGTAGAATGGACGTAGGGACTATCGCAAATGGGAAATTTAAGCAGCAGCAGGAGAAGCTTCATCGATGAAGCTTCTCCTGCCTCGTTCGAATTTCTCATTTTGAAACACCAGTTTGGCACAGTTGAAACTAAGGCAAACATCGTCGCTTAGTGAATAACTCCCTAATTGTTTGCTCTAAATTGATTAACGCTTTGCGGGACCTTTACAAAGTACAGCTGTCACACAGAAATCATAGTTTTTTCCCTCCGAAGAAGCTTGAATTCTGTAAATCACACTATAAACTGATTTGTTGTGTCTTTTTAAGGTTCGTCGGAATTCATTGTAACCTTGTTCCACCCAGACGGTCACGCAGGTTCTCGCAAAACTGCTTAAAATAAATATTTTCAGACAAAACGCACTATTGTCTTCTTGTTTTCTTTCCTGTTTGAAGGATTCTAAGAACTGGGTAAAGGGCGCCAGGTCATTACAGTTTAAATGGTGTTGCAGGACTTTGGCATGGTCTTACAGCGCCACCTGCAGGACAGCAACGTGAACTTTCTAGATTAGGATATGGAAGAAAAGCACCGGGGATAGCAACGAGATTTAAAGGGTCACTCTACATACTCTGACCACTTTAGCTACTTAAAAGTAATCAGGCTTCGTGGAGTGCACCCCCTACCTCCCGGTCCCATTTTGCAAATATCGCTGTGTGAAGCAGAGGAGTTTCCTATTTTTTTCCCAAATATCGCTGTGTGTAGAAGAGAAGTTTCCTCTGCCAACATAGCTGTCACTCAGCATACGATGGCTTGAATGTGCTAGTCGGAGTCTGATGATGTCAGCTTGCTTTCTGTGATAACATCATCCTGTCTCCTAACACTTGCAGCTGCGAGCGTTCTGGAAGAACGGAAGGCCGTAATGCGCTGAAGCTGGAGTCGCCGAAGACTCATGAAAAATTTGGAGAACGTTGCCGAAGAGCACCGAAGTGGTATTGGTGAAATCCACCGAACTGCAAAAAAAACTGAACTTTCCTATTCTCCTAATAGGAATTTAAACCAATAAAATGCATTAAAATGTGTCTAAATAATAAAAAAAAGGTCCTTTAACCCCATAAGGACCACTGACGTAAATGGTACGTCCTGGGGAAAAAGTCCCGTTAAGGACCAAGGACGCTCCATGTACGTCATGGTTCTCTAACCTCCTCCCTGTGGATACTCACTTCTCTGGCCGGGGTCCCACGTTGGTTTTATGGGTCCCAGTCATCACCCTGACGCCACTCTGGCACTGCCGGGGGGAGAGCCTGAAAGGTGGGGGGAGTCCTTTGGACCCTCCCGAATGGATAAAGGTAAAGAAAAAAAGAGAGAGGCACTGCTGGAAAGGGCACAGTCTGCCCTCTCCAGTGGTGCCTCTCTAACTCCTTAGGTGACGGATCGCAATTCTGCACTGATCGGCACCGGATTGCGGTCCAGAGGTGCCAAGCCACCGGGGCCTCCCCCGGCCACTGAGGTCATCGCTATATGCACAATGACGTCAGTTGGACAGTTAACCCCCTAGCTGCCAAGTGGATATATGTGTGTCCAAAGGACCCCTTATCTCCCGATTTGTGGCAGCTAAAGGGTAATTTTTGGTATCATTGGAAAGGCCTGATCATGGCCTTTCCAATGATACCAAATATTACCATGTGTGGTGTAAAAAAAGAGAGAAAAAAAAGTGCGTTTTTAAAAAAACATTTTTTGTTTGTCGGGGGGGGGGAATAAAATAGGATTTCAAGTGACGTTTAATCATGATGAGCATAAGACAGTAAAAATTAGCTCAGCACACAGAGGTGAAATGGCTCAGCAGTAAACGGGTTAAAAAGCAAAAACATGTAAAAATTGGGTATTTCTAAACTCAGGACAAAATTTCAAAACTATTTAGCCGGGGTCTTTTTTGGCAGTTATAGATTTTGAAGAAGTGTGTTTTTTCCAATTTTTTCATAAATGTTTTTATAGTAAATTATACGAAATGATGAAAATAATGGTATCTTTAGAAAATTCAATTTAATGGATCGAGAAAAACAGTATATATGTGTGGGTTCCATAAATGAGTAAGAGGAAAATTTGAGCTAAACACAGACAGCGTAGAAATGTAAAAACAGCAGCGGGCACTTTCAGACAATGGTAAAAATGCCTGGTCACTATGGAGTTAGAAATTAAAAAGATCTGTTACAGAATAATAAAAAACACCTTTTACAAAATTGGGAAACAAAAATTTTGTTTAACAAAATACAAAAAGGTGTTCTAAAAAATAAAAAGGCTTTTTGCTGAAAATGAAAAGAATAATTAAAAAAAAAAAAAAATTAAAAATGATATTACTTTTTTTACATTGAATCCTATGGGATTCGCCTGTTTAAACCCGAACTGAAACATCTATAATCAGGTCATTTCACTGACACTTCGGAGCAGTTTGTGGTTCTGTGAATAGATTAACCATTACTTCTCCATGGGACAATTTCGCTGCTGCTGATCGCCAGACTGCACCGTATTTTGTCGTCAATTCGCCATTATTTGGCAAATTGAGTTTAGTGTATAGAAGAATTTGCCCGAAATTGCACCTGAACATTGAAATTCACAGTTCGGTGCAATTCGGTGGTTAGTGAATAACCCCTTAAGTGTTAAGTGATTTTGCATTTTCAAAATCACTTAACACCAGGTTCTGAGAGCCAGTATTACCTTCTGAACACTGTCTCGAGCCTAGAAGAACGAGCCATGTTGAAATATTGTGTTATTCTCCTAGTAGCCATAACTGAGGAATCTTGTACAAAGTATATCTGCCAATAACTTACAGTAACCAGCCAGAATGTCGTTTATGATAACCAATGTGTGTTTTACCATTGAAGTGTTAAGCCCACCCACCACGTCAAGGCACCTCTTTCAAGGCAGGTCCTACCCTAATGTAACCAAATAATTCTATCCATGTCCGATGTGCAATATGCAATGATGTGTCCAACATGACATTATAGGAAATACCGCTGATATTTCCCTTCCTTGTACACGTTTCCACTTTGGGATTGGAAAAAAAAACACGGAAAGGAGCAGCAGCAAAAAATTACCTGGCTGGGAATACAACAAAATCTATATATATATATATATATAGAAGCAACAGTCCTGACTGACTCATCAACGCCCAACTGAAACCGTTTAACCTAGGAACGTGAAATTTTGAAGGTACACAGTTTTTATGACGTGGGCACCCACTAAGGAAGGACTTTTGGAAATTCCGCCCCATAGGGGGTGAAAAAGGGGTTGAATATTTTAAGCGGGATACCTATAGCTCAAAAACAGAAGATGTTACAGGCCTGAAAACTGGTATTTAGATTTGTCTTTAAAAAAAAAAAAAAAAATCTTGTTTAAAAAAAACGAAGATGTTGCAGGTGTGAAATTTAGTATTTACAATCTTCGTGCAAAAAAAAACAAACGTGTTTTACCATTTTCCAAAAATCCAGTTAAGGGGGGAATCTGGGGAAAGGGGTGTGAATACTTTTATCAGTATACCTATATTTCAAAAACCAATATGTTACACGTGTGAAATTTGGTATTTACAATCTTTTTGAATAAACACCTGTTTTACCATTTTTCAAAAATCCCAAGTGGGGTGTGAAAAAAGGGTGAGTGAATCCTTTTAAACCGGATACCTATATCTCAAAAACAGAAGATGTTACAGACGTGAAAATTGGTATTTAGATTCGTCTAACAAAAAACCTCATGTTTCTTTTAAAAACAATTTTAACAAATCCCAAAAACCACGCGAGCGAAGCCGTGGGCAAAAACTACTATACAAATATGCACAAAAGCACAGAGCGAGAAAACGTTTTTTTTGTGCATATTTTTATATATATTTTTTGTATTCCCAGCCAGGTCATTTTTTGCTGCTGTTCCTTTCCGTGTTTTCTTTTCCAATCCCAAAATGGATAGGTCTTGGTGAGGGTATAAAATAAACCCACCATCTTTTTGCCTCTTGGCTGAGAAACAGTAGGAGGACATACAGTTGCTGTTAGCCAATTATTTGGTTACATTAGGTTAGGACCCACCTTGAAAGAGGTGCCCTGACGTGGCGGGTGGGTTTAACACTTCAGTGGCCATTCAAGTAAACTAAACCTTCAGTAGTGTTTTGTTTTGTTTTGCATGGAGCTATTGGAATAAGCGCAAACGACAACCTGTTTTTCTTGTTGTATTTTATAGATGAAGTGCAGCCGCCCAGCAGGGGTCAGAGCGCAAAACCGATTTTGTGCAAACGTGTGTATTACGTCTGGAGGAGTAAGTGTACCGGCGCGGTTGGAATCGGGCACTAAGCGTCACTTTTTCAAGCCATCACAGTGGTCCTAGTTCATAAAAATTAAGCACGCTTTTTTGGGGGGGGGAAGCAAAAACATACATAGAAAAGAATCTAAATGAGACTCTGCTTTTTTTTTTTTAAATTAAAAACTTTATTAAAAACTAAAGAAACGTCCATACAAATGGCATCTGCTGATCACATGACGATGACGGATCCACCTTATGGGATGAGAGAGGTAGAAACCGAGCAAAAAAGAAAGATATACATATAAAGTACAAAATAGCACATTAATTAAAAGAGGAAAAATATAAAAGAGGAGAAAAAAAAATTATAGAAGAAAAAAAAGACCCCAAAAAAACAGTCTGGGGGCAAAACATCCAACCTCCCAGGGCACTCTTCTCTCACGTCTTTAACTGTTCCCCATCATTCCCAGGATACTAATCTTCTCTTAAATACACTGCTGCAGATTTAGTTTTCTACTTGATTTTTAACCCTTTCACTATCAAGTTGTTTTCCATAAAACCAAGTCTAGGACCCAGTGGATTTGTGGAAAACCACTTTCTATTGCAGACAGTTTAAAAGTGAAAAAATCCTTCATAAAATATATATTTTATAGACCATAAACTTATTTGACAGGTATAAGGGCTCCCCCTGCTGGCCAGAAAATTCTACTACACGTCTTTCTCTAAAAGGAAGAAAAAAATAAATAAATCGGATCTTCAAGCTGTTCAAACAGTTTCAGCACCTTGGCAGACATGTCCAAGGTGCTGAAAATTTGAGGGTATATTCTGGAGCCAATTTGCAAATGGATTTAAATTTGCGGTAAACGAAATTAATTTGCATTGCTCCAGAATAAACCGCATAGAGTTTATGCAATGCTGGGCTTCTGAACGTCAAGTATACTGGATCATGGTAGCGAAGGGGTTAAGACCTTTCGCCCCCAACTTGTTATTTGGAAATGGATTAACAATTAAGAGCCTAACAAAATTTTATTTATTTAGAAAAACAAAACCCTAGAATATATATTTATATTTACAGCGAGTCGTGATCTGGTGTTATCCAGCTGTTATCTATGGTGTGAGAACTTTAATCAAGGACGGCTAGATGAGAATTACTCAGGTACTAGAACAGGGGTCAGCAAACTCGGCCCTCATGTTTTGGAACTACACCTCCCATAATGCTCAGCCATTCATTAGAGTGGCCAAGCCTCATGGGAAATGTAGTTCCAAAACATATTGAAGGGCTAAGGGTGCCGACTGCTGTACTAGAAGACACATGTATCCATTTACTAAAGGAACGAGATTCCACAGACTGGTTCCATTTGGCTCGGATAGTCGAGTTGGACTTCTCGGCGTCAGCAGTGCTAATTGCGCAAGTTTACAAGTGCAACCTGGTTACCAAAGCCTCGTTGACCGCAGCAACCTGGTTACCAAACCCTCGTCGACCGTGCAAGTTGACTAATGCAACCTGGTTACCAAACCCTCGTCGACCATGCAAGTTGACAAGAGCAACTTGGTTACCAAAGCCTCGTCGACCACGCAAGTTGACTAATGCAACCTGGTCACCAAAGCCTCGTCGACCGTGCAAGTTGACAAGTGCAACCTGGTTACCAAAGCCTTGTCGACCACGAAAGATGACAAGTGCAACCTGGTTACCAAAGCCTTGTCGACCACGAAAGATGACAAGTGCAACCTGGTTACCAAAGCCTTGTCGACCACGCAAGTTGACAAGTGCAACCTGGTTACCAAAGCCTCGTCGACCACACAAGTTGACAAAAGCAACCTAGTTACCAAAGCCTTGTCAACCGCGCAAGTTGACTAATGCAACCTGGTTACCAAAGCCTTGTCTTCTGCGCAAGTTGACAAAAGCAACCTGGGTTACCAAAGCCTCGTCGACCGCGCAAGTTGACAAGAGCAACCTGGTTACCAAACCCTCGTCGACCATGCAAGTTGACAAGAGCAACCTGGTTACCAAACCCTCTTCGACTGCGCAAGTAGACAAGTATAACCTGGTTACCAAAGCCTCGTTGACCGCGCAAGTTGCCAAAAGCAACCTGGTTACCAAACCCTCTTCGACTGCGCAAGTAGACAAGTATAACCTGGTTACCAAAGCCTCATCGACTGCGCAAGTTGCCAAAAGCAACCTGGTTACCAAACCCTCTTCGACTGCGCAAGTTGACAAGTATAACCTGGTTACCAAAGCCTCGTCGACCGCGCAAGTTGACAAGTGCAAGCTGGTTAGCAAAACCTTGTCGACAGACACACACTCTGCATTGAATAAGCCAACAAACCTGAGGTAAGTTATGTTTATATCGAGTCTCGTTGTGTCAAGATCTCAGGCTGGGCAGCTTTCCACGCACTTACGACACCAAAATGTTGTTGGCGACCATGCCTTGCAATGGAAAGGGTTAGGTTTCACCTTCAGGAAGCTTTATAATGTGTTACAGATCAAATGGCAACAATTAATTACATTTCTTTATACTCCCAAATGCAAAAGGAGTCCAGCTTTATGGCTTTGGATTTTTAACTTTTCTAGTTAAATACCCTCCACTGTTGTCCATCAGTCTCTCAACACCCAACGCTTTCATATCGAGGCGCAGTCCAGCCTGACGACGTCCACATCCGCTACTAGTTTATACCCTGTGGTTGGCCATTTTGAGTTTCCGAGTGGCCAACATCGGCGCTGTCTTGCGAGCTGTTGACGCAGCTCTGTAGGTATCTACGCATGTCTTTCATCACCGGCCTCAGGACCTGGATGAGAGCGCTGAGCGCCGCCTGAGTCCCCTCCATCGCCTGGGCTTGACGCTCCTGGGCGCTGGCCTGCACTTCCTGCGAACGGCGGATCATCTGCAGGATGTCGTTCTGCTGCTCGAGGTGCTGCGCGATCTCCTTTATGTGTAGGTTGGTCACTCGCTGCTCTTGGAGGAGCCGAGCCGAGTTCAGGGCGATGCGATTTTTCAGCTCCTGAGGTTTCAGGGTGACGTCTGGGGACGGTGAGATTATCTCTACAGGGGTGTCCGAGCCAACCGTGTTGGAGGCCTCCGTTGTACAGTACTCTACCACATTCTCCTCTAGTGTATGGTATGTTGCTTCTGTTGGAACTAGGGGGAAAAACAGAAAAGATACGTCACTCGACATTAGCGCCGGCACTGATTTCTTTTTTTGCATTCATTTTACAAACAGTCGTGATCGTGGCCCATACCCGGCAGCATTTCCCACTGTGACAGTCCATACCGTAAACCATTTATACAATAAAATGACTAAAATGAAACGTATTCACACACACACAAGATCACATTAAGCGCAAAAAATAATAAGGTTTTACGAGTATGTGACGGTATATAGAGCGTGCAGGCGAGAGCATGTGACTGTATATAGAGCGCGGGCGAGAGTATTTGTGACTGTATATAGAGCACGGGCGAGAGCATATGACTGTATATAGAGCGCGGGCGAGAGTATGTGTGACTAGAAAGCGCAGGCGAGAGTATGTGTGACTGTAAATAGAGAGCGCAGGCGAGAGTATGTGTGACTGTATATAGAGAGTGCGGGCGAGAGTATGTGTGACTAGAAAGCGCAGGCGAGAGTATGTGTGACTAGAAAGCGCAGGCGAGAGTATGTGTGACTGTATATAGAGAGCGCAGGCGAGAGTATGTGTGACTGTAAATAGAGAGCGCAGGCGAGAGTATGTGTGACTGTAAATAGAGAGCGCAGGCGAGAGTATGTGTGACTGTAAATAGCGCGGGCGAGAGTATGTTTTACCACAATTTATGACCAAGTGCTCCAATTTCTAGGATCCCAATCCAGGCCGTGCATGGCTACTTATACGTGAGAGCGAGTATGTGACGGTATATAGAGAGTGCAGGCGAGAGCATGTGACTGTATAGAGAGCACGGGCGAGAGTATGTGTGACTGTATATATAGAGTGCGGGCGAGAGTATGTGTGACTGTATATAGAGAGCGCGGGCAAGAGCATGTGACTGTATATAGAGCGCGGGCGAGAGTATGTGTGACTAGAAAGCGCAGGCGAGAGTATGTGTGACTGTAAATAGAGAGCGCAGGCGAGAGTATGTGTGACTGTAAATAGAAAGCGTGGGCGAGAGTATGTGTGACTGTAAATAGAGAGCGCGGGCGAGAGTATGTGTGACTGTAAATAGAGAGCGTGGGCGAGAGTATGTGTGACTGTAAATAGAGAGTGCGGGCAAGAGTGTGACTGTAAATAGAGAGCGTGGGCGAGAGTATGTGTGACTGTAAATAGAGAGCGTGGGCGAGAGTATGTGTGACTGTATATAGAGAGCGCGAGCGAGAGTAAGTGTGACCGTATATAGAGAGCACAGGAGAGTACATGTGATGAGAGTGTACGTGACAAGAGTACATGTGACGGGAGTACATGTGAGGAGAGAGTATGTGACGAGAGAGTTCTATGTTATATGTGCGAGTGAGGCAGTTGTTGTCGTGTATGTAGGAAGGGGAGGATCTGATCACAATATGAATATGAAGCTCCTGGCTCAATCTATTGCTAAAGCACGCTGCATGTCTCCTATAGGCCGGCGCCACTGATCTCACTAGACATGGAAACAATGGCAGATCGGATTGGACCTCAGATTGCCATGCCAATGCCATGCCAATGCTTTGAGCAAGATGGCGGCACCCTGTAGGCAAGTATGAAAGATGTACTCACAAAACAAAAACGGCGCGCGCTCAAAGGGCATTGCATTTATCCACAAGTTGACCGTGGTGGGCATACGAAACGCCGGACCGAACCAGGAGATACGGTATGTATGTGCCCCCCATCACTCACTCTGGGAGAGCGTGACAGTGCCGGGCGAGCTAATAGCCACCTGCCCGGGGATGTCGGCCGGGCACTCGCTAATGGGCATGGTGAGGAAGGCGCTCTCGCCCAGCAGGTTGCAGATCCGTTGCTGCATGGGGGTCAGCACGACCAGCTCCCCATCCGCCTCGCCCTCCATGGTGGCACGCGCCTGCGACATCTTCCGACGCACATCTGTTTTCAGGTCGGACCACTTCTTCTTGACCTCTGTGAGCTCGCGTTGGCACGTGCTGATGGCGTTGACGCGCTTCAGGATGTCGTGCCAGGCGTTGCTCTTGGTCACCAGAGGCACACCAGCATTGAAGTGGTTAATCAGGATGTGCTTCTGCTTCTCCATCTCCTCCATGATGATCTCCACCTCCTGCTCCGAGAAGTTCATCTTCCTCTTCTTGACTGGCGTAGCCATTTCCCCCCTATCTACCTCCTCCGCCAACAATGTGGAATAAGCCGCAATACGTAAATTGCGTACGCTGAGGGACGGAGGGCTACGCAGCGTAACCGCTTCGAGAATCTACCTCTTTATCACGTCCGTACGCAGTCTTACAAGCACGGCGGAGCCGCCTACTCGCTCGCGTCCAATTGGCAGAGTCAGCTGCCACTCACGTGTCGCAACGCCTCACTCCCCGATAATGCTCCACACAGAAGTCAGGCCGGGACGCATCTGTGATTGGATAACCCGCCTGCCCATCACTCAAAACACGCGGTGATTGGATGCTGGTTCCAGAATGCTTTGCTGGCAGTTTTCTGAATAGGATTTTCGTCTGTTTCTGACGTTTTCACATGTAAATTAAAGAGAGCGTATATTTTGTTCATGGCGAAGGAACTGCGTAAGAACTTTATTATTTTAAGGCGAAACCACTTATGCCTTGAATTTTCCCTCCAAATCTCTAGTCTGCTATTGGTCGCCGAGTCTACAAAATCGCCGACACTGTAGCCAATGAGATGCGCCTATGACGTCAGGGACGCGGCCCACCACCAAACTGGTCCCTGATTGGCTATGTTGAGGAAGGGGGAGTGGGAATTTTAGGGGTGTGGCTGTGCGTGTGGAGGTGATGCGTTTCCGGTCGCCATATGCCGGTGTTTGATTAAGCGAGATAACGAGTTCATTGCGCATTCCAGAGCGTGAGAGGTCTCTGCATTCCCCGGTACACCCCGCCGCTACTCCTCCATGTCCCGTCCCCGTACGCTGGTGTCGCCGCTGCTGAGCGGTGTGTTCTGCCAGTGCGACCCGCCTCGTTCTCACGACGCCCAGCACCCCCTGGCCGCCGCCTTGGCCGCGGACCCTTGCGGGGGAGCCCTGTGCGGAGGTCCCGAGCACGAGCACCGGCTGCTGATCCTCTTCCAGGAGCTGGACGTCAACAAAGATGGCGCCATATGCATCAACGACCTGGCCGTGGGGCTGCAGAGACTCGGGGTGCACCGGACGGAGTTGGAACTGAGGGTGAGCGTCGCCAGAGGGGGAGGGGGGCTCTGTATTTCACACGTGGGGGTCACATGGAGGGAGGGGCTCTGTATTATACATATTTGGGCCTAAAGGGGGGGGGGTGTATGAAATGTACTCACGTAGGGTCTGGTGATGCAGGAGTTGATGGGTTGAATGTGTGTGACAGGACCTGGTAAATCCAGGGCCTAAACCTTATTGGATTATTATACACTATGTTGACACACACTAGTATTTGGCTTCTGAGTTTGTAATATTTTTTTTTTTTCTAGCTCTGATGTATGTTTCTTCCTGAGCACGTGTTTTGTGTATGGAAATGTCAAACTCTGGCCTCCCAGATGCTTCTAAACTCCCATGAATCTCTGGGCATGTAATGCATTCTGGGAATTGTAGGAAAACCCGGGGGGAGGTTTGAGATCCCTAGTCTATATAGTTTTGTCTATATACGTGTGTTTAGAAGTCTATTAGGGTTAGGTCTGGATGTCTGGAGAAGTTCCAGTCAGCGCGCATGTATAATCGATCAGTGCGTCTTCTCCACCGATTTCATGTGCGAGTTCTGAATTCAGGTCAATATTTTCTCCTCCCGAAATTCAGGTTTGTGACCTGACGCCAGCTGCTCACAGCCGATGAAAAATTAAGTGCACCTAGAGTGCACTATGCCGCTTCCCCACGTTGCGCATCACATTGTGGTGTGGTGCGGCCTTAGGCTTGGGTCAGACAAGCACACTGTGTGTCTGTCGCAGCGTTGTGATGCTTCGGGGCCAGCCACACGCACAAATTGCGTGTGCTACAGCGGACATGCTGCAGATGTTTTGAAAGCCTCGCTGTCGAAGAGCAGCGACATGCGTTCGATGGGGCTGCAGAGCACGATCCTCCATATCAAATCAAAATAAGCTTTATTGGCAGGACCAAATACATTTTAGCATTGCCAAAGCATATGGGGAGGAGGGGGGGGGGTAGTGGGACATATATATGGGGGGTGGGATGGGCAAGTCCATGGACATTATCAGGGGTAAGGGATAATGTGAAGGGGGATGGGGGCGAGTCTGTGTTGGGGATTTATAAGTCCAGGATCTCTCATGTTCCTCTCAGTCTGTGACGTATTGGGCAGATATTTTCACCGCCGGCTCCTCTTCTCCCAGTATGATGTGGAATTTCCTCGTCTCTTCTATAGAGGTGAAGTCCGGGATGAGAGCGGAGAGTCTCTGGAAGTGAGTTTCCCTCAGTGCTGAGTACTTGGGGCACTGTAGGAGGAAGTGGACCTCACCTTCCAGGGCCTCCTGGTCACAATGCTGGCACAGTCTATTCTCCCTGGGCTTGTAGGTCTGTCTATGCCGCCCTGATTCGATCTCCAGGCTGTGGGCGCTCAGTCTGTACCGGCTCAGGATCTGTCTGTCCTTGGGGTCATATAAGGATCGAGCCTTGCAGCGCTGAGCACACAAACTGCGCTCAGCGATGCGGCCAGACGGGCGTCAGAGTGGAAGGAACAGCCCCGGCCTTAAGATTCTGCTCCTTTTTTTTTTTTTTTTTAGACAACTCTCTGCTTCTTTCCGTGCCAGAAGCAGAAGGAACCAAATATGTTGACTGAAAATGGAGCGGATTCTTGGGATTAACCCTCAAACTGACAACATGACTGGTTTTTGTACCACATCACAGGTTTAACCTCAATTCTCCTTGGAAAAGTAGTGATTAATCAGGCAGCATGGTTTATCGATTCGTATGAAGCTTCGAAGGTGGTAGCAGGAATGTGTCGCCCACCTGTCTGTAAAGTTTGGGGTTGCCAGCCAGTAGCTTTTTGAGGGGTTGGGTCTCTGGAGCCAAAATGCCAAAGGGCTATTGCGTGCTACTGACTTCTAATTCAGTGCATTGAGGGAGGCGTCTGATCGCCTGTGCGGATTGTCAACTGCCTGACAACTAACGTAGGAGAGCTGTGCGCCTCAATCTCTCTCCCTGATAAACCTGTGTCAGCTACACACTGCATGAGCCAGGGAAAGGGGTTGAATTTTGGTAATCAGAAATTAAAGTTGTTGTGACATTCCCTGTATGTGTGTACACCTAGTTTAATTCACTAGAGAAGCTCGTGGTGATGCACCTCTACATGGGACATCCTGGATCTCTATCTGGTTTGCAAAACCAAACATTGATTCACAAGACTGTTGTTACATATTGCTGAAAGATTAGATCCTTTAAGGTGCTTGAGTTTGAGGTGGTTCTGAGACGTTGGCCTTTAGCATTGCGGTGTGATGGGAACACAGCGCAGAAAACTCCCACCGCCTTCCCGTATCCCAGAAACAATGCTGATCCTGATAAAGCTCCATATGTGTCAACCTACACGTGCCCTTCGATCTTCAGTTATTCATTGAACTTTGCTATGAGGACCAGGACCTCTCCTAATCGGCCAAAATGTAAATCCACCTCTGTAATCCAGCAGGTTACCAAGATCCTGGGTGTCTCTACAATGCTGTAGAGCAACTTGCTGGGCCCTGAGGCATTGTATTCCAGGAATGTTTAAAATATCTATGGGAGGAATGTGCTCAGTGAGATGCTAATTGAATGACTAACATAGGCATGTGACCCTCCCACCCATTACTGACTAAATGTCATGGGATTAAAGGGACTCTCCTTTTTATCTTCCTGATTTTTATCTTCTTTTGGAACCTGTGAGGAAAATATAGGAGCTTGTACATGTTTTTAGTTACTCTTTCAGAGCCAGGCAACATTTTTAGGATGTTTTTGAATACTTGAAGACCCAGAGATAATCAAGAGCCTCGTTTTGAAGCACTGAAGCTACAAGACCCCTGTGTTTGTCAACATAGAGCGCTAACCTATTCTGCAGCGCAGGATAGTGGGGCACGCTCTGAATTTGACTCCCTTTGCCTAAAATTTGCATTTTCCACTATCCCCTTTTTAGGCACATGGTAAATCGCATTGGTATCTGCAGCCTGCCTTTATCACCACCTTTTTATTTACACCTCAGAATCTGTCTTGCCGTGTATATGGTTTTGTACATGTCAGTGATGCTCCGTATTGGTGCATCCATTGGGTAGGCATGTGAATTATCCACGGTATGGGTCGTAGTTTCAGTGACTCGGGTGGTGCCACTTATCTCCTGTGAGAGCCGGGTAAGTGGATCGGAAGCCCCCTGTGATTGAGTAGTGTCTGGAGTGAATTCTCATCATTTTATATAGCACCAACAGTTTTCGCAGCACTTTGAAATGACCAACGGAAACACATCCATAGGATGAAGACGAGGCGTAGGTGGCCCTACTCAGATGAGCTTACAATGCTGGGTGTTTGGGGTAAAGGTTCCAGCTGCTAATGATGTGACGTGGTCTACTCCATCATAAGTACCCACTGACCTCCACTGCAATTTGAGCATCTTCAGACGCCCTGACACCAAATCCAGGTGTGCTGTGGTGACTGGTCTTGTTGACTTTTGGCTTGAGTGATGGGTCATGGTGCCGGTTCACATCAATTGATCAGGTCACACCTTGCAGTCTGTGCCCCCCCTCAATGCTGGTTTCCCAAAACCCGCAAACCATGTGGCTGAACCTCTTTCTGAGTGTAACAGCAGAAGATACTGTTAGAGTTGCTCTCCTCATGCTTTTCAGTTTAAACGGACTTGAGCAAGGTGACCTGTGTTTGTGGCTTCCTGTGCCCTGGGATTGTAACGCTCCCATGCCAGGCAATACGCCATCTGTAGCGAACAGGCATATCAGGAGGGCTTGCCTGCCTAACGCAATTTATTTATTTATTTTGTAGACCTTCCTCCAGAAAATAGTCTGTTTTTTTTTTTAAGGGGGAATTATATGTTCAAGCATAAAGAAAAGCATGTTGGCTTAAAATATGAGCTCGCAAAGGTGCTGTCGCCTCCTGTTACCATGCATGGTGTGAACTTTCACCGCAGTGTGATTTGCATTGTGCTGACAACACGGATAAAGTTAAATTTATTAAAGAAATGGATCTATGTATATGTACGGAAGCCTTCTGTGTAGAAAGGAGCTTATACGAAGTTCTAAATCTTTTCTTTACCCCCCCCCCCCTTTCTAGTCTCATAGCCAGCATGGAAAGTCACTTGCCGTGTCGGTGTCTGCAGGCACATGGACATTCCCCGTGGCGAGGTTTGGAAGTAGAAAGCGGATCTACACTCGGTCTTGCTTCCCTAAAGGCTGTAATAATCGTTGGTGATGCGAGATACACATGCTTGCACATGCAATCGATCACACGGTGCAGCTTGCATTGGATCCTTCTTGCTAGTTTAAGGGCATTCCTGATTACACACCCCCCCCCCCGCATAGGATGCAGACATTAAAGTACGTATCCCCTCCGGGCCGTGCAGATTCTCTCTGAAGTGAGAGCAGGTACTTCTCAAACTCTGCAAACTGCTTCCAGCCACGCTACCCGAAGTAGCTATTTATTCCTCTTTCCTGAAGGCCCATGGAGATCCGTGATGAGAATCGGTGCGCGCACAGAATACCAAAGTATCCCTTTCCAGTGTGAGCTTTCATACGAGCTGCTCACTGCCTCTCGACGTGCACAGACTGACGTTTATGCTCACACTGGCTTTTTGTATTAAAGCAGTATGTTGCTATTTCACTCCTGTGTAGTTTGTCTTTTTCAGTTGCTGTTTCAGTCAGCCTCTTTGGGATAAACCTGAAGGTGTTCACTTCCCACGAATTTGGAAAGTGGACACTCGCTGTCTAAGGCTAGCGTCAGAGAACGCAGTGTCACGTCCGTGTCGCCTCACAGATTAATGTCCGTCGTAGCATTGACTTGTGATCGATAGAGACCAACACATGAAGTACGTGCGCACTGAAGTGCGCACGCAGGTGGCAACAGATGCCATTTAGGCCTTGACGTAAAAGCGCTACGAAGTACGCCCAGTGTGCGCCGCGGCCTGTGTGCGTGATGACGCAACGTCAGACGCAGCGCATTTGCAACATCCATCACGTTGACGCTCACAATTTTTTTTTTTTGGGGTCTGGCTGACTGTACCTGTCTTAATTTTAATTAATTTCGTTTCCCATATTTCCATTATTTTTTTTCTTCATCGGTCAAAAAAAAACGGATCGTGTGGTGTCTACAGTATCTTCATCAGTACATCTGTCCGTTATGCACACACGCAGAGTGCGCTCAGACTGCGTTCGTCTGACATTAGCCTAAATGTCTCATTTTATCGAGGGCTCCTTCTTAAAGTGCTGGAGCTCGCTCACGGGCACAGCTGTTCCATCCTATCTATACATGGCTACACTGTCTCGTTTACAGAAGATAAGCTGCGTTAATGCTCTTTGTCCTTTCCTCTTTCATTTTAATCCTTATCCTATTAACACACTTTTCCACTTCCTCAGCTCAGGTACTCTGTGCTTTGGGTCACCCTGGCTCAGCTTCAACCACGCAGCAGTGTCTCTAAATCCAGTGGCCCTTGGACATATATTATCTTAATTTTGGGGTGTGTGTCCTGATGACGAGCACTAGTGTCCTGCTCTACGGTGGGTGCCCGCTCAGGTCTCACAAGGTTGTGAGACCTGAGCGGGCACCCATTGTAGAGCATGAACGCGCTGTAAAACGTCCTACGCCCAAAGAAGTACGGGAGCTTCTTTGGGGCGTATTGCAGCGTGTTCACGCTGCAGTCTATGGCCGTGAACGTGCTACAACACGTTTGCACGCGTCAAATGCGCAGGTGTGAACCCAGCCTTACTCTAGTCAAGTCCCTTTGCCCACACTCACTCCCTTCCACCTCCACAACCTCCCCCTCTTTTTGTTCATGAGATTATTGTAAAGGGACACTCTACACACCCTGGCCACTTTAGCTTGTTAAAGTCGTGGAGTGCCCCCCCCCCCTCTTCTCACCCTGCTTTCGTGACACCATGTCTGAGCAGTTGTAGCGGCGTTTGTTTGGGGAGAAAGCAGAAAGGGGCTTAAGCTGCGTACACAACATCACTCTGACCAGGTGTCTGTGTTCTTTGTGTGTGAATCGTATGCAATTTGCATGTGTTCACAGTAAAGTAATATACACTATGCAAATTGTTACACAAACCTTGCCTCCTCCTTTTTTGTATTTTTTTTTTTTTTTCTTCATATCCATGAATCGATTTTTATGTAAATAATCGTTAGTTGCAGTCCTAATCTTATTGTGATTTTTCTGATTGTGTGGGATGTAATCAAGGGGCATTGCCAGGGGGTAGATTAGAAGTCTTCTAAACTCCATGTTTTATCTCATTCAGTTGCCATCTCTTATCTTGTAGTCCAGAAAACCAATAGACCTCCTGCAGTCTTATCTAAACATTCCCATCTCCACCTCATCAACTGTTTAATAATGTAGATTAAATAAACAAGAACCAAGAAGGAAAGCTTTTGGTAAATGTTGCATAATGGGAAAAATAAAAAAAAAAACAGATGACTAACTTTTTTCTTTTTTTACATGCAATTACTTCAAAGAAAAAAAGAGGCCATGTGTTTTTTTTATTTGCTTTTATAAGGTGTTTTATTTGTAAAACACCAGTAATCTACTTGGTTTATGGAAGTGGTAGTGTCCCTTTTTTAAGTTGATTTGCTTAGGGAAAGTGAATTTACATCTTTCTGTTTAACCTATTCATTACTATGCATGTGGTGTAGACGCCTGCCATCACGTGGATGAGTCATGTAACTGAGCGCGGCATGACCGGTTTACCAAGCATACGGGCTGCCTCCGCCTGCCAAGCATTACTCATTACTTGTGTAATATCCAGTGGTTTGATCGCTGCTCATAACTTAGTGAATTTAGCAAAATATAAGGTGGAATTTGCCTGTCTTTGAATATTGCACGACTATAAACTGCATCACTATCTTTTCTGCTTTTTTTATTTATTTTTTTAACGTCTACATAAGTACCCTGGATTTGACTTTCTGGAGCCAGGTGATAGTTTCACCTCCGGCTGCTAAATGAGATAATATATTAAATTAATTGGGCAGACTAAATGGGCCGAAAGGTTCTTATCTGCCGACATTTTCTATGTTTCTTTATGAATATCCAGACCGTTTGCCTGGTTCCTAAATTTTATAATACATTATTCTAGTCCTATAATTTATGTATTTTACCAGGAAGGATACATTGAGATATCTCATGTTCAAGTATGTCCTGGGTTCAAGAAACAATGAATTGTTACAAAGTAATAAAATGCAAGATATTAAACACAAATATACAGATTAGCACAGAAAATAAATATGTAGGAAATAGTCACTGTGTCACACGTTTACAGGTGCATTCTGTATATAGTAGGGATGCACCGATACCGATACTAGTATCGGTATCGGGGCCGATATTGCCGTTTGCACGAGTACTTGTTACTCGTGCAAACGGCCCGATACATCCCGCCGATACCGGAAGCTGGCGCTTCTTTTTATGAGGTCTGTTCCTATTGGAAAGCGTCACATGACATTAAATAAAAGTATCGGTACTCAGTATCGGTGAGTACTTTTAAAAAGTATCGGTACTCGTACTCAGTCTTAAAGTGGTATCGGTGCATCCCTAGTATATAGTCACTGTGTCACACGTTTACAGGTGCATTCTGTATATAGTCACTGTGTCACATGTTTACAGGTGCATTCTGTAGTCACTGTCACACATTTAGGCTGGGTTCACACCTAAGTGTTTTACAGCGCGCTCCTGCGCGCTGTAAAACGCTCAGTGAAATAACATTATTCCCTATGTGGGCATATCACACCTGGCCGTTTCTCAGCGCGCATGAACGCGCTGATAAACGCCCTACGTCCAAAGAAGTGCGGGAGCTTCTTTGGGGCAGTTATCAGCGCGTTTGCGGCCATATCCTAGCCGTGAACGCGCTGCAACGCACGTTCGCACGTTTTTGTATGCGCTAACGCACGTAAAAAAAGCACGCATTGCGCGACGCTGCGCTACGCCGTGGTGTGAACCCAGCCTTACAGGTGCATTCTGTATATAGTCACTATGTTACATGTTTACAGGTGCATTCTGTATATGGAAAGTAATAGTAAGAGGCGCTTAGAACTGTGTAGAGAATGCGTGTAACAGAATAAGGTGTGGGTTGCAAGCCCTTTAGGGATTAATCGGACACCCAGCCGGCATGAAGGAAATGGCAAGGTAAAAAGGAATCCCTTAGGTGCATATGTGTCAAGATTGATATGTATACTGCATGACACTTCTACAGTAAAAAACGTTTCTAGACAATGTTGTGGATCGACGTTTCAAAGATGTTAGTCTTTTCCAGATGATCCCTGGAAAGGGATATATAAGACAGACAAAAAGAAAACACAATTGTGCAGCATATGGCAGTAGTTGCCCCTTTAAGATCTCCCCTGTGGGTACTTACTAGACCCAGAGCCTTTTCGCCCCGGCTCTGGGAATGAACAGCATGTGATGCCCTTTTAGGTAGCCTCTAACCTCCTTTTGTACCGCGTAGTGTCCGGAATCCAGCAGAAGTTGTCATGGGAACAAAAGACCTCGGATCCGAAACTTTAAATGGCCCATTCCCAGAGCCGGGCGAAGAGGCTCTGGGTCTAGTAAGTACCCCACAGGGGAGATCCTAAAGGGGCAACTACTGCCATATTCTGTAAATATAGTCACTGTTACATGTTTACAGGTGCATTCTGTATATGGTCACTGTGTTACATGTTTACAGGTGCATTCTGTATTGAGGTATGTTAATAGAGATCTCTTACGTAGACTGGGGGAAGATTTGATGGTGTCTGGGAGGTTATTCCATAATTGTGGTGCTCTGTAGGAAAATGAGGACCGAGCCACTGTCTTTTTGTGTTGTGGTATTGCAAGGAAGGTGCTGGTCCTGGATCGGAGGTTATAGGATGAGGGAACTGCTAGGGGAAGCAGCCTATTCAGGTAGGGTGGTAGCTTCCCAGAAAAGCTCTTAAACACCAGGTTGGAAAGGTGAAGGGTTCGTCTAGAGTCCAGTGACAGCCAGTTTAGTTCTCTTAACATGTCACAATGGTGGGTCATGTAGTTACATTGTAGCATAAAGCGGCAGAATAACTCTCTATTGAACAAGATCGCTCAGCACAGGGTTTGTGAACAGCAGCAGTTTCTAGCCCAGCGGCACATTACTCCCTCTCCCCCCCCCCCCCTCCGTAATGTGTTGGCATTGAGGGAACCCGTTGCTGATCTGGCTGCTGTTTCTGCAGAGCTTCCAGGGATGTGACCCGGTGTATTTATGGCGTGCCTAACAGGAGGGATGCAACAATGTGCTTTTTCTTAATGCAGGATGCTTGCTAGTTTGAATGATGGACGTGGTAATGTCCAAGGCTGTGATTGGCTCATCCCCTGCTGCAGTGTGAATGCAGAGCGAGAGATGCCGGCTCCGGGGTGTGCGCCGCACTCATTTGCTGACTTGGCGGAGGAAGCGCAGGCTCCCAGGTTGGCAGCTGCACTGTGACTGTGCAAAATGATGCGCTGCCAGCTCTGCTCTGACCGTGCTTCTCACCCCGCCGGCCAAGGAACGTCGCTGTGATCAGGCTGCAGACTGTGTGTCCACAAGCAATTCTTGCATCTTCTAGATTTTATCCCACTTTATTTTGCATATCTTGCGATCTGTATAAAACTCCAAATGATGCAGTATCTCCGGCAGCTCCTGAGTGGGTACTTTCCCCGGGTGGCGTACAATGACTCAGACTCCCAGGAGAGATCCGCAAGCCCCCGGAGCACTGAGAGGACAGGGGAAGAGGCTCAGGTGGTCCTGGTGCTGGTGGGCCCCAGGGCGCTGTTTCAGAAGGTAATGTTTTGTCTGTAACCCATGGAAATGTTTTGTATAGAAGACACTGTTGTGAGCAATTGACTGGAGATCTGGCATCATCTGTTTGTATTGTATACTGGGTGTGAACCTGCTCCTTTTTATAATGTTAATTAAAAAACACCTTTTAGGACATTGTTATGCAACGCTGCATTGTGCCAGCAGAGATAAATCTCATTAAAGGCCAGGTACATTGTAATGCGTTCGGACATTCCTGATTAACACTGGTGATTTAAAGTGTCTCTCCCCCCCCCCCCCAATCATCATACAAAGGCTATTGTTTGTTCTTCTTGGCCTGGCTCCTGTCCTGAGAAATTCCCGGTAGCGCCGCTGATGCAACGGGCACACGTGGGCCAGATCCGACCTGTCCTTTTATCTGTCACCTACCTAGATAATCTCGCTCATCTTTCGTCAGAGCGTTTCATTTCCTAATTATTAACTCTCTCCCATTGTCGCGTGACCCGGGCTACCTTCCAGCTTGAGGGAGAAAAGGCATTTTGTAGGTCATGATTCCTGTCCTGTGACATCAGTCCTGTGCCAGTTCAGCTCCCTCCTGTGTAATATGTACCATGGGAATCACATGCCTGTGTTCTGTTGTTTTCACCTGTAACAGCATGTCCTGTATCTGTGACGTGCTACTTTCCTCCTGTCCAAGGAGCGCAAAACAATCAACAGACTCTTGTTTTTCGCAGCCTTTCTCTGTCAGTATTGCAGCATCTGGTCGTAAAATGGATTAAGAATTCGTAGCATATGAATCAAATAGAGCCTGGTTTAGAAATAACGAGGCCTGTGCTTTATACGCAGAGTATATATTGTCCCATGCCAGTCTGTTTCCACCTACTGTGACTTGTAACAACTTGTGACGGTTAAGACTGCGGGCACACGAGCAACTTTCAGAGCAGAAGGAACATCCGTGAGAGTGGACTTTCCTTCCACTCTGACGCCCGTGTGGCCACCCGTTGGTGTGCTCAGCGTTACAAAGCCGGTCCTCCTATGGAAGATCGCGCTCTGTAGCCCTGGCTGCGTCCATCTAGCTTTTTTTTTTTTTTTTTTGACGGAGGGCTTTTAACATTCGGTGGTAGCGTGCGCAATCGGGGCGCGCTACCCTGTGTGGCCCTCCCCGTCGATCCGTCACAAACCTGCAACGGACGCCGGGAAGTGTGATCACACGGACGCACTGAGTGCTCGTGTGCCCGCAGCCTTAGATCAAGGCTGGGTGGAGTAGAGGTATTGTCACTGCTCTGCATGGAGAGAGCCTGTGGAGTCATGGGTTCGATCCCAGCGAGCAACCTCTCCAGTAAGTGTCCTTGGCAAGACACCTAACGGTACATACTCGCCACCCAGGACATACTTAAACGAGAGAAATCTCAATGTATCCTTCCTGGTAAAATCCTTTCTCAAAAAAAAAAAAGGATGTCAATCTGATTTCCCCCCCCCCCCAAATGTTGATGGCCCGAAATCCTACGATCCCTTTAATCTAAAAATCACGGGAGCTGTAATTGACAGCCCTGATCTAAACCATGAATGGCAAAGTGCCCCCCCCCCCCCCCAAAAGATGTTTCTGAACATGATTTCTTGGTCATCTATTGCATTGATAAAATTCGGGCAATTGTAAGCGTCAACAATCAGGGGGCTGAGTTTGACAGCCCTGATTTAGATGGTGATGCATGTTTTTTGTTTTCCTTTTTAATGTGCATTAAATGTGAGATTAAGCTAATCCTAAAAGCCTGATAAATACAATGCAATAGTTACAAAGTATATTAATGCGTTAAATGAACTAATTTTTTTTTTTTTGGTCCAGAGGATGACAATAGTTTCCAGAGGGAATATTATGCATAAAGCTTTTGCTGCTTTGAATGGAGCCAACTGCAGCCAGTATTGTGAGATTGCCCACGGCTTAGTTTCAAAACCTTGCTTAATGATGCACTGTTTGGTAGGCCTCAAGCAGGCTAGATTTCCCAGCGACTTATTGCATATTTCATGCTGTCAAATCTGCTTTTTGCCAGTAAGTTACAGAAAGCCTTTTCATTGATAGTTATAGTAGTAGTTTCTAGTCCCTAAACTGTTGCAGAACTAGGGACATAAGGATTTAATTTTTTTTTATCTTGACTTTGAATTCGAAAAGTGCAGTTTAAAAAGCTAATGTAACACCGCAGGGAGAGGTGCACTCTTCCTTGTCTCGCTGTTTAGTGAATAGACCCCCCCCCCCCCCCCCCGATCACTTTCTTTGGATGGATGGAGTCATCCTTGTGAGATCCTCTGGACTAATCTCGTGAATGGGAATTCTTGTTTCCTGGCGTTTTGTGGCCACATCCTTTTCTAATGTAAAGCGCGTCCCTTTAGCACAGGCTCGCTATTGAATCTGGTGTAAGCACATGCTGCTCCATCCATTTAAATTCTACAGACCTCTGCAATCACTTGCCATATCACTAAATTTACATTTAAACTGGAGCCCTTTTACATTAACGCACAAAGTATTGACTAGGAATGCTGCATAACTTCACAAATTTAAGGCGAGGTAATAATTCCTCACGTTTATTCTTGTGAGAGGACCGAGGAAGCGTGCTTAATCCTGCAGAATGCAAATGCTCTGTGTTTACCTTCTCCCCTTGAAGCCTTGGCGTGCATGATGGTGGCAGAAGGTATATCCTCGCGTTTTATATTTAAAAGGAAACGAAGTAGCAAAACAAGAGGACATAGTCTTAGATTAGAGGGGCAAAGGTTTAAAAGAAACATCAGGAAGCATTATTTTACTGAGAGGTTGGTGGATACATGGAACAGCCTTCCAGTTGAAGTGGTAGAGGCCAAAACAGTGATTGAATTTAAGCAGGCATGGGATAGGCATAAGGCTATCCTAAACTAAAGAGAAATCCAGGTAAAGTATCCATGTAATTGGGCCGAAAGGTTCTTATCTGCCGACATTTTTCTATGTTTCTATGTTAGAACTTCAACTCCCATGATGCTTTACTCGGGGCCTCCTCATTCATCCTCAGTCATTCATAGCCATCTGGACACTACCCTTAGGTCCATTACCCGGTGACCCACAGTACTAGTCGCCGTATCTGCTCATGCTTTCCTATTGTCACGGACCTAAGAAAGCCTGTTTCCACAGTCTTGGATACGTAGAGATGGCTATCTGTTGGGTGGACACCACGCTACATCCCATGGTATAGGCCAGTAGTGGCAACCTTGGCTACCTAATGTTTTGGGAACTACATTTCCCATGTGGCTGTCACCCTAATGGGTGACTCAGTATCTTGGGAAAGGTAGTTCCCAAAACATCAGGTAGCCAAGGTTGCTGACCCCTGGTATAGGCAGACTAGTTGCCTCACTGTCTTGTCGATTTTGCTTTGTCGTGTTTTTTTTTTTTTTGTGTGTGTCATGTATGTAGGCGTCATTACCAGCGATGCAAAGTGGCTTTCTGCCCTGTGTATCCCAGGTGACTTGTTGTTTTGCACACTTGTTTTTTACTTTCAAGGTAATAAAGGTTTACGTTTTATTCATCCAACTAGGCACAGTATTCATCGAAGATTTGTAGATTCCCAAAAAAGCCTTTGTGTATAAAAAAACAACCTATGACTTTAAATGGATGTTGTTAATAAGCGCCAACACATTCTGCAGCGCTGTACATAATACCTTGTCTGAAGTGCCACAATAGCGGCAGCAATACCAAATTTGTTATTGGGGTGCGGGGACTTGGCATAAAGCGTGGCTATTGCCACATAGCGTGGCGCTCTGCAGCCCGGTCTCTGCAGGGCATCAATGGGTCCAAAGGCATTTGGCAAGCGATCCCGGCTTTTCAATAGGCTGTGTGACCTATAGATCAGACATACGCTCTTCTTTATCATATTAGATTTATGACGGGCTGGCAGGTAGTTCAGAAATAAGATTATAATACTTATAGAGCTATTCTGGCAATACGTAATATACAGCTGTGCTGGCTGGTGAGCGGGCATCTCTGGATTTAAATCCAGCAGCCCGGGAGGATGAGAATTTGCCCTCTGGCGGGTTAAATATAGGGATTATTCTTTTCCGGCCTACACAAAAGGGATTCACAAAGCGCCAGTGTTCATGGTGAAAATCGCTGGCATTGCAACGCTGCCAAACGCCGGCATTTCACAGCGCTAGAATCCAAAGGGTGACCGGAGCTTCACAGCGCAGCCTCTCCTGGTGCTCTTCGGATTTTGCAATGCCAGCGTTTGTTGGTGTGTTTTTTTTTTTCTTTCACCGGTATTTGCAACACATGATTCTAATTTATTTTTTTCTAACCTTGATGCAAATTGCTCCTGGTTTTAAAACCTATATACTGAGATCATATGGAGTAATGGTGGGTTTAGTATTTTATTTTTTTAAGAAGGTATTTTACCAGGAAGGATACATTGAGATTTCTCTCGTTTTTAAAGTATGTCCTTTTTAGGTGACTTGCCCAAGGACACTTACTGGAGAGGTGCTCTTTCCGGGATTCGCAGTTTTTATCCTTATATCGCCGCTTGTCATGAGTCACTGCCTGGTTTCTTTTTAATGTTTATTTTCTGTATGATGCTTTACTGGAAACCCATTGTATGGCGGAAGGAAATTCCAACCCGCTGCAGTCACCCTCTCTGTCCTGTTAAATCCCAATTCCCTTTTTTTGCAGTTACAAAGGGATGAGATTGTGCTGGGAATTTCCTAGTCTGTCCCTGTGATTCCTCATACTCTGTACAGGTTGGACTGACACATTGTAATCCTCGGTGAGACCGGCCTCCAGAGGGATTGGCTGGAGGTGAAAGGCTGGCCACATTAGCCGGCTTTAATTCAACGGGGTGGGCAGGGCACCTGGCAACCAATAGACATCCTGCCTCGCCACTTGTAAGGCTTGCAACGTGCCGGCTTTTTTCAGTTTGCAGATCCAAGTCCTACTCTGCAGGCATAGTAACACTGCGCCGCAGCCCGTGCAGGTGTGATCCGCACATTCAGGATGCTTTGTCTGAGCCTTTACGTGCCGGTGTTGGATCAGTCTCCGGCAGAGTTCCAGTATTTTGAGTCGGACGGGCTCCCTTCAGAACTGAAATCTATCTTTAGTCTGAGTCTCTTTATCCCGTCTGCGGAATTTTCCACCTACCGCCAGTGGAGACAGGTGAGCCAGCGCGCGGCGTTCACCATTACCCCGCACGCCTATCGATGGGAGTCCTGCAGCTTTATAACCATGCAAACCCACAGTAATGCTTACAGCGTATGGACTGGATTTCTATTAACCCTTATCCTCTTTCACAGAATATGGGTTTCTGCTTCAATTTCCAGTGTTTGAAAATATTAATGTTTATTTACTGTGGTTGTTTAAAAACCATTCCGGCGAAGATCTTGTCCTGCATTATGTTTGGTGTCCTTTATCCAGCATGCTCGGGACCAGACACGTTTTGGATTTGTTCTGGGTTTTTTTTTTGTTATATGCCAAGTGCTCCACAATATATGAGATCTTGAAAGGGACCTAAGCCTCAACGCAGAATTCCTTTAATATACACCTTTTTATACGTACATCCTGAAGGTCATTTTATGCAATATTTTTAATTTTGTTCCATCACACGAGGTCATGGTTGGAATTTTCTTCTGGGGTCTGCAAATACTCAATAATAATTTGACCTCCTGGACACTCATCCTGTGCATGTATAGTGTCTTGGTATTTGCATGTGTAGAATTGCACCGTAATTGTATGTTTCGGATAAAACGGTGGGTCTCAGAGACGTCGCACTTTAAATTCTGGTTTCACCACTTGGCAAATAACTCCCTTAATCCATTGTAATTTAATTTTCTCCGTTCCCTTTTGCACGTCGATGCCTAGCTGCCGCTGCATGGGTTTTAACTCCTCGTTTAGCCTCCTTTTTATAGGGACATTCTTCAGTTTAATTATGAAATTATTGGCACGGACGGCTCTGTCTTGTCCCGTGTCACACGCTATCTTTAGCTTGTCAGTACCCCGTGTCCCGGGAGTCCTGTGACAGCAGTGCAGTTTACAAAGGTCACTGTAAATCTTCCTTCTCACCCTTTACATGTCCTTCTTATTTAACCCTTGCTTATCATTTACTCTCCTGCCTCATCGTATGGTCATTTTAACCCCTTAAGGATCAAGGGTCTTTAAAGTAAAGGCATTTATGACGTAACAGTTGCGTCGTTGTTCCTTAAGAGGTTAAAAAGGTTTTGGCTGACTTGCGATCATGTAGCAAAGTTTTCTCCAGTGCTTTGTTTTTCCAGTGTTGTCACTTGTAGCAGCTTTGTTTATAATGTCTTGACCTTTTGCAAAATGTATCAATCTGGGTGGACTTAGAGCAGATATAGAAGAATCATATAAATTTTTGTTTTTACCTTATTTCATCCACAGAAAATCGTCAAGGCCGGCGATAAAGATCAGGATGGGCAGCTGGACTTTGAGGAGTTTGTTCATTACCTCCGCGATCACGAAAAGAAACTAAGGCTTGTTTTTAGGAGCTTGGACAAGAAAAATGATGGTTAGTAAAACGCACATCGTTTCAATACTCGCTTAAAAAAAAAAGTGACTTTTCAATCTCTAGTCACGTATCAAATCTTAATTCGTGTCTGCTGAACTTTGCTTTCTGTCCCACAGGATGCATTGATGCCCAGGAGATAATGCAGTCCCTCAGAGACCTGGGGGTGAACATCTCCGAGCAGCAAGCGGAGAAGATCTTAAAGCGGTGAGTTTGACAGTTTTTTGTAAATGCATCCAAGATCCTATTCCTCAGTGTCCTTTCCAATTTACGGCTTCATGTAGCCCACGTGGTTTATGTGCTCCTCTGTCCTGTTGTGACTCTTGTCCCCACTTCGTGAGAGCTGCCAATAAGTAGCTATAGGTTAAATCCTGGATGCCCAGATAGTGCCTGTTCGTTAATGCATAATTTTCATGCTTGCAAATAAACGGCAAAGGTGTTTTGATTAGAAGGCAACCTTTTTGAGAACCAGAAGTCGTAACTTTTGTTCTGTCTTTCCCTATTGCTTCTGTCTGTGTGACTGTCAGAATTAGAACGGGCCACCGATGGGGACCGGTTGCCCAGTAAGTATGTCTTCCACGTATGTCTTCTCCTTCCTGCCTTGTCTTGTGCTTTTTGTATTCTTCCCCATCCTGTGACTGATCAGAGGTGCTGTCTCCCTTCACTGCTTACCATTTTTCTGTGTCTCTTCTTTTTGCAGCATGGATAAGAATGGTACAATGACAATAGATTGGAATGAGTGGCGAGATTACCATCTCTTGCACCCTGCTGAGAACATCCCAGAGATCATTCTCTACTGGAAACACTCTACGGTAAGACCTCTTTTAATACTGGTTTGCACTATGCGGTGTGAGGGACACATGCCCTGTCCTTCCCGTGCAACCCAAACACTTGCACTTTATTGCAGTCGGCAATGATGTTTGCGTAGGTGGTGTTTAAGGGGCTGGTGTTTGAAGATCTGGCACAAGGACACCGCATAAGACTGGTTCCACTCAGGCTATACTGGAATATTCCACGCCCACATCTACAAGCATATGCATCGTGATAGCCGGATGCAAATGCATACTTGAGCAGTCAGATATGTAATGTGTGGTCATAAAAACGCTGTGCTGTGAAGCACCCATTCCAGCAATTCCCTGGTTCATAGATCGCCAGGAAAATGGCCTATACTGCTCTACTGGACACCGCAAACCAAGCAGAAACTGATCAGCTTGCTCTTCTGCACTTACAGATATTTGATGTAGGTGAAAACCTTATCGTCCCGGACGAGTTTACAGTTGAGGAGATTCAAACCGGGATGTGGTGGAGACATTTGGTTGCCGGTGGTGGAGCAGGTGCCGTCTCTCGAACCTGTACCGCTCCTCTGGACAGACTGAAAGTGCTCATGCAGGTATGTTTACTACTTATCTCTTTTCCCCCCCCCCCCCCAAAAAAAAATTAGGGTACCCAGCACATGCAGCCTTGCGTGCCAAACTGGCTACTAGTTTAAGGCTCGTGTCGTGAACACGGGAAGTGGTGCAATTCACAAATTCAATCTTTCACAATGCGTTGCAATAGGTTGTTCAGGACAAGCAGAATTGTGCAAACTATTACAAGGGTAAGAGGGTGGAATCATGGACTTTGTACCGCATTGCGTTCGTTCCCTACGTGTCTACATGAGAACATTACACAGCTGATTTAGGGCACACCACCTTAGTATAAAGAACACGGATTTAATTGCACATCTAGCATTTTGGCACTTGGCGTAATTTTTTTTTTTTTTGTCACCTGGCTGTCCAAAGTCCCATTATGGCATCTTTGAAGTAGTTATTACAAACAGGCTCACGTTCCTGTATCATGACTCTAATCACGTCCATCCAAGCTATAGTGCCTGCAAAAGAGATGTTGGACGTGCAGAGCTGCTGTTTAAATGAAGTTGCTGCTGTTTCTCAGTCATGTTCTTCTGTCGACACCTTCTCTTTTAATGTGGCCTTTTTATGGCAGGACTTGACAAATCCCCTGGTCAAGATGACACCGATTCCATATTACCTCTGGCTCCTGTGTTTCTGCAGATATGTTAGAAAATGTTACCCAGTTCTTATGTTACACATAATTCTGAGTTTGAAATGTATCAAACCTTGGTATATACCTTCAAATTTAAGGGTTGAGATCCTTTTAGGATGGACCTTCTCCACCAATAGATCTTATTACTTACTGCTGATCAGCTCAGGGTCACAGGGTGAATTTCTTTTTAAACCTGGGCATCAGAAGTCATTCCTTGTTACGTGTCCTTTTTGAATTTATTTTTTGCTTGTGCTGGAATGTTACTGCTGTGATGCATTCTCAGCCTTGACGTTGGGCCAAGAACTCGGTGTTGCTTAGTCAAAGCCTTTAATGCACATTCTTGTCAAGATTACATGTTCTTCCCTCAAACAACCAGAATCTGTTGTACCTGGATTAGTTTCAGCTTTTGCTCACACGTCATGCTTTCACTTCCCTTTAGGTACACGCTTCCCGCAGCAACAACATGTCAATCCTAGGTGGCTTCACCAACATGCTTCGTGAGGGTGGCATCCGCTCCTTGTGGCGAGGGAATGGAATCAACGTAATAAAAATTGCACCAGAGTCTGCAATCAAATTTATGGCCTACGAACAGGTATGTCATCTGTATTTCTTACCTGGTATCTTTAAGAGTCTACAAGTGCATTTAAACATATGCAGGTTTATTCACTAAAGGTGAAACTCAGGAGAACAATCTAGACCAAATAGCTGATTTGGAAAGTGAGATAAATGGGAGAATTTTTATGGTTTGGCTCTTTTGACCTAGAATTTTCAATTCTCCTGAGTTTCACCTTTAGTGACTAGACCAGATGGTGTCCCTTGTAATTTTTTGGTGAGAAAACAGCTAATTGTTACATAAAAGCCATTAACAGGGATACAAATTACTGCTTGTGATTCTCGTAATAATCCTTTTTTTATTATTCTTTCTGCAGATTAAACGCGTTATTGGCAGCAACCAAGAGACCCTTGGCATTCGTGAGAGACTTGTAGCTGGTTCTTTGGCAGGTGTAATTGCCCAAAGCAGCATATATCCTATGGAGGTATGCATGATTTTAGGATTTTTTTCCATTCATATATTTTTGCAAAGACTGCTTTTCTTGGTTACTGACTTGTTTTTCTGCTCTCCTTGGTGCAGGTTCTAAAAACCCGCATGGCCTTGCGCAAGACTGGTCAGTATCAGGGCGTGATGGACTGCGGCAAAAAGATGCTGATGAAGGAAGGCGTATCTGCATTTTACAAAGGCTATGTCCCCAATATGTTGGGCATCATCCCCTATGCTGGCATTGACTTGGCTGTGTACGAGGTAAGCACCCTCCCCAGTCTGAAATCGCCCAATCTTTTTTTTTTTTTTTCTGTAGCACTACTTCTTTTCATAGTCAGTAGCCGTAAAATGAACTCATGTTCTCTGTTCTTCCTTTGTAGACTCTAAAGAATGCCTGGCTGCAGAGGTATGCCACAAGCAGCGCCGACCCGGGCGTCTTTGTCTTGCTGGCTTGTGGGACCATATCCAGCACGTGTGGGCAACTAGCTAGCTACCCCCTGGCCCTGGTCAGAACTCGCATGCAAGCTCAAGGTAAGCTCTAGTGCGACGGTTGATTCTTAACTTAACCCATGCATTGTATCGGCACATAATCGTAGTGACATAGAAGCTGGTTCAAACGAAACTGCACGAACAGGGACTTTATTTTATTCATGTCTTCTAAACCAGCCAGTGTCCAGTAGTCGTTTTAATAACTGGAGAATCCCCCGTCACCTTTTGTAACTTCACATACATATGCTGGACGAGGCATTTAAAACGTCCCATATTTGGGGAGCCTGGTAGAAGCTCTATGAAGGTATGAGAAAGGTGGCTTGTCTTTATGACCCTTGGCCATATACAAGCTGGTCCAAAGATCCAGGTCAGCATTACATATTGGTAAGACAAAGTCCTAAACCAGACACTTATCTATCCAGATAATCTGGTTTATAGCATCACATATATCTAAGCCCGCAGACCAGGGTTTTGTGGATGATAAATCAGCAGTGGGTACCGTGCTGCTCCAGATTGAGTGCAAGGATCATTTATCGCCAAGTTAGTTATGCTACTACAGATGATACTAAAGATTCTTTATAAAGTATTTTACCAGGAAGGATACATTGAGATTTCTCTCGTTTTCAGTATGTCCTGGGTTCAAGAACATTGCATTGTTTCAGTTGTTACTGAAATACAAAGTAATAAAATGCAAGATATAAAAACCAAAACACAAATCTACAGATTAACCCGGAAAATAAATGTGTAGGAAATAGTCCTGTTACATGTTTACAGGTGCATTCTGTATATAGTCATTGTGTTACATGTTTACAGGTGCATTCTGTATCGAGGTATGTTAGAGTTTTGAGTTGTTACTAAAGGTTTCTCATTTTACAGCTTCGGTGGAGGGTGGTCCTCAAGCAACCATGAGCAACCTCTTCAAACACATCATCAAGACAGAGGGACCCATCGGACTGTATCGGGGCTTGGCTCCAAACTTCATGAAGGTGATACCTGCTGTGAGCATCAGCTACGTTGTGTACGAGAACCTTAAACTCACACTTGGCGTGACCTCTCGGTGATGTGGAGGAGAGGGAAAGCAATCGTCCGACCGTAGACTGTAATCTTGGGGTGTAACCTCCCTGGATGTGAAAAATCCAGTCTTCATTCTGTGAATGCATCGAAACACTAAATGATGGATTAAAGCTGTGATAATCCACGAGCGTCAGGAAGTGAGACTGAATCGGAGCTCTACGAAGCCTCGGCCCAACCCTCACCCTTGCTTCCATTCCACCCCCTACGCCAGAGAGGGGTCCAGTTGCTTTCTTTAAAGCTGGAGTGTTGTTTACATATTTCTCAAACTGAAGTCTTATGGCTGTTTTGTTTTGCAAAATCTTATCCAACGACTTTTGTATTGTTTGGTCTATGATGGCTCAATGAGTGCCCTATATTATTATTATTTTTTCTTATGTTCTAAAAAGCCAGCAGGCAGCTCGACACAATGTACTATTCCCCTGTACAATTTACGAAGCTTCTTGTCCATGTGTTGGGGGGGGGGTTTGATGTTGCCTTTCAGGACCCAAATCGGTGCAATGTGTAAAGTCTTAATCATTCCCTCCATATTCAGGAGCTGTTTCACTTCGTAAATATTTAATTTGGTGTTTTTTGTCCTCCTTAAAGCAGCAGTACCAGATAGGTCCGGCACTGCTGCTTTAATTCAGGATAAATGAGAATTTACGGCAAGAAAACTAAAATGTTTCTCCACACCACCTTACGTTTTGGTCATACAAAAAAATATGTATCTTGTTTCATTTTTCCTTATTTGTGAAAGAAAACAACTTATGTAATAATACCTGGAAGCTAAATGAATACCTGGGCTATTACTGCTTGGCACGCAAACAAGTCAGCATGGTAGCCGTCATTACCGGATTATAGGCGTTGCACTGTGCTGGTGTTCCTGTACAACCGGGAATTGTACAAGCGGTTATTGCACATCTCACCCAACTGGAACAGTATTTCTCACATTCCTTGTTGTTTTTCTTTCTTTTCTTGTTGTTTTTACTGCCTAGGCTGTATATTTATTATTGTATTTATTTAAAGAGAGGATAACATTGCTATTTTTACAGACGTTATAATAACTAAAGTATTGTGGCCTTTTTTTATTTTATTATTTTACTAACTTTTAGTTTTTTCAGTTTTGTTTTACGTTAGCGTAATCTGCCCGGATTACGAGGTATCTGATTTTTCTGATTGTAAGCAGTCGGTACCGTAACCTCCTGCTCCGTGTTGTGTTCTTTTTTCCCGTGCGACTCTTCACCTTCTAAACGGTGACCTTTAATCCTACTCCATCCACGATAAAGAGGGTTTGGTGACTAAAGTCTCAGGGGTCACTTGACGTCAGTACCTGAGTAAGCAGGGTCATTGGGAGCAGGGAAATGTTTTTCTTCTTTTCTAGGATGCACTAACTGTTCAGACCTCACAAGGAAACTTTGCACTTTAAACAGTAGAATGTGTTTTGCTATTCTAGTGACCTGGTTGGGTGCTCGACGCAGTTCTTCCCTGCCCAGTTACACTGTGCTCCTGGTTTTCTTCGGACGGTGTTGACCTGCACGCTGTCTGACTTCCATTAAAGTTCAAAGTTGTTTAGTTTCTTGATTCCCAGTGGCTGCTTTTACTCTTTGGAATACAGAGCGTTTAGGATTTTGTGACACCCCCCCCCCCCTGGTTTAAGGGGAAAAAAAATCAAGTTTTAAAGGGTTTTCTATAGATGTCCGTACCTCCTATGTATACGTACATATAACGGCGTTAGTGTCCTGACGCAGAGGTCAGCAGCCATGGCCATCTAGATGTTTTGGAACTACTCTTACCATGGTGCTCAGCCAACCTAATAAGCAGCTGAGCATCATGGGAGACAAAGTTTCCATCTGGAAGGCCAAGGTTGTGGAATCCTGTGCAAAGGGAAGGAGGGAGATTTGCTTTGTTGATGAAACTGGACCAAGTACCTAAATTCGGCATCAAAAGTCCATGTATGTTAATGGCAGCATTACTGGAACTCAGTTTATTAATTAATAATGGATATAAAGTTTATTCAGCCGAAACGCTCTGTAATCCATCTGCAAAGCAAAAACGCAACGGCTTCGCCCACTGTCACGACATGTTCAATTTCTGCTGCTCCCACATTTCTGAATGTGTGTGTGTGTAGATATTTCTGGGCAAAAAAAAATCAATGCAAATAAAAAAAAGGACCCTATGTCAATCCTACACCTGCCTGTTAAAAGCGGAATCTGTATAGTTCATGCCACGAGCACTTGTACTGGAATCCGTCTAATAAAATTCTTTATATTGAGTTAAATCTTGTGCTTTGGGACTTTTTATTTTGTTTATCGCCTAACGTATTCTTAGAAAAGCGTTCAGAGTACAGAACATGCCTCAAGACTTCTGTATTCCAGACCGTCCTGCTTAAAACTGGATCGTCCTGGAAACCAGGCGCCGCTCCAGTGCCTTGGAAGGAGAAGCCGGTTGTTCTGAGACCTGTTTCGTGACCTGCAGGGAGCGGTTCTTACAGGAGAACTCCTTCAGCCAGAAGTGACATGCATCATCCTGACGCGTCGCTGACACAACCCTAGGGGTTGGCTTTCTAGGTGCGAATGCGGTGCTTCATAATAACCAACTAAATAGCACCAGTTTCTGCCGAAATGTGCAATATACTACAAAGAAATGGCACAGGGCCAGCAATGCGGCATAGAGGGCTCTGCTCAGAAGAGCTTACAATCTAGAGGTGAGCGATCAGCTGGGCCAACTTTTATATGGCCCTCTTCTAAACAGCTGCCCATCTACCCCTCTGAAACCAGCAAAGGTTTCTTCAACTCCATTTTTGCCACATTATCTTGACTTCGCTGCAGAGGAATTTTAGATGAATTGGGGCACTTGGCACTTAAATGACAGATTAAGTTTAATGTAGATAAATGCAATGTTATGCACTTTGCGGTGAAGAAACTTGTACCCTAAATGGTGCAGAGTTTGGAAATCAAGGCAGTGGTAGAATTTGGAGTAATCAAACAGCAGTTGCAGAGGCTGACAGATATTGGCACTAAAAGGGGATTAACTCTTGGGATGAAACCATTAAGACCGCACCTTGAATAGGCCGTGATTTATTTTTTATGGGCACCCATTTACGAAAAGCTATGGCGCTAGAAAAAGTACAGAGACTGACGACTAGAATAAGGGGAATGGAAGATTTAAATTTAACGAGTTTAAACCTGTTTAGAGAAACGGTGCCTTAGAGGGGATCTGATCACTTTATGTAAATATATTTGGGACCTTAGAGGGGTTCTGTTAACTTTAACAGGGCTTGACAAATCCATGGGCCTGATAGCCACTGGCTCCTAGAATTTTACTCCTGGCTCCTAAATTTCCAGTTTATTTTACACCAATCTAAAAGCAGTCTTTGGCATCTAAAAACATCTAGTCGGCTTCAGTGTTTTCTTTGTCTCCTACACTTTTTAATGTAAATATATACAGCCAGGGCTGGATAGATTTATGTATGAGGTCTGTTTGTAAGTAGGGTGTCTGGCCATACATTTCAATACGATCATAAATTGGACAGGCTTTCAGTAAAAACTTTATTTATTGGAAAGCATCACATGGCATTAATAAAAGTATCGGTGAGTACCTGGCAAAAGGAATATTTGTATTTATACACCATACCGTTATTTTTTTTTTTTATTTTTTTTTGTACCATCTTGAGTTGTTGAGCTTTTAGTCTGAAACAAAAATCGCCTCCTAGATGCAAAATAAATTTGTCAAGCCCTGCTTTTATATAAATATATACGGGGCCTTAGAGGGGATCTGATAGCCCCGTATATAAAGTTATCTGGAAACCTATTCATTAACAGAACACGGTCACCCATTTAAAGCATAGGAAGGGTTATTTTACGGTGAGAACAATAAAGCTGTGGAATTCTCTGCTTGTTGAGGTGGTTGGGTCAGAGACTATACAGACTTTTAGGCTCCTGTCAGACGAGCGCACTGATCACGTCTGTGTTGCCGCACATTTGTACGTCTGTTATAGCATATAATTATGACCAATGGAGCCCCACACACGAAGTACGTCCGCACCGAACTGCGGGTGCACAACAGATGCGGCAAACGGACGCAAGGCAGGAAAGAACGTAAATCTGCTAGAACAGATGCACAGAGTGTGCTGCGTCTGCAACGTCTGCATAGCTTTGTGTATGAGTGATGGAACGTGGTCAGACGGACTGCATTTTTGACGGCCAAAATTTTTTTCATATTTATTTTCCCTTCTACATCAGTCAAAAATAAGTCACAATGGACTGTGTGGCCACTACCTTGTCAGAAAGTAGGTTTGTTGTGCACAGCGTCTGACCCGAGCCTTCAGCTGCCAGCTCTTAACTGTTAAATGCTGTAGATTAAATGGGCCTAAAGTAAAATGTTTGCAAAGATTTTTAGTAAATGTTGCATCATGGGAAAAGTCCACAAAATTAACTTTAATTTTCCTTTTTCCATGCAAACAGCAGCAGCGGCGTGTGTTTTTAGAATCTAGTTACAGTTTATGTGAGTGGCCGTGTCCCTTTTTATGAAGCAATGTATCTTCACAGGAGCCTGTGCCGGGGCTCGGCAATCTTTGCCCTCCAGATGTTTCTGAACCGTGAGTGGCTGAGCAGTACCAAAACATCTGTCTTTTTACAGATAACCGAAGCGGTCAGGCTGGTCACATGGCCCTTTTATGCCCCTGACACTACCGTTTAATTCCCTGAGAACCCAGCCTGTGGCTAAAGTTGATTTTCTAGAATGTAGCCCCTGCAGCTCTTGATTAATGTGTTTTTTTTTTTAGTTTTTTTTTGAATATCTTACTCAGGGAAAGAAGGGACGAGGTTTAATTTCGTCCATTAAATATTTAGAATGCCTTAGAAACCAGATTCGCTGTTCATTTCCGTATAAATGATCTACCTATACAAGAAGAGACTGGTTTCTCTGGAAGGCAGGTACTCGGCGCTTGGTCGTTAATATGTTAAAGGGACTCTACCACTTCCATAAACTGTAACTAGATTACTTGTACATTACAAACAAAAACACATGCTATTTTTTTATTTTAATGTGTTTTATAAAGTAATTGTAAAAGGTTTCTTTTCATCTGTTTCCATTATGTATCCATTGTGTGATATTTTCCTCTGTGTCACTGGGTGCATCCATTGTGTGATATTTTCCTCTAATCAATTAATCGACAACTAATCGATTGATTAAAATAGTTGTCAACAATTTCAATTGTTGATTAATCGTCCTGTGTACAGCACACACTGTTTAGAGTCCGACTGAGTTAAATGTAAATAACCTCAGCTTCGGAGCTGATTGGAGAAGATGCGCCGCTGCTTTACTATGATTTAGTTCTAGGGTTATGTCAGACATAACCAGTTAGTTTTTAACACAAACAATAGGATACTGCCACTGGGAGAAGGAGCTGTACGCTTGTGATTTATCCTTACTTGAAGCTGGAGTCCTGTGCCACCACCCTCCCTGCCACACCCTCTTTGGTTGGGAACTGCCATTCCCTCCCTTTGGTCTGGTCCCTTTCCCCAAACTCACTCCCACACTCAGATCCGGTCTTTTGTCCATACCCATTCCCCCGCACACTTGGGTCAAGTCACTCCCTTCCACCTCCAGTTCCTCCTCCCACTCAGTTTGTTCACGAAATTATTTAAAAGGGACACTCTACGCACCCTGACTACTTTAGCTTATTAACCCCCGATTTCATGCTAACATCTTCATCTATGACCAAGTGCTTGTAGCCGGGTTCATTTGAGAAAGCAAACATGGGCTTATGCTGCGCTCGCAGCATCAACCCATCCCTCTGACCAATCACTCGCATATCTTGTGGGAAAAGTACGCAATTTGCGTATGTACGTGCGAAAGTTACGTACACTACGCAAATTGCTTATGAAAAAAGGGGGAGTGGTTGTGGTTTTTTACATAAAATTCCTTTTAAGTAAACACTTTTTTCTATATTTTTTTTTATCCGATTAATCGATTTATTAGAATAATTGGTAGTTGCAGCCATAGTCACTGGGCACATCCATCGTGTGATATTTTCCTCTATATGTGTCACTGGGTTCATCCATTGTGTGATATTTTGTGTTGTAAACTGCCCCCCCCCCCCCCGTATCTTTCCATCACTTGCTCCTCACTGTGTGGCTTTAATCATAGAATGGAGTGAATGGGTCAGTCGCGACACACATTGTATCATGTGGGATTAGAAGGCTTTTAAGCTCCCTGTTTTATCTCATTCATCTGTCAGCTCTTGTCTGGAGTAACCTGAAGAGCAACACACCCCATGTCACCTTAGGCTAGGGTCAGACGAACGCAGTGCGAACGTGCATGCAGTCGCACTTTATCACGGCCGTGGTAGCCGCAAATGACGGGCAATGACAGGCAATATACGAAGTACGGCCGCACGAAAGTGCGGCAACACAAGCGGTAAACGCATTTTTTTGAGAACGTCAAACCGCTAGTACTGACGTACAGAGTGCGCTGCATCCGCTAGCGGCGTGTGTGCGTGATTAGGAGACGTCAGACCCTGCTAATGTCCGGCCAACATAACGTCCAGACGCAAAAAGTGTTTTATTGATGATCCGTACAAAATCACGGACGTAAATGCGAATCGTATGACCGCTATCGCGTATTCCGTGAAAAAATACGTCCATTCGTCTGAACGCACTTTTTCACGGACGATGCGAAAAATGCGTTCATCTGACCCTAGCCTTATTCCCTTCTCCACCACATTAATTGTTAAATACTGCATAAGATAAAGCACGGCCACAAAGTAAAATGTTTGCACAGATTTTGGTAAATGTTGCATCATGGGAAAAATACAAAAATGGAAACCGGAGATAAAAACGTTACTTTGCTTGAAGTAATTGCATGTAAAAAGGAAAAATAAAGAAAAAAACAGCAGCAGGTGTTTTATAAGGTGGTTTGATTTATAATGCACAAGTAATCCAGTTACAGCATATGTACGTAGTAGTGTCCCTTTAAACCTGCCGTTATAGAGTCGGCTGTAACTTGAGCAGCGTTGGGTAATCAGTGGTAGCTTGGATCTCACTGTATGTGTTCCTGTCCTCTGCCCTCTCAGACACTTTTGTGCAGAAGACGATGTGTCTAGAGCAGTGTTTCCCAACCGAGATCCTCAAGTCCCCCTAACAGGTCAAGTTTTAAGGATTCCCTTGGGTAAACACAGACTGAATCCTGCAATCACTGAGCAGCAAATCATATCACCTGTGCTGTGCTTCAGATATCCTACAAACCTGACCTGTAAGGCTAGGGTCAGACTAACGCATTTTTCGCATCGTCCGTGAAAAAGTGCGTTCGAACGAATGGACGTATTTTTTCACGGAATACGCGATAGCGGTCATACGATGCGCATTTTCGCATCCGTGATGTTTTACAGATCATCAATAAAACCCTTTTTGCGTCTGGACGTTACGTAGGCCAGACATGAGCAGCGTCTGACGTCTCCTAATCACGCACACACGCCGCTAGCGGACGCAGCGCACTCTGTAGGTCAGTACTAGCGGTTTCACGTTTCTCGAAAAAATGCGTTCGTTTGCCATCAACCATAACATCACAGAACCTTTATTCCTCTTTTTTGTCCTTTATGCATGCGGCGATTTGAGAAGTGTAGCCTATTTCGTCTGGGATATGATATATTGTGTTGTTCTGTATATTTACTGTACTTTTTTGTTATTCCTGGCCTTGTTTCCGGCGACCGAATATGTAAGAACGTAACAGAGACGGGCTTTGTCATTGATACACATCTTGAAGCGCGGATATCACGTATTGCGCCTGCGCAAAATGGCGCCCGACCGCTGACACGCATCCTGGAACGCGGAAACCACGCAAAATGGCGCCCACCTGTTACATTTCGGACAGACATTACAGAGAGGCGTGGAACGCACGCCACTAGCGGATTAACAACATGTGGAAGCACTTATTTTTTGGATTTATAACTCTATAACATGATGCTCGGATGTTCTTGTTCAGATGACACCAGCTGAAGAAGCCGTGAAAGCGGTGAAACGCGTCCTGGACTTTTAATTTGCTTTTATTTTAACTTTTGTTAATTTTAATAAATTTTTGGAACTGAATCCGGCATCTATTGGTCTTTTTTGGGTTTGACCACACGAAACCCATAGGCGCTTACCTTGAGCTTGAATAAGCTCCATCAAATGTGAGTTTATACTCCGGTAGGAGTTTTCCTTACAGTTTCCTATATTCAGATACACACAGAATTTTCCTATTTTGTGTCTCTCATTACATACTTTCCTCATCGAGAGAGTGACGATTAACGGTTGATGGAAGGAGTGGGTTTCCTGAGAACATCTTCAGATAAATAACCCAGAGGCACCTTTCCACTCAGAGCCGGTGTTGGGGCTCTATTTTTGTGAGTGGTTTTTCTATCTAAATATGAATTGTTGTCTTGGAACATAACATATTGCACCAATGCGGTATATCCCTTTCTCTCTCCCAATTTTCTCATATGTCGAACTATTACGGATGTAACCACAAGATTGCCCACATATCCCTGGCGTTATTCCATATCGCGCTGACCAGATACGTATTCATTTGTTAATGACAGGCAATATACGAAGTACGGCCGCACGAAAGTGCGGCAACACAAGCGGTAAACGCATTTTTTTGAGAACGTCAAACCGCTAGTACTGACGTACAGAGTGCGCTGCATCCGCTAGCGGCGTGTGTGCGTGATTAGGAGACGTCAGACCCTGCTAATGTCCGGCCAACATAACGTCCAGACGCAAAAAGTGTTTTATTGATGATCCGTACAAAATCACGGACGTAAATGCGAATCGTATGACCGCTATCGCGTATTCCGTGAAAAAATACGTCCATTCGTCTGAACGCACTTTTTCACGGACGATGCGAAAAATGCGTTCATCTGACCCTAGCCTTATTCCCTTCTCCACCACATTAATTGTTAAATACTGCATAAGATAAAGCACGGCCACAAAGTAAAATGTTTGCACAGATTTTGGTAAATGTTGCATCATGGGAAAAATACAAAAATGGAAACCGGAGATAAAAACGTTACTTTGCTTGAAGTAATTGCATGTAAAAAGGAAAAATAAAGAAAAAAACAGCAGCAGGTGTTTTATAAGGTGGTTTGATTTATAATGCACAAGTAATCCAGTTACAGCATATGTACGTAGTAGTGTCCCTTTAAACCTGCCGTTATAGAGTCGGCTGTAACTTGAGCAGCGTTGGGTAATCAGTGGTAGCTTGGATCTCACTGTACGTGTTCCTGTCTTCTGCCCTCTCAGACACTTTTGTGCAGAAGACGATGTGTCTAGAGCAGTGTTTCCCAACCGAGATCCTCAAGTCCCCCTAACAGGTCAAGTTTTAAGGATTCCCTTGGGTAAACACAGACTGAATCCTGCAATCACTGAGCAGCAAATCATATCACCTGTGCTGTGCTTCAGATATCCTACAAACCTGACCTGTAAGGCTAGGGTCAGACTAACGCATTTTTCGCATCGTCCGTGAAAAAGTGCGTTCGAACGAATGGACGTATTTTTTCACGGAATACGCGATAGCGGTCATACGATGCGCATTTTCGCATCCGTGATGTTTTACAGATCATCAATAAAACCCTTTTTGCGTCTGGACGTTACGTAGGCCAGACATGAGCAGCGTCTGACGTCTCCTAATCACGCACACACGCCGCTAGCGGACGCAGCGCACTCTGTAGGTCAGTACTAGCGGTTTCACGTTTCTCGAAAAAATGCGTTCGTTTGCCGCTTGCGTTGCTCGGCCGGACTTCGTATATTGCCCGTCATTGGCCGTCATTTCCTGCTACTACGGCCGTGATAAAGTGCGCCTGCACGCGCGTTCGCACTGCGTTCGTCTGACCACAGCCTTAGAGGTGTTTGAGGACTGCGGTTGGGAACCACTGGTCTAGGACTGACAGTAATAGAGGATCCATCAGTTGATATTAAAAAGCTGGCACTGATATTGGGCGAAGATGAAGATTAAAACAAAGTTGCTAAAGATATATATATTTGTATTGTATCAGCAAAAGGACATGCTTCGACCTAAGCAGGCCTTGGTCCTGGTGGTGTACAGTATACAGTTGTGTTCAAAATTATTCAACCCCCACTGAAATTGAGTGTTTTGGCCAGTTTGACATTGATTTTGATCATTCAGTCATCTTGCTTACAATTAAATCAAAGAGGCACGTGTAGGTCAGACAAATATAACATAAGATTTATAATGAAATAACCACAAATGTCTTTTCTGTGCTCACATCATTATCAGTTTTATTCAACCCCCAAGTGACATTCAATCTTAGTACTTAGTACAACATCCTTTTACAGTTATAACAGCTTTTAAACGTGAAGCATAGCTTGACACAAGTGTCTTGCAGCGATCTACGGGTATCTTCGCCCATTCGTCATGGGCAAAAGCCTCCAGTTCAGTCACATTCTTAGGCTTGCGCACTGCAACTGCTTTCTTTAAGTCCCACCAGAGGTTCTCAATCGGATTTAAGTCAGGTGACTGCGATGGCCACTCCAAAATGTTCCAGCCTTTAATCTGCAACCAGGCTCTAGTGGACTTGGAGGTATGCTTGGGATCATTGTCCTGTTGAAAGGTCCAACGTCTCCCAAGCCTCAGGTTTGTGACGGACTGCATCACATTGTCATCCAATATCTCCTGGTACTGAAGAGAATTCATGATACCTTGCACACGCTGAAGCTTCCCTGTACCTGCAGAAGCAAAACAGCCCCAAAGCATGATTGACCCCCCGCCATGCTTCACAGTAGGCAAGGTGTTCTTTTCTTCATAGGCCTTGTTCTTCCTCCTCCAAACATAGCGTTGATCCATGGGCCCAAACAGTTCTAATTTTGTTTCATCAGTCCACAGAACACTATCCCAAAACTTCTGTGGTTTGTCCACATGACTTTTGGCATACTGCAGTCGACTCTTCTTATTCTTTGGAGACAGCAAGGGGGTGCGCCTGGGAGTTCTGGCATGGAGGCCTTCATTACGCAGTGTGCGCCGTATTGTCTGAGCTGAAACTTCAGTACCCACATCTGACAAATCTTTTCTCAGTTCCTCAGCAGTCACACGGGGACTTTTCTCCACTCTACGCTTCAGGTAGCGCACAGCAGTCGAAGTCAGCATCTTCTTTCTGCCACGACCAGGTAGCGTTTCAACAGTGCCCTTTGCCTTGAATTTGCGAATGATGCTTCCTATGGTCTCTCTTGGTATGTTTAACATCTTTGCAATCTTCTTATAGCCATTGCCCTTCCTATGAAGAGTAATCACCTCTTCTCTTGTCTTCCTGGACCATTCTCTTGACTTCACCATGTTTGTAACCACACCAGTAAATGTCTAGAAGGAGCTGAGTATCACAGTCATTTTAAAGCTTCCTAATTGGTGCTTATTATGCTTTATTGCTGCTCCGTGACATCCACAGGTGTTTTCAATACCTGATTGAAAACACTTGAATGAACCTCTGTTCTTCAGAGTGGTAGTCTTTAAGGGATTGAATAATTGTGTCAATGAAGAATTCACAAAAGAAACATTTACTACTGTATTACAAAACCAATTGATGTCATTTTAGTTGCATATGGTTCTTTAAAAAGTCCTTGTAGGATTTCATTCTGAATACAATTACAAATGTACACTAAATTCCCTAAAACCCTTTACAGCATTGGGGGTTGAATAATTTTGAACACAACTGTATGTGTTATTTTCTCAAACCATTGCAACGACACCTCAATAAATTTGCATGGAGTGTCTGGATTCCTATTTCTAGACTCATGTACCCGTCACTGTCATAGTTTTGCACGCTTGGTCCGTAAGCTTTGATACACTGCAATCCTGATTTCTGCTACAGGTACTAACAAATTTTTGAAAATGAGCCCCCTTTAAACCACTCAGACCCTTGGCATGAGTGTATTTCCGATTAAAAAGCCTCTTCTCAGCTAAGAGACAAACTGGCGGGTTTTATTTATACCCTCGCCAGAAAAATTTCCACTTTGGGATTAAAAACAAAAACACGGAAAGAGGCAGCAGCAAAAATGACCCCCCCCCCCCTCGACCTGCTCAGGACCCTTGGCACGAGTGTATTTCGATTAACTATCATTTGCAGAAAAAACGCTTTCACGCCTATTTCCTACCAGGGCGGCTGCTTCAACCAGAAGTATCTAGCCCACCTCATGTATAAAACATAACAAGAAAACAGTTATCATCTGCGCTTACCCCTATAGCTCCATTTGAAACAAAACTATTCAGAGGTTTTGGTTTACTTGAATGGCCATTAAAGCGTAAGCCCACCTGCCATGTCACGGCACCTCTGGTTAAGGTGGGTCCTAACAAGAGCTGCTTTCTAAGCAACTACGTGTCCTCATGCTGCGTCTCAGCTAAGAGACAGGCTGGTGGGTTTTATTTATACCCTCACCAGGAACATTTCCACTTTGGGATTAAAAACAAAAACACCGTTAACGGCGGCGAGCCGGGATGGCAGACGGAAGGCGCAGGGTAGGAGTGCGGGAGTACGTCTTCACGGATGAAGAAGGGGACGGCGAGGAGAACAGAGAAGCGCTCCGGGTGTCCATTCCCGAGGTTCTGGATTTCCAGTACGGCATGCATGTGTGGCCCTGCGTGGTTGTCCTTGCACAGTACCTGTGGTTTCACCGTAAAATTCTCAGCTGCAAGACTGTCTTGGAGGTTGGGGCAGGCGTGAGCCTTCCTGGCGTTGTGGCTGCAAAATGCAACGCTAAAGTCATCCTATCTGACTCGGCAGACATGCCTCGGTGTCTGCAGAACTGTCACCGGAGCTGCGAGCAAAACAACATCGCTGGCGTTCCGGTAATCGGACTGACGTGGGGAGAAATTTAGCCAGATCTGTTGGATCTCCATTGTATCGACATCATTTTGGGATCCGATGACATCTTGGTGACTGTGCGTTTCCTGATGGAGAGGAACCAACACGCCCAGTTTTGGACCACATACCAAGTCCGGAGTGCGGACTGGTCGATAGAATGTCTCCTTTACAAGTGCAACATGAAGTGCAGAAACATTCCTCTTGCCAGATTCCACGCAGACAAGCAGAGCCTGGCCGGATCGGATCTTCCCGGGCGACACAGCGTGCAAATGCTGATTATCACATTGGACACGGAGGCCGCCAACACACCTGCCTGATCATTCAGAACAGGACATTGCAGCGCCAGTATCATAAAGTTATCTTGGAAATAACCAGATCTCCCTAGGAGCTTTTCTACAAGCCAGACCATGGCTCCTCTCAAGCATCGATCCACCTACTTCAGTATTGTCAGAACTTTATACATATGTATTTGCTATAATCTGCATGAGAAAGGCACATTTATCACTTTACACCAGACCAACCCCCCCTTCCTATATTCACTGCCCACCCATGCTTCACATTAATCACCTCATGTCCTTTTACAAAGGGTGGCAAATGTTTTTATCACGTGGGCTAGCTTTGCAGGTTTTGTATTTTGAGATGCATAATGTGTCGGCACTAAACACATGTCTGATTCAGCTGTGCATCGCTATGTTGGCGAGTAAAGCACGTTAGTAGGCGTTCATATCTCACTATTAAAAGGATGTCATGATATGCTGGCGCTTTATAAATAAAGGATAATGTCAGTTAGGAAAATGCTTTTATAAACAGCTTAATTTTTACTTGTCCAGTTCGTAACTTAAGGACTTCTCGTGCGCACCTTGTGAGCTAAAAGGTTATTCGGGGCACATAGTTTAAGGCTAGGGTCAGACGAAAGCATGTTTCCCCGCGAACGTGAAAAAGTGCTTCCGAACGCATTGACGTATTTTTTCACGGAATGTGCAAAAACGGTCAGACGACGTGCATTTTCGGACGTGATTTTGTACGGATCATCAATAAAACTCTTTTTGCGTCTGGACGTTATGTAGGCTGGACATTAGCAGCGTCTGACATCTCCTAATCACACACACACGCCGCTAGCGGACGCAGCGCACTCAGTACGTCAATACTAGCGGTTCAGCGTTCTCAAAAAAATGAGTTCAAATTCCACTTGCGTTGCACGGCCAGACTTTTGTGCGGCCGTACATCGTATATTGGCCTTTTATTGCCCGTTATCTGCTGCTAGTGCGGCCGTAATTATGTGCGCCAGAACGCACGTTAAAAGTGCGCTGGTCTGACCCCAGCCTAAAGCGCGATGGAAACGTGACTTACCTGACGAGTAGACTGGTCTCCATTGTTCCTGTTCAGACCTTATAGCTTTTTAAAGAGTCAAAGGAATAAACTGCACGCTGTGTTTAGACGGGGCAAATCATTAAGACAAATGACCTGCAGAAACATCAGTGACCCAGAAGTGTCCAATAATACTTGTGCCCGAATCTACCCTCAGCCAGGTCCGTGTACTTTCTTTACCCACATCTGAATCAATGTCTTCAGGGTATGTTAAATTATGACACTCTAATACCACCCATCCCCAAAATGATCGTATGCCAATTTGTGAGGTACCTGTGAATAGTCTGCAATTACTGGACTTTGAGCTCAAAACTGGCATCAAACGTCTGATAATTAGGGGTTTCGGAATTTCGGAATTTTCACGAAATTTCCCGATTCGTGTCTTCGGATTCGGCCGAATTTCCAAATCGGATCGGACCCGAAAACCAACAGATCCCAAAAGTTTTCCGAGCCGAAACAAAATTTCGGATTTTTCGAATGGACTTGAAATGTGTCAAATCGAAATTTATTTTTGCTCTATTCATGATTTCGGTTCCATTCGTGATTTCGGTTCCATTTCGGTAATTCTGGAAATCGTATATTTAACTATTATTGGTTATATCGCTGATTCTGTAAATTTTGTATCTGTAAATGCGTATCACTTGTTTCTTGTGGCATTCGGGTCAGTTTAGCGTTTTTTAAGTCGTTTTGTTCATTTTTTTTGTTCCTTGGCTTTCATACCATTTTAATATGATTAAATAAAGTTGTGAAATGTATATTCAATTATTCATAAGAAAAAAAGGATCTTTATTTAATAAAAAAAAAACACGATAGAATCGCCAGAATTATCGTAGACACTTTGAAACGAGGAGAACAGACGTTCCGAAAAAAACGAAAATTTCCGAAATTTCCGAAAAGTCGATACAAAAAACGAGCAAAGTGACCCGAAAATACGAAAAATGGTCGATATTCCGAAAAAAAAAATGTACACGAAAAACGAGCCGAACCGAACCGAATCGAAGCAGAAATCGGTCGAAACGAGCCGAATCGAAAAGTTTAAACATCCGAACAAATCGAACCGAATCGAACCGAAAAAAAAATCGGTGCACAAGCCTAGTGCACAATGTGCGCCTGTTCTGATGTGACGCTGCGACGGCCACACGCTATTGCACGTGCATGACAGCAGCCGTGTAGCAACCCTCCCCGTCAAAGCACTAGGACGTGCATTGACAGGGCTGCAAAGCGTGATCCTCCATAGGACTAACTGCGCTCGGCAAGGCGGTCAGACTCGCGTCTCTCATGTTCATTCCTTCCGCTCGTCTGACCCCAGCCTTACCTGGACAGTTATCCTACAGCCAGGGGTGTCTTCCTCACGTACGTCTCCTGTTTTTGCTCCATTGTAAAGTGCTCTAGAATATAATGGCTGTATAAATGCCTATAACTACAAATTCACTGTGCCTGAACCCAAGACACGGGAGAAAAAACTCAATGTATCCTAATACTTTATAAAGGATCTTATCAGTAAAAGTGTGTTTTTTAATCCAAGAGTAATGCTGTAAGGTCAGTGAAGATGCATTTCAGGTGTTCTTTGTATATGATTAGTTTCAGAAAGCATGTTCTATGCCGGAGAGAAATTTTGGATGCAGCGAGCAGCAAAGAAAAGTTGGGACGGATTACAGAACCTTTGCAGAGCCCAGAAGAGGACTAATCCATTTGATTGGGGGGGGGGGGAATGGAAACATCCATGTGCTTGCTTTAATAAAAAAAAAAAATGCATGTAAAACTTAAAATTAAAGCAAGGAGAGCAAATGCAAATGCAAATGCAAAAAAAAAAACACGGAAAGGGACAGCAGCAAAAATGACCCGGCTGGGGATGCAACAAAATATACATATGGTACATGCAGAAAAAAAACCATCTTTGTGCCTATTCCTTACCTGGGTGGCTGCGTCGCCCCCCCCCCCCTTCAACCCACTCAGGACCCTTGGCATGAATGTATTTCGATTAAAAAAAGGGTTAAACTTTTATTCAAGGAAGCGCAGGGTTGGCTGTCCTTGGAAAGTTTTTGGCCAGGATTATGCATTTCTCATCCAATTCGCCCCATGCTGTTTGGCGTTTTGTTATTATTTTTGCTACGTGCAGAAGTAACACTCTGCCTGTCGCACGGCCTCGCCCTCGCCGTTAGAGCTATATCCCACGGTGCTGCTCACTAGCAGGCAACTGCTCATCAACAATCCCAAGTATGTGGCCGAGGAAAGCCCGGGCGACGTCACGGCCACAGGAAAGCTCCGCAAGACCAGAATAACCTGAGCTCCAGTGCGTCATGCTGCCTGAGGGGTTAGATTTCCTTCTGGCTTAAAGGGACATTTCTGCGCTCCAGAATGTGTCTGCTCTGTATAATTACTGCATTAAAGGGACACTACCACGGACACAAACTGTAACTGGATTATGTGTGCATTACTAACAAACTTTATAGACCACCTCTATAAAACACACCCTGCTTTTTTTGTTGTTGTTTTACGTAATTGTAAAAAAATAAAATGGAAATATAAATTTAGTTTTTTATCTCCTGTTTACATTTTGTGGAATTTTCCCATGATGCAACATTTACCAAAATCTGTGCAAACGTTTTTCTTTACTGCTCTTGTTTATTTAATCTACAGTTAATTAAGTGGACTAGTAAATGTTTAGATATGGCAACGGGAGGCTATTGTTCTCCAGGCTACCCGAGCTAAGAGTTGACAGCTGAATGAGATATGACGGAGTTTCTGAGACTTCTAATCTACCCCCGGTGATGTCCTTTGTATACATCCCACACAATACAATGATGTGAGTCGTTGACTGACCCATTCACTCCATTCTATGGCCAAAGCCACACAGTGCGGAGTAAGTGATGGAAAGATACTGTGGGGCAGTTTACAACACAAAATATCACACAATGGATGCACCCAGTGACATATAGAGGAAAATATCACACAATGGATGCATCCAGTGACACATATAGAGGAAAATATCACACAATGGGTGCACCCAGTGACACATATAGGGGAAAATATCACACAATGGATGCACCCAGTTTCACATATAGAGGAAAATATCACACAATGGATGCACCCAGTGACACATAAAGAGGAAAATATCACACAATGGATGCGCCCAGTGACACATATAAAGGAAAAAAACACACAATGGATGCACCCAGTGACACATGTAGAGGAAAATATCACAAAATGGATGCACCCAGTGACACATATAGAGGGAAATATCACACAATGGATGCGCCCAGTGACACATATAGAGGAAAATATCACACAATGGATGCACCCAGTGACACATATAGAGGAAAATATCACACAATGGATGCACCCAGTGACACATATAGAGGAAAATATCACACAATGGATGCACCCAGTGACACATATAGAGGGAAATATCACACAATGGATGCACCTAGTGACACATATAGAGGGAAATATCACACAATGGATGCACCCAGTGACACATATAGAGGAAAATATCACACAATGGATGCGCCCAGTGACACATATAGAGGAAAATATTTTCTTAACTAAACAAGAGAAAAACAAACACATGTAAGATATCAGCAACATCAAATAAACACAATAAGGTTTCATTTATTGGTGGTACTGGCCCTTTAATTATGCATGGCTTATGTAACGAATGCTCCTCACAAATGACTTATGTTTTTTCCCCATTTATTTTTTTTAAGTGATGCATTTTATTTCTAGTGATTTAAATATGCTGAAGAAATATTGCAGATATGGGAGGAAAAGTGCATAAAAACGCTTATAGGATCCCCCTAAGGCAGTGATGGCGAACCTTGGCACCCCAGATGCTTCCGAACTACATGTCCCATGATGCTCAACTACTCTTAAATCTGAACAAGCGTCATGGGACATTTAGTTCCAAAACATCTGGGGTGCCAAGGTTCGCCATCTCTGCCCTATGGATGGATGTGCCATCACCCCTGTGGACAGATTTCCGAAACGGTGAGTTTAAGTGAAGCTGCTCCTAGATTGTTGTCCCCTCGTATCAACACCCTCCCCCCCCATTGTGTTATGCTATCTGAAAACACCCAGTCAAAAAATTGACGCGCACCAGCCTTAAATCAGCCGCCCTTTTGAGAACTTACTCATCTTCCGTCTTGGCTCAAAACATGATGTATCAGTAGATGTCATTTTTCATTATGTTTCAAAAGGCACAGGTCATTTTAAAGTCAATCGCCAAGAGGAGGCGAGTATTAAACCCAACGGAGGTCTTAAAACCCCCTGTCAATCAGCGTGAGAGTCCTCCATATTTAAGGTTGCCAGGTCGGCCATGTTTTCCTGGACACATATCATGTATTCATGCTGATGGGCAGTGCATGAAGAATGCCACCCCGCAGCATGTATAATCCATATGTTGCAGGTGTGAAAGGGAATCCCAGGTGACCTGCAGAAGATGAAATATTCATGTTGAAGGGCAGCACTTTTCCCTGTGCGCCCCTCTGCATGAAACAGTAATTTTCATCCAGAGAAACATGGCCGACTTGTCCGCCGTAGCCGTATTCCTTCTGCAGGTCCACGGCTGACCCTAGGACGGACGTGGTTTGTATCTCGGGGTTCTAGAACGGCCGATACACGACATGGGTTTTTCAGGTTCTGTTTTCTTGTTCCGTTCGATAAAATAAAGACTGAAAACGGGAGAAATAAATAAACAGGACTCCCCCCGGCGGTCACAAGGCAGGCGTGACATATCCTGTGACATGGATAGAGTTTCCCTGAATCCGATCCTTGCCCTCATGTTGAGCGGTGTCTGCTGACACCGGCCTCCCAGACGTGCGCCATGTCCGTAAGGTTATCCCAAACTATGATGCAATGACTGCCGGCCTAGGCCATAAATTAGCTATTTTAGGCCCCGTTACCCCCTTACGTCACAGTTGTGCAGGGCTCACATGAAGAGCAGCACTATATCACCTGATTCTTTATTCTGGGCAAAGGACTAACTTGCTGCTACACCCCCTGAAGGTTAAAGCGATGTGTTACTACTGAGTGGAACCATTCCAAAAGACATTCATCCAGATAAATCCATTGGTGTTGGAAGAATGTGGATGGTCAGAGAGAAAGGGGTCCCCAAAGCAATATATCCTGCACCTCCTGTCCTGGTGGTTAAGGTGCTGGGAGACAGCAGGCAGAAGGTGTCAAGTGTTTAATGCAATACTCATACCTTCATAAGGCAGTGACCGACTGACCATCAGGACAGTCTAGGAGGGGCCCCATGAGGGTCCCCCTAAGGTTTGGTCATACCTGTCCTTTAATTGAGAAACATCACCACCACAATGTATAAATCGTTGGGAAAGAGGACCCACAGCCAGCTTTAACTGTCAATACATATAAGTGCATGCAGAATTGAGGCTTTGTGAATAAACCATTATATATTTTCAACTGTATATATATCTGTCTGCCCCACTGTATATATATATCTGTCTGCCCCACTGTATATATATATATATATATATCTCTGCCCCACTGTATATATATATATATCTATCTGCCCCACTGTGTATATCACTATATCTTTCCAACTGTGTGTATATATATATATATATGCCCCACTGTATATATCACTATATCTTTCCAACTGTGTATATATATATATATATATATATCTGCCCCACTGTATATATATATATATCTATCTGCCCCACTGTGTATATCACTATATCTTTCCAACTGTGTATATATATATATATATATCTGCCCCACTGTGTATATCACTATATCTTTCCAACTGTGTATATATATATATATATGCCCCACTGTATATATCACTATATCTTTCCAACTGTGTATATATATATATATATCTGCCCCACTGTATATATATATATCTATCTGCCCCACTGTATATATCACTATATCTTTCCAACTGTGTATATATATATATATCTATCTGCCCCACTGTGTATATCACTATATCTTTCCGACTGTGTATATATATATATATATATATATCTGCCCCACTGTATATATCACTATATCTTTCCAACTGTATATATATATATATATGCCACTGTATATATCACTATATCTTTCCAACTGTATATATATATATATCTGCCCCACTGTATATATCACTATATCTTTCCAATTATAAATGTATATATATCTGCCCTGCTTGCAATAACTATGCCAACCCACTATACCAGCGATTGAGTGAGTGAGTGAGTGAGTGATGGCTGCTGCAGCACAACGGCAGTGATTATTCTTATTTTGAAAATAGTGTGGAGAAATAAATTGTGTAATTCGACAATGTACATTTGGGCGGTGCTTGTATGTAGGTGTGGCTTGCATGTGGGCAGGCACAAAGAGGGGCCTCTCATGATCTCCTATTGCCCGTGGGCCCCATGAGTTGTCAGTCCATCCCTGTAGGAAGGTGAACCTGACAACAAATAAGAAATATCCCCCTTTTTAAGGTGGTAACTCTATATACCCAGGCGATTTAAAGGTCATGATAACCAGGAAGTGGCTCAACCAATCAGAAGGCTGACTCCGAGCAAGTCCCTTTAACTCCCTGACCCTGTTGTGTTGTTTTTGGAATGTTGAAAGCAAGCGTCGCTCAAACAAGTCATCGCCCACTGATGTCAGGACGGAGTCACAACAGTAACTTTCGTAAATCATTGTATAAAGGATGACGAGATGAGGACAAACACAGGGAGCTCCTTGTACCAGAAGCCATTGTGCTGCTCTGCGGGTGGTAACTCCTCACAAACATCTCCTTACCTCATCGCTCACCTCAAAAACATCAGTGGCAAAAAAACAAAGCAGGAATAACGTTGTGTTTTTCTGTAGTTTGGAATCGCCGGAGCCCCGTTACATAACATGTATCATCATTATTTAATTCAGAGGCTCCACCCGCTCCTTATGAATCATATGAAGATCCGGGACATGTAACGACAGGCGGGGGATGCGAGCCTTAAAATACCGAAATCTCTTATACAGGACTATTCAGAAAGAGGTGAGAACCTTGAGAATGACTGGAGAATTGAAAATTCTAGGTCAAAATAGTCAAACCAGAAAAATTCTCCCTTTCACCTCACTTTCCAAATTGGCTATTTGGTGTAGATTGTTCATTCTCCTGACAATTCTCAAGGTTTTCACCTTTCTCTGAATAACCCCTGATAGAATTCTTCAAATCAAATTGTTTTGTTTAACTTCGTTTAGACTTTGTCATGCTTTCCTGACATTGCTGTAAAAACCATTCCATGTTATTAACGGCAGGATCCATTATCCTACGTAAGCAAAGAACTGCGGAGAGCTTCCTTTAAGGCAGATGTTTTTGCCAATTTCACCCGTCTTATCTGGCAATCAAAGGGTTAAACTGGTCTCAGGTTCACGAAATCCATTCATTCTAGAGACGTAGAATCCAAAAGTTAAATAAAATGATGGCCCAAAAAAAAAAGTCACCACCTGCCGTACCAGCCTGTCATGGTCTTGGGTGGCTTCATATGGTCAGGTCTAGGTTCAGCAATGTTATGCGCCCAAATAATGAGGTCATGTGACCTCATGAATATATTGAATGAGCAGGTTTTTCCATCAATGGGTTTTTTCTCCCCTGATGGCACAGCGGGCATATTCCAAGATGGCAATGCCAGGATTCATCGGGCTCAAATTGTGCAAGAGTGGTTCAGGGAGCATGAGACATCATTTTCACACATGGAGTGGCCACCGCACAGTCCAGACCTTAACCCCATTCAGAATCTTTGGGATAATGTCCTGGAGAAGACTTTACGCAGCGCCGCGACTCTCCCATCATCAAAACAAGATCTTGGCCACAAATTAATGTCATTCTGGACACAAATAAATGCTGTGACATTGCATGAGCTTATCCACACAATGACACAGAGAATGCATGCTACAATCACAGCAAAAGGACGGCCAATGAAATATTACAGTGTGTGACTTTCTTTTCTGTCCAAGCAGTGTGTATACACACACACTTTACTCCTTGCTGTGTGTAACAGGTGTATGTAGATCTGACCGTCATAACACCGGGCGGCCAGGATTGTCATGAGATGACGGATGCTGTAGAAGGTGACGATCTTGCACCAGTATATACAGTAACTATATCTTTTTCCCGGTCTCGGGTTTTGTTCCACGCGTGGAAAGGTATCAAAATACCAGGGTGAGGGGGGCGGAGCTGACTTCCGGTGGGTGCAGTCGCATGTTCGAGTGCTCTCCAGCTACTTTTTTGATTTTTTTTGCAATTTCCAGCGACTCACCCTCGAGAGAATTATACCCCCGGGAGGCGGAATCCTGCTAGCCCTTCATTCTTATCCGGAACTTCGGTTTGTGCCCCTTGCTGCGCCGTTTTTGGGACTTTTACGAAGTGCGGCCTACGTTTGGCGGCCATTTTTGAGGCGCTCCTCCGTCCTGTTGCACTGCACGCAATACCTTTACAATTATGGGGAGGAAATCCGGAAAAACGCCCCAGCCACCGGAGAGTCCCCGGCAGAGGGACATACGAGAATCTCTGGGAGAAAGCAGACGAAAACAGCAGGCTGCTCCACGTACTTACCTGTCTCCCACGATGAGCTCTTCTGACGGCGAGGATCCGTACTGGTCGGAGGCCTCTGCAGCTGCCCGAAGGTCACCCCGGGACTCGGCTAAGGTGCGACAACAGTCGGTCGGATCTGGCCCCTCAACACACGGAGCGATATGTGCAGTGGCTTCCGAGCAAGGTGAGACACAAGATGCTACGTCCCAGGTCGCTCGTGGTTTACTGCCCTTCACGGAAAGTGATATTCGGCGCCTGCTAAGAGAGTCGATGGAGGAAATGAGAGCGATGTGGCGTGCAGATTTCAAGACCATGAAGACAGAATTGGTGACCGTTAAGGGGCGGCTGACAACTGTTGAGTCCCGGGTTGAAGAAGTTGTGGCGGCTCAGGCCCTCATTGCGCCGCAGGTGGAGGCCCTACAACAACAGGTGACCCTGCTCACCGGCGCGGTGGAGGCTGCAGAGGTTCGACACCGCAGGAGGAATGTGCGGATCAGAGGGATCCCGGAGACGATCGCTGCAGATGCCTTGTTGCCGTATGTTAACGAATTTACGCTACACGTTCTGGGGGCTCCGACAGGGTCTAACCCTCTCTTTCGACATGTTGCGCGACTACGGAAAGCTGCGACAGCACCAGCGGATTCCCCTCGAGACGTGCTCGCGATTGCCATGGAGGAGTCGGACAAACGTAAGCTGATGTCAAAACCGGTTGCCCGGGCTCCGATACTTTTCGGGGACCACTATCTGACTCTCTTTAATGACCTTCCGCTCTTGACACTCGTTGCCCGGAGGCAATTTCGGGAGATATCCGCTTTTTTGAGGAGCAGCGGGATTCGATACCGTTGGGGGGTGGCGGGATCTATGCATATCTGCCATGATAACGTGCCACATTTGGTGTCTACTCCAACGGCGGCATGGCATCTGCTGGGGTCCTTGGGCCTCTCCCCTCCCCGAGCGACACCTGGCCTGGATCACGGAGGGTCTTCCCATGAATCTCTAGACCCGGGTTAGGGGCCGGAACGCTATATAGCTCTCTTTCGTTCCTACCCCTGGGATGTTGGGGTGTTAGCCTTTTCTGATCTCACCTCCTTTTAGTTTTAGTTTCTTTTACGAGGGTTTAAATGTTTCATTTGTCTTTTTATTCTATGATTCCTGTCCTTCCTATTTGTATTTTTGCATTTTCTGGAGGATCGATACGCTGTTTCTGTATACGTGCAGTTTCTTGTGATGACCCTATGTGGTTTTACCTGATATATCTCTTATTATGTCATGTGAAAACCTTAACGTAACCCTGCCTGCTGTATATCAGATATCACTTAGAGACACTATTTTCATGGAAGCCTATAACAGATTTTTCGCTTGTCTATTATTTTCCTCTCTCCTTTGTTGAACCGTATTTTGCAGATGATTTTGCTAACCCCCCTCATTCCTTATGACTCACCAAAGATATCCTAGACTCTTCCGATGATATTTTTTTTTAATTTTTTTATTTTTAACTTCACGTTTCTAAGCAGATGACTTCTTTTAGCCCTTTGATGTCTTTTTCGTTACTTATGTATGCTATGATGGCCCTTTGATGTCGTGTTTCCTGCTGTTCTACCTATTATAGCTGAACCCTTTCGTGTATGTGATATTATGTGAGTTTCTGTGGCCCTGCGAGGCCAATATTGCCGGTCAACCTGTGACCTTTTCGTTATTTACAAAATAAAAACTTTGAATTAAAAAAAAAAAATACCAGGGTGTGTTTGAGCACGGGGTAAGACCTGCTGACATCTCCCAATCTCCTCCACCAAGCGTACACACAACCCTCCTTATTACTCCTGAGTCAGCCTGACTTCTACGTCACGTAAGCCTCGCTTCAACCCTGCCAAGAGTCTCTTTACCTTTCCCAGACATCATTCCATTACGCTATGAGCAAATACCCCTCCTCTTCCATCCCGTGTAAATATATATACGGCGTGCCAGTATGCACGAACACAGACACGGGCGATTCACTATATTTTGTGTGCGTGTGTGTGCGCATGCTAGCGTGTTTGGACTTGATCTCTGTATCCCTAGTCACATGTGCATCTCATCCACCAACCCTGATTTAGGGCTTCCTCCTAATCCCCCGGTATCTCTTTCCCATCCATCTCCTTTCTCAGTATCTGTCTACCCATGCCTTCTCTTTGCTCTTCCCATTTGTCGTCACCACCATTGTGTCCGACCGTAACGCCATCTCATGTAATCTTGCATGACTCTCTAAATCAGGGATCTTTCTCAATCTCCGGCCCCCCAGACCTCCCATGATGCTCTGGCCATTTATTGCATTCATAGAAATCTGGGAATTGTAGGAAAGCGACATCTGTACCAGCTGGATGGAGTAGAGGTAACATCCTGGCCAGAGCATCTCTCCAGTAAGTGTCCTTGGGCAAGACACCAAATGGTACACACTTGCCTACCACACAATATCGGCTGTGGAGTCCAGTGGTAACGTCTCTGCTCTTCGACCGTGGAGAAGCAAGTCAACATCCCATTCAGCACATCCCACCAATACGACTGTGGAGAAGTCTCGACTTTACGAGAAGGGGGTTCAACCGAACCACCAGGTCGCTGCTCTACAATCATGGAAAGACGATTCGATCCCATTCAGAAGACGCCACCAGCGAGTGTCCTTGGGCAAGACACCTAACAATATGAATGCGCCTACCTCACAAAATACTTCTACATCTCATAGATTGTAAGGTCCCTTGGGAACAGGGTCCCCTGAATCAGGTCATCATCCATGTGTGATATTCCAATGTATCAACCCCTTGTAAACTGATCTTGTAAAGCGCTGCGGAATATGTGACGCTATATAAATAAAGGATAATAGTAATCTGGGGAGCCGGAGTTTGAGATCCCTGCTCTACATGGTTTCTCGTCTCTTCCATATCCCCTTGGCTTGACCCAGTGGTTGTCTATGCTGAAAATCTGTCTACCCTAAGCCTGTAATGTCTTCCCATTGCTCCTCAACACTTGTGTCTCTGCTCCATCCTCACCTCCTTTGATGTATCCCATGTCCTCTCACTCCCCCCGTGTCTCTTCTAACCATCACAATGTTAAAAGAGCGTCTCTCTGGACTCCAGCTTCCTCTCACAACTGAAGGACCATCTAATGAGCGCCAATGAGCATCGGTGGAGTCCAATCATGTAAATTCTTGCTTCAGAAGCCGCAGAGTTTTGTAATCACCAATATCTTCTTGGCACATAAAGACATAATCGTGCGAGTGCAATATCTAACTCAGCAACATTCGAAGGTTGGGACTTTCAGGTGACTGGTCTAGGCCGGTCAGTGTTAGTCAGGCTGGTTGGAGCTGATTCTGTTCATAACACGACCAGATTGTGACATTTTCTAACTTTTTTTACCCAAGGGCTTGTGAACTGCCAGGAGAAGGTAATAATCATGCATGGAGTCACACGAAGGGACGGCGCTCTGCTCAGGTAAAGTAGGCAGTCGCCTAAGACCATCTACTTGGAGGAGTCACAATGGAGCTTTGCAAGATGGAAATTATGTGGGATGTTGGAATGCACCTCTCCATTAATATATACTATATATATATACACACTGCTGCTCTGTACAAGTACACTCCTGCATTCACATCATGCTCTCCTGTACGAATACACTCATGCATTCACACGCTGCCCTCCTGTATGAGTACACTCCTGCATTCACACGCTGCCCTCCTGTACAACTACACTCCTGCATTCACACACTGCCCTCCTGTATGAGTACACTCCTGCATTCACACACTGCCCTCCTGTACGAGTACACTCCTGCATTCACCCACTGCCCTCCTGTACGAGTACACTCCTGCATTCACCCACTGCCCTCCTGTACAAGTACACTCCTGCATTCACACGCTACCCTCCTGTACGAGTACACGCCTGCATTCACCCACTGCCCTCCTGTACGAGTACACACCTGCATTCACACGCTACCCTCCTCTATGAGTACACTCCTGCATTCATATGCTGCTCACCTGTACAAGTACACTCCTGCATTCACACGCTGCCCTCCTGTACGAGTACACTCCTGCATTCTCACACTGCCCTCCTGTACAAGTACACTCCTGCATTCACACGCTGCCCTCCTGTATGAGTACATTCATGCATTCATATGCTGCCCTCCTGTACAAGTACACTCCTGCATTCACACGCTGCCCTCCTGTACGAGTACACTCCTGCATTCTCACGCTGCCCTCCTGTACGAGTACACTCCTGCATTCTCACACTGCCCTCCTGTATGAGTACACTCCTGCATTCACATACTGCCCTCCTATACGAGTCGAGTACACTCCTGCATTCACATGCAGCCACATAGGGGGACTTGAGGACCAGCAGGGATGGGAACCACTGGCCGAGACAATCGGTCTGGCAGCCCCACAATAGTTAGCAGACGTCCATTCATTGAGCAGATGTTTCTGTGAGCCTCCAGAATAAATATATCCGCTCGTCGCAGAACGTGCTTTCAGAGATCAGCTCGTCTTTTATTTCCTTTGCTTCAATGAAAGAAAAATAATGTGTATTTTTAACCTCCTTGAGATTCTATTTTGTGCCGCAGACAGACAGACCGAGGCTTCCTGTTGTGCCGGCGAATACTGTTATTCTGCCCGCGAGGGTTTCCTTCCTCTGTCGAGCAATCAGGTAAATGGGAAGAAACAAAAAGCCGCTGGAACGACTGGATCGACACGTTCAACACGAGCGAAATTCTCATAGTTAATAAATGATCGAGTCACTGGGCCGTCCTCGCTGGGAAAGAGAACCTGAATCACGCACGGCGTCTAAAAATATGGAAACCTGCCCCGCGTCCGCTGTGGGTGACATAAACACAAAGCCGCACTATGGGCGAAAAACGGAGGAACGTCACAGCTCAAGCACCCAAACCAGGGATGTCAAACTCTGGCCTCCCCAGATGATGCTGAACTACAACTCCCATGATCCCTTGGCCATCTATTGGATTCAAAGAGTTTTGGGAATTGTAGGAGTTTGACATTCCTGGTGGACCACTGAAAGTGTTCCTTGGTGGGAGCACGGTCATTCTGCACCTCCACCTGGTGTAGACCATACTAATCCCACCCTGAGTGACAAGTCAGAGTGCTCTTCTGGCCTCATATGCCGCAGCCCACCAGGAAATGTACTGGTATCTTGGTGGGTCAGTCCTGGGTGACATGGAGGGTCCCTTACATAGCTCCCTTATAGTCAAAGTGCTCAAGGTTTGGAAAGTGCCTCTGAAGCCATTGGGCCCCTGAACACATCATGGGCTGTCACCCCTCCTATGGCGGCCCTGATGTCACTTGCTCCAGTGACCTTTAAAAAGTCAGAGCAGTATAAACGAGTGATAAAGAAACTCAATCATACAATGTATCCACCATCGAGTCAACGATCATTTGTGATTTAAAAATAACTCAAAGTCTAAAACCCATAAAGCTAATTAAAGTACTTATCGCCGCAACAAAGATCCTCGCCGGGACGACTGTGTTTGCTGCTCCGTGACCTTCGTCAGGAATGACCCCTTCTCGGCTGGTAACATCGAGCTCTTTCTAAGGAATATTCTCATCTTGATCCTCCAGTAGGATCATTAAACATGGAAGTGGTCTTTATGTGTGACACATCGCAGCCTTTTAGCGCATGTTTTAGGATCTATATATGAAAAAGATGTTTTGTACCTGTCTTTTCATCCCGCCCACCTACGCATGATCCGTGTCTACGTGCCGCGTGCAGTTTGTTACACGTTTCCATCGCCGTAGCTTCTTTCACTAGACATTAAAGTCTCTATAATTAATTATATATATATAATATATAGATCAAATACTCATCTTTTCTCCTTCGGCACTGGACTGGTCCGGCACCTTCTTACGTTGCGTACCGTGAATAACCGGAGTAGTGTACACTGCACAGATTGCGTATGACACAGAAGTTGCATACTGTGTACAAAGGTTACGCAGCGTCTGCTCAGAATGACGGCTCGGTGCTATGTGTGTGCGTGCAGCACCAATCCTCGGATGCCGTGTCCCAGAACGCTCGCTGCTGCAAGTGTTCCAAGTCAGGATGATGTCTCCATGCAAAGGGTGCTGACATCATCCTCCACGGGTCGATCTCCGGCAGGCGGGATATTCAAATTCCATCTACTGAGTGACCACTGTGTGTGCGGAGGAAACTCCTCTGCTTCATGCAGTTGTCAGGGTGGCACCAGTGTACACCGTGGTGGGACCCAAAATCATTAGATATAAAGTCTCAATCGCTAGGGGTGAGCAGTGTAGGATACTTTACAGGCACGGATGGTGGGCTACGGAGTACAGGATATCTTGCAGGTATGGATGGTGGGCTACGTAGTGCAGGATACCTTGCAGGCAGGGCCGCTATCAGGGCATTACGCCCCATACTGCCATAAGGGGCCCGGGGGGGTCCTGGCCAGGTATGTATGGTGGGCTACGGAGTGCAGGATATCTTGCAGGTATGTATGGTGGGCTACGTAGTGCAGGATACCTTAGAGGTATGGATGGTGGGCTACATAGTGCAGGATACCTTAGAGGTATGGATGGTGGGCTACGTAGTGCAGGATACCTTAGAGGTATGGATGGTTAGGCAGGAGTGCAGGTATTGATAACAGGATATCTTGCAGTCACGGATGGTGAGACACCTAGTGCAGGTCTTGGTAACAGGATACCTTGTAGCCACGGATAGTGTGACACGCTGCAGGTTGCTAGCAGGATACTGGCGCACTGGATGAACCTTAGCAGGAAGAGGACACAGGATCCAGGTAGAACAAGGCAGAGGGGAAACATGGGACAAGGCAAGACGAGGGCAAGGCTGAGGCTAAACAGATTGGAGGTGCTTCCTGCGCTCCAGCTCCTAAACACCTTAACCCTTTAACGATGGGGGTGGCTTAACGCCGGCGAGGTACCGTACGCCTCACCGACTGGTACCGCTGCGAGCCGCAGATTTCGGCTCGCCCCCCAGGCAGCATGCACACGCGTCATTAGCTGCAGGGGGACAGCCTGAGTTCAGGCCATCCCCGTGCAGCCAATGACGCGTGCAGGGGCGCGCAGGCTGCGGGGAGGGGCCGAGGCGGCCCCATTGAAGACAGTGGGGTGTACCTGTACGTCCTGCATCTTCAAAGCCCTCCCGCCACAGGACGGCATAGCATGTCATTGGGCGGCAAGGGGTTAACTGAGACTCAATGCAAGAGCGATTGGAGAGGGGCGTGATTCCCGTACATCGAGGGGCCCAGTTCCACGGCTGCATTGTGGGGGCCCTTCACAGCCTGGCCACATTAAAATGCTATAGTGCTCAAGGCATGTAGAGTGTCCCTTTAATATTTTAACCCTCCGCGTGTCTCTATCCTTCCTATCTCTTACACGTCCCCTCTTACAGCTGCCCTTTACTTATGCCCTTGGCCCTTGGCTGAGCATCATGGGTAATTGATATCCGCTGGGTCAATGTTACCCGGGCCAGGTCCAGATTAAAGACACACGGATTCACGTCGCGCTCACACCGGCTGCTTTTTCACTCGTTGTTGAGGTGAAGAAACATGTGAAACTGAAAACCTTTGAGCAGAAAGCGTCTGGCGATTAGCGCGGATTAACCTCTGCCGTCATTGCCGTGTTTGCCTCGCAAGCCGTGGCTTAAATCGCTATAATCGGTTTAGCTCACCCGTGAAACCTATCTCTATTCGTCCCATACGTCTCCAGCGGCAAATGACGGGATCCTCATGGACAGGCATGGAGGCAAACTCTCAGTCTCAGAGGCAGGGGACCATCGAACGACTGAGGACGACGTCAACGCTGCAAAGGCATCACCGGCCAGCGCACTGACCGCCATGACGGCTCATAAAAAGAATGAACGAGACGGCAAAATCAATAATATTGCAACAAAGTAAACACAACCAGGAATGTAAGGCTCACATTAGGGGTTATTAAGAAAGCACTGAAGTTTCGGTGCTCTCCTGTTCGGCGCACTTTGGCGATTTCAGTTTGCCGACCCTATGGTGAATTCAGCATTCACCGCAGGGTCCCCGAAGTGTGCCGAACGGGATCCGCCAATCGGCCCACCGAATCTGCCGAACGCCGCCGAATGCTGCTGAACTGGGGGTGACAAGAAATGAAAGAAAAGGCAAATGGAGTTTAAAACAATAAAAATGCACGGAAATAATATCTAAATAACAATAAAAAGGTCTGATACAGAATGAAAAAAAACGCCATGTAAAAAAAATCGGAATCAAAACGACGTCGGTGGTTTGCGGATGCGTTTGGCGGGTTTATCGGCGCTTTTCGGCGGATCGATTTGGCGCACTTCACGGACCATGCGGTGAATCCACAAAATACTGTATAGTGCAACATACAGCGCCTGTTCACAGCGTATTTTAAGATCAAAGTTCTTATGATTTGAAGGAACAGTTCCCTGAGCGCAGCCGCAGGTGTTAAAATTCTGAAAATGTGCAACCCTTAATACACCGTGGAAAGTCTATTACATTCCTCGCACACAATTGTGCGCGTGCGCAAAAAAGCATTAACGCGAGGGGTAAAACCCTTTGCGCTGAACGTCGTATTACGCCGTTCGCGCACAAAATGCGAGTGACCCTACGCGAACCCTTTGCGAGCGCAATTTAGTGCGCGCATCCTACACTTATCATTGTGAGCGCAAATGCGTTTGTGCGCTGGTGCGCGCATGGTGTTACAATCTTAGCGCAAAATTTAAAGGACAGCGTTTGCGCGCATAATTTTAACGTCTTTGAAAAGCTGGTGGTAACGGCGAATTGTAACAACCTGACGGTACCAAACTGCGGATTCACAACGGAGAACGTCGATGCGAACTTTTTTTTACTAGATCCGGCAAAAATGACGGCCACTACCTTGTCTTCTGTCAAAACGTACGTCTGTTGTGCGCAGTCCGCACAAAATGCGTTCGTCTGACGGACTCGCGTAAAAAATTACATTGCTCTCACTGATCTCTGCGCGCAATGGTACTTTGCGCGCATTGTTGCGCGTCGGTTTTACGAGCGCAATTTCCTGACGGATGAAAAAATGCGCGAGGAATGTAATTCCAGCAGTGATTTTCGTGCGTTAACGTGTAACGCTTCGCGCAAAAAACACGCGTTTTGCGTGCGTTTCTGCGTTAAGTATGTAATAGGGCCCTACAAAAGTTAAAGATCCATCCGGAGCGGAGCATTCCTCAATCACTGTGGAGATTGTTCACACTGAGCGGTGATATTGGGGAGAATTGCACATTTTAGGCCAAAATAATCAAGCTGAAGCAACATTAATAAAAATCAGTGATTTTGGCTTCTGATTTGTAATTCTCCTCCAAGTATGGGTTTTGTTTCCCGCTGTGGATTAAGAGACCCTCTGCTGCTCGGATTCTGGTGTTGCGCTGTCCCTTTAGGCTGGGGTCAGACGAACGCAGTGCGAACTCGCATGCAGCCGCACTTTATCACGGCCGTAGTAGCAGCAAATGACGGGCAATACACGAAGTACGGCCGCACGAAAGTGCGGCTGCGCAACGCAAGCGGCAAACAAACGCATTTTTTCGAGAATGTGATACCGCTAGTACTGACGTACAGAGAGCGTTGCGTCCGCTAGCGGCGTGTGTGCGTGATTAGGAAACGTCAGACACTGCTCATGTCTGGCCAACATAACGTCCAGACGCAAAAAGGGTTTTATTGATGATCCGTACAAAATCACGGACGGAAATGCGCGTATTCCGTGAAAAAATACGTCCATTCGTTCGAACGCACGTTTTTACAGACGACGTGAAAAATGCGTTCGTCTGACCCTAGCCTAAATCAGACAAGGTGCGCAGAAGCCGTTTTAATCGGTTTGTGGAGTCAAGTAAAGGGGTGCAGTCAAGTAAAGGGGTGCAGTCACTTTTGTTGGCAGCAGTTTAGACATTAACGGCTGTGTGTTGAGTTATTTTGAGGGACAGCAGATTGACACTGTTACACAAGCTGTGCACTCACTACTTTACAGTGTAGCAAAGTATCATTTCTTCAGGGTTGTCACATGAAAAGATAGAATAAAATATTTACAAACGTGTACCTCAAGGCTCTGTCCTTGGTCCTCTGCTCTTTTCCATCTACACCTCCTCCCTGGGCAAAATCATCAACAGCTTTGGCTTTAATTACCACCTCTACGCTGATGACACTCAGATCTACCTCTCTACCCCTGATCTCTCTCCCCCTGTCCTTTCAAAAGTCAGTGACTGTTTATCTGGCATCTCCTCCTGGATGGCCTCCCACCACCTAAAGATCAACATGTCAAAGACTGAACTCCTACTTATTCCTCCCTCCAATGCCTACCCACCTCCTGACTTCTCTATCACGGTGGAGGGTATCACCATCTCCCCATCAAACCAAGTTCGCTGTCTTGGAGTTACACTTGACTCTGCTCTTTCCTTCATCCCCCACATCCAGTCTCTTTCCTCCTCCTGCCGATACCAACTGCGTAATATTTCCAGAATTCGGCCATTTCTTACCGCTGTCACCACAAAACAACTCATACACGCCCTGGTAATCTCCCGACTCGACTATTGCAATAATCTCTTATCTGGCCTCCCTCTGTCCCGCCTCTCCCCCCTACAATCCATCCTGAACGCCTCCGCCAGGCTAATTCACCTCACCCGCCGCTCTGTCTCTGCCGCTCCCCTCTGCGAGTCCCTTCACTGGCTCCCCATCCACTGCAGAATTAAGTTCAAAATCCTTATCCTTACCTACAAAACCCTCACTAACTCAGCTCCCCACTACCTGTCCTCACTAATCACCAAATACACCCCAGCCCGCTCCCTAAGGTCAAACAGTGACCTGCGCCTAGCTTCTCCCCGCATCACCTCTTCCCATGACAGACTGCAGGATTTCTCACGCGCAGCCCCCACTCTCTGGAACGCTCTCCCTCGTACTGTCAGACTTTCCCCTAACTTCTCTTCCTTCAAACGCTCCCTTAAAACGTTCCTATTTAGGGAAGCCTACCACCCAACTCACTGACGCAACCATCAATTACTCTCACCTTACAGTCCTCTCCTCCTGTTTCCAACCCCAACCCCCCTAGATTGTGAGTTCCTACGGGAATAGGGCCCTCATCTCCTCCTGTACTGTTTGTCAAATGTTGTTCAATGTATTGTAACCCTGTCTATACTGTGCTTATTGTACAGCGCTGCGGAATATGCTGGCACTTTATAAATAAAGAATAATAATAAAGAATAATAAAAACATGCGAGGGGTGCACTCACTTCTGTCAGATACTGTATATCAGGGCTCAAAATTTCAAGTCCCTAGCCAGGCCTTAAGAGTTACTCACCACCAGATGCCCCACCTAACCCCTACCTGCCCTTATCTCTGCCTCTAAACACATCTTCTTAAATTATCTTATGAAATTACACTGTTAAATATTTTATTCAGAATAAAGTTACAAAAATATCATCAGAGGAGGCAATCTTGGATTCTCCAGCCGGCGGCCAGGCCTAAAAAAAAAAAACACGGCCGCCGGAATATGCAGCACGATATATTTTATTGTGCTGCCTGCGTGTGCATTTCCACTCGCCCTCACTTAATTTTCACTCGGCAAATGCGAGCAGGCGAGTGGAAATTTTGAGCCCTGCTGTGTATATATATATTCAGATGCAACTTCTTGATGAGTTGTTTGCTCTCGGCGGTGGTCAGCACTAGAACAATTAGAAGAGGATATTTGGCTGCGGATCTGCTGGTGAATCTTGGTATATATATATGTTACGGTTAAAGCCCGTATTGCAGTAAATCCTAGGATTACCCGGGTAATCCTGACATTACCCAGGCGTCATTAGCAAAAGTCCGAAGTGAAATGACATTTCGGACTTTACCCGGGTAATCTGCAAAGTATCCAGAGGCCTCTGGGTACTCCGGGTTTCTGCTCTGTTTTAACCGGGTAATTCTCACATTACCCTAGTGTTGCTGGATAAAATGCAATGTGCAACGAAACATCAGACTTTATCCGGGTTATCTGCAAAGTATCCAAACGCCTCTGGGTGCTCCGCTTTTCTTGGGTTTTCAGCAGGTTACAGTTGACTGAATTCCGAGGATTACCCGGATAAAGCTGCAAACTGTTACCTGACTGATAACAAAATTGCGGTTTTTATTTTTAATGAAATTGGATCCGCAGTCACAAACCGCACTAGATAACCATCATGTGACTCTGTGCGTTAATTGTCTGAAAATTTATTTATGAAGATAAAGATATTATATACAGAGTAACCTGATGGGTATTATGTTTTATAAATGATATATAAGCACATATGACACATAATAAAGATCATGTAACTTTCACATTCATATAAGAAACATATCCTGTTACTCTGCATATTCATTATATCCTCAATACATTTTAATGTTTTTCTTTTGCCATTTTCATAGATTTTATATCCATAGAGAAGAGCAAAATTCACTGTTACCCAAGCGGGGTTGGATGCTCTGCAGATTACCCAGGTGGATCTGTGGATAGTCCTCAGATTACCCGGGTGAAGGTTCAGACTTGCACATTATCTGCTCTTACAGCTCTTCCAGACCGTTACCCAAGGGCAGTTGGTTAGTCCTACGATTACCCGGGTAAAGTCCAAAATTTTCATTTTTTTGCAGCTTTACCCAGCGGTTTTGGGTAATGTCAGGATTACCCGGGTAATCCTAGGATTAACCGCACTTCGGGCTTTACCCGTAACATATATAACACCACATACAACATCAAGGGCTCGTACCTCTGGACGTCTGCCAATGTGGTGTACATGATCCAGTGCATGGCCTGTGAAAAGGGCTGCTGTATTGGGGAAACTGCCCTCGAACTGAATCTCAGGATGAATCTGCACAGGTTCATCAAATGCTCATGGTGATGTTTAGAAGCTTATCTGTGTTGGGCCTATGATCTTTCCTCTCTGTTTACCTTCCTTGACCATAGGATTCCACTATTTGTATTTACGACACCCCCCCCCCTTCTGTGTTTGGCTCTTTATGGTTCAATTCTATGATTTCGCTTAGTATCGCTTACAGATCTGAAGAAGAGAGGTATATTCTCGAAAGCTTGTCTTTTAAATGTAACGTTAGTCCAATAAAAAAGGTATCACTACGTACTGCTATACGCTGGTGATTATATAAATATACAGTATATACACACAGACAAGATTTCAAAAATTCTCCTTTTGCACTGCTATTATTTTGCACTTACCTTTATCACAAAAATATAATTTTTTAAATAATGCACAAATATTCTTCAACTATTTTTATTTAAAAAATGTCATTTTAAATATTTTCTCTTTTTTTTTTATTGGCTTTTCCAGAATCAAAACAGATGTGCTGCTTAGTACATGGAAGGCTAAAACCCTTTTTTGCACTTTCAGATTTTTTTCCCCCCAGTCATTACCCCTGTAAGAACCAAGAGAGCCACACGGTGTTGTGACTGGACCGGCGGCGTTTTTTTTCATGGTCTCTGGCCGCATACGCCATCGCACAATCTTCTATCCATGTGCCAGGGTCATTAGGATCTGCAAAACTCTGGGCTGGCGGCCAAGGGCCTGCAGTGAGACTTAATAAATGTCCTTTGTTTGGATTAACTAGACTATATAATGTGTTTCTGATAAGGTGAGAAACCTTTCAGGGAAGGAACAGGCTCATGGCGTTCCGCAGATATAAGCAGGTTGAGGGTCACCGGGTAATTTATCCTCTAACCCCTTCTCTCCCTGATAGATCTGCAAAACCAGTAGCAGAGATAAATGATCTAAAGAATATAAATAATGCAATATATATATATATATTATACACCTGCCATTCCACCGATTAATCCCTGAGATCTGGCTGTGAAAAGCATTTATGACGTGGGTAATAATCAACATTTTTATTATTATTATTTAATTATATATATTTTCTTTAAAAAAAAAGTGTGTTAGTAGAAAACGCTCGCTCTGGGGCAATATTATTGCACAATCCTGTGACATGGACTCACAGACCCATTGAGGTTGAAAAACCAGTTGAACCATAGATTTTTGACCTTGGAACCAGAGGTTTGATGGCATCAGATGGAATTTTTTTTCACTGTAACCCGTTAAATGCCAGGGTGGATAAAATCTCTCAAAACATGAATTTGGGGTGTAAATGGTATATTATTCAAGAGCTCATATATACACTATATTGCCAAAAGTATTTGCTCACCCATCCAAATAATCAGAATCAGGTGTTCCAATCACTTCCAAGGCCACAGGTGTATAAAATCAAGCACCTAGGCATGCAGACTGTTTTTACAAACATCTGTGAAAGAATGGGTCGCTCTCAGGAGCTCAGTGAATTCCAGCGTGGAACTGTGATAGGATGCCACCTGTGCAACGAATCCACTCGTGAAATTTCCTCACTCCTAAATATTCCACAGTCACCTGTCAGCTGTATTATAAGAACGTGGAAGAGTTTGGGAACAACAGCAACTCATAAACTGACGGAGCGGGGTCAGCGGATGCTGAGGCGCATAGTGCGAAGAGGTCGCCAACTTTCTGCAGAGTCAATCGCTACAGACCTCCAAACTTCATGTGGCCTTCAGATTAGCTCAAGCACAGTGCGCAGAGAGCTTCATGGAATGGGTTTCCATGGCCGAGCAGCTGCATCCAAGCCATACATCACCAAATGCAATGCAAAGCGTCGGATGCAGTGGTATAAAGCACGCCGCCACTGGACTCTAGAGCAGTGGAGACGCGTTCTCTGGAGTGACGAATCGTGCTTCTTCATCTGGCAATCTGATGGACAAGTCTGGGTTTGGCGGTTGCCAGGAGAACGGTACTTGTCTGACTGCATTGTGCCAAGTGTAAAGTTTGGTGGAAGGGGGATTATAGTGTGGGGTTGTTTTTCAGGAGCTGGGCTTGGCCCCTTAGTTCCAGTGAAAGGAACTCTGAATGCTTCAGCATACCAAGACGTTTTGGACAATTCCATGCTCCCAACTTTGTGGGAACAGTTTGGAACTGGCCCCTTCCTCTTCCAACATGACTGTGCACCAGTGCACAAAGCAAGGTCCATAAAGACATGGATGACAGAGTCTGGTGTGGATGAACTTGACTGGCCTGCACAGAGTCCTGACCTCAACCCGATAGAACACCTTTGGGATGAATTAGAGCGGAGACTGAGAGCCAGGCCTTCTCGTCCAACATCAATGTATGACCTCACAAATGCGCTTCTGGAAGAATGGTCAGAAACTCCCATAAACACACTCCTAAACCTTGTGGACAGCCTTCCCAGAAGAGCTGAAGCTGTTATAGCTGCAAAGGGTGGACCGACGTCATATTGAACCCTATGGATTAGGAATGGGATGTCACTTAAATTCATATGCGAGTCAAGGCAAGTGAGCGAATACTTTTGGCAATATAGTGTATAAATATAGAAAAAAAAATTGGTACCTTGATTGACATTGACAGATTCCACATACCACCTCTAGGGGCGCAAGTGGGGTGAGGGGGAATATAATGGACAGGGAAAGGGATATTAAGGAGGGAGTGGGTCATGTGGAGGAAGGGAAGGAATCCAACTGGACGATTAATGGTTGCGTTACCAAAAAATAACCATATAAATGTTTAGCACCCTACAATCGGAAAACCCCAGAACCGAAAGTCTTCAGTTTATGGTGCTCTCCGGGCTGCCTTGTTTTTTTAGGCCTGTCCCGATTGCCCGGTCTACCCTTTAATTGTACCTTCTGGCCGGGTCTCCCCAGTGGCATTATTTGGGGTGTTTTGTTTTCACCCCATCCTGTTCCCTGGACAAGCTTGGGTCATGTCCCTGATGGGCTCAGTCAATCGGAAACCCCAGAACTGAAAGTCTTCAGTTTATGGTGCTCTACGGGCTGCCTTGTTATTTCCGGACTGTCCCAATTGCCGGTCTACCCCTTAATTGTTCCTGCTGACCAGGTCTCCCCAGTGGCATTATTTGGGGTGTTTTTTTTTTTACCCCATCCTGTTCCGTGCACAAACTTGGGTCATGTCCTCGTTGGCCTCAGTCAACCGAGGCTGTGCTGTTACCCTTCCTCCTTCCACCATAGACGGCTAGACTCCGGTTCCTGCCATAGTCCTGGGCCGGAGTTGCTGGTCCCAAGCCTTTTGAATGAAGGATGCTCAACCCATACTGCAGTTGGCTTTGCTTGATTTTAGGAGGGAACACCTGTATTAGGTGCAGTCAGGTCAAGGGTGTGTTTTTGCAGGTACCATCCCGTACCAGTATCTGGCACGTAGAGCGATAAGGTTACCTGCCGCAGCAGCGTCGCAGTTGGATGATAAGCAAAGACACGTTAGACCCGGCTGAATATCCCCGTTCTGAAGTGTTTATTTTTTTTATTTCTTACACAGTTAACGTGAATGAAAAGTTCCAACACCCTGAAACAAACAAACAACAAAGGGGGGGGGGCAGAGAATAAGCGAAGACAGGAGAGGAAACGGGTCTCGGCGTTTGTACAGGAGGAAAATGCTCGGCAGACGGGACATTCAGGAGGAGTAAAAACACACGGTGAGGTATTTGGAAGAATATTTGCTCTTTTTTTTTTGTTGTTGAATCTGATGATGGAAGAGATAAAATAATAACAAAAAAACAAAACAAAAAAAAAGACAAGACTCTGACAAACACCCGATAAATCTTTCTAAACAGATTACATAATATAGAACATGACAGCTATAATATAGAAACGACAATCTTCTTTAGCTCCAAATTTACACATAGAAACTAAAATTCTCTACAGAACGTACACCAAAGCCAGTTGGGTCTTAAAGCATCATTATTCTCTTAGAAACAGAAGGGTTGGGGGGGGGGTGTAGGGGGGTTCGGCAGGGTATGGAGGGGGGGGGAGATGGGGTAAGGGTTATATTTAAATAATAATAACAACAAAACAAAAAAAAGGCAGTACCCTCCTAGACTGAGACACCAGGCAGGTAGCGAAACGCGCGGGTAAGAGCAGCACTAAAAACATTTTGGCCAGATTTTTTTTTTTCTCTTCTTTTTAGGTAGAAAAATCATACAGAATCCGGAAGCAATTTATACAACCAAGCAGTGGAAAAAAAAAAAAAAAAAAAAAATCTACAAAAAGATATCCTATCAATAAAAAAAAAAAAAAAAAAAATCCTTTGGTACAAATTCACCAGGACGCGAGCCTACAAAAATATTCCCTTAAAATATATATATAAACATATTTTAAATAAAAAAAACAATTTTTTTTTTTAATTTACGATTTTAGACTTTTTTTAACCCCTTCATCCCTGAGTTACTTTACTTCTTCAGCGCTGTAGATTTTTTTCTTTAAAAAAAAAAAAAAATTACCAAAATAATAACAGATATGAGATTTTTTTTTATAAATCGATGCCGAATATTTTGGAATATCGTGAAGGATTTTTGCTCAGGCTGAGCTTTGCGTAAATCTCTATCTTGTCTTGTTCGGTCTCGTGCGATATCTGACTGCAACGTGCGCCTCGGAGACATACAAGGTCAAACCCACTTTGCCGTGAACTTTGCTCCCATAAGCGACAAAAATAGCAATTTTTTTTTTTTTTTTATGAGCGCGTAGTCATTTGCGCCTGATGGTTTTTTTTTTCTGAGTGTTAAGAGATGGTAAATGGACGTTAAATTAAATTCTTTCGTCGTCGGCTCTTCTAAGACGGCCGACGTTCTAAACGATGATCCCAGAGACGTAGAAGTTGACACAAAGCTCGTCGTAGAATGTGTTCGTCTCCCAGGAGTGAAGGGGCTCTGTACAACAGGAAAACGCTTATTGCTTCCTCATAAAACAAAATATTTTTTTCCTTTTTCCTTTTTTAAATAAAGCCAGGTGTCCTCCCACATACGTGTATGGGAAGGCGTCAGCACCTTCGGAAACCTTTAAATAGTTTCTCACAAAAAGAACAAAAAAACAAAACGCTTCAAAAGCACCAGAGATATTCACAGTGGGAGGTAGCACCCGTTGGTTGCACCATTCACTTCTTTCTCTCCATAATTAAAAATAAAAAAAAAATATATAAAATAAAAAAGAGTTATAACAGAAAGCTTTGGCTTCCTTCGACTGATCCGATGCTGGAAGGATGAGAGGGAGAGGGGGGGAGTCATTATACTTTTTTTGTTAAATAACATATATATTTTTATCCTTTTAATTTCATTTATATCGTATTTCATATTGCACTTCTCAATGCTTTCTGCCATTTGCCTTTTCTTCTTCTTCTTCTTTTCATCATTATTATGATTTCAGTCTGCAGCTCCCTGGCAGAAGGCGAGCAACGATGTGGACTCAGTTCTGCGTGTTCTTTAAATTATATTTCTTTTATTCGTTCTTGAATCTGGACCGTGTTACTGGGGGATCGACGCGTTTCGCATCGTGGAGATGTATCGAAGCAGGGTTTCAACCATGATTTCGTTAGTTCCTTGTTGACGTAGGCTGCCACAGTTATAGCGGGAAGGTTCTGCCAAGGCCTAGGGCTTTAGCCATACCTGTCTCCGAGGGGGAATTCATGAGGCTACCTTCATCCAGTCGGGATTAAGAGGTCATTTAGGATCCGCGGTTTGCCGATTCAGAGGACCGATGAATGTAGAACAAGTACCAGGGTTCACAAAAAGCACACAATTCCCACTTCAAGATGAAGACTCTTCCCAGGACTTGATGGAGGGAGGTTTAAAACACTCACTATTGGTAGTTGGGTTGGGTCTTGACTCCGAAAGGTGAAGATGGTTTGATGCCAACGTCCATCCTGCAGCTGCAATCAATAAATACATGAATATTTAGGGGTTTTTTGTGTGACTTCCAGCACTAATGGTATAATACAGTAAATATGTATTCTGGGGTAAGGCAAAGTGTAACAAGTTATTGCGGAAATGGAAACAAGTTGTAAGGGTGATTGACCAATGAACCTTTATTGCAGTGCTCTCTTTTATACACAGTTTGTGAATGGAAAATAAGCCTGCTGCCGCCCGTCTCCTCCCCATACTTTCCCATCTAAAGTGTGCTTTCTCAACACCGCATCATCCTTCCCACTGCCCTCCAGCTGACCCTGAGGATGTAACCAAAACCAGAATGATGTAACAGTGAGCAAACATGCTTACATAACTATATGCAATATTGAATAACCAAGTAATAACACACTGATGAACAGTAAGACGGTGTCACGGTCCTTGCTGTCGGCGCCGTAAGAAGGCCAAATAAGGTTCCCTTTTATCCTTTCATGTTATGATTCCGGAACAGATTTTACCACCGTCTTGTCTGGTGTCCAGGAGTCCACGCCAGGTTTCCCCTCTCCTCTCCAGCCTCGGGTGTGGGCTGGGTCTGGACTTTCTGATAGGTACATTCCACCCTCAGGATGTGGCTTCAGCATTGAAGTCCTTCATTGTATTCTGACCTGCGTCCGGCGCAGATCTACTCTGTCTGGATATCCCACCATGGCCCTCCTTCCATGTTCCTGGCTTCCCATCGTGACCCTCCATTCATGTTTCTAACTTCCCACGTGACCCTCCATTCGTGTTCCTGGATTCCCACCGTGACCCTCCATTGCTACCTTCCATCCATGTTCCTGTACTCCCACTGTGATCCTCCATTGCTACCTTCCATCCATGTTCCTGTACTCCCACTGTGATCCTCCATTGCTACCTTCCATCCATGTTCCCGGACTCCCACTGTGACCCTCCATTGCTACCCTCCTTTGGTGTTCCTGTACCATCTGATCCTGCCGAACCTCAATTGCCACTGATTACTCATGTTTGACTTCTGCTAAGGACATTGACCATTCTTCTGTCAGTCGCCTACCCTGACCTGTGCTAAGGACATTAACATTCTACCGGATTGGCCCTTTCTGAGACTTCCTCTGGATACCCATATTGTGTCTGAACTTTTGCCCTCTGTGTCTCCTGGTCCTCAGCCCTCTCCTTGTCCCGTCAATCTATTTCAGTAAGTCTCCTCATGGTCTTCGTTTATCTGATTAATTTCTGTTTATGGTCAACCCTCTTCCTGTCCTGCCCACCTATCTGTTTTCAAACCCTTTCCTATCCAGTCTGCTTGGTGTGTTCTGTCCTGTGTATCAAATCAGCCCCATTCCTGTCTCGCCCAGCCACCTCCTATACTTCTATCATTATTCAGTGTCCCCTTTTGGTCTTATAATAAACCTTTATTTCTTGAACCCATATAAATCTACCTCACTCCACTTTGTAACTGTACATTGGGCTCGAACCTGCAACCCCGCACAACGGGTCGTGACAGACGGGGCATATCGCCTAAGTGGTTTCTTCAGTTAGTATCTGAATAAAGAACACGCAGTTCCTTTACAACCAGACTACTCAATTAATACTCCTTTATATCTTAATGATTAGTAGGTATTATTCTCTCCCTGTATGATATAGCGCCATCTCATGGCGAGTACCGGGAAGTGCTGAATGTCCAAAATAAATATTCCACAAAGCTATTATTTCTACATATCTGTCCTTGTGGCTCTGTGGGTGGAGACGCATTCCGCTACCGCCAATCGGCACAGTTCAAGGTGATCGTTCAAAAACACTTTACAGGTCGGATAAATTATACTTCCTTCCATGGAGTTTGATAAAAATGAATCCTTTATGGGCCTTTGACTTACTGAAGGTCATGGAGATTCTTTCCAGGTCACCTGCGACGACCGAGGAGATGTTTCCAATACCCGGGTCATAGCATGTAGCGATTAACAGCAAAATAAGGTCATCTCCTGGGACCTTAGCCAATTTAAGGGATCAGCAGCTTGCAGATATACATGTGCTGGATAGAGATGCCTATATACTGTGAAATATGGGCTCTTTAGGAGGGACAGTGCTCCCGCTTTGGTATCTCTTCTAGGGTATCTCGGAGGACCATTCCAAACTGGCTGAGCCGTTTTTCCCTGACGTCTCATCGATGAGGCATTGTAAGCACGCAACAAGATTGAAACATCAGAAAATCTGCTTCATGTAATCAGAATTTATTAACCAGTGACTTCTGTCCAGAGCTGGAAGTGGCTCAGCCAATCAGGATCTACCAAGGTGGTGTCAGCTAATAAGGCAGCCTGGATTCTTCAACTCGCTACAGTCACAGGGGGCGACAGACAGTTTCACGGCTTTGCGCAGCTTGTAACTCATTAGGTTTTCTCGTATTATCTGAAGTTGCTTGATACAAGCCATGAAGCTGCTAAAGACTCACTCTGCTGGTAAATTCATTCATGATCCTGTGGTGGAGTCACTTCCAATCCCTTCAAAGTGAACCAATCTGCCACCGTCCCGGTGATCTCTCTTCAAGCAACATTATACCGGATCAGAATGATCATCGTCATATCTCGTTCCGCAATCAGATGTTGCTAACAGGTGCTTACCTCGGATCCAACTTTGGGCACAGCCATCGCACTGGTGCCTGGCCATCATGAGAGCAATCGCCAATGTGATGCCATCATGCAGACTGCGTCATTAGTCGGCTGGCAGACACGGACTGGCTGCCGAGACCAGAAGAACTGCCCATAGACAAATTGTTCTGCTCTTACTTCACTCTGTGTCAGGGATTTCCAAAGTCTGGCCGCCAGATGTTTATTGCCTACAATTCCCAGAACTCTTTGTATGCAATAGATGGGCAGTGAATCATGGGAGTTGTAGTTCAGAAACATCTGGGTATCAAGTGCGGAACCCGCCAGGCCGGCGCCTGTCACTCATCCCTCTGGCACGGCATCTGGCCCGGCATCCTCGACCTGAATCGGCACCCGAATCCGCCAACTCTCCTGACCACATCACGATCCATGGCTGGTGGCTGCGCAGTCCAGGCCCTCGGCTCTGCCGGCGTCTGACGACAGTGGTGGGCGTGGCAGTTCCTGGGGAACGGCGGCCCAAGGCCAGCTGACCAGGGGGAGGAGTGCTGGAGAGCTGGGAGCCACTAGACGCAGGAGGGGAAACAGGGGAGGTATGAAGGGGGTGTGGCCTAAACCATCTGTTGAGTGCACAGACGTTCTGCGCTTACCTAGAGTTTACAGTGCCTATCTAATCCTGCTCATCTTGTTATAGACCCTTTTCTGGACCTGGACAATCCCTGCTCGCTGCCTGTCTCGACCTTGGAACTACCTATCAACTACGCCTCTTGGATTTCCCTATGGATACCGCTCTCTGGACTCTCCCTCCTTCCCAACACCGAATCTTGGGTTCCTACACGCCACCAGTACTTCTAAACCTGATACGTACTCTGTGCCTCCTCGCCCAAACCAACATCCCACGGGACGCACTCCTGACACTGGGGTATCAGCGGTTAGTTGACAGATGTAGGGGGACAGCAGGGGTCAAGTCAAGTGGGAAAGGTGTCCAGTTATAAGTCTCCTTGCCAAGTCTCTATAAAATATGATATTTATTATCATGTCGGTTTCCTCATAATAAATATAACAGATTATTATTAGGGATGAGCCGAACACCCCCGTGTTCGGTTCGCATTCGAACTCGAACCAAACTCAATGCAAGTCAATGGGAATCAAAAGTTCGATTTTTAGAGTGCCCTCCAAGAGGGCATATATGCTAGATATTTGCCATAAAAGGTGTATGGGGGTCCGGGTAGTGCCCTGGGGGACAGGGAAACAAGGACAAAAAGTATAAAAAAATACGTTTTTAAAGGAACAGTGAGTTTTCCATAAAATAAGGGTTAAAAATAAAAACGAAAAATTCCTTCAAATATCGTGCCTAGGAGGTCCCCATAACCTGCCCGTGAAGTGGCGGATTTCTAGGATGTATAGAAATATCGCCATCAGAGACCCACACATGACACCTAGCCACCCTTAAGGGGTTAAAATGCACAGGGACTGACTACTATCCTGTTAGATGAGGGAATGTATTAGGCCCCTTTCACACTGTGATTTATCGCGTGGATTTTGTCACGACGTTGCAGCAAAATCCGCGCGACGTCGAACTGTGTAGCTTCTCCAATGCATTTCAATGGAGCTGTTCACGTCTTGCCGCGCGACGTCACATGTCGCACGTTGCGGTAGCATGTCAATGGTACATGACCCAGTTTTTGAGATTTGCTATCTGCGATTTTGCGATTTGCATTGGTGGTGCTTTGCAAAAATCGCACAAAACTGCGACGTCGCGTGACATTGTGCGACATTATCGCGAATATGAAAATCGTGCGGAAAATCACGCAACTTTCAAATTGCACAGTGTGAATGGGGCTTTATATGTATAAAGCAAGGTATATATGACAAAGGATAGTCAGAGACTCTAGGGGCTCAGCTTGTACGCTTTATGATAGACATTTCTAACACAATAATAATCATATGTTCACATAGGCCCTTCTGGAGAGGTACATGACATACAAATACTGGAATATTACGTTTAAATCTAAGGAGTGTGATAAAGATTTTATTAAGCCCTTGATGACAAATGACGTAACATCTACATCATTAATGATTGGCTTTACAGAGCACTGGTCCTTAAGGGGTTAAACAGCATATCAGAGAGGATCATATAGTAGAAATGAACACTTCTTAGAATTCAAAACAAACAGTGTTTGTCCATGCATGTGCAGGAGCCCCCACCCAGTCTGTAAGTAATGTATCAAATTCTAATTGCTAATTAGAAGCACATGTTATTTCCAAACACTAATTAAACACCTGTTGTTTATGCCGTTTGAGAGCACGGGTCATTTAGAGGTGAGAATCTTTGCACCTATAGTAGACAACATTAGGTATTTTTTTAATTCATTATCTAATAAACCGTTGCTTATAATATTCTGCAGTAAAGAGTCTCTTTATTTCTAGATTTTTTTAGTATTTTTTAAGCATTTTTTATACTTTTTTTCAAAATGTGTTTTTTTTCGAACTCGAACCGAACACGCCAAAAAGTTCAAAGTTCGCAAACTTTCGAACTGCCAATGTTCGAGTCGAACTCCGAACTGATCGAACCGAACAGCTCATCCCTAATTATTATTTCAGTATAGGACGTGGGTTATGTGTGAGATGACAACAGATAAGCGGGGGAAAGAAATATTGGTTCCCACCTATTTTTCCTAGGGCTTGACCCCAGAAGATCAGGTAGTATATAGGGATTTATTAGCAGGCTATGTATGTGCTATTACAGGTTTTTTAGCTCGTGCAGTGTATAGCTAGAATTTTCATACTTACTGTATGAGATGAGAAAAAATTGCCAGGTTGACATTAAAGAAAGTGGCAATAAGGCAAACGCTAACAACCGATCATGAAGAGGGTGAACCCGGTGGACTCTTTTCTTATTGCTTTGTAACCATGTAACAAGCAAACGCCTGGAAACCAGCAAGTCAGGTTTCCTTCCATACCGGTCAATCGAAACACTGGTATGTTTGCTTTACGAGGTTTCTCACTCAACTATCATTCCAGCTTAATGCACAAAACAAAGAAACTCTTAGTAATATGTCGTTTCCGTGTGTTTCCAGCCTTGTCGCAGGGCAGACATGTTTTTCTGCATTCAGGCTTGATTATAAAGTCTATATGTAAATTCACCTCTTTCTTACGTGAGATTTTATCTTTGAGCAGAGAGCAGGCAACGTGTCGGTGAGGGACTCCCTTCAGAGGTTTGCCGCCATGCTGGAAGGTGAGCTCACACTTTAAAAGTCATTATAGTGAACTTAAAAAGCATTGCATCGTCCGCCCATTTCTTAATAAGGACTCTACTAAAATGCTCATTCAAGCTCTTATTATCTCCCACCTTGACTACTGTAACCTCCTTCTCTCTGGCCTTAAGAGATCCCAGATTCTCCCTCTGCAGTCTGTAATGAACGCCTGTGCCAGGCTCATCCACCTCACCTCCCGCACCTCTCACACCTCACCCCTTTGTCAATCTCTACACTGGCTTCCTGTTTCCTTTATAATCCAATTCAAGATATTGGTGCTCACAGATATTGGTGCTATTAGCAGCTACATCCCATCCCGACCACTTCGCTCTGCCAATGATCTGATGTTATCGTCTACTCATACCCGCACCCCCAACTCCCGTTTTCAGGACTTCTCCCGAGCTGCCCCCTCTTTATGGAACACCCTCCCCCGCAACATCAGACTCTCCTAATCCCTCCAGTCCTTCAAGAAGTCTCTGAAAACCCATTACTTTAGAGAAGCCTATCGGCTCACTCAATGTTGTTGAACTTGTATGTATTTTTGTTGTTCTGTCTCACCCATTGTACAGAGCTACAGAACTTGTTGGCACTTTATAAATACTTGTAATTGTAACTAAAACCTCTATACTTTGGGATCTGGGAAGTAGACTGAGAGCAGATAGTTTTTTTTGTGTATGAATGACGTGAGGCTGACTACTGAAGATCACTCATCCAGAGAAGAAGGTACGGACACTGCAAACGTCTTAGTAAAGGCAAGTTTATTGAAACCCCATCCGAAGACAGGACAACGTTTCCACTCTATCAAGTCTTGATAAAGTCTCATCGGTCGAAACGTTGTCCTCTCTACTACTGCGACTTCAAAGAACTCGTCCTGCCTAAGAATTTTGGAGTGTCCGTACCCTATTCTTTGGATAAATATTGTGTGAGTTGGTCTCTTCCGATATGTGTTGGCACCCTTGAGGATGTACACGTGGAGGTCCTATTGGGGTCTGCTGCCGCTTATTACCTGTCATATTACTGAATAAGGAAATGGCATAAAAAGAGAAGAGGTAGAGGACGATAGACACCAGGCGACGCAGCTTCCTTAAAAGACCAAGGGCACTTATAGAAGACCTTGGTGCTATTTTGCAACAAGAATTCGTAGAATTCATTATCTAATGAAATTAGCCGGGAAAAATGAGAGGGAGCGTCACTCACACTGTCCCAGGACTTTCCCTTTTTTGGTGGCTCACAGAAAAAGAGCATGATGAATACCAGAGGTGGTGGAGAAGTAAAATGCGAAGCGTGACATCAGGAGCATGTTTGAAGGAAAGGAAGACACGGAAAACTTTCTTTTACTTCTTAAATCCGGGGCAGGGATATCAAACTCTAACCCCTGGATGTGTCTGAACTACAACTCCCATGATTCTCTAGCTTTCCATTACATTCAAAGAATTCTTGTAGACCATCAACATCTGGGGGCAGAGTTTGAGATCCCTGATTCTATAACTTCACTTGGAGTGTTACTTCAGTGGAATGTTATTAATGAAGGGATGTGTACGACTGCCTGGTAACATAGTTTCAGGCATCAGATATGGCGGTGGAACAGAAAATACCAAGGTCTTCTGCAACTGTTGGTGGGGACTTGGAGTTATTGTATGTTTTAGGATTGTCTTTCCTTTCAAGGTTCTCTACAGCCTGCGATCTTACCATGCAGTCATCTACGGCGACCTCTGGCCGAAACTGCCCTCCGTACTCGAATATCTGTCCGTTCCAGGTCTTGAATCGCACTGCATTGTGGGAGAGGTTGTCTGAGGACTCCTGTCCCCATACTGGCATGTTTAGGCAGTGAATAATTATGTGCTGCACGGCCTCCGAGCTGAGAAGGTGGAGGAAGTTCATCTGAACTCGGCCGACATCAAACTCCAGCTGGGGAGGACAGAAATATCTTCAGTGACAGTTAGATTAGGGGTGCAAAGGTACGTTAAACAAAAAAAAAAAGGAGCAAAGTCCAGCAATCCATTACTTGGCTCTCCAGGTGGTTTGGAACTACAACTCCCATGATGCTCAGCCACTCATTGGGTTGGCTGATCCTCTTGGGAAATGTGTTCCAAAACATCTGGAGGGCCAGGGTTGCTGACCCCTGCTTTACTGCAGCGTAAGGCTTCCAAAAAGTCTTCTTTCAACCTTTGCATCCAAAATTTAGGAAAGTGTAAAACCTTTCGTGACCAGGGCTTAGCATTAAAAGCCTTACAGGCGATACAACTCTACTGCAAACCAAAACCCGGGCAGTGCATCTCTTACCTTAGTTGGGGTGACAGGCCTAAGGCAAGTCATGCCGCCTTGTGTAAAGTTGCACGTGACTTCTATAGTGTCCGATGAACAGCCGACATTGGGATCGATCCAGTAAGTGCCTACGAAGAGAGTTAGCAGGGTGAATGATGTGATATTTCCCCCCACTCGATGAGCCCCCGTAGCTGATCAAAGGAAGACCACCTTACCATCTCCCATCTTTTGCTGGCAGTTCATCAGGTCTCTGCAGACACGGGCAGGATTATCCCTTGTTCCCAGAGGGTTTTTTATACTCTGGATGAGGCTACTGAGGTAGTGTAGGGTCTTAAAAATTTCTCCACCGTGGTCTAGTACCATGAAGTCGGCACTCCTGTAGGACTGCAATAGAGGAAACCATAACTTAACCAACTGTCCTGGGTGACGGGACACTGAAAACGGACAATTACCACTCAAAGGAGTAACTCGCTGATCACTGTCACTTATCACTGAAAGAACTAGGGATGCACCGATACCACTTTTTTAAGACCGAGTATGAGTACCGATACTTTTTTTCAAGTACTCACCGATACCGAGTACCGATACTTTTATTTTATGTCATGTGACCGCTTTTCAATAAGAACAGTCCTCATATAAAAATGCCCCCAGCTCACATGTATATATCCCCCTGAGATATATATATATATATACAGAATGCCCCCAGCTCACATGGATATATAGCTTGCCCCAGCTCATATGGATATATAGCTTGCCCCCAGCTCACATTGAGATTGCCCCAGCTCACATGGATATGCCCCCAGCTCACATGGATATGCCCCGAGCTCTCATGGATATTCCCCCAGCTCACATGGATATGCCCCCAGCTCACATGGATATTGCCCCCAGCTCGCATGGATATTGCCCCAGCTCACATGGATATTGCCCCAGCTCTCATGGATATGCCCCAGCTCACATGGATATTGCCCCAGCTCTCATGGATATGCCCCCAGCTCACATGGATATGCCCCCAGCTCTCATGGATATGCCCCCAGCTCACATGAATATGCCCCCAGCTCACATGGATATGCCCCCAGCTCTCATGGATATGCTCCAGCTCTCATGGATATGCCCCCAGCTCACATGGCTATGCCCCCAGCTCACATGGATATTGCCCCAGCTCTCATGGATATGCCCCCAGCTCACATGGATATTGCCCCAGCTCTCATGGATATGCCCCAGCTCACATGGATATTGCCCCAGCTCTCATGGATATGCCCCCAGCTCACATGGATATTGCCCCAGCTCTCATGGATATGCCCCAGCTCACATGGATATGCCCCAGCTCTCATGGATATTGCCCCAGCTCTCATGGATATGCCCCAGCTCACATGGATATTGCCCCAGCTCTCATGGATATGCCCCCAGCTCACATGGATATTGCCCCAGCTCTCATGGATATACCCCAGCTCACATGGATATGCCCCCAGCTCTCATGGATATTGCCCCAGCTCTCATGGATATGCCCCAGCTCACATGGATATTGCCCCAGCTCTCATGGATATGCCCCCAGCTCACATGGATATGCCCCCAGCTCTCATGGATATGCCCCCAGCTCACATGAATATGCCCCCAGCTCACATGGATATGCCCCCAGCTCTCATGGATATGCCCCAGCTCTCATGGATATGCCCCCAGCTCACATGGCTATGCCCCCAGCTCACATGGATATTGCCCCAGCTCTCATGGATATGCCCCCAGCTCACATGGATATTGCCCCAGCTCTCATGGATATGCCCCAGCTCTCATGGATATGCCCCAGCTCTCATGGATATGCCCCCAGCTCACATGGATATGCCCCAGCTCACATGGATATGCCCCCAGCTCTCATGGATATTGCCCCCAGCTCTCATGGATATTGCCCCCAGCTCTCATGGATATGCCCGCAGCTCACATGGATATGCCCCCAGCTCTCATGGAGATTGCCCCCAGCTCACATGGATATGTCCCCAGCTCACATGGATATGCCCCCAGCTCACATGGATATGCCCCCAGCTCACCTGGATATTGCCCCAGCTCTCATGGATATGCCCCCAGCTCTCAGGGATATGCCCCCAGCTCTCATGGATATGGCCCAGCTCACATGGATATGCCCCCAGCTCTCATGGATATGCCCCAGCTCTCATGGATATGCCCCAGCTCTCATGGATATGCCCCCAGCTCGAATGCTGGGGAAGCTGGCCGCGTGCATGAAAAGCACGCGGCCAGCGGTCCCCTCCAGCAGCAGTGATACTCACCCGTCTGAAGGTCCGGTCACGCTGCTGTGATGTGATCACGTGGCTGCCGGGCGCATCTGTGATGCTGCCACCAGCCGGGAGCTTCCCCAGCCCCAGCCAGCTTCCCCAGCCCCGCTGATACCGGCAAGCCGGCCCAGCGCTGGCTTTCGTTATGGGGGGGGGGGGTGTATCGGGCCATTTGCACGAGTACCAAGTATTGGTTTCGGTGCATCCCTAGAAAGAACAGTGGATTTAGTTCAGCAAACTGCGGTGGATCGAATACGGTGATACTACGGTGAATGCTCTAGGGTAGTGCTTCCCAACCATGTTCCTCATGTCCCTCTAACAGGCCAGATTTTACAGATCACCTTGGGGGAAATGCAGACTGAATCCTACAATCACTGAGCAGCAAATCATATCACCTGTGCTTTAGGTATCCAGCAAACCTGGCCTGTTAGGGGGACCCGGGGACCCGAGGACCAGGGTTGGGAACCAGTGCTGCAGGGCACTCAATACTTTTCACCATTCTTTCCACCATAGTTTTTGCCAAAGTTGTCTAGCATAGTTCTCACAGCTTAGTTTTCCATGGTGTGTCCACCAGTGGCTTGATTATAGTTTCTGCTGGAGTTGTCCAGTGTTGTTTTTACCTTTTTTTCTAATGAAGTACAATATAGATCGACACTTTAAAATCGCCAAAGTCTGTCGCAAATGACAGAACAACGACGAATAGAGAATAGTTGTAGTTTACTCATTTTACTCATCAATACAAGGGGTACTGTTGTTTGTCTTTGATTGACCAGACCTCTCCTGTCCTTGAATTCTGCTTCCCTGGGTAGCCGAAGATTCCCATTGTTGCAACAATGGTGTCATTTTACTGTTGTTTGCAACTACAATGAACTTCAGAGGCACAACAGTGCATAATGAACAGGCCCTCTAGAAACCGTTAATTTCACATTATTTAAAGTGACACTACCACTACCATAAGCTGTAACTAGGTTACACATTATAAAACACATTATAAAACAAATGCTGATGGTTTTTTTCTTTTTTGAAGTAATTGCATGTAAAAAAGAAAAAGAAAATTAGGTATTTTATCTTGTATCTATTTTGAAGATTTTTCCCATAATGCAACATCTACTAACTGTTCTTCTTTGTGGCTTTTGTTTATTTAATCTACATTATTTAACAGTTAATGATCTGGTGGAGGAAATGTTTAGATAAGGCGGCAGGAGGGTATTGTTGTCCAGGCTAACTAACAGGTTTATTCAAAGAAAGGTGAAATTTATGAGAATGACTGGAGAAGCAAAAATTCTAGGTCAAAATAGCCAAACCAGAAAAATTCTCCCATTTATCTCACTTTCCAAATCGGCTATTTGGTCTACATTGTTCTCTACTCCTGCCAGTTCTCCTGGTTTTCACCTTTCTCTGGATAACCCTGTAAGAAAAGAGCTGGCAGCTGAATGATAAATGACAGGGAGCTTAAAAGACTTCTAATCTACTCCCTGGTGATGTCCTTTGAATACATCCCACACAATACAATGATGTGAGTAGGTGACTGACCCATTCACTCCATTCTATGGCCAAAGCCACATAGTAAGGAGGAAGTGATGGAAAGATACTGGGGGGGGGGGGAATTTACAACACAAAATATCACACAATGGATGCACCCAGGGACACATGTAGAGGAAAATATCACACAATGGATGCACCCAGTGACACATATAGAGGAAAATATCACACAATGGATGCATCCAGTGACACATATAGAGGAAAATATCACACAATGGATGCACCCAGTGACACATATAGAGGAAAATATCACACAATGGATGCACCCAGTGACACATATAGAGGAAAATATCACACAATGGATGCACCCAGTGACAGAGGAAAATATCACACGATGGATGCACCCAGTGACACATATAGAGGAAAATATCACACAATGAATGCACCCAGTGATACATATAGAGGAAAATATCACACAATGGATGCATCCAGTGACACATATAGAGGAAAATATCACACAATGGATGCACCCAGTGACACATATAGAGGAAAATATCACACAATGGATGCACCCAGTGACACATATAGAGGAAAATATCACACAATGGATGCACCCAGTGACACATACAGAGGAAAATATCACACAATGGATGCACCCAGTGACACATATAGAGGAAAATATCACACAATGGATGCACCCAGTGACAGAGGAAAATATCACACGATGGATGCACCCAGTGACACATATAGAGGAAAATATCACACAATGAATGCACCCAGTGATACATATAGAGGAAAATATCACACAATGGATGCATCCAGTGACACATATAGAGGAAAATATCACACAATGGATGCACCCAGTGACACATACAGAGTAAAATATCACACAATGGATGCACCCAGTGACACAGAGTAAAATATCACACAATGGATGCACCCAGTGACACATACAGAGTAAAATATCACACAATGGATGCACCCAGTGACACATATAGAGGAAAATATCACACAATGGATGCACCCAGTGACACATATAGAGGAAAATATCACACAATGGATGCACCCAGTGACACATATAGAGGAAAATATCCACAATGGATGCGCCCAGTGACACATATAGAGGAAAATATCACACAATGAATGCACCCAGTGATACATATAGAGGAAAATATCACACAATGGATGCATCCAGTGACACATATAGAGGAAAATATCACACAATGGATGCACCCAGTGACACATACAGAGTAAAATATCACACAATGGATGCACCCAGTGACACAGAGTAAAATATCACACAATGGATGCACCCAGTGACACATACAGAGTAAAATATCACACAATGGATGCACCCAGTGACACATATAGAGGAAAATATCACACAATGGATGCACCCAGTGACACATATAGAGGAAAATATCACACAATGGATGCACCCAGTGACACATATAGAGGAAAATATCCCACAATGGATGCGCCCAGTGACACATATAGAGGAAAATATCACACAATGGATGCACCCAGTGACACATATAAGAGAAAAGCAAAACACATGTAAGATATCAGCAACATCAAAAAAACACAATAAGAAGTTTTTGGTGGTAACGGCCCTTTAACAAACTGAACGTGTGTGAAATGTGATTGCTTCATATGTTATTCATGGAACATTAATGCGCATTCAAGAAGCTATAAATTTTTAACGTACGGGTCCATTGGAGTCCATTAAGGCCTGGAAAGCTGCGCCAATGTCATCTTGCTTCTGAAATAATAATACATTGAAAAAGATCAGTTAAACGGGTGCAGAAGACCTCACAGGCTACAACAGAAACACAAAGAATGCATATGTGGAATCACTAGCATGTCTAGAAAATGTTACAATCATGTGTCAGATTTCTCTTTCTGAATGAGATGCTACATAGAAATACAGGCAACAATTCCCAGTTGCTAAAGACCAAGTCCTTAACCCCTTCGCTACCATGACTGAGTATATTTGATGTTCAAAAGCACTCGCAGGAGCCCAACATGGAGTAAACTCGATCTGGCCACATGTTGGAGCGACGCAAAGGAATTTTGTTCACGGCAAACAAAATTAATTTGGAAATGGGATCCAGAATGTATCACCAAATTTTCAGCACCTCGGACATTACATCCAAGGTGCTGAAGCTGTTAGAGTCCCATTTTTATTTTACAGAAACAGTGAGTTCTAGCTGTATTATTTTACATGCAGTAGCGCTTTTGGGCCAGCAGGGGATGTTACTAAACAATCTTACTGCCTGTAAAATGTATTTTATGCAGGACACATTAATTTTTATATACTCTGCAATGGAAAATTGTTTTCCATAAATCCGCTAGGTCCTGGCAGTCAGGGCCGGATTAAGATCTCTATGGGCCTGGAGCTGAATATTTTGGTGGGCTTTTTTCGTAATTTAGTGAAATGGCAACATATTTTAGGCTATTTAATATTGCACATATATGTATATCTAAGCAGGTAGATACTGTTTGAGTAAATTTCCAAACTTCAATCATCACAGCGTGTAAAATTATTTTTTCATATTTTATCATCCAAACTTCTGGTTATATATTCTATAGGGAATTCTTGTTAAAAAAAAAATGAAATGGGAACCTGTAACTGCATTTTTCTGAGAAAATATACAATTTTAGCCAAAAAATTTGGTATTTCCCATGTGCCTTGGATAATGGTGTTTTATGAATAGTACGACTATGAATAAAACACTGTCCTTGCTCCCAACGTGGGAAAGGAGACGGTAATGGCAGTGGTATTGCTAAGTTTATACGTGACAAATGGACAATACCATCGCTTTGGAACAAAAAATAAATAAAGTTTTTTGTTTTCTTTTTCTTTTAGATTTTACATTGTCATGTTTGGTATCAATGCAAAGGCCAGGCTCTGTCCTGTCTGACACGACACCTCAGTTGACCTTGCGAGGTGTAAAGATTAGTGGCGCGGGGTTCCAAATCCCCCCCCAGTGCACTTTGCTGCATTGTGGCGGTTTAGGTTCTTGATGCAACAATTCGTACTAATGGAGTGTACCATCAACTCCACGCTTGTTAGTGACATGAAAAATGAGATGGTGAGTTACTGCAGCATCATTGTTCCCTTTATAACTGAAAAACATTGCTGTGTTAGAAAGAAAAATAAAAAATAAAGAAATATTTATTATTTTATTTTTATTGTTCCATAAAACCTGGTCATGTTTGGTATCATTGGAAAGGTCATTCTCTGACCTTTCCAGTGATACCTCACATGACCCTGTAGCTACTATGGAGGTGGATATATAGTGATCCAAATGCCCATCAATGCAGACAAGTTTATCTTTTCTGTGGGCCTATTCTTGGGCATGGGCCTGGAGCTGCCGCTCCATCTGCCCCTATGTTAATCCAGCCCTGCTGGAAACAACTTGTTAGCGAAGGGGTTACATAAACCTGTACGCCAGCATTCTAGTGATTATCCGCCTTTCCCTGCTCCGTAACGAGAGTTATGGGACTGGGTTCTATGGAATGGGTTGTTGGGTTAGCTGGTGATTGACTGTCACTTTTTCGTGAATATAGTCTATTGTTGCTTCTCTCGCTTAACCAAGTTGGACAGAGCATGAATGTAACATATTATATAGTGATGTTCTTCATCACTGATGCCTCAAACTGTTAGAGGACGTAAAGAGGGAACCCACGTACGGCACTGATCTTCTTGCGCCCACCTTCTGCTATAACAATGGGCGGGGGGCCCCTTACAAAACCATTGGTTGGGGCTTTCCATCAACTGCCCAAGTCAGTAAACTAATTAAAAATTAAATAATTTTGGCTCCTCTTCTCTTCCAGTAAGTGGATAAAAACTGTTCCCTGGCAGGACAGCTTTCACTCTGCACCTCTACCTGGTACCTATTCATGCCCTAAGTGATGAGTTGGAGTGCTCTTACTGGCCCCAGATGTCCCGGCCCACTGGGAAATTTGTTGAACTCTTGATGGGCCAGTTCTGGGTGGCATGGGGTACCCATACGTCTGTGGCACTTTAGACAAATTACACAGGGTTTGGCCACAGGCCCCGGGAGCCATGAAAATATCATGGGCTGTCACCCCCTGATGGCTGCCCCTACAATGGGGGTCATTAGTGACAGTAGAAAGAGCTGCACCGTTTATGACTCGAACTGCGACACGACTCGACACAATTGTTAAAAAAGTTTGAAAACTGAAAAATAACAATTATGATTTTGTCAATCAACTTACAAATGTATCGATGAACACTGGTGGACCCTGAGAAACACAAGAAAAAGATGAGATTTTAGTCTTGGAAAGCAAAGCAATAACATAGGAAATATGTTTACAGCCACCATGCATTCATTCAAAGGAGACCTGCCCAATATTTCCTTTTTTGGACCATGTCAGGTCTGTTCTGCTCGTCATACAGGTTTCCATCAAATGATGCAAACTCCTGAGTGGGAGCAGTCCACCGAGCAACGTACAAAGGCTTTTGCTTAGGCGTGTGACTTTTAAGCTTTGGGTTTAGATTATTTACATAATAACCATTGAGTTCATGGTGTTGGTTCCAACCACTCGGACCCTGTGGACGAGAGCCATGAAAGATCACGGTAACAACCTGGACTTCAAAGCTGGGTTGTCCATGTGGATGAGGTCAGTCTGAGTCCACCAGAGTCCGTGTTTGACGTGTGTCTCTTACACTGTGTTCGTACGAGAGCTATAATGAGGTGTGAAGGTCGGAGCTATGGCATTGGCTTTATACCATCTATAGATGTATCAAATCAGGACTGCTGGGACTGCGATGTCACCTCTATGGCTGCGGCTAAGTCGGCATTTAACGGTAGAACCAAAAAAATCAAAAGGTCCGTCTTCGGAATCTTAGCGGAGCTGCAAGTAGTGATGGGTAACCCTGGCACTAAATTTCCCACGGTGCTCAGAGATTTTACGCCGATTGAGCTTATTTTGGAAATATGGCGTACAGACGTCTGCGTTTAACAGCTGGGGGGGGGGCTTCTAAAAATTCAGCTTGGGTCCTCCAGCCAAAAACTGATGCCTCAATATCTAAAAAGCATAATGTATCTGACAGATTCTTAACAAACGTATCTACAAGACACAAGGTTTAAAATGACTAAAATCATAACGGTTTGTATGATATATATGTGTGTGTGTATTGTGCATTATTGATATATACAGAATATGTGTGTGTTGTGTGACACATTCATGTGTTGTGTAATATATATAAATATATGTGTGCGCGTTGAATAATATGTATGTGTTATTTGATATATATACAGTATATGTGTCGTGTGATATATATGTGTGTGCTGTATTATATATGTATGTGTGCGTGTGTTATTGTGTGATATATACATGTTGGATAATATGTGTGTGTAAAAGCGTGATATTACAAACCACATGGAGAAATATTGTATCACTCGCCTTTGAAATTACTGCCCATTAAACATATAATGAAATGAAATCCTATAAAACGGCGTCAGTTATGACTGTGACGGCCTTTTTAGAAACAGGACTTTGTTTTAAGGTCTTTCAAAGCCATAATTACCAAGTAATGGATTAACCAGGATCGAGTGACAGTACGTTTATGCTTTTCCAACCATAAATTACGAGGTCACCTTCCCACATTACAGAATCTTCTCTAGCCACGGGTCTTATCAGATCTTCCCCAGGCCAGTATAGATATCAAAAAGACATATATATATATTGTGACAGTGTGATTAGGGGCAGGGTGATAGACCATCGTTTTGACAGCAGGCGGATGGAGAAAGCCCTTTTCCCCTATAGGTTTAAGTCTCAACTGTCTGCTGAATGAGACTGCCCTGCCTTTATAGGTTAGGTGGTTCCCTCTGGGACAGCAGTCTTTTTGCTGGGAGTAGCAGAGGAGAAGACAATCCCTGACGTCACTAAGGGAAGTACACACTTTTTTTGTTTTACTTTACTGGTAAGCGGTTTAGCTGCCCAATGTTATATGTGAGGGGAGAACAAATGTTCAGCTAGTCTCTGAATGAGGAGTAGGTTTTGATTTATGTTTGTTTTATTTGCTTGTTTATTTGGATACACTGCCTGTACCGTGGCGGCAAAATAAAGTGAAGCCTTGAACAATGAATGGTCTGTCCAGTGGCTGACACTAACACACACACACACAGTGTGTTTTATTGTTTTCAAACATTTTTTTTGACTCTTAGAGGGGTGCTTTTAATTTCCCCTCGCCACACACTGAATTGATCAGTTCTTTACCGTTGCTGGTTGTTTTGGGCCTGTTGGGTGTATCTAGCAGACCTCCTAAAAACTACATGTCTCCCCCTGCCACCCAATTTGCCATTAAGATCTGGAAGGCTTCTAATGCACAGCCAGGTATTAATATGTTAATGGGGAAAATGTGTCGGCATCTGTATTCTAAAGATGGTCAGACCACGGTACTGCAGATGTTTAAGGTCCACAATGATCTCCCACCCAAAAGGCAGATATAGTTTTATATAGATCGTTTGAACACCCAGGGATATCCATGTCCAACATAACCAGTGCCAGCCAGGTGCTAAACCAAGGAGTTACCTGATGGCATATAATGCAAAAGGCATCCGACCGTAGGCATCGTTAGGCAGGATTTGAAGTGCTAGAGGAACGCTCAACAACCCTGGCCTTCAGATGGTTTGGATCTCCATTTCCCATGAAGCCCAGCCAACCTAATGAGTGGCTGAGCATCATGGGAGATGCAGGTCAGAATGAAACACCTGGAAGGCCAAGGCTGCCGACCCCTGCATTACTGACTGATAACACAAAAAAAAAAAAGCAATTAGCAGAAGAGCAGATCACCTTAAAAAAGAATAATAAAAGTACAATTATGCACTTGGTAAACTCAAATCCCATTTAATGGTGTGAAAAAGCCTCAGCCTCCAGAAAACGCCTCTATGTTTTGAAGGTTTTAAAAGACACGCCGCAGCAGCTAAAAGGCGTAATTACCGAGTGCCGCAAATAATGGCTTACCCTGGATTAAAGGTCACCAGTTTTTCAGCCTCAAATTACCAGGTCGCATTCCCACATCAGATAACCTAGTCTGAACGCAGGTTTAGTACTTGGACCCCAGGCCGGATAGAAGAGCAAATAATGGATTTTATGTAGAAGACACATTTTATTCTTCTCTTGCGTGTCTCTTAGTCGGAGCACTCAATGAATAGCCGGCCGGCTTTTTTGGGGGCTGGACAGACGGCTGATTACAGCCCTGTTAGTCTAGCCAACACCTGGAATGTCTCCATACTGGTAAAGGATACTTCCGCTGATCATCTCTTAAATCGTCCACCACCTGGGCGGCGGCCATTACTCAGACATATTAAAAGCCCGTTAATGATGGAGGTTGACCTTGCAGCCCTTGATACCTGTGATCTACATTTCTCCTGGCTGGGGATCAAGGGCACTTGTTGACTTCACCAGTATCAGCAGCAAACTGAGGTTCAACAAGACATCAGAAAACAAATTTAGAAAGTCGTTGGTGACAGTCTTACCGGTGGTCCAGGCTTGCCCCGAGGACCAGGTGGGCCCTGAATAAAAAAAAAGGGAAATTGATTATATATATCAATATTTATTGCCAGTGAACTAAAGAGCCGGGTTTTCCAAACCGACAAACATTCATGCAGTTTAATATTGAATTCTGATCGAACTTACCCGAGGGCCGGGTATTCCCTAGAAACGGAAGGAGAAAATGACACAATGTTAATACACCAGTGTTTGCATACTGTTTTACCATAATAGAACGAGCAAAGCTTCTTAACCCCTTCACTATCAAGGGATTTTCCAAAAAAACATTGTCAAGAACCAGTGGTTTTTTGAAAAATCATTTTTAATTAATTATACAGTTAGAAATATTTGGGCATATTCACAATGTATTTCTTACTGTAATAACATATTTGGCCAGTAGGTGGCTCCATCTACTGGCTAAATTGAGTTACAGCTGTTACAGTTGCAGCTCGTGTTCCCTGCATCGGCTCCTGAAAGTCCGATGTCAGTGCATTCAGTTTGCCGATTTTACACAGTTTTAGCTCCTTGGGCATTATGGCCACAGGGATAAAACTTTAGGGGCACTTTCTGGAGCCCAAAAGCAAATGAAAATTGCTGGCAGCAACGAATTTCATTTGCTTTTGGGCTGCAGATCGAGATATCTCGATGTCGGCACCTGATGGTGCCTTTGAAGCCCGAGTTATCTCGATCTCAGTAGTGCAGGGGTTAAAGTGAACCTTAAAGTCATTTAAAAAATTAGCTACTCATGCAATATCTTACTACATCATGAACCATATACTATATGGACTTAATTGGTTTTAAGCAAGGATGTCCAAACTCCGGCCCCCCAGATGTTCCTGAACTACAACCACCATGCTTCTCCATCTAATGCAGTCAGAGATTTCAGGGAGTTGTAGTTCAGGAACATCTGGGGAGTTTGGACATCCCTGGTTTTAAGGATCATCAATATAGGTCATTGCTTACTTCAAGTCATGAGGGCATCTCAATGTCTACGCTCTTCCAATTCTTTATCGCTTCCTCCCCTCTAAAGAGACGGGCCTTGCTGGGAAACACATGCACACGCCAGGCAGGCACTATCATATTGCATATCTGCCTGTCCAGCAGGGGGCACAAGGGAAACACCTGTAGATGGCATCTCCTGCTCTCTGAAGTTCCTCACTCTTTAGTATTACGGTTCGGCTCTTGGCTCGGTCCTTCTTGGTGAATACTTTAGTGACAGGTGTGGGTGGAAGGGTTTTGTTTTGGCTTTTTTTTGCCATTTCTGACCACATCTTTCTAGCACAATTCATAGGTAGAATCTAAAGTTCATCCATTTGAGGTTATGTAAACCTGGTCACGGCAGACGCTGTCGCTCCGATGACCAAGCATGCGTCGCAAAATCAGATGCCACCACCCAATACTTCTGCATTCAGTGGCTTTGGATCACCAGCTTTGAATAACTTATCGGAAGCTGATTGAAACCCTGGAAGACTGTCTCGATCTAAGCTATTTGACAGCTTTCCAGACGGAGGGGGATACCTCTGCATTGGAAGGCTGTCACAGACAGAAAATACAGAGCAGCACTGGGAGGAGGAGGACGTCACTCAGCCCAATGGTTGGGTAGTATGTCCCTTTTAGGATAGGCACATGCTACGATTCACATAGTGGGAATTATTCCAATTCATACATTTAGTCTCACACTCGTAAGAGCTGGGGTTTCAGCTCACCGTTAATTTGATTAAACCTAACGAGGAGCTGCCTATTAGCAGTGTATCACAGACGCCAACGAACATACAGTCAGAATGTACTTACAATGTCTCCTTGTGTTCCTTTGTCTCCTACAGGGCCCTGGAAAGAAGAAAATAAAATAAGTCTTTATTCAGCGTCAAGGCTGCCATCAGAAATCGTAGGCCGCCTTACTAAACCACTGGTCGGGGGCCCCTTTAGTCAGCTGCCCATTTCAATAAGATAATAATATAGCATTATGCCTCTTTCTGCAAACCTTATTTTACTGGGAATGAGTTAAATCCCTGGTGGTCCAGCAAGGGGATAAAAAGTGTTGACTGGTACAGATCATACTAATCGATCCCTCTGTTATGAGTCAGAGTGCTCTGACCGGCCCCTAGATGCCGCGGCCCACTGGGAAAATTGCTGGTATATTGGTTGACCAGTCCTGGGTGCCATGGAGGGGCCCTTACCGATTTGGCACTTAAGGTGCAAATAGGGTTTGGCAAGGGCCCCCTTGATCAACTGGTCCCTGAACATGTCATGGTCTATCACCCCCTGATGGCTGCCCTGTTCAGAGTTACAAACGTGTCTTTGAAAAGACTGTGGTGTAGTTTTGATATACATTTTTTTTCTTTCTTCTTTCACTTGAGGTTTCGTTTCACTAATAAATGTGTTTTAATCAGCCAATGAGTCCAGCGCAACATCAGATATTTGTTATTGAGGTCTTTTCACAAATAATCATCCATATATTTGTACCTCCAAAAAGAAAAAGAAAACATATAGCGCAGAAATCTCTACACTGAGGGTTGAATTACACATGTGATGTAGTGATCGCACTCACGTGTTCATGAGCCAGGACATCACAGGCTCAAGAACACGTGAGTGCGATCACATCATCAAGAGATGAAGGAGGGAGGTTTATTTCCTCCTTATACATTTTAATAAGAGAAATAAAACCACACGTATCTGCAGGAAGCAAAACGACCCTGGAACTGGGTCTAACCGGGAGCTGGATTTGGGTCACACTGAGCAAATTTGTCATCCCCTGCAGAAGGCTTGAGATATAAAGGAGGGAGGTTTATGGGAGGCCTTGAAGAAATTTAGGATATATGGAGCTAAAGTTCACGTGATCTGCAAGAACATACCATGGCGTATAATCAACATAATATAAAGAAAATGAATTGTGGGGTCGGTGTGACAGCATTGACAGATCTGAGGGTCTATATGAGTCCGGCAGGCATCAGACAAATACATTTCAATACCTTGAGGACCCCATTATTCCGCTCAGCACTAGAAGATGTTTTGCTCATTAGTGTAAGCAGAGGAAGAAAGCCGGGGGATATTTTTTCTCAATTTTTTTTTTTGTGCTGACACAGCCGAAATCAGGAAACAAATGTGAGAAGAAGTAAACCAAACACGTTGTATTCCTGAGCGAGCCTGAACCGCACCGGATTATCCAGTACGCCAGGCGTTTACAGACGTTCCTGGCAGGTTAGTTCTGGTACAGAGTGGCTCGGCGCAGCCTTGAATAAGAATGGAAGGAAGATAAACTAACCCCGGACTAAATCAACAGATATTTGATATAGCATTGGGAGGAAGCTGTGCTGGGGACATGTGAAAAGCAAAAAGGAGGCTGGGTCCTCAGCAGTCCGAATCAGATAAGTTACTTACGTGGTTTCCAGTGGGACCAACGATTCCTAATGGTCCTACGACACCTTCTTTTCCCTGGAATGACAGGAAAAAAAAAAGGATTATTATTACAGTTAAAATAACCAGAACTGCATATTGTATATACAACAACAGGTAAATATCCTGTTCCACATGGAACCACAGGGTAAGGTGCCTGTCATGCCCCATGATTTAGGATTTATTGTATATTTTTCTGTTTTGTGTTGAATCTGCCTTTGCTGCTTACATGCTATAGATTTCTTAGCTATTTTGTCCCTTCTGGGTTTCCCTAGCCTTTCTGTATCCTGCTAGTTCCCACCGCTCTGCTCAGTGTCTGTTAGTTACTTCCTGGTCACATAGCAGCCATTCTGTGATCACTGCTGGAGAAACTAAAGTCTTTTTACCTGCATAGCTGTACACTAACAAGAGTGTCAGTCTGATCATTAAACTCTTCAACTGGATTAATCTTTCTACGTGCCAGTTTGCTGAGTTGAAGCTATTTGCTGAACTTCATCGTGTGAGTACTGGTCAAATACAGACTTCAGCTAGTCTAAAGCACCCACGCCTCACAGCTTTCCTTAGGGAAGCAGAATAGTGCCCCCAAAACTGCCCCGATGCAGGGTGAACAAATTCTGGGCAGAATTTGGTAAATCACAACTTCCAATAACACATGTAACAATAATACAGCTGGGGGTAAGCAGTCTGTGTCCTTACATGCGTGAATCAGAGTGCAAGGGGACAATCTGAATGTATTCTGCATGTAGATAAAACTAAAGAGGTTTCTCACAATGCGCTGGACAGGTGAGGTGGTCACACCCCCTGAACGAAGACATCTCTCCCTCCTACTGGTTCCAACCTTAGAATGAAAGGCATCCCTCCAGTTAATCCCTACAGCTGTCACTCAGGGCCTCCTCTATGCCATAGGAGACTCCCTGCCCTGGACGCCATCTTGGATTCACTCTCCCAGGTGGTGTGAATGAGAGCAGCACGCCGAGGTGCACCCAGAGACCCAACAGGCCCAACCATAGTGATGGACCCACACGACTACCCACGCCAGCATCATATACCCCAGACTGACACCGCTGTGGACACTGCTCGGGATCGGTAGACACCACCAGGAAGGCGGCGTGTCGCAACCAGCTATGACAGCTATCCAGAGAAGCAAAATTCAACAACGGTGAACATAAAACAACAGTGCCATTAATATTCTCCCAAAATGTGAGCAAACTGCAATTATTCTACACTCAGCACTGCCCTACTGCTTTCCGTAATACCGGTGAATACACAATGGCAATTTTCAAGTGTCTATCTCCGCTGAACTCCAATGGAAAGCGACAATGGTAAGAACAATGCTAGACACTTCCACTGAAACACTTGCCAGACCCAGGGTGAAATCTATGCTCAATACATATGGCAAAGTTAAGGTGGGATATCCGGTGGGAACCCCAATGAAACCTACACCAAGAACTAGGCTGAACAACTTCAGCAGAAACTAAGGTGTAAAAATGGTGAAAGTGGCATAAATAGTGAATTCACAATAGTTTCATCGTACTTGATCCACCATGGCTCCCTGCATTCAGTGATAAAATGGTGGTTAGTGAATAACCCCTCGAGTGTCCCATTGTGCTAGAAAAGTCACAGGCAGACAGGGCCGCCATCAGGGCATTACGCCCAATACTGCCGTAAGGGGCCCGGGCCCGGTGGGGGCCCGGGCCGCTGGGGCCTGGGGGGAGGATCCCGGGCCTCCGACGGCAGCGGCGTCGCCCTTTTACAGCTCCGGTATCGGACTCGATGAGTCCGAATCCGGAGCTGTGTCGCTGCTGCTGCTGCAGGAGCCGGAGGAGACTGAGACACTGTGTCTCCTCCGGCTCCTGGCAGCTTCACTTCCTGGCTGGGCGGGGCCAAGCAGCGTGTGAGGGGCCTCCCAAGCACGTTGCTTTGGCTCCGCCCCTCCACTTAGTGAAGCTGCGCGCCGGAGCTGGAGGGACCAGGAAGAAGACAGAAGAACAGAAGAGAAGAAAATTAAAGAAAAGGTGAAGAAAAGAAGATAGAAGACAGCGAGTGGTGAGCCAGGACCCAGGGCCCAGACCGAGGGCCCAGACCCCTAGGCCCAAACCCAGGGCCCAGGACCCAGACCCCAAGGCCCAGACCCCTAGGCCCAGACCTCTAGGCTCAGACCCAGGGCCCAGACCCCAAGGCCCAGACCCCAAGGCCCAGACCCAGGGCCCAGACCCTATGGCCCAGACCCAGGGCCCAGACCCTATGGCCCAGACCCAGGGCAAAGGCCCAGGGCCCAGACCCAGGGCCCAGACCCCTAGGCCCAAACCCAGGGCCCAAGGCCTAGACCCAGGGCCCAGACCCAAGACCCAAGGCCCAGACCCTGGGCCCAGACCCTGGGCCCAAACCCAAGGCCCAAACCCAGGGCCCAGACCCTAAGGCCAGACCCTGGGCCCAGACCCTGGGCCCAGACCCCCTAGGCCCAGACCCTAAGGCCCAGACCCCCTAGGCCCAAACCCAGGGCCCAGACCCTAAGGCCAGACCCAGGGCCCAGACCCTAAGACCCAGGGCCCAGACCCTAAGGCCCAGACCCAGGGCCCAGACCCAGGGCCCAGACCCAGGGCCCAGACCCTAAGACCCAGGGCCCAGACCCCTAGGCCCAAACTCAGGGCCCAGACCCCTAGGCCAAACCCAGGGCCCAGACCCCAAGGCCCAGACCCCAAAGCCCAAATACAGACCCAGGGCCCAGACCCTAGGGTCCAGACCCCATACCCAGGGCCCAGACCCTAAGGCCCAGACCCCCTAGGCCCAAACCCAGGGCCCAGACCCTAAGGCCAGACCCAGGGCCCAGACCCTAAGGCCCAGACCCAGGGCCCAGACCCCCTAGACCCAAACCCAGGGCCCAGACCCTAGGGCCCAGACCCTAAGACCCAGGGCCCAGACCCCTAGGCCCAAACCAGGGCCCAGACCCTAAGGCCAGACCCTGGGCCAGACCCTGGGCCCAGACCCCCTAGGCCCAGACCCTAAGGCCCAGACCCCCTAGGCCCAAACCCAGGGCCCAGACCCTAAGGCCAGACCCAGGGCCCAGACCCTAAGACCCAGGGCCCAGACCCTAAGGCCCAGACCCAGGGCCCAGACCCAGGCCCAGACCCAGGGCCCAGACCCTAAGACCCAGGGCCCAGACCCCTAGGCCCAAACTCAGGGCCCAGACCCCTAGGCCAAACCCAGGGCCCAGACCCCAAGGCCCAGACCCCAAAGCCCAAATACAGACCCAGGGCCCAGACCCTAGGGTCCAGACCCCATACCCAGGGCCCAGACCCTAAGGCCCAGACCCCCTAGGCCCAAACCCAGGGCCCAGACCCTAAGGCCAGACCCAGGGCCCAGACCCTAAGGCCCAGACCCAGGGCCCAGACCCCCTAGACCCAAACCCAGGGCCCAGACCCTAGGGCCCAGACCCTAAGACCCAGGGCCCAGACCCCTAGGCCCAAACCCAGGGCCCAGACCCTGGGCCCAGACCCCTAGGCCAAACCCAGGGCCCAGACCCAGGGCCCAGACCCCAAGGCCCAGACCCCAAAGCCCAAATACAGACCCAGGGCCCAGACCCTAGGGTCCAGACCCCATACCCAGGGCCCAGACCCCAAGGCCCAGACCCCAAGGCCCAGACCCCAGACCCTAGGACCCAGACCCCAAGGCCCAGGGACCAGACCCAGAGACCAGGGCCCAGGCTAGACCCCAGGGACCAGACCTCAGGGCCCAGACCTCAGGGACCAGACCCCAAGGCCCAGTCCCAGGGACCAGACCCAGGGCCCAGACCCAGACCCAAAGGCCATCATACACAGCCCGTTTCTGTGAGATTTATTGCTGTGGCTTCTGTGATATGTTCAGACACACCGCTCATTACTGTGAGTTTTATTGCTGTGGATACTGTGATAAGCTAATACACACTGCACATTACTGGGAGTTTTATTGCTGTGGTGCTATGTTATGTCCTTTTTTTTTGAAGGGGGAGAAAAGCTGTTAGAGGTTGAGGGAGGGGGCCCTGGGGGGCCCCATCGTGAGGTTTAGTAAGGGGCCCCATCATTTCTAATGGCTGCCCTGCAGGCAGATGTCAGACACACGTAGATGCATTTGGCACTCTTGCTCACCGGCCTTCGTTATTATTTTTCCTTTACTGCTAGGTTTGTGGAAGAGGTGACTTTTTTTTCAGTTTTCAAAGCTGCTGCATGAATATGCAGGGGCAAAAACTTCACCACTGGTCGATGGTGGACCTAGAACTGAGCTGTACGTTTCCGCGATGAAATCAAAGCTTGAAATGTTAAATATCCACTAAGATACAAAGCTTAAAACAAAAAACGGCTTTCTGCTCGCCATTATGAGTGAAGGCACAGCACACGGAGGTGGAAACCCAGCAGAAACACATGGGAAAATACGTAAACTCAGACACAATGAAAACAGCCAAGGATCGAAAGCCAGCCAACTCGAAGCCCTTTGCGATGCCCCTGACTACATCTCCTCCCTTATTAACAGGTACATCCCATCCTGTCCACTCTGCTCGGCCAATGATCTGATGCTATCAGCTCCTCGTACCTGCACCCCCAACTCGCACCTTCAGGACTTCTCCCGAGCTGCCATCTTTTTATTTAACCCCTCCCGCAACATTAGACTCTCCCCGCGTCTCTCCAGTCCTTCAAGAAGTCTCTGAAAACACATTACTTTAGAGAAGCCTATCAACTCACTCCATGATCCCCCCACTGTACATTTCTTGCTCCATCTTCCTGCACAGCCCCCATGCACCCGCTACTTCACATACTCTGCTATTTACCCTCATCTAACGTGTCACCCCTCTCCTCTTAGATTGTCAGCTCTCGGACAGGGTCCTCTCTTTTACTGTTCTCTGTGTCTAACTTGTATGTATATTTTCTATTCTGTTGCACCCATTGTACAGCGCTACGGAACTTGTTGGCGCTTTATAAATACTTGTAACTGTAACTTCTACAATTAGTTGTAATTTCCATACACTTAAGTGTATGGATCCAATAAGATTCTCTTTGAGCCAACCTTTTGCTTCTATCCCCTCCTCTCCAATGTGGTTTAATTTTCTCTAGTCCCATAAATTGAACAAATCCATTCCCATCGGTTGGCTTGAAAAAGCATTTGCTCTTCACTCCGGTGTTTAACAAGAAGACCATTGATTTTTTGGATCTCACACTTGAGATTAATGAAGATCGGAAGGTCAAGAGCAAATGCTTTTTCAAGCCAACCAATGGGAATGGATTTGTTCATTGGAGCAGTTGTCATCACCGGCCTTGGCTTAGAGGAATTCCTAAAAGCCAAGCAATAAGAGTGAGACGTAACTGTACTAAAATAGGGGATTTCAGTGATCAAATGGGAACAATTAAGAATAAGTTATTGGCCAAGAAATATGAAGAAGATAACATAGATAGTGTTATCGATCAAGTTATGGATATGGACAGACAGTCTTTATTAAGACCAAGAGAAAGAAATAAAGTGGAAGCGAGTAACGCACAATGTGCTTTTATCACTGAATATAATCGCGATTTTTTTAGAAGTAAAGAAAGTTCTGAATAGGCATTGGAATGTTTTATTAGCAGACCCTATATTAAAGAAAGTTTTACCAGAGAGGCTGCAAATGATATATAAGAAAACAAGGTCCCTTAAAAATTCATTGGCCCCTAGTGCTACACATCCGATAGAACGCGGAAATTTGATAACAACTAACAGGGTAATTCAAAGTGATTCGAAAAGTCACCGCACATTCGGTGACTTTTCGTTCTCTTCAATTCGGTTCCTTTTGCCGATCCCATTTCGGCGACCCTGCAGTGTATTCAGCAAGCACCACAGGGTCCCCGAATTGCAGGGAAAAGCTGCCGCAAACTAACCGAAAACGAACCGCAAAACCCACCGAATGCACGCCGAAAACCCCCAAAAACATCTGGATTAACCCCTCGAAAAACCCGAGCAGGAGCCGATTACACGCAGCGAAGCAGCCGAGACCGCAGACGAGGCAGTGAATAAATTAGCAAAACAGTTTGTATGAATGTGTGAAAGTGAAACGCTGTTTGCAAAGAAACTACTGGCGAAAATGTCTGAAATTTACATATGATCCAATGAATGATAATAAAAAGGGCTGTTACAGAAAAAATAAGTAAACTTAAAAAAAAAAAAACAAATCGGACTTTAAAAAAAAAAAAAAGTCTGAAAAATGCTTAAAATATCCTAAAAAAAATCTATAAATAAAGAGACTCTTTACTGCAGAATTTTATAATGAACGGTTTATTAGATATTTAATTAAAACGGGAATATTTTTAACATTGAAGCCTATGGGATTCTCCTGAATAAACCTGCCGAATTAAACCACCGAATGGCAGGGCATTAGGGGAACCTTTCACTGCTGGTTTGTGTTCTCTGAATAGCCGAAGCAGTGCTTTTTCATGGGGATTTCACTGCCCTCGAACAGGCACCGAACAGGCACCGTATGTGCAGGCAATTCGCCAGTATTTGGAGAATTGCCTGCTCTCTGGATAGCCGAATGGCCAGGAAAGGCAACCGAAAGCTGATTTTCAGCGTTCGGTTACCTTTCTCAAGCAATTCGGAGCTCTTTGAATAACCCTGTAAAGGTTTTAAAATTTGCTCAAAATGTAAGTCGTGTAGGGAAATGAAGGGAGATCAGAAAAAGAAGTTTAGAAGCACAGCAACAAACAAAGAATATGAGATAAATTCATTTATAGATTGTGAGACTGAGTATGTAATTTACATGCTGACTTGCCCGTGTGGCGAACCATAAGAAAATTAAAAACACGTGTGCTAGAACATTATAATAATATTAAGAATAAAAAAGATAATCATTCGGTACCCGTACACTGCAATAGCTGTCAACATTTTAAATTTAGAGACCTAAAATTTATGGGACTAGAGAAAATTGAACCACATTGGAGAGGAGGGGATAGAAGCAAAAGGTTGGCTCAAAGAGAATCTTATTGGATCCATACACTTAAGTGTATGGCTCCTGAAGGGTTAAACGAGGATATGGATATTTGCTGTTTTAGATGAATAATTAATTGACCCTGTTATGTGTTTGCTGGTTGCTACAAAAAAAAAAAAAACACAAATGTAAATAAAAAAAATATTTCTAATACTTCTGTGCCTGATCAATGTTTAAATGTCAAAAGAGTTATTATGGACATAAAACCCGTATATCGGGGAAATATATGTTTTTGTTTTTATTAGGAGATTTTAGAATTAAAATGGAATAAAAGATGACTATTCAGTCTTCCCAGTCTGGTATGAAAACATGGACACCTGTGCAAGCGCAAGAAGAATAGGAAGAAAACACACGCCGGGTCTTCTAGAGAAAAATGCTGTGACATAGATGCGCTGTTAAATTAAAGGCGTCGCATGAGAAATACGTCATCGAGGAAATAGGCGGGCAGACGCCGTGGAGGAAGTGGGATCCCAAGCGCCATGTTTTCGGTGGAGGGAGAAAACACCACGGGAACGATGCTGACGTGATTGTGATGAATAAGGGAGGGCTGTTTGGGGTTTAATTGACCAATTATGTTAATGAATGTGATTATAAAATGGCGATGTTCAGAATTGATTTCTATACACTTTTATGTTTTAACCATGTACTTATGACTGCACATATTGCTCCTGATGAAGTCAGCTTGGTTGTGTAGGGAGAGGTATTAGCAGTAGGAAAAGGGAAGTGCTCATGCCGCTGTACAGAGCACTGGTGAGACCTCACTTGGAGTACTGTGTGCAGTACTGGAGACCGTATCTCCAGAAGGATATAGACATCTTAGAGAGAGTTCAGAGAAGGGCTACTAAAATGGTGTACGGCTTGAAGGAGAAAAGTTACCAGGAAAGGGTTAATGATCTTAACATGTACAGCTTGGAAAAAAGACGAGACAGAGGAGATATGATAGAAACATTTAAATACGTAAAGGGAATCCACAAGGTAGAGGAAGGGAGTATATTTAAAAGGAAACAAAGTAGCAAAACAAGAGGACATAGTCTTAGATTAGAGGGGCAAAGGTTTAAAAGTAACATTAATAAATAAATAAAGCATTATTTTACTGAGAGGGTGGTGGATACATGGAACAGCCTTCCAGTTGAAGTGGTAGAGGCCAAAACAGTAATTGAATTTAAGCAGGCATGGGATAGGCATAAGGCTATCCTAAACAAAAGATAAATCCAGGTAAAGTATCCATGTAATTGGGCAGACTAGATGGGCCGAAAGGTTCTTATCTGCCGACATTTTTCTATGTTTCTATGTAAGTCTTTTGATGAAACACGTCGAGCGTGAGCAGTCTTATCTTTATTTTTATTAATAAAATCCTTTGACTGGAGAAACTTTGGTCTTGGCTGATTGTTCCTGAAGTGCACCGGCTGTGGAGGGAATCATACCCCAGGTCCTAGGCACCCATGGAACGGTGATAACGATCTTGTTTTTTGATGTGCGTGAATTAACTCAAATACTATTTGTTCATTTAACATGCACCTCTAAGTGATTTTAATTCGTTGTAGGATTACCCTCTACCTTCTTCTTATTGTATACTGCTTATGGGTTACCGGGAGCCCACAGAGAGAAGATCCTATCTTCATTAATAAGTTAAGTGATTCAGTGTGTGGTTTTTTTCTTTACATATCTCAGAGCAAAGAGCAAGACCGAACAAAACTACACCACAGAGTTCACAGACACTTACCATTAAACCTAGAGGCCCTTTGGGTCCCTGAATGCCCTTATATCCTATGTCCCCGGGAGGACCCTGTAAAACAATGAACAACATCAGAAGTATAAATGCATAGTCACTTTGCTATGGAATAGCTTAGGTGCAGGATTTCAAGCGTACGCATCACCATATACACCCATACCATTGTAAGTCAACTCGAAGATGACAGAAAATTCACCCAGTCCAATACATTCACTTCATAAGAAAAATGACCTCACGCTAACAGCTCGATGAAGAAAAATCTGAATACAGAGCGATTTGTAACTTTAGACTAACGGTAGAACCAGTGGTGGCTCATCCATTGGGGCAGGTGGGGCAGCGCCCTTTAAGTTTTGGTTAAAAAAAGTAAACCATATAATTTTTTTCTCTTTTTTGTGTCATTTAACATGTGCCTAATTGATAAAATGTGTTATGTCCCTTTAAGCAGTGTCACTGTCTCCTCAACTGTTGCTAGGCAGAGTTAAAACAAAAAAAAGATTACATGATTATCTGTCTTTGACCTGTGTCCAGAAATCTGATAAGGGATCTATAATAGATCTTAGAAATAGGGACCTCAGCTGTTATCAGACATTGTGCTGCTGGCTAATTGAGCTCTGCCAGGCGTCAAACAAACTAACCCAAAACTGAGGCTTGACTGCAGATTTTATCCTCTAAAAACACAACCGCATGCCTGTCTTAACCCCTTAACGGTAGAAAAGGTACCCAATATTTGCCTTAATATGCTAAATACAAATAAAAAAAAAAATAATAAAAAATAAATGTGCACTAGTAAACAGGATTTTTTTATTTCACACACTGAATTTAGTATACGCAGAGCTATTTAAAATAAAACGGATGGGGTCAGCGTTTAAGGTTTTATTTTTAGCAAATATCATCACTTTTTTCAAGTTTAGATTTTTTATACTGAATAATGTTTTATGTATACATCGTGTAGCTAATTTCTGGATTACACTTATAATCATTGAATTTATGGACATTTTTATTTTCCTTATTAATTAATAGGAATATGTCTATAAGGTTTATTCCCTATATATGGGACACATATTTTGCGGGTAGTACAGCCATATAGACATATTCCTATTCATGATTAAAAACATTCATGTTTCCAGTCTGGCGCCCCACCATCTTGAAATCTCACCAGTTGCCACTGGGAAGAACAAGTGACCAATTGCCACATGAATTTCAGATAAAGTGTAAGTAACTTCTAGCAAGGTAACACGAACACACATATACACTTTAACCCAGAAAAATCATCATCTGACTAATTTCTAAAAGAAAAGAAGACATTACCTTTGGTCCAAAAAGTCCCGCAATGCCAGAATACCCAGTCTCCCCTACATCACCCTTAAAACGAGAAAGAAAAAAATAGTGTTACGGATCAGATAATGACAGTAGGAAGAAGCAATGGGCAACAGGCCAAGATCTGCAGAGAAAGAAAAAGGTTCTGGAGAACGGTGGTTGGGAACCAATCTGCAAAATAAAATCCCAACCAGAATATTGATAAAAGTCACAATGTTGGACACAGTAGAGTTTTCACTTGATCACCATAACTCTGAAGTAAATGTTTGGACTTTTGATGTGGAAGTGAAGCTTGCGGATTGCCGAGACCCTCTCAAGTTAGGGTCCACCAGCTTTGTAGGTTGGCTCTACCCATTTTAAGACTTTTTTTGGGCTTGGGTCTCCACATGTCTTCACGTTAGCAAAACTGAGGGTGGTGACCTCTGCAGAATAGATGAGACAAAGTTCCTATTTCCATAGGGGATACTGAGACTACCTGGAGCAATGGTGGTCAACATGGCATATTTTTGGAGGCATGACGTTTTCCCTGGAAATAGATTATCATGGGTTGACTAGATATAGTTTGTTGATTTTGACACAGCTAGTCAACACATTTCAGAATGTACATTTGAGAAAGCAGACTCGAGCAGAGGAGGTTCTACTGATAAGGCAAATTAGGCAGCTGTCTAAGGTCTCACTCAGACTGGAGTCTCACATGATGCAATTTATGTGGAATTTCAGTATGCAAATAATATCCTCACAACACGCACAGTGACGGTCCTCACAAATACCCTCCTAACTTCACATAGTCCTCACTGCCAAGTGAGCAGTGTGAGTTTTCTTTCACTCAAATGGATTGGGTTAATTTCTGAATTTTTTGCATATTTGAGTGTTGCCTGAGGCCTCGCTTACTCTAGAGCAGTGTTTCCCTGTCCTCAGGACCCGCTGACACGCCACTTTGTCCAGATATCTGAAGCACAGCACAGGTGATATAATTCGCTTCTCATTGATTTCAGGATTCAGTCTGTATTTCCCCAAGGTGATCTGCAAAATCTGGCCTGGTTGAGGGTCCTGAGGACAGGTTTGGGAACCACTGCTCTAGAGCCTCTGCACCAGCCCACAGTAGGTCATGGTATTGATTCCACCCTAGCAGGACCACGACAAAAACCATGACGGGTTCAAATGTTGAAATACAGTAGTATTTCAGGTGATTTCTCTGCAAATTCCTGGTCTCTATTCACAGTGGTATCATTGAATGATGATTCGACCAGTCTCATTCTTCATAGGTCCGCCTGGAAAAAGTCCCACTAATGTGTCCTTGGCACACATGATTATGACAGGAAACAACCCTTATAATGGAGGAAGTCTCACAAAATGTTGTTCCCTCTTCTATTCTTAACAGTTTATATAACCCGGCAGATAACTGTATACATTCTCTTTTAAGAATAATCCTAATTTTGAGGAATTAATGATTTTGGAGGCTCTTTATCTGCGTATAACACCTTTTTGTGTAGGTTTCACAGATATAACACTGCGTTGTCAAAAAACAGTGGCATACACAGGTCACATAAGTCAGCCATGTGTTTTTTTCAAAAGAAGAACTAGACGTTATCTGAATTGAACCTTGTAACAAACATGGGCCCCTATTACATTTACGCAAGGGGATAAAACCTTTTGCGCAGAACGTCGTATTACAACATTAGCGCAAACGATGCGCGTTATCGTTTAACACGGATGGACCTGCGCGAGCGTGATGAACTGTGCGCATCCTAAACTTAACATTGTGAGCGCAAATTCGTTCGTGCGCTGGTACGTGGATGGTATTACAATCGATGCGCATCTTTTTACGAACGACGTCTGCGCACATAATTTTAACGTCTTTGAAAAGCTGGTGGTAACGGCAAATCTGAACGTTCTGGCCGAAAGAAAAATCACCAGCACGAAAAAAAAAAAATACAGCACAGTATAGTTACACATTCTACACATACCCAAACAATAAAATTGTGAATTTGTGCATATTTTATTTTATTGCTGCAACATGTATACTCAGATTTACTTTGACAGGCGCAAAAACGTAAGCGAGTCAATTAAGGTAAATCGATGTCAATTAAGGTTCTTAAGTCTGATCGGCTGAATCTCGTGAAAAAACAGTCCGCGCACTGATTTACGTGCGCCACGTTACTGTGCGCGTATTACTCTTAGTTTTGTGCGTCGTTTTTACAAATGTTATTTTCGGACGGATGAGAAAATGCGTTCGGATCGGAATACTCCGTTAAGTTTTACGCGATAACGCCGGACAATGCGCGCAAAAAAATTTGCTCTGCGCGAAGAATGTAATAGGCGCCATGGTATTTTAGCTCCTGCTGAGAGCCTTCTTACTTTATAACGGCACTCTCAACACCATATCTACTTCAGCTTAATGAAGAGGTTGCGGTATGAGGACCTCGTGCCCTTTTTCTTTCTTTAAATTATATTTGGTTTGTTAGAAGAGGTTTTCAAAGAAGAGATTGCATCTTCTCCTGAAGCCCAGTCAACCAGAGAACCAGGGACTACATTGCCCGTCTCTGAGATACAAAAAAGAGTCACTATGTTATGTCATCATGTATTCTTTTACTATTCATTTTGCGTAGAATTCAACTAGGTGGTCGGCCTGTGAGCTTACACTCTAATAGCCATGATGTAAATATTAAAGCCCTTGGATATTTAAGCGCACTTTGGGGTTTGGAGACAGTTTTCGGTTTGCATAAAACCAAATTATATTTTTATCAAATCCATTCTTTTTATTGTTTGCAATAATGAAAGTCTTTCTTGAGAGCTTGTCAGCTGCTCTGCTTATTTTTTAAACGTCATATGGTAAATTTGGGGACTTTCATCCTTTTTTTTTTTTAACTTACCGGCTGGCCTTTAGATCCCACATCTCCCTTGGCTCCCGGATATCCCATTCCTCCTTCCATGCCACGGTTTCCCGGCAGTCCCGTTTGCCCAGGTAATCCCCTCTCTCCCTGGAAAGAACAACAAATAATAGGGCATTGAGTCACACACACTTCAAAACCAGGAAAAAACAATGGTTATCGTCCCGGCTCCATCAAAGCTTCACGTAACTCAATTGCTTGGACGAGAGCCACCGGTGTGAGCCAGGCTTCATCTCCCAAGTCATAATTTGATACTTTGTAACATACAATCAGTTTAAGGGGGAATGTAATGCTAAATAGTATTCACCATCTCCAAAATTAATCGCCGTCTCTCTTTTTTTATCTCTGCGTTCTTTTTTCTCCCTCCCAAAAAAATCCTTTGGTGAGAATCAATCTAATTTTTTTTTTGTTTTTCTATTCAAATGTCAGGTGATTCATTCAACTCGACCATAACCTAAAAAGGGCCTGTTCTGATAAAAAAGCAGGCGGTAAAAGGTAAAATGTCCAGAAAATGATATTTGTGGCCAATACGGCGACATGTTAACCGAATGCAATACATTTTGGGCCCTATCACCTCCCTACAGCTAAAATGGGGACGCCAAGGGGAAAAATTAGCGTTCCCATATCTCCCCTTAGCGTCCCCGTTTTAGTAAGAGGCCCCAAGTATTCTGATAGCAGTCCTGGTTCCACCGTAGTTTCTGCCGAGTTTGTTCAGCATAGATTTCACCATACTTTCATTCAAGGTTGTCCAGCATTGATTTTTGCCATTGTTTGTATGGGGGTTATTATTATTATTTATTTATAAAGCGCCAGCATATTCCGCAGCGCTGTACAATAGGCACAGTATAGACAGGGTTACAATACATTGAACAACATTTGACAAACAGTACAGGAGGAGATGAGGGCCCTATTCCCGTAGGAACTCACAATCTGGGAGGGTTGGGGTTGGAAACAGGAGGAGAGGACTGTTTCAATGAAGATCGGCAGTTCGGCACTTTAAAATCGCCGAAGAATATTCAGCGGTGATACAACACAAAGTGAGTTATTCAGAGAGCACCAAAATGTCGCCGACATTTCAGTGCTCTCTCGTTCCCCGCTCTTCGGGAATCAAAGTTCCCCACCGTGCGGTGTATTCAGCATTCACTGCAGGGCCCCCGGAGTGCAGGGAAAAACCCGCCGCAAACCTGCCGAACACCCGCCGAAATCCCGCCGGAACCACTGCAAAAAACATGCCGAACACGTTGGAAAAAGCCGCCAAGCCGCCGATCACAGCGCAGACCAGTCACTGGAAAAAGCCGACAAGCTGACGAACGAGGTAAAAAAAAAACAAAAAAAAAAACAATGCGACTGACAGTATCAAAATTGAAACGCAAAAAAACTACTGAACGTAAATGCCTGGAATTTACATATAAGATCCTCTGAATAATAATAAAAAGGTCTGCTACAGAAAAAAGAAAAAAAAAACATTTTAGAAGGAAAAAAACTGAAGAACAATTTGCAGAAAAAATCCCGAAAAATCCTAAAAAAACAATAAATAAAGACACTTTTTACTGCAGATTAAAATAATAAACGGTTTATTAGATATTGTATAAAAACGGGAATATTTTTAGGATTGAAGCCTATGGGATTCGCCTGAATAAACCTGACAAATGAAAACACCGAACAGCAGGGCATTTCGGCAACTTTCCTGTGCTGTTTGGTGTCTCTGAATAGATTAACCATTGCTTCTCTATGGGGGATTTCACTGCCGTCGAACAGGCACCGTACTTGCTGACAGTTCGCCAAAATTTGGCGACCTGCCTGCTCTCTGAAATGCCGAATGGCCCCCAAAATGTCACCGTATGGGGAAATTCCGTGTTCGGTGACATTTCGGGGCCAGATCAGCTCTCTTAGAATAACCCCTTAAATGTGTAATAGTCGCAGTTTACGAAGAGTAAGGGTGCTACTGTTGCTCTACAAAGTTTGCAGTCTGCCGCTGTCGAACTTTGCTTCTCTGAATAGCCGAAGTTCACCGTAGATGCAATAATGGTTATTTTTACCGCTCTCTGCAAATACGGTGATCTAAGCTGCCATAACGCCGCTTAGTTAATAATCCCTTTGGCGCTTACCAAGAAGAACCTATACTCAAATACAGAATACAAAGGCGTCCTTTAATTTGTCTATGTTTCCATATTTACATTTTTATATGAGGAGGGATTTTGGCCACAAAACCAACCCCTTAATTACTCCCCCTCCCTCTCATCCAGAAATGCATATTATTTAAGAAGTCGAGATCCTTAATCTAATATTAAGACCGTGGAAGACAGTGCAAGAAACCATATGTTTTTCTGGCATAGTCTCACATTGTTATGAGAGGGTTTGAGTAACGTGCCTGGGAAAAATTACAACCGCTTAGGACTGCCTTTGTTATATTTCACTCACACTTTAGTCTCCCCCCCCCCTCGATTGTTTTGCTAGCTGCTATACATATATATTTTTATATGAAATCGTGTCCGTCAGTTTGTCTGCATGGAACGTTTCCAGGCTGAACACGGTTACACATGTTTCCAACCGCATCGGGGCTGCTGGCGGGAGAGCTGTGGTTATGGAGAGCAGACGGCAATGGGATAAAAAAGTACTGGTGGGTCAGCGTTACCTAAAGTTACCTAAAGTAAGGAATTGGAAGCCATGGAGAGAAAAGACAGGAAAAAGCATAAGGCCAAACGAAGAGGGAGGGAGAGGCAATGGAAGCAGGAAAGTGTGAGTGGGTAAAGGAACAGCAAAAAGACATGACAACAGCTCCAAAGACACCCACACACCCTGAATATATGGAGGAGCCCCTAAAAAGACACCACACACCCTGAATATATGGAGGAGACCCTAAAAAGACACCACACACCCTGAATATATGGAGGAGCCCCTAAAAAGACACCCACACACCCTGAATATATGGAGGATCATCTAATAAGACATCGATACACCCAATTATATGGAGGAGCATCTATAAAGACACCCGCACACCCTGAATATATTGAAGAGTCCCTAAAAAGACACCCATACATCACGAATATATGATGGAGTCCCTAAAAGGACACCCATACATCACGAATATATGATGGAGTCCCTAAAAATACACCCGCACTCCCTGAATATATTGAAGAGCCCTTAAAAGGACACCCACACACCCTGAATATATGGAGGAGCCCCTAAAAAGACACCCACAGACCCTGACTATATGGAGGAGCCCCTAAAAAAACAGCCACACACCCTGAATATATGGAGGAGCCCCTAAAAGACACCCCACACACCCTGAATATATGGGGGAGCCACTAAAAGACAACACCACACACCCTGAATATATTGAGCCCCTAAAAAGACACCCGCAACACCCTGAATATATGGAAGAGCCCCTAAAAAGACACCCGCACACCTGAATATATGGAGGAGCCCCTAAAAGACACCCACACACACCCTGAATATATGGAGGAGCCCCTAAAAAGACACCCACACACCCTGAATATATGGAGGAGCCCCTAAAAAGACACCCACACACCCTGAATATATGGAGGAGCCCCTAAAAAGACACCCACACACCCTGAATATATGGAGGAGCCCCTAAAAAGACACCCACACACACCCTGAATATATGGAGGAGCCCCTAAAAAGACACACCACACCCTGAATATATGGAGGGAGGATCATCTAATAAGACATCGATCACCCAATTATATGGAGGAGCATCTATAAAGACACCCGCACACCCTGAATATATTGAAGAGTCCCTAAAAAGACACCCATACATCACAGAAATATGAAGCGAGACCCTAAAAGGACACCCATACATCACGAATATATGATGGAGTCCCTAAAAATACACCCGCACTCCCTGAATATATTGAAGAGCCCTTAAAAGGACACCCACACACCCTGAATATATGGAGGAGCCCCTAAAAAGACACCCACAGACCCTGACTATATGGAGGAGCCCCTAAAAAAACAGCCACACACCCTGAATATATGGAGGAGCCCCTAAAAAGACACCCACACACCCTGAATATATGGGGGAGCCACTAAAAGACACACACACACACCCTGAATATATTGAGCCCCTAAAAAGACACCCGCACACCCTGAATATATGGAAGAGCCCCTAAAAAGACACCCGCACACCCTGAATATATGGAGGAGCCCCTAAAAGACACCCACACACACCCTGAATATATGGAGGAGCCCCTAAAAAGACACCCACACACCCTGAATATATGGAGGAGCCCCTAAAAAGACACCCACACACCCTGAATATATGGAGGAGCCCCTAAAAAGACACCCGTACACCCTGAATATATGGAAGAGCCCCTAAAAAGATACCCGCACATCATGTATATATGGAGGATCATCTAATAAGACATCGATACACCCAATTATATGGAGGAGCATCTATAAAGACACCCGCACACCCTGAATATATTGAAGAGTCCCTAAAAAGACACCCATACATCACGAATATATGATGGAGTCCCTAAAAATACACCCGCACTACCTGAATATATTGAAGAGCCCCTAAAAGGACACCCACACACCCTGAATATATGGAGGAGCCCCTAAAAAAACACCCACACACCCTGAATATATGGATGAGCCCATAAAAAGACACCCACACACCCTGGATATATGGAAGAGCCCCTAAAACGACAACCACACATCCCGAATGAATGATGGAGTCCCAAAAAGACACATGCACACCCTGAATATATGGAGGAGCCCCTAAAAACACATCCACCCACCCTGAATATATGGAGGAGCCCCTAAAAAGACACCCGCACACCCTGAATATATAGAGGAGCCACTAAAAAGACACCTGCACACCCTGAATATATGGAGGAGCCCCTAAAAAGACACCCACACACCCTGAATATATGGCGGAACTCCTAAAAAGACACCTGTACACCCTGAATATATGGAGGAGCCCCTAAAAAGACACCCGCACACCCTGAATATATAGAGGAGCCCCTAAAAAGACACCTGTACACCCTGAATATATGGAGGAGCCCATAAAAAGAGTAGACACCCACACACCCTGGATATAATGAAGAGCCCCTAAAAAAGACACTGACACACCCTGAATATATGGAAGAACCCCTAAAACGACACCCACACATCCCGAATATATGGAGGAGCCCCCTAAAAAGACACCCACCCACCCTGAATATATGGAGGAGCCCCTAAAAAGACACCCGCACACCCTGAATATATGGAGGAGCCCCTAAAAAGACACCCGCACACCCTGAATATATGGAGGAGCCCCTAAAAAGACACACACACACCCTGAATATATGGAGGAACCCCTAAAAAGACACCCACACACCCTGAATATATGGAGGAGCCCCTAAAAAGACACCCACACCCTGAATATAGGGAGGAACTCCTAAAAAGACACCTGCACACCCTGAATATATGGAAGAACCCCTAAAACGACACCCACACATCCCGAATATATGATGGAGTCCCTAAAAAGACACCCGCATACCCTGAATATATTGAAGAGCCCCTAAAAGGACACCCACCCACCCTGAATATATGGAGGAGCCCCTAAAAAGACACCCACCCACCCTGAATATATGGAGGAGCCCCTAAAAAGACACCCGCACACCCTGAATATATGGAGGAGCCCCTAAAAAGACACCCGCACACCCTGAATATATGGAGGAGCCCCTAGAAAGACACACACACACCCTGAATATATGGAGGAACCCCTAAAAAGACACCCGCACACCCTGAATATAGGGAGGAACCCCTAAAAAGACACCCGCACTCCCTGAATATAGGGAGGAACTCCTAAAAAGACACCTGCACACCCTGAATATATGGAGGAGCCCCTAAAAAGACACACACACACCCTGAATATATGGAGGAGCCCCTAAAAAGACACCCGCACTCCCTGAATATAGGGAGGAACTCCTAAAAAGACACCTGCACACCCTGAATATATGGAGGAGCCCCTAAAAAGACACACACACACCCTGAATATATGGAGGAGCCCCTAAAAAGACACACACACACCCTGAATATATGGAGGAGCCCCTAAAAAGACACCCGCACACCCTGAATATAGGGAGGAACTCCTAAAAAGACACCCACACAAAAGGTTGAACAATAGCGATAGGAAAGGGAGAAGGAAAATGCGAAAAATGAAAAATAGGAAAGGAAAAGAACTGGAAAAGAAGAGAGAGCGAAAAAGAAGGATCAGGCAAACGTAAAAGGTCTGGAATCGCATGAAATGGAAAAAAGAGAGCAGAGGAGAATAAAATAAAATACTTTAATACGATAAATGTGAGAGAGAAGATGAAGGGGAAAGAATGAGAAGGAAAGCTAGACCGGGTGGAGTAGAGGTAACATCACTGCTCTACGTGGAGAGAGCCTGTGGATACATGGGTTCGATCCCGGCAAGAGCTCCTCTCCAGTAAGTGTTCTTGGGCAAGACACCTAATGGTACATACTCACCAAAATCTCAATGTATCCTTCCTGGTAAAATCCTATCTCAAAAAGCTTGAAAAGTAAAAGAGATACAAGCGAGAGCGATGGGAAATGGAAAGAACATGCAGAAGATTACGAGAGAGATACATTGGCAAGAAGAAGAGAGTAGCGTCTGGTCGACGTGTCTCTCGATTCCATCCGTTGTATCAAAGTAAATTAAATTATATGGATGCTAACATGCTGAGAATAACCTGATATTCTCCACAAAGCTTTTGGCCCGTTTCGCTGTATTTTTGGGCTGGAATAATCAGGTTGGGTGAGATATCTCGGCCACTCAACCACAGATGTCCCAAGGTATGTCAGTGTACATATACCTTAACCGCTTTTGCTCAGCTATGGTCAGCCTAAAATGTCAGTATGGTTTCTATGACGTCAATCACTGCCCTTTGCCCACCACCACATCTTACAATATACAATGGGCATATTTATCACCTACTACAGCTTAGCAAACAGCTACGCACACATCCCTGGCAGAACATATCTAAACCCTGAGCGACTCGTGCAAGTCGGAGCCCAGAAAGGTTATAACCTTGATGATGCATGGATTTTGTGCCCAAGGCGTGATTATCAACAGGTCGACCTGCCGATTGAGGATAAGCCTATAGGGGGCAGCAGATCACAAGGGACGTATGTATGACGACCCCCAGGAATTTAGATTCTTTTGGCGTTTTGTAATCTCAGAAGAGTCAGACAAGACGAGTATCTGGCGTTATGCAGGTCACGTGATTGGTTATGACTGGGAGTAAGGACGAGCGGGAAACCCGGAGGAGTTAATAATTGCTGTTCTGGCTAAAGCGTGACTCAGCCTCTTATTCCACCTGGACGCGGAGCGGGACGGTCGATGGTGCTTGTTACTGTACTTAAAAAAGTTATGAGAGAGAGCAAACTCATCTTTCCAAGTGCAAGGATGCTAAAGGACATGCCTTGGTACGGCATGAGACAGAGAACGTTTAGGGTCGGAAAGATCGAGGGGCTGCATGGCCTGTCATTGAACTATCACAAGACCATTGCACTGCAATTAAGTTGGTGACCATTCAAAGTGCTTGCACCTTTTCCCTTATTCCTTTCTGTATCTTTAGTCTCCATTAAAAGCTCACCAACATCCAGCGCTGATCTGCCTCTGATCTATACAGGATAGGACATGGTCCCAACCTTGGGCGTACCATGTCTTTTTGCAGCTTGGGCGCCTTTAATAACATCTCAGGTTTGTTGCCTCCTTGTCCTCTCTCCTTCACTCCTCACATTCAGTCACTAACCAGATCTTGCTACTTCCACTTAAAAAACATTGCATGCGTCCGCCCCGTTCTTAATCAGGACTCTACTACAATGCTCACCCAAGCTCTTATCATCTCCCGCCTTGACTACTGTAACCTCATTCTCACTGGCCTTAAGAGATCCCAGATTATCTCTCTGTAGTCTGTAATGAACGCCTGTGCCAGACTCCTACACCTCACCTCCTGCACCTCTCACACCTCACATCCGGTGCCTCTCAAACCTCACCTCCCGCACTGCTCACACCTCGCCCCCTTTGTCAATCTCTACAAAATATTGGTGCTCCCATATAAAGCTCTCCATAACCGCGCCCCCTGCCTAGATCTCCTCCCTTATTAGCAGGTACATCCCGTCCCGACCACTTCGCTCTGCCAATGATCTGGTGTATTCATCTCCTCGTACCTGCACACCCAACTCTTGCCTTCGGGACTTCTCCCAAGCTGCCCTGTTTCTATGGAACTCTCTCCCCCACAACATTAGACTCTCCACGTCTCTCCAGTCCTTCAAGACGTCTCTGAAGACACATTACTTTAGAGAAGCCTATGACCATAACCAAAGTGGCCACTGGCAATGATGTGACTTTACCGGGTCAAACGTATGCTGCCACCCCTCCCAATATGTAACTCAGGGGGTCGACCTTCCAGCCCCTTCCCCCCCTCAGTGTGCACGATCTCTAGTAAATTTATTAGCAATATATAACACTTTTGTCACAGTTGTATTTTACTTTAACAGTAAAATGACAGTAATACCGCGCTGTAATTACCCTGAGTCCGATTGGTCCCTGAGATCCTGGCAGGCCTAGCACACCGTTGTTTCCACGCTTTCCGGGCATCCCAGCAGGACCGATTTCCCCGTCATCTCCTTGTTCACCCTAAAAACACAAATGAAGGAGCACATTATTGGACGAGGTGCGCCGCTCACTCTCAGGCTTCAAGAAACGGTTTGGTGTCTTTGTGAAAAGCTTGCATGCATCTTAAACACGGTTCGGAAAGGTCGTGTGCCAGTACGGTGGAACCGACCGAGGCATTGGGTCATTTGCTATTAAATGAGAAAATATGATGTTTTAGAATTATTACATATAAACAGCCTACTTTAGAGATTTGAAGTTATTTTCAGTCCTCGATGATCAGGGGCCCATTGTGCGTGACCACCTGACCTGGGAACTCTTTTAGCCAATCGAAACTTTTTGTACCTTTCCAGTAGAAATCAAACACAATTTTACAAAAATGTCTATCAGGTCTATACAAAGAAAGGTGAACCTCAGGAGAATGACTGGAGAAGTGAAAAGTCTAGGTCAAAATAGCCAAACCAGAAAAATTCTCCCATTTATCTCACTTTCCAAATCGGCTATTTGGCCTAGATTGTTCTCTTCTCCTGCCAGTTCTCCTGAGTTTCACCTTTCATTGAATAGACCTGAACATTTAAGGGATTTTCCAAAGCTTTACTACAACGGGAATGCATGGAAATTGCGATTTCGCTGTATTTGCCAGATGAATGCCATTCTCGATCATAAAGAAGTTCTGCAGCTGCTTCGGCTTCCGATATATTCTATTTTTTATGACAGGAATCATGGGCGGACAGAAATCTTGACGAGTTCACACACTTATGTTTTTAGGCATCGACCCCTGTCTGTAATGCAACATCTTATGGTTTTCTTCAATCACAATGGTTACAGTGCGTATTTTAATAAAAACAAATTAAAAGGAGTTCGATGTGTGACCGGTGTTGGCAGACGACACTCACCATGTTTCCTGGGCTGCCATCTTTTCCTGGCAGCCCATCCGGACCAGGAGGCCCTTCTAGTCCTTGCCTGCCGACTACTCCACGGGGACCAGCTAAACCTATAGTACCCTAAAGGATACAGACAATTTTTAAAAATGTATTCTTAAAAAACATATTAGCAAATGATTTCATTCTGCACTTGAATACATGAAGCACCAGCCACTATAGGGGTTATCTGCTAACTGCTGGTATTCACCGTTGCTGCTCCTATGGTGAACAGACTATCCAGAGAGGTAAATTCTGTGACAGCAGGTGAATTTTAAGCTGGAAGAATTGGTCCTGCTTGTCCACCTTTTACGTGCCAACCTTAACCTACACGATTTAGGTGCTTCCTGCTTGGTTCATGACCGCGAGAGCCGGTGCATCCATTTGGCCAACTAGGCAGTTGCCTTGGGCGCCATTAGGATGGGGCGCTGCTCTGAGCTAATATCATCATAGGTACTATGGCAGAAAATATGTTCTGTCTGTTTTGAACTGCCGCGGAGCTTACAGCCGCCCCCTCCTGCCGTTGGCACAGCTAATAGATGTGAGAGCTCTCTGACTGCGACAGCCCTCTACCTGCAAGCGCACTCCAGTGTCTTAGAGTGAGCGGCTAATTGAACAGGCACTGCTGGGTTTAGCAAGTTAACGGCGGGGTGAGGATCTGTTATATCCCCTTCTCCTGCACGCAGCGCCTACAAGTGTTTAGACCGGGTGGTCATCAACAATGCCCTCCAGATATTTTGAAGCTACATCTCCCATGGTGCTCAGCTACTATATCCCTTCAAGAACGCTGCGGCCTAGACTACGCTATCACGCTGCGCAGTAATACCTTCTTCGGGCTTTACGTGTTTAAAACAGATACTGTACATAGTGACCTATATTTTTCACCAATACAATAATAATGAGGGTTTAGAGAAAGTACCGGTGGGACCTCAAAGACGAAGAAGGAGATCCGCGGACAAAGCTTAAAATAATTACAATAATTATAATAATGAAAATCCACTAAGCTCGCCGACTCACAGGCTGTCCACGTGTACCCGGCTCTCCTGATTTTCCTGATTTGCCTTTCATACCCTGGGAATAAGAAGAGAGAACGTGAGAAAACAGATCTTGGTGGCCAATTGGGTTTCTTCCCACAAAGAACACACTCAGTTGACGTTCCCTGCACCCGCTGGTAAATACTATGGGCAATATTACAAAGTTGACGCTAACTTAACCAGAGCTGTTGTAAACTTATCAACTTCATAGACTATAGTGGTTCTGGTAAGTTTACAACAGCTCTGGTTAAGTTAGCGTCAACTTTGTAATACTGCCCTATGTTTTCAGTGTTTTTATGCAACATAAAAATGAAAGTGCACCAGTCTTACCCATCGGAATCTGGGCTCATTTGGCTGGGAATTCTCCAAATACATGTGTTAGGATTGTAAGAATTCATTAGTTCTTTGTCAGCGTTTTTCTGGCACTCACTAACACGTGGCATGCCGCAGTGGGAAAGTGACAGCTGCGACCAGAAGAGCCATCCTACAGGGCGGCCATCCACTCAGTGCACCCAAATGACTTCCAACGCGTGGGCTAAGAAGTACGGTCACTAACGTCACTGGTAAGGGCCAGTCACACAGTGCAACATCCGTCAGCAAACTTTGCCCACGGAGAAGGAAATATGGAGACTTCTGAGACCCAGTAAGCACAAGCTGTGATATCTCAGCTAGTGATGAAATATTGCATTGATCTTCCAGACTGGTCTTCAAGACCAATGCCATATCCACCTCATGGTGGGATTTCACAGCCAACATGCACTTGGTCTGCACTTGATCACTTTAAGCAAGACGGCACAGAACCCACTGGAGAGTGGTGAGAATGCTGACCAGTGGGGCTACTCGTTAAAATGAGAATTATTGAGAAATGATCGGGGGAATTGCAGGTTCTGTGGGAAAGTTGTTGCGTACAAAACAACTTGGCCTACAAAGTGCAGTTCCCTTTTCTGTTCCCCATAATTCCCAGTTTACTGAATTGCCCTGTTGGGAAATCAGAAAGAAAATATCAAGCTGTGGCATTATTTGCAGTTCCTTGGCCCCTTTTCAACGCGCTGGAAGAAAATATTCACACATTAACCTCGAGAACTTAGAATCTAAACACAATCGTCAACGCGCTATCAGTGAATCCGGAACATTTTTCTCCCAGCTGTGTGTATATGTTTAAAAGGTAGCGCTTAATCCAATGTGACTTTTTAAATCTTATTATTATTATTATTATTCTTTTTTAGACCACTTCCAGGAAAAGCAGCCGAAAGATTAGGAACATAAAAATAGGGGACAACAAGGCACAAGTCAAAATTTTTGTCAGACAGAAGAAGTTTTGTTGTTAGGTTTAGTCACAAACATTTAATCGAGGTGGATCCTCCTTTATTATGTGAAGCTCCAAACATATCCAACATTAATCAAATATCCCTCAGAAACATTACACAGTCCTTACTTTATGTATCTAACCCCCCCATATCTAACCTCAATTTAAAGACAGATATACCCACCTGCAACCCTCCATATGTAACTCCAAATCTTATCACCCAATATTTAACACCAACCATAACTCCAAACCTAACCCCACATACTTGAACCCAACCCTAACAGCAACTTAAATCCCCTTACAACTATTTCCAACAATAAGACCTACAGGTATATCCAACTGTACACCTAGGTTCAAATACCTAACCTTAACGCTAATCCCTAAATAACCCATCCACACACCTAACTCCCAAATACCAAGAACCCAACTCTAATCCTTAAATCTCTTACCCACCTACCTAACCCCCAAATACCAAGATCTCAACTCTAATCCTTAAGTAGTTTACCTACATACCTAACCCAAATACCAAGATCTCAACTCTAATCCTTAAGCCTTTTACCCAAATACCTAACCCCAAATACCAAGATCTCAACTCTAATCCTTAAGTATTTTACCTACCTAACCCAAATACCAAGACCTCAACTCTAACCCTTAAACCTCTTACCCAAATACCTAACCCCAAATACCAAGACCTAAACTCTAATCCTTAAATTTCTTACCCACATACCCAACCTCCAAATACCAAGATCTCAACTCTAATCCTTAAGTATCTTACCTACCTAACCCAAATACCAAGACCTCAACTCTAACCCTTAAACCTCTTACCCAAATACCTAACCCCAAATACCAAGACCTAAACTCTAATCCTTACATTTCTTACCCACATACCCAACCTCCAAATACCAAGACTCAACTCTAATCCTTAAGTATTTTACCCACATACTTAACCCCAAATACCAAGATCTCAACTCTAATCCTTAAGTAGTTTACCTACATACCTAACCCAAATACCAAGACCTCAACTCTAACCCTTAAGCCTCTTACCCAAATACCTAACCCCAAATACCAAGATCTCAACTCTAATCCTTAGGTTTCTTACCCACATACCCAACCTCCAAATATCAAGACCTCAACTCTAACCCTTAAGCCTCTTACCCAAATACCTAACCCAAATACCAAGACCTCAACTCTAACCCTTAAGTATCTTACCCACATATCTAACCTCAAATGCCAAGACTGCAACTCTAATCCTTAAGTATTTTACATACCTAGCCCCAAATACAAGACCCAACTCTAATCCTTAAGTATCTTACCCACATACCTAGCCCCAAATACCAATACCTCAACTCTAGCCGTTAAGTCTCTTACCCACATACCTAACCCCAATCTGCATCCCGCTATTCAACCCTAACCCCACATGTCTAGCTCAGACCCAAAACCTACTTTATGTACAAAGTCTAAAATGACTGCCCTTAAGACAAATGTTGGCACTAGTTGGCAGACAACTATTTGCCACATGGCCAGGTTGTACACATTCCAATCCTATGTCCAACTAAGAACATTAAGAGCATGTTTTGCAGATTTGTATAAAATAAATGATCTCATCATGGATATTTGGATTGTGGCTCATTATCACACATCCAAAAAGTACCCAAGGGGGCAGAACCTCATGATGTGAAGTAGCAGCAGGCTGCTACTAGTGATGGATAAATGGTAGCACCAAATAATATCAGGTAGATATTCCCATGAGGATATAAATTCATACATACCATTGCTCCTTTGGACCCCGGCAAACCTTGAAAACCTGGTGGTCCTGCATGCCCCTGTAAGGTAATAAAAAGTCTGGATGAGTAATCTAGAACCCTTATGTTGGTTCTCTTCATTTCCATTCTCAACAGTTTTTCTTACTGGTAAACCCTGCTGTCCATGTTTTCCTCTGAGACCTTCTGGCCCTTCTTGACCCTAAAAGGAAATAGAGAAACAGAATGGATATTAATGACTGATTATGACCTTACATTTATATGTTTAACAGAATACAGAATTCGCTGTTCCAAAACTAGAGATCTGAACATGGGATATCCAGCAAGACAAGTAGATCTAGACAGTGCAGATGCCTGGTTTAACCCAAGCAACAGTAATTACTGGTTATTGACATCCTGATCATTGTCAACTATTTATACATTATGGTGGGATAATGGGAAAGCTAAATTCCTCCAAAAATGATGATCATAAACACACAGGGCCACATTACATTCTTGGTGCTAACGTTAGCGCTCATCTGCACGGGCCACCCATATTACAATCCAAATGCTAAAAAAACTTAAAGCGCTTGGGTTAAAAAAACTGTTAGCGCTTGGTATTTTACGCTGTACTGCTCATGGTTACTGTACTTTGCGCTCCCTATACTTAACGGCCCTATTACACGCCTATCTCTAACAGTAGCGCTCACCTGCGTGAGCACTACCGTTAGCTGCAGTATCTACCGCACATTACAATCCAAACGCAAATGGGTTAAGTAACCCGTTTGCGTTTGGTATCTTGCGCTTTGCAGCGCGAGGTTAGTGTACTTTGCGCTCCCTATACTTAACAAGGAAGCGCAAAGCGTTAATCAGCGCTGGTATTACAAAGTCCCAGCGCTGATTAACGTCTGGCTCTGGTTAGCAAAAAGTTAACCAGAGCCAGAACCTGGTGTTAACGGATTCCACTTCTGCAGAATCTGTTAACACCAGGCGAAAAAAAAAAAAAAAAAAACACATACTCACCCTCTGTCCCATGGCGAGGACTGCGGCTCTGTTCACCTCCTCCGGACGACGGGAGCAGGGAAAGACTGGGGGAAAAAGTCCCCCCAATCTCTCTCTGCGTATCACTATGCCGACCGGCCGGATCTCGAGGCGAAATCCGGCTGGTCATGTGACCGGCAGGGGGCGCTCAATGGAGTCCTATGGACTCCATTGAGAGGATGCGCATGGCTGCGCTTAGCGGGTGCAAACAATGCAGGCAGTATTTTTTTGCGCCTGCATTGTAATCCCCCGTTAAAAGGGGGGCGGTAGGGGGAAAACCGTGGATGCAGTTTTTTCTCCCTACCGCCCCCGTTTTAGCGCAGGGATTGCAATAGAGCCCAACATGGGGAGCGCAAAGTGTTAATTAGTGTTAGTATTACAATATACTAACGCTAATTACCATCAGGCTGCGGTTACCAGAAAGTTAACCACAGCCTGGACTTGGTGCGAACTGATTCTGCTTCTGCAGAATCCTTCATTACCAGCAGAAACACCCCCCCCCCAATAGATTCAGCTACTCACCTTCTATCCCACGGCGAGGACCGCGGCTCCAACCGCCTCATCCAGCCGCTGGGAGCAGTGAGAGACTGGGGGAAAAGTCCCCCAGTCTTTCCCCTGCAGATCACTACGCTGACCTGCCGGATGTCGCGAGGCGAGATTCGGCAGGTCATGTGACCAGCGCTGTCTGCCTCAATGGAGTCCTATGGACTCCATTGAGATGATGCGCGCAGCGGTGCTTAGCGCTGTCGCGCGCATCCCGTGGCGCTTAATGCTGCCACGCGCATCCTGGAGCTTAGCGCCCGATAACAATGCAGGCAGCTTTTCAAGCGCCTGTATTGCAATATCGCGCTACAATGGGGACGCAAAAGAAAAACTTGCAGGCGCAGGTTTTTCTCCCTAGCGTCCCCATTTTAGCGCGATGATTGTAATGTGACCTACATTATTTACATGTTGAAAAGGGCCGATAACAGGCCACATTACAATCATCGCGCTAAAACGGGGACGCTAGGGAGAAAAATCTGCGCCTGCAAGTTTTTGTTTTGCGTCCCCATTTTAGCGCAATATTACAATGCAGGCGCTAAAAAAGCTGTCTGCATTGTTACCGGACGCTGAGCCCCGGGATGTGCACGGCAGCGCTAAGTGCTGCCGCGCGCATCCTCTCCATGGAGTTCATAGGACTCCATTGAGACAGATGGCGCCGGTCACATGAGCTGCTGGATCCCGCCTCACGAGATCCGGCAGGTCGGTGCAATGATCTGCAGGGGGAATACTGGGGGACTTTTTCCCCCAGTCTCTCCCTGCTCCCGGCGGCCAGAGGAGGCGGTTGGAGCCGCGGTCCTCGCCATGGGATAGGAGGTGAGTATCTGAATTTATTGGGGGTTTACTGCTGGTGATGAAAGATTCTGCAGAAGCGGAATCCGTTAACAGCAAGTGCAAGCTGTGATTAACTTTCTGGTAACCGCAGCCGGACGGTAATTAGCGTTAGTATATTGTAATCCTAACGCTAATTAACACTTTGCGCTCCCCATGTTAAGTATAGGGAGCGCAAAGTACAGTAACCACACGCAGTACAGCGCAAGATTCCAAACGCTAACGGGTTTGTTAACCCGTTAGCGTTTGGATTGTAATATAGGTGGCCCGCGTTAGGGCAACCAGGGCTAACGTTAACGCTCACGCAGGTGAGCGCTAACATTAGCACCAAGAATGTAATGTGGCTCAACATCTCTTTTTATTCAAAGTATAAAGAAAACTTACAGAATATCCTGGGTCGCCTGGTTCCCCTCTGTCTCCCCGATCACCAACCGGACCCTGGGAAAGTAGACAATCATGTCATTAATGTTCTTATTACCACTAACAGAATGCTTTTGCATTTTCGCTTAAGTCCGCGTTAATGTCGGTTGGATCTTAACCCCATATCATTCTTGAGCAGGTACTGCCTGGAGGTGTTTTAATAAGGTTTTAGGCCAAAAGGAAATGGGGAGCCCCTTACTCTGTCTCCAGGAGCACCAGGGGCACCTTCGGTTTTCCCATCTTCCCCTTGTTCTCCCTGTAGAAATACACATTTTGAGAATGTATCAAAGACTGAAATACGAAAATATACAATGAATAAAAGAAGCATACAGTACAGAGGTGGGCTTCTTGGCATCACTAATGATATCAATGATGGCAAATCTGGGACCCAATATGATCAAAGCAAACCATGGCATCCTGTGTTGGGGGCTTACAGGGTTAAAACATTGCGGTCTTCTTTCTCTGCTGAACGATGACCCCTATCTTAGGCTCAGCTTTACCGCCAAGTGGTTAATGCTCAGAGGAGGTCAGGCAAAGGGAAATAAAAATATTCTGCAAAAGAAATCCTAATTTGTTTGGGTTACATGAATGAGGGAGATGGAGGAGCAATGGGAAGTGACATTAAAAAATGCGTGGAAGAAGGGCCAAGCGTAAACAATTGAAGCTACAAATGCGCGTTGAGGAATATGAGCGTGTCGGGCGTGTTTTTGTTGGCCGGACGCCCACACACAGATACATTCATATACTCAAGCAGCCCATCTGCCGCCTCCCAAGTGTGCTGCAATCAGAGGACGCGGATTACAGTCAGCACAAAGATCCTCCACGGACACACACAGACACACCAAAATAAATCCATGTGTGTTGTAGTCAAAGGATGTGGATTACATGGAGTTAAAGGTCTCCACACATATATGTATCCCAAGACATCCATCTGTCAGCTCCCTAGTGTGCTGCAATTAGAGGATACACATGACACGATCTGCAACACAGCCTCAGATGCATCCATATACCTAAAAAATCTGCTATTTCTCTGCGTGTGCAGTGGATTAGGGGTTCACTTAATATGCACACCAAGGTGCCTCCATGTACCCGAAAAAAGAATCTGCCAGCTGCACTGTGGACTCAAACAAAAAAATGCATAGGGTACTTTATCCTATGTGCACCATCATATACACCCATATACCTAAAAAAATGGAACTGCTATCAATATTCTGTGTTCAAACTAAAGGATACATTGGCTATACAGTGCTTGCTCCCCATGTAACCTCATATACATCCATATAACCCAAACATTGACCTGCCATCTGCATCATGTTCTCAGCTAGCTATAGGTTACATTTAATCCACAGTGACTAAGCTGAGGAAGCCCTCCAGGGTGGGTGAAACATGTGCTATGTCAGGGCTCAAAATTTCCACTCGCCTACTCGCATTTGGCGAGTGGAAATTGAGTGAGGGTGAGTGGAAATGCACATGCAGGCAGCAAAATAAGTTATTTTGTGCTATGTATTCCGGCAGTGCCACGTGCACCCCCCCCCTTCCCCCAGGCTGCACGGTGGCAGGGATCAACTACCTAACCTGACCAAGCTCGACTCTGTCACTGGCAGGGGGTGGAGAGGAGCTTCCCTGACTCCTCGCTCTGCTCGCACTTGGTTCTGATGACTGGGTATACTTGTATCTGGGGTCTGATGTCTGGGTATTAATGTTATTTTGAAACTTTATTCTAAATAAAATCTTTAACAGTGTAATTTCATAATTTAAGGGTGTGTGTTTAGGGGAAGAGTTAAGGGCTGGGTAGGGGTTAGATGGAGCAACTGGTGTCGAGTACACTCTTATGGCCTGGTTAGCAGCTTGGGACTTGAAATTATGAGCCCTGTGCTATGTGGTTTGGTCTTCTATTGTTATTTCTGTATTACATGTCTATACAGCTGGTTTATTTAATACATTTAAACATATTTAATAATATTAGACCATGATGAAGGGTTTCCCAGGACCTGCGGGTGTCCACACCAATACCCATATTCACTATGCCTCTATTTTACACTGGCTCTCTCTCATGTGAGTTAGGTCCATCGTAGAGGGGGTCATTTCATTCTTCAAGGTTCTTACACCATTTGCACTAAGTTGGAGATCTGAGTGACAGCCCCAGGTGCCATCAAAACACAGGAGGGAGGATCGACAGTTGAAGCCAATGGTCACCAACCTCTTCGAGTCTCCAGAGGTTTTGGACTCTCATCTCCCATAATGCTCTGCCACTCATTAGGTTAGAAGAGCCTCATGGGAAATTTAGTTCCAAAACATCTGGAGGGCCAATGTTGCCAACCTGTGCTTTAGAAAAAAATGCAAAGTCTTGTTCCTCGCTCATCAACAAAATGGTTAATCCAATCTACGATTTCAATATTACCGGTGACTGTGCCGGCTAACAGAGAAAGGAGAACGTTAATCAACAAAATTACCATTAAATCATACAGATCGGATACACTGTACAGGCACGTCTACACTATGGTCTCACTCCCATTCCCTGCATTTGGCAGGAGTAAATACTGTGCTGGAAATATCTTTCTGGTCTGGTTATTATGTTTCATGACTCCTGGAATGTTGGTACAACATCGAACTGAATGGTAAATGTGGGCAGATGTTTGAGACTTTCCCAAAACGTCTTGCTGTAATTCTCCTTCACTGGAGAAGATCACCGGAAGCATGAAAAGGCCAGTGACTTCCAGAAAAGGCTACAGAAACTCCAGAAAAGTAATAAATGGAATATGTACAGCATTTCCCACACCCTCTTCCCAACCAGAGAACTAACTGTTCTTTGAGAGGAGTCATCTGTCTTCTTGACGGATGAGCATCAGTGAAGAACGGCTATGGTAACTGGTATGTTGCTCGGTCCAGCTGGACTCGGCAAATCGAAAAATGATGGTAGTAAATATAATAATAAATAAATAGTAGACGTACACTCGGCCAGAAATGTGAGTCATATTCTAGGCTGAACTGGTCACATTGGAGCTGAGTCAGCAGAGAACAAAGGAGGGGAACAGCGATAATAATAATAAAATTTAAAAAAAGCAAGAAGGGGTTTCTCATGATCCTCGGCTTCAGCCTCAATCCAGAAACACACAAAAAGAGCTGTGTCTCTATCAAGAATGTTGTCTGAGCATTTGACCTTGTAGGATTGTGGAATTTGAAACGTACTGTTGTCTTATGCAGCCAGCAAAAAGAGCTGTAAGCGCATCACATAATATGGAAAACCAAAAGGGATTCTGGTAAGTGTTTAAGATGGCATCCTTGGGGCGCCATCTAGACAAGGCTTCTTTGAGTGGGGGTGGGCTCCGCTACTTTCTGTGCAACCATCCTAGCTGAGAGGTGGTTAGAACTTAAGCCACATGGTCACTGGTTCAAGTCCCAACCCGACAGGTGACCGTAGGTGAGGAGAACATATAAATCAGGGGATTTACAGCCAATATGAGCATTGGTGTTTTACGTTCCGGAGCTAATGATGAGGGCCCTTGGAATATAAATAAATATATAGCCATCAAAACTGGATCTTGTGTGAAGAACACTTGATAGATAGAAGTATCATCTTGTCAAGATACGTTAATGAGATGTTCATCCATGGTGGGCTCAGAAATCCTGCCCCATTCTACAAGATGTTTAATGCCCACCAATGGGTCCTATTCACAAACGTCCAAGTGGATGTCAAGTCATGCATGCTGGATATTCTGGCAGAGTTAAACTTGTCAGTATTGGCTTGAGTGGACGCTAAAGGAATCGTCAGCCCGTTCAGTGTACTTGGCAAGAAAGATCTTCTTTTCTCTTGGTTTTTGGGGGAAGGGGGGCAAATATCAATGAAAGTTTGGTCTTGAGTTGATGAATAAAGCAGAGTATGGATGTTTTGTGTCAAACTACTATCTTGGTCACCAGTTGGGCTTCCATCGTGGAGTTTTATTGGGAGCAGGAATTCAATCTATTACAAAAGGCCATGATAGAACACTTGAAAATAATTTTAAGGGGGTAACATATGTCATAACTAAAGGCTCGATTTAATTCAGCCCAGTGGCCGAAATCGAGAGCTTTTTCAGCCATTTTTCCATTCAGGAGATTCCAATGCGGATTTATCAGTGCCATTTTTGCAACTATTGGCCCCAGCCAAATTTTTTCAACTGAATCAGGCAATAGAATTAAATTGAGCCCTAGATTTCCTATACAAGGACTTTGATGGAAAGGCGTGGATCTGGGCATAAGGGCACATGCCAAGGACTGGTCCTACCATTGTTTTATTGAGGGACCACATTTTAAAATGCACCCGTAGAGGACGATTTTTTTTAGAATATTTTTAACATATTTTTCTGAAATGTAAAGCAGAAAACACCTACCAGTACCTGTGCATTCCTAACGATTAAAATGACCTTGAAGAGGGCAATAAGGCAACAAAGACATTCCTGTGCAGACCCAACAGCCCATCAAACTCGGTAGTGAGATGGTCAGGACATTAATGCTGTAGTTCTACAAGGTGAATGGAAGTACTCGAATATTAGAGGGCTCTGTCATTTTTCAAAAGAGTGAACGGGTGTAGAGAGGGAGCATTTGATCATATTGTTGGGGGATTAGAGAGTTTGTAAAGACTGACAGGGTTATTCAAAGAGAATTGAAAAGTCACCGCACGTTCGGTGTCTTTTTGTTCTCCTCAATTCGGTGCGATACGGCAATCCCCTTTCGGCGACCCTGTGGTGTATTCAGCAAGTACCACAGGGCCGTCGTAGTGCAGGGAAAAGCCGCCGCAAACCCGCCGAACACTCAACGCAAAACCCGGCAGACACACACTGAAACCCACAAAAACATTTGGATCCAATGAATGATAATAAAAAGGGCTGTTACAGAAAAAAGAACAAACGATTTAAAAAAAAAGCTGAACAAAGCTTTTCCCGAAAAATGCCTAAAAGATCCAAAAAAATCTATAAATAAAGAGACTCTTTACTGCAGAATATTATAATAAACGGTTTATTAGATATTGAATTAAAACGGGAATATTTTAAACATTGAAGCCTATGGGATTCGCCTGAATAAACCGGTCGAGTGAAACAACCGAACAGCAGGGAAATTCGGCAACTTTTCACTGCTGTTCGGTGTCTCTGAATAGACGAAGCATTGCTTCTCTATGGGGATTTCACTGCCCTCAAACAGGCAACGAACAGGCACCGTATGTGCAGGCAATTCGCCAACATTTGGAGAACTGCCTGCTCTCTGAATAGCCGAATGGCCAGGAAAGGTAACCGTACGCTGAATTTCACTGTTCGGTTACCTTTCGCCAGCAATTCGGATCTCTTTGAATAACCCTGTGAATCTACATTTCACGGACGTTCTTGGAGTTGCCTCAACCTGCAAAGGAATGCGCTTGTGACTAAAGCCAGAATAAACAATGCCCAGGTGACAAAAACAAATGGAAAACAGACCAGGAAGAAATATGATCTGAATTAGGAGAAGGGAAAAGTCCTGCGCTACACAACTGGAGGGGAGCGCTGCAGATGGACGCGCAACCCGACCCGAATCATGAATATTCTAAGAGTGTTTCTCAGGATTCCACCAGATACAACTTTCAACTACAGTTCTGGGGCCCAAAGTATCGCAAAAGGAATATTTACATATATGCCTCATGTCATACACATCTGTCTAGCCGACATTGGAGCCTATGCTGATATTATACTCAATGGCTCCCTTGTTCACATTAATGAGTTGATTAGTTCTTTGTTTGGATGACGGGACAGGCTGGTAAACACCGAGAAAGTAATACACAATATAGCAATGGCCAAAACTGATTATTCAAGGCATTACTTACCTTCAACTTATTAAAGTGACTACTAGACATATCAAAGTACAGGATCACACAGAAACGGATGCACAAGCAAGAGAAAACATTCATGTTTGCAGTGCTCCGTGTCCTAGGAACAGTTTTTTTTGTTGGTACAATATAAACACATTAAATAGCAGTTTCTCTTTGACCCAAACATGATAAAAGATGCAAGGACGCTTCTCATAACTCCCCTGTTGGCCATAGATATATGGGATACAGTATGTAAGCTCCGTAGTAGTCTACAAGGGAAAGCTGACTACCAGCCAGGTGGCAGATCTAGGCCACAAGTCTCATATATGAAAACCATTGCACACATGAGCAGAGATCAGATGGGTCTGTCCTGTGCTGTATTACTCCCAAACTGAAAGAAATGTTTTTTCTGTGATGGTACACAAGGGGTCAACTTCCTTGGCTCTCTAGATAGTTTCGAACATCTCCCATGATGCTCAGCTGCTACTTAGATAGACTGAACCCCATGGCAGGGGCGTAAGTAGGGGGGGTGAGCCGCACCGGGTGACACCAGGAGTTATACATTGAGATTTCACTAATTTTCAAGTATGTCCTGGGTAGGCAAGGCCTAGGCTGGCACTTTCCAGGTGGCGGCAAAAAACCCACCACTAAAGGGGTTACTCACAGAGCACCGAAATGACACCAACAGTTTGGTGTTCTGTTGTTCCCTGAACTTCGGGGAATCAAATTTCCCCACCCTGCAGTGAATTCACCATTCACCGCAGGGTCCCCGAAGTGCAGGGAGTCGGCCTACTTAACAAAAATGTCTGGAATTTACATGTAAGGTCCTATGATTGATAATAAAAAGGTCTCTTACAGAAAAAAGAAAAAACACTATAGGATGGATATGTTGTGAGTTTGCAAAATCATTTAAAAATAACAATTATTCAAAAAGAATCTACACTCGCCCCTTATTGCACAGCACAGAGGACACATGAATGATCCACCATTGGCAGATTCATAATATATCATTATTATATGTATACGTCATGTCCTGCCAGAATGCTATAACTAAAAATATTTTAGAAAAAATTAAAAAAAGGTGTTTTTTTTTTTTTACATTTTAAAGTTGCAGGGGGGGGGGATGCCAAATATAGGATCCGCCCCGGGTGCCAAATGTTCTAGGTACACCCCTGATCCATGGAATGTGTGGTTCCAAAACACCCGGAGGGTCAAGGGTGTTGACCCCTCTGGTACAGATCATAAAACTGCATATTTCTTTTTTTATGGCTTCATGAAATGCTTAAAAATGATACGTTAGTTCTGGGGGATAGATCTATCATATGCAATGAGCATGAGAGTGTGAATACATCACGCTAGTCCATTGATATATCCGAGGTGTTTGTCAGCAAGGGATTAAGGAAATGCATTACTTGTGATGTTCTTTCTTAGTGAAACAGGAGGAGGTATCAGTTGCTCACCTTTTCACCTTTTACTCCTGGTGGTCCTATTGGACCAGGTGGGCCTACATGTCCCTGTTGTAAAACAAAAGATTTTAATGTACAGAAATATCAATCACATCCATATAGAAGGTCTTGCAACATGCCCTATATTTACCCGCCTACCTGCAAAACAATGTATCGGCAAACCTATGTACACAATTTGTCTGTCCATCTGATCTGTGTGGACAAAATGTCTGTGTGGCTGTTGTTTCTGTGTGGCTGATCCATTTGTGCAGCTGATGCGTCTCTGCGTCTGATGCATCTGTGCGTTTGATTCGTCTGTGCAGCTGATTTGCCTTTGCAGCTGATTCGTCTGTACGGCTGATTCGTCTGTGCGGCCGATTCGTCTGTGCGACTGATGTGTATAAATGGCTGATGCCTCTGTGTGGCTGGTGCGTCTGTGCTGTTGATGCATCTGTATGGCTGATGTGTCTGTGCGGCTGGTGTATCTGTACGGCTGATGTGTCTGTGCGGCTGATGTATCTGGACGGTTGAGGTGTCTGTGTGACTGATGCATCTGTATGGATGATGTGTCTGTGCAGCTCACGCGACTAGGTGGCTGAGGCGTCTGTGCGGCTAATGTGTCTGTGCAGCAGAGCCGATACATCTGTGTGGTCGATGCATCTCTACGGATGATGCGTCTGTGTGGCCGATTCGTCTGTGCAGCTTCTGCACCTGTGCGACCGATGCGCCTCTATATTTATTTTTCCATCTACCTGTTAATCAATGTATCGGTAAACCTATGTACATGATTTGTCTGTCCAGCTGATCTGTGTGATCAAAATGTCTATGTGGTTGATGCGTCTGTGTGACTGTTGTGTTTGATGCATCTGTGCCTGTTCAACCGATGCGCCTCTATATTTATCCATCTACATGTTAAACCTGTTAATGTATCGGTAAACCTATGTACATGATTTGTCTGTCCAGCCGATCTGTGTGGACAAAATGTCTATGTGGCTAATGTGTCTGTGCGGTTGATGCGTCTGATGCGTCTGATGCATCTGTACGGTTGATGCGTCTGTACAGCTGATGCGTCTGTACGGCTGATACGTCTGTACGGCTGATGCGTCTGTACGGCTGATGCGTCTGTACGGCTGATGCGTCTGTACGGCTGATACGTCTGTACGGCTGATGCAACTGTACGGCTGATGCATCTGTGTGGCTGATGTGTCTATGTGTCTGATGTGTCTGTGTAGCTTCTGCGATTGTACAGCCGTTGTGCCTCTACGACTGATGTGTCTGTGCAGCCAATGTGTGTCCAACCTTTTTGCGTGGCCAGTCTATCTGCCCGGCTGATCTGCGCGACTGACCCGTCTGGTGGATCTCTCTGTTCAAAATCCTGTCTATGTATTTCCATGGAGTTTCTGCTCGACTCTAGTATTGCTAGGTTTTCATGTAAAATGACAACATCTTTTTTCCATATGACAAAATTGTTACAGATGTTCATAATACCCTGTACATTTAGAGATTTTTTTTTTTAGAAAAAAACAAATGCTCAAGCGACTCTAATACTCCTAAAAGCATCAAAGTCACTTTTATTCCTGCGACTCCTGCTATCGTTTCCCCCCTGGTGTTGGTGCAGGGATCCCAAACTCCGGTCCCCCCAGATGTTTCTGAACTACAAGTCCCATGATTCTATAGTCATCTATGGCATTCAAGGAATTCTGGGAATTTTAGGCAATAAAGATCTGGGGGGAGTTTGATTTCCCTGTAGTAGCGATGATGATGACTCTGCAGTATTACCTTATAGAAAATATTAAACTGAATGAGTGAAGCTCCCTCTTTTCAACTATTTTAGCCACTTCGGTGCTTTCTCATTCCCTGCACTTCAGGGAATCAAATTTCCCGACCCTACAGTGAATTCAGCATTCACTGCAGGGTCCCAGGAGTGCAGGGAAGGGACCCGAACATCCGCCGAAAACCTGCCGAAAAAAACCGCATCCGATACGATCCGAAGTATCGGATCACTCGAACTGCCACAAAAAAACAAGCCGAACACATCTGTAAAAAGCAGATGAGCTGCCGAACACAGCGCCAACCAGACTCCGTAAAAAGCCGACGAATGGGGTAAAAAGAAAAGAAAAAAGTTTGAAAGTGTCAAAACTGAAACGCTGTTTGGAAAAAACTACTGAACGAAAATGTCTGGAATTTACATATAAGATCCTATGAATGATAATAAAAAGGTCTGTTACAGAAAAATGATAAAACTATTTTAAAAAAAAAGAAGTGGAAAAACATTTGCCCCAAAAATTGTGAAAAATGCCTAAAAGATCCTAATTAAATCCATAAATAAAGAGACTTTTTGCTGCAGATTAAAATACTAAACGGTTTATTAGATATTGTATAAAAATGGGAATATTTTTAACATTGAAGCCTATGGGATTCGCCTGAATAAACCTGCCGAATGAAACCACCGAACAGCAGGGCATTTCGGCAACTTTTCTCTGCTGTTGGGTGTCTCTGAATAGATTAACCATTGCTTCACTATGGGGGATTTCACTGCCGCCGAACAGGCACCGTACTTTCTGGTATTTTTGCCAAAATTTGAAAACTGCCGGCTCTCTGTATAGCCGTATGGCCCCGAAATGTCACCGTACGGGGAAATTCACTGTCCGGTGACATTTCAGGGCCAGATCGGCTCTTTGTGAATAACCCTTAGTATCATTATTAATAAAAGAGATATGTATAGGGTCAGACGGATCATTCTGAACACCAAATAAAGACTTTCCCTCTTAAACTGAGACACTCAGGAGGTATGAGCTCAAAAGTGAGAGCTTTGCTTTCATCAGAATATTTTCTTTTACACGTTTTTGATAAATGTCCTTCTTTATATTTCCTTTTTTGTTAATTCAGACACACGCCGTACCTGATAGCCGGAAATCCCTGGCTCTCCCTGAGCGCCCATTCTCCCAGGAGAGCCCTGTAACATAACGTAAAAAGAAGAAAAAAGAAGGTATAATCAGCTCTCCAAACCTATTATTAGTAGATAAAACAAGCATGTGGTTTAAATAGAATAAACTATAACCGTTTTGCTTTATAATATTTTATTTAAACATGCATTCGATTAGTGGGCCTTGATTTTTTCTTTTATTCACGTAAGCACCCATGTGCGCTCTACCATATACGTCTGTGGCGTGGTGTTCTTGGAACAAAGTCCTCCATATGGCAAGGGTTGCGGCTTTTATTTCTCAGCCCACTTTAAAAAAACATTTGTACGGGATGGCAACATGTGGCTGCGGGATCACTAAACTAACGGATTGCTACTGCACACAATTTGTTCCTGCATACAAGTTTGTTAGGAGGATCCAAGCTTGAACGCAGGTTAATGCGATGTGCAGCCAAATTGAAATGTGTGGACGGAAAAATGATTTCTTAAAGGGACATTATACTGTTAAAGCACGAGGGGGGGGGTAGGAAACAGAGGGGGTTAAACATTAACCACTCCTGACCTCCTCTACACTCCCCACTCCTGTTTTAACCCTTTAGTTTCCTTTTAAAACTCCTTCGAATCCAGCGCTGGCCTCTCTCCGATGTCTGCAGGATATGACGTATTTCCTGATCAGCATGTCACGTGACCACAAGGGGGCTGGGCACTCCAGCCAATCCAGTGGTTCTCAGTGCAAGAAGGCTTTGATCGCATTGGATAAGGCTGGTTCCCAAAGTTTGCCATGCGCAGGATGTTTCCGTGAGGGCTAAGCCCCTGCATGTGCTGAATTAGCCCTCCAAGCCCATGCTAAGAGATGGGAGCAAGGAGCTCACAGCAGCGTGACCATTCAGATAAGATATACAGGGTTATTCAGAGAGAGGTGAAAACCAGGAGAATGACCGGAGAAGTGAAAATTCGAGGTGAAAAAAGCCATTTTGGAAAGTGATATAAATGGGAGAATTTTTCTGGTTTGGCTATTTTGGCCTAGAATTTTCACTTCTCCAGTCATTCTCCTGGTTTCACCTCTCTCTCTCTTAAGTGTTATAATGTTACTATGTTGCCAAAAGACAATTGGCTTAGAGTTAGATGACTCGTGTTCTCAAGATGTTGAGGACTTCAACTCCCATGTGTTGCGGAGGCATAATGTGTTGTCTCTGTCTTGCCCTTCAGGTACGTACCACAGGACCTAAGGTTCCCCTGCTTCCCTTCGGCCCTTGATTTCCCGTGGGTCCTATTTTGCCAGGCACTCCAGTCTCACCAAGATGCCCCTGAAGTCCTTTATTACCCTGCAAAATGAAACACAAGAGAGAAAGGAATGTGATCGGAGTAAATAATACACTGAAGGCCCTATTCCAAAGCTGGTGCTAACTTAACCAGAGCTGTTGTAAACTTACCAGTGCTATTGTAGTCTATGGAGTTGTTAAGTTTACAACAGCTCTGGTTAAGTTAACACCAGCTTTAGGGCTCTATTACATTCTTCGCGCAAAAATGTGCGCGTGCGCAAAAACGGATTAACGCGAGGGGAAAAACCCTTCGTGCTGACCATCAAATAATGACGTTCGCGCACAAAATGCACGTTAACGTATAACGAGAGTTACCCTGCGCGAGCGAAAGTTCGTGCGCGCATCCCATACTTAACATTGTGAGCGCAAATGCGTTTGTGCGCTGCTACGTGGCTGGTATTACAATCGATGCGCAACTTTTTGCGAGCGACGTTTGCGCGCATAATTTTAACGTCTTTGAAAAGCTGGTGGTAACGGCAAATCTGAACGTTCTGGCCGAAACCAAATACACCAGCCCAAAAAAAAATACAGCAAAGTATAGTTACACATTCTACACATACCCAAACAATAAAATAGAGAGGTTGTGCGTGTTATTATTGCTGCAGCATATATACTCAGATTGATTTTGAACGGGAGACAATTGTGGTTCTTAATTCTGATTGTACAAAAATGCCAAGACTGCACACCAAAGTAAAAATAAATTTTTATTGATACAGAAATAAAAACACTTAGGCTAGGGTCAGACGAGCGCAGTTTTAACGTGCGTTTAGCCGCACGAAATCACGGCCGTGCTAGCAGCAAATGACGTCCAATGCCGGGGAACATACGACGAACGGCCGCACGAACGTTCGTCCGTGCAGCGCAAGTGGCCAATGAACGCATTTTTTCGAGAACGTCAAACCGCTACTACTGACATACAGAGTGCGCTGCGGCCGCATAGCGGCGTGTTTGCGTGATTGGGAGACGTCAGACGCTGCACACGTCCGGCCAACATAACGTCCAGACACAAAAAGTGTTTTATTGATGATCCGTACAAAATCACGGACGAAAAGGCGCATCGTATGACCGCTATCGCGTATTCCGGGAAAAAATACGTACGTTCGTTCGAACGCACTTTTTCACGTACAACGTGAAAAATGCGTTCGTCTGACCCTAGCCTAAAACACCACGAACAATCTTTATATAATATATAATTTGCCAGAGAACCAACTCAAAAGTAATAAGGTTGGTCTACACTTAAGTTAATATATGTCCTCCAAACAATATGTTAAGGAGTATCCCTGGTGATAATAAATCTTATATCACAAGCAGTGTTTAAAGAACCAAAAAAATAAATGAACAACCACAAGTAAAAAGAAAAGAAACTGACAAAGGTCTTTGACCGAAACGTTGAGTGTTTGGTCTCTGCTGGTTCTTGTCTGCTGAGAGGTTCCCTGTCGTATCAGTATTTCAGTTTCTTTTCTTTTTACATGTGGTTGTTCATTAATTTTTTTGGTTCTTTAAACACTGCTTGTGATATAAGATTTATTATCACCAGGGATACTCCTTAACATATTGTTTGGAGGACATATATTAACTTAAGTGTAGACCAACCTTATTACTTTTGAGTTGGTTCTCTGGCAAATTATATATTATATAAAGATTTTTCGTGGTGTTTTAGTGTTTTTATTTCTGTATCAATAAAAATGTATTTTTACTTTGGTGGGCAGTCTTGGCATTTTTGTAGTGTTATGTATTTGGACCTTTGAGGACTGGTCCGCCTTAGACTAGCACCCGTGTGTAGTAATACATATACAGTGTGCATCACAATCTTCTTTATTGTTCTTAATTCTGATTGCCCACCGATTTCTGCGCGCAGCGTTAATTTGAGCTCGTTTTGCGTGTCTTTTTTCAGACGGATGAAAAAATGCACTCGGATCGTAATACCTGCGTTAATTTACGCGCGTTAACGTTTAACGCTGCGTGCAAAAAAAATTGTGTACGAATTTGCTCGGAAAATGTATTAGAGCCCTTAGAATATTGCCCCTGGATCTGGTGCCCATGAAAAGTGAAGGCGTCTGGGGGCCATTGCTTACCTTGCGTCCTGGTTTGCCTTTTTCGCCTTCTTTCCCTGGTTTACCTTCAACACCCTGCAAGGTAGAAAAAACATATTATTTGAGGATTTTGCAAAAGATGTTTGTAGGAAGGTCTGACATTCACATAGAAGTATGCACGGAAAGGAATCGATTTCCACATGCAAAAATATATTGCAGGAACCCTTTCCAGTGGTTAAAATACACACATCGGGCCCTTTACCGATGCTGATGGTAACGGGGAGATGGTAAGGGAAAAACATTAAACCCTAGCTGATATCCGTTACCGGCTCCCTGTTACGGGCCTATCCAATCCAGCCGCTGTATAAGCATCTCAGGTCCTTCTAATAGGTAGTAGGGATGTGCGTTTCGGGTTTCGGAATTTCGGAATTTTCGCAAAATTTCCTGATTCGTGCATTTGGATTCGGCCAATTTTCCTAAAATTTTCGGATCCGAAAAAGGCAGATCCGAACAAATTTCCGAGCTGAAACGAAAACTTTTCGAATGGACTCGAAATGTGTAAAATCGAAATTCATTTTCGTTCCATTCGTGATTTCGGCTCCATTCCTGATTTCGGTTCCATTTCAGTAATTTCGGACATCGTATTTTTCTGTTATATCACTGATTCTGTAATTTTGTATCATTCCCATCTCAATGTATCCTTCCTGGAAAACCAGAGAAATCTCAATGTATCCTTCCCGGAAAACATTAGAAATCTCAATGTATCCTTCCTGGGAAACCTGAGAAATCTCAATGTATCCTTTTTGTAAAACATGAGAAATCTCAATGTATCCTTCTTGTAAAACCAGAGAAATCTCAATGTATCCTTCTTGTAAAACATGAGAAATCTTAATGTATCCTTCTTGTAAAACATGCGAAATCTCAATGTATCCTTCCCAGAAAACATGCGAAATCTCAATGTATCCTTCCCAGAAAACATGAGAAATCTCAATGTATCCTTCCCGGGAAACCTGAGAAATCTCAATGTATCCTTCTTGTAAAACCAGAGAAATCTCAATGTATCCTTCTTGTAAAACATGAGAAATCTCAATGTATCCTTCTTGTAAAACATCAGAAATTTCAACGTATCCTTCTTGTAAAACATGAGAAATCTCGATGTATCCTTCTTGTAAAACATGCGAAATCTCAATGTATCCTTCCCAGAAAACATGAGAAATCTCAATGTATCCTTCCCGGGAAACCTGAGAAATCTCAATGTATCCTTCTTGTAAAACCAGAGAAATCTCAATGTATCCTTCTTGTAAAACCAGAGAAATCTCAATGTATCCTTCTTGTAAAACATGAGAAATCTCAATGTATCCTTCTTGTAAAACATGAGAAATTGTATCGTATCGACAGAAATATCGGATCCGAAAAACCATTCGTTTACGTCAAAACGAATAGACACTTTGAAACGAGGAGAACAGATGTTCTGAAAAACACGAACATTTCCGAAATCACGAAAAAAAAGTCGATACGAAAAACGAACCGAAACGAACTGAACCGAAATGGAAATCGGCAGAAACGAGCCGAACCGAAAATTTACAAAATCCGAACAAAGTGGAGGATTGTGCCACCTTCTTCACCACGGGATCAGAGGTAAGGGATTTTTTTCGGGGGGAGGGGGGGTTATTTCAGTTTAAATTACAAAAGCAAAATCACTTAACACCAGATTCAGGCAGTCGATACATTTCTTTCAGAAGTACTAGCTCTAGAAGAGAAGAACGAGTTACGTTGAAATGGCTTTTGCTTCAGATTTTGGACACAAATTAACGGCTTCTTTACAAAGTATAGGAGTCAATAACTTACGATGACCTGCCGGAACGACTAAGCCGCAAGCTAAACGTGCAACAAGATCGGAATGTGATCTCCAGCCTTTAGCTTAACAGCAAGAGCGTATCGGGCCTTTTGTCGGGCCATTCGGTTCTAAATTTAAATCCCCTCTGAGATAGGACATGTCATTTTCACTACAACTGCACTGTCGCCCAAAGATCTAAAGTACAGCTTTTATTTTTGGAGAGTTAGAAATGCAGTCCATTATTAAAAGGTTAAACACAATGTAAAATATTCCTGTAGACACAAGAAGAGAGGGCGATCTCAGACCACAGCACATTTGTGGTCGCAGACATGGAAATGCCTGCACGTATTCAAGATGGACCAGGAGACGGTGCTGCCCCTTGAACAACACAGAGAGTACGTGGAGCAAGGGGCTCAGGAAATTACTAGGATTACACAGATGGCTCCTGAACTTGGAGTACGACCGATTTATGAGAACCATATTCCTTTCCAAGACCAGTTTCCTTTATAGCAAAGAAAGATGGCTTGCTGTCTGCTGCAGAACCACAACACACTTTGCGCCGTAAATAAGTCCAACCGTATGTGACATAAAGGCACGTCAAGAATGTCGGTGAATGTAGATGCAAGGTTCAGGGTTCCGAGGGAAGGATAGAGTACGGAGGTGGCTAGAGTTGTGTATGGATTTGTAGGACGCTGGGGTTGAAGCTTAGAGTAGGGAGGAGGCTATTATTGGGGGTTTGGAGGAAGCTAAGGTTGAAGCTTAGAGTAGGGAGGAGGCTATAGTTGGAGGTTTGGATGTGAAGGAAGCTAAGGTTGAGGCTTAAAGTATGGTGGATGCTAGTTTTGGTTAGTTGGATTTGGAGGAAGCTAGGGTTGAAGCTTAGAAGAGGGGGGAGGCTAGTGTTGGTGAGTTGGATTTTGAGGAAGCTAGGGTTGAAACTTAGAGTATGAGTGAAGCTAGAGTAGGGGGTTTTGATACAAAGTAATCTAGGGATGAAGCTTAGAAGAAGGGGAGGCTAGGTTTAGGGAGTTGGATTTGTCGGAAGGTAAGGTTGAACCTTGGAGTATGGAGGAGGCTAGAGTTGGGTGGAAGCTAGGGTTGGTGGGTAAGCGTCGGTAGGAAGCTAGCTTTTAGGTTTGGGGTTGAGAGTTAGGGTTGAAAAGATAGTAGGGTTGGGGGTTAGGTTTGAGAAAAGGCAAGCAATGGCTGTCCGGGGTCGGGAAGAGGGTGTGCTTGGGCAATAATATTCAGAGGAAGCTAAGATTGAGGATAGGGTTGAGGGGGGGGGGGTGAAGTGATTGGAAATAAGAGCTGAATAGAGGGTTAGGGTTAGGAAGGCTATGGTTGGGAATTAGGGGTGAGGGATGTACCATTAAAGTTTCAAGTTCTATTTTGGAGAGTTTAAATTTACGGGGCAGTTAGGATTACGTGGACCTCAGCCATAAATGATATTTGAAATATATAAAAGCATATTAGTTCCACGATGTTCAAGGCTCCACGAGGAAAGGGAGGGGTATCTAAAAGGAAGTCTTACCTTTAAAAAAAAGTCTAAAATGTATAAGTTCACATAATTTACTATAATAACAAACACTGGGTGGTAGTTGGAGAAATCCTTAATATTTTTTTTTTTGGAGAAAGGATTTTTTCCAGGAAGGATACATTGAGATTTCTCTCGTTTTCAAGTATGCCCTGGGTGGCGAGTATGTATCGTTAGGTGTCTTGCTCAAGGATATTAATGATATTTTTGTTCAATAATCTAAAGAAGGAGGGGGCGTGGCCGGCGGCAGAACGGAACAGACGCATGTTTACAGAGCTCCGTTCCTGCTATCTTTTAAAGCGGATCTCCGGCACTCTGAGGACCAGAAAATTATTTTGGCTGACACCCTGCCGCCGGCCAACAGGTGGTGAATCTCCGGAGCCTGTCTGATTCCCCCCTCCGGACCTGCAACTCAGGTGGGGGCCGTTGGAGCAGCTACATCCCTGTTCAGCGGCGGCCATCTTGGAGGCCTGTCGTGGCCCCACTCGCTTTGCCCTGCACGTGGACACTATAACCCAGAATGGGGAAAAAGGGTAAGGGAGCCAGAGCGGTGGAGGATCCCAGCACTCCAGACATCCGCCTATCACTTGGAGGGGGACTGGCCCGGCGACTACTGCGCCCGGCTTTGTCAGACGCTGGGGATCCAGCAGCAGTGGAAGAGGCCGCTGATCCCCCTGCCTTCCATGCGGCCCGCCTGGCCCAGGGGACGATGCGCTTCCCGTCACTAAAGGGGATATTCGAGCCCTACTAGAGGATGCCAGGAAATCCTGGCAGACGACTTCCAAGCCCTTGGGGCGACGGTCACGGAGACTCAGACTCAGGTGGAGGACCTACAGACCCGCACGCAAGCGATGGAGAGTACACAGGCCGCAACCTCTTCCTCCCTGCAAGCTCTCCAACAGCAAATTTGCAACCTGCAATCTGCGGTGGTTACACTGGAGTCGCGGCACAGACGCCGAAATGCGAAGCTCAGAGGAGTGCCCGAGACCGTGCCGGATTCAGATCTTCTGTCCTATGCCACTCACTTTCTAGAGGTGGTTCTTGGTCCCATGGAACACCTATGGGACTCTGTTCTCACAGCCTTCCGTGTGCGGAAGGCGGCCTTGGCTCCTGCATAAGTGCCACGCGATGTTCTTATCACCTTTTAAAGAGATAACCCTACCCTCATCACTGTTTCGTGCTGTGCGAAATACGCCGACGGTCCGGTTTGAAGAGGCGTCCATTGCCGTATTCTGGGACCTCTCCTTTTGTGCTAGCGGCTCGACGACAGTTTCGTCCTGTTACGGCCATCCTCCGCGCACATGCTGTTGGATACAAATGGGGCGCCTCTGGCTCCCTTGTTATTACCTCTCCAGGCGGGCATGCTCTTGTGGCTTCTACGACGGAGGAGGCTGAGGATCATCTTCGGTCCTTGGGCCTGCTCCAAGTCACTTCGGACCAGGCGGCTGTGATTCTGCCTGGTGGCTCTCCCTCTCCCACAGGCGGCCCGGACTGAGACTGCACTGTTAGGGATGTGGCCCCTGATACCCTCTGCCTAAGTTTTTGTCCTGCTGTGGCTGGTCCTGCGGCCCTCCCTTGTGCATGACCCTTTTTCCCTCCTCATTTTTATCTCCCCGGGGTGCTAGTCCTGCGGGAGTTGATGCTCTCCTCTTCTCACGACCCCCTACCCTCCCCTTTTTTTTTGGCATACACCGGGTGGGTACAAGGTGCGCCATCATGGTATTGACTGCCGTGCCTGGCCCTCGTACGCCCGGGCCTCGTGACAATACCCCTCCATGGCCTCCCCCATGGGAGTGTGCCAGGAGAGTCACGGTTCTGGTTTTTGCCACTTTCCTCGCCCCCCTAGCCCCTTTTTTAAAAAATTTTGTCTAGAGGAGACATCCTCTCCCCCCTCTCACAGCGAACTGTGCCACGCACCCTATCTGTTCCCTTTTCTTCCCCCTTGCATTTTTATTTCCCTTCATAACTCTTACGGTTTGCGCATTTATAGTTTTTTTTTGGTGGATTCTACTTATCATAGTGGCATTTCATTACATTTCTCGTCACGCTCCCCTGTGACGTTCTTCAGTCATATATTGTACTTTTTTTGTTTATTCTTGTTGTGGCCCTGCGAGTCCACTATTGTCGGTCGACCTGTGAACTTTCATTCAGAAATAAAAACATTAAAAAAAAAATAATAATAATAATCTAAAGAAGTCCAGTCCAATATGAAACAATTTTACGTGATTTAGATTGAATGAGCATTACAGCCAATGTAGTTTCAGAACATCTGACGACATCCGGTTAAGTCCCAGACAATCAATAGGGGAGAGATCGAGTGGCCACTATTGGCTAAATCACAGATTTGTACTGATTGCTTTAAGAAAGTAGCAGCTTCAGTTAAAAGCTGCCAAATGGACGTAGCAGAATTTTCTGTATCTACCAGCAAAGGATTATGGATTTGAGAGATGAAGACTCCTATTGTTTAAAGGTTTCTAGTAAACATATGGGGTGTTGAAAGGTGCTCTGTTCACAAGGAGCGTCCACCTATGAAACGAAAGTCCCCCTTGGACTCCATACTCCTTGTAAAATGTGGGATGCCAAAATGCAGTCTCAGATTTCTCACACGCTCTAGGATGACTTTCCTGGAACTGATACCTAATCTCTCCCTTGTCCCAGGACCAAGAAATCACTCTAGAGCTGCTGGAACCAAGGCCAGGGCTTCTAAGCCAGCTGGCTCTGCACAGGACCAGCAGACAGTGTCTTAACTCCATCAACACCAAAGGTGCAGCAAAGTCAGACTCCGGGAGAGAGCCCTTGCTTTCAGTGAAGCTGTGAATCCACGGTGGCAGTAGCTCCAGGATGGAGTTTGTCTCTCTATTTGTTATGGTTAATGGAGAGGGAGTTTCCGAAGTCGAAAGTAATTGATTGGAGGGTACAAAGTGCCTTCATAAATAACTATTCTGTACACACTTTTTTGGACTCGCTTTCATAAAGTTCCAGCTCGTGAATATGGGTATAATCAATTATTTTCAATAATAATAAAATTAATGTTTGACTTTCCCTGGAGTCAATGGAAAGGCTTTGTGCTAGCTCAGCTGGAACCAACATAGTACATCTTGTTGGGGTGATAATGCAGGACACCACCATGCTGTGATGACTAGGGCAGCAACGGTGCTGTGATGATGTGGAACGTCACGGTTTTGTGACGACATTGAAAGCCACAGTGCTCTGATGATGTGGAACGCCACAGTGGTGTGATGACATGGAACATCACAGTGGTGTGATGACGTGGAAGGCAACAGTGGTGTGCTCGATGACATGGAATGCCACATTGCTGTGATGACAACAGGCACCACAGGCACCCCCATGTCGTTGGGGTGAGGACGTGAGACTCCACCATGCTGCGATGACTAGGGGAGCAACGGTGCTGTGATGATGTGGGATGTCACAGTACTGTGATGACATGGAACACCACAGTGGTGTGATGACATGGAATGCCACAGTGGTGTGATGACATAGAACGCCACAGTGGTGTGATGATGTGGGATGCCACGGTGTTGTAATGACGTGAGGTGCCAAAGTGCTGTGGTGACACTGAAGCTCCACGGTTATATGATCACGAGATGTGCCACGATGTTGTGATGATGTGGGTTGCCATGTGTTATGAGGATGCGGGGTGTCACAGTGCTGGGCCAACCAAGCTTTCCTTCCAGCCATATCTGGAAAATTGCTTTTTGAGGCGCTCAGGAGGTATGATCGGAGCACCCAGGTGGGTGGGAATTTTGACTGGCCTTGAGGGAGGTGCTTTGCTTAAGAATAAAGGATCCTGGGCAGCTACTCCTTTTCGTCATGCTTTTAAGATCACCCTGTTTGCAACCAGTACGGTATATGAAGAGGAACATGGGTTCATGGCTGTTCAGGGTAAGTACAGGTTTGTGGAAATACCCAATAGCAAAACTCTTCTGCAGAGAAATAATGCGCTATTCCAAATGGAGCAGTAATGTTTGCGTTAATTCAAGGACCTTGAGTCTGCAAGAGCTTGAGATATCCTCAAGGCAACACTCTTACTCTTATGGATTCCAGGGTGGATACCAGTAGAGGAAATGGTAATAGATGCATTTATTTAAAAAACATCAGTAACCCCCCCAGCATTTAGTAGTACTCAACTAGGAATAGGGCCCACATTCACTACCCAGGTTTTCGTTTGCCATAGGCCAAGTCAAAGCTGAGCCAGCACAGAAGAAGGGCGACTTGGCCTCATCGTGACTTTTGGTGAGTAGACCAAAATACATGTTACAGTATTTTTCTGTACCTAAAGCCTCTTGGAGCGGCTATTCATACGCAGGATTCCTGCCAGCAAAGGATTAAATATTTGCTTTTACAATCTTTTTTTTTTTTTTTTTTAATGGGAGTGGACGGTTAATTTGTTCATTTCCACAGAACCCCCCCCAACACACACTTCCTATTTATATCCACCCTATACTCATCATCACTTGCTCCGGTACATTTCAAAGAAGAGAAGGAGGGGATTGTGTAAACCGTGAACCCAATCGATTCATCACTAATCCTCCCAGGCAAAGAAATATGCTTTATCACTTCCAAGGAAATTCAACCAACCAGTCCATTTATTCTGTGCTAAATCACCGTCGATCAAGTGATAAAAAGATAAGGCAAAACATCATGCTTGTGCCATTTTTATTTAACTCTTTCACTAAAAAAATGTGTAAACTTAGATTTTGCATTGTAATACATTGAAATGCATTGAAAAGCAATAATTAGCATAAATTACTCTATTAGCATTCCTTTTCAATTACAGATTAGTTTGCCCCCCCCCCCAATGGAAACATGAAGGACCATATTACATTGTGGGCACTAAACGGGGACACTAACGGGGAAAACCTACACCTGCAGCGTTCCCGTTTTAGCACCATATTACAGGGAAGGTGCTATTCAACGAGTATCACCTCCTAGAGTCCATGGGACTCTGTGGAGGGTTGTGCTGCCGGGCCTCGAGCCCTATGCGATCTCACTCTCGGGATATCGTCCAGGGCTGCGGAGCGATTCGCGAGTGAGACTGAGAACTATTTGTCCCCAATCTCACTCTGCTCCAGGCAGCCAGAAGCGGCAGGTCGGGTCACCGTTCACACCGTGGGATGAAAGCAGAGTATCTGACTTATTGGGTGGGGGGTTTAAGCAGAGGCGTAGCAAGGTCATGAGGCGCCTGGCGGCATGTCCTACCGTAGCCCCCCGGGGTCAATTATATATACAGCTTGCCTCCAGAATTCACAGCGGGGGCTATGTCTGTGTCTGGACACAGCAGACCCCACCCCCTCACATTTTGCAGTTCCATGCAGGGGCCCTATGTGTGTAAGAAGAAGGGGGGATCACAAGCTCGGGATCTCCTGTCAGCTGCAGAGAAACCAGCTTGCAGGGGAGGGATCCAGGCGGGGGGAGGATGCAGGGGGCAGTAATAAGGGGGCCTCACCTCTCCTGTAGATTAGTGGGATGAGATCTCTGCAGAGTCAAACCAGTGGCAGCATGCTACACTCATTCCCGCTGCTCTCTGTAACTCTTCCCGGAGCCCTGCACCACGTGACACAGCAGCCAGGAAGCTGATTGACTGTGGCTGCTCCATCCTCACTGTGCGTGTGAGATGGAAGGTAACCTCAGGGTTGGTAATTTACTTGTGGGGGTGCCTGCTTTCGGCACCCCCTGTCAGGCGCCCGGGGGCAAATGCCCCCCTCTGCCCCCCCTCGCTATGCCACTGGGTATCTGAGCACTAACGTTAGCCTTAAGATTGCAATAGTGCCAGAAATTATCAGTAAGATCTCACTCCTGTCACCCTGTATTACTGTAAAGAAGCTGCAAGGATCAGCCCACCCTCACTGTAACAAAAAGCTCAATAAACGTTGCTGCTTCATTACAACTGTCAGGGAGAGGGCAGAATGCAGGGGGTTCAGGGGGTTATAATTATCACTCATTTATTGTATTTGACAGAAAGGTAATTTCTGCCTGTATGTTAATAACGCAGACCCTGTGTGACATTGTGTGAGACAGGGTACACCATCTACTGTTCAGAACTTTTATTTCCAGCAATATTTTATTTATTTGTAAAACTATTTTACCAGGAAGGATACATTGAGATTTCCCTTGTTTTCAAGTATGTCCTGGGTTCAAGAACATTGAAATTTTACAGTCGTTACAGAAATACAAAAGTAATAAATGCAAGATATTAAAAACAAAAGACAAATATACAGATTAACACAGAAAATAAGTAATATGTAAGTAATATAGTCACTATGTTACATGTTTACAGGTGCATTTCTGTAAATGATAAACCAATACGTGACAAATTAAAAATTGTCAAATTTACATTATTTGAATCTTTTTAACTTTCTCTGAACAGCCACCTCTGAACTAAATTGCTATTTTTATCCCATTTTTCCTATATTTATACTATCGTTAATAACGCATCCCATGCATTGGTAATGACGGGGTTTAAAAAAAGCGAGTTCATAAAAATAAAAAAGCAGAAATCCTGTCTGCTCTCACATTAGTTGAGCCAGAAATTTTTTTTTCCATCCATAAAATAGACTAAACAAGCAAGATGGCAAAAGTACAAACGTAATAAATAGAATGTGATGAATATTTCTTACACATAGGGCTAGCACTGGTGCAGGGATTATTTTTTGGGATTCCGCCTTTCAGGTAGGGGTCTATATTTCTGAGGGTGCTCAGCAGGTGTCACGTAATGGGTGCAGCACCAATGCCATTAGGGTGCCGTTATACGTGACACACACGAAACCCAGTGCGATCTGAGACACTTCTACTATATTAAATCCTTCATTGTTTCGGCAGGCAAAAAAAAATATTAATATCTGACGACTAATTGCAACGGATTTGGGAGTTTAATCCCGGTTATTAATCTTCCCTCCGGTAGCAATGGAAATAATCAATGCAGAAGGAACATCCAGATCCCACTTGGCAAACGTGGAACAAAAATGAGCTGCACACGCTATGGCGCTGCTCTGCCGAATTCAATCCAAGAAGGGGAAGCGAAGGTCCAGAGGGAGGCGAACATGTTTCACTCCTGCTACTTTATAGGTAAAAATTGAAAATACTGTAAATACTGGATAAGGAATAATGGACCAACGGCTGTTTTTTAATTTTATCGTCCGATTTTTAGAAATATCAGCTCACACAGTTGAAAAGATTCAGCTGGAGCCAATATTCTAAAAATGCCGTAGGACTTAATAAAAATTAAAAACTGTATTAAAATGGACAAAAAAGCGTATTTTTGGCTGGCATACACATTTGTCCGTTTAATCAGGGTCAGCTTGATTAAATTTACATTACGATTTACATATATATATATATATACACGCCTCAATCCCCGCACACCCTGTAAGCAAGTAACTGGCTCCGGTGCTGGAACTTGTACACTAATAGAGAAATCGGTATTCCGCCCGCACGGTAACTTGTAATAGATATCAAGAATATAGTGTAATAGGCGTCAACGTTTCAGTCCTGCCGGACTTTCCTCAAGACTAGGTATGTGCGTTTTGGGTTTCGGAATTTCGGAATTTTCACGAAATTTCCCGATTCGTGTCTTCGGATTCGGCCGAATTTCCGAATCGGATCGGACTCGAAAACCGATAGATCCGAAAAGTTTTCCGAGCCGAAACGAAAAATTTTCGGAATTTTCGAATGGACTTGAAATGTGTCAAATCGAAATTTATTTTCGCTCTATTCATGATTTCGGTTCCATTCGTGATTTCGGTTCCATTTCGGTAATTCTGGACATCGTATATTTAACTATTATCGGTTATATCGCTGATTCTGTAAATTTTGTATTTGTAAATGCGTATCACTTGTTTCTTGTGGCATTCGGGTCAGTTTTAGCGTTTTTTAAATCGTTTTGTTCATTTTTTTGTTCCTTGGCTTTCATACCATTTTAATATGATTAAATAAAGTTGTGAAATGTATATTCAATTATTCATAAGAAAAAAAGGATCTTTATTTAATAAAAAAAAACACGATAGAATCGCCAGAATTATCGTAGACACTTTGAAACGAGGAGAACAGACGTTCCGAAAAAACGAAAATTTCCGAAATTTCCGAAAAGTGACCCGAAAATACGAAAAATGGTCGATATTCCGAAAAAAAAAATGTACACGAAAAACGATCCGAACCGAACCGAATCGAAACAGAAATCGGTCGAAACGAGCCGAATCGAAAAGTTTAAACATCCGAACAAATCGAACCGAATCGAACCGAAAAAAAAAATCGGTGCACAAGCCTACTCAAGACAGGAAATGTCGCCGACATTTCAGTGCTTTCTCGTTCTCTGCTCTTCCCTCCACTTCGGGGAAACAAAGTTCCCCACCCTGCGGTGTATTCAGCATTCACAGCAAGGTCCCCGGAGGGAAAACCCGCTGAAAACCCGCTGAAATCCCATCGAAAAAATGCATCCGATACGATCCGAAGTATTGGATCACTCAAACTGCCACAAAAAACACACCGAACACATCCGTAAAAAGCCGATGAGCCGCCGATCACAGCACAGAGCAGCCGCCGGAAAAAGCCGACAAGCTGACAAACGGGGTTAAAAAAAAAATTAGCTTGAAAGTTTCAAAATTTTAAATTCAAATTCAAAAAATACTGAATGAAAGAAAAAAGGGCTGTTACAGGGGGGAAAAAAACCGCTGCTATAAAAAAAAAAAAGAAAAACTATTTTGTCTAAAAATCCCCAAAAAATGCCTAAAAGATCCAAAAAAAAATCTATTAATAAAGAGACTTTTTACTGCAGAATAAAATAATAAACCGTTTATTAGATATTGGTTTAAAACGGGAATATCTTCAACATTGAAGCCTATGGGATTCGCCTGAATAAACCTGCCGAATGAAACCACTGAACAGCAGGACATTTCGGCAACTTTTCACTGCTGTTCGGTGTCTCTGAATAGATTAACCATTGCTTCTTTATGGGGGATTTTACTGCCTTCGAACAGGCACCGTATTTGCTGGCAGTTCGGCAAAATTTGGCGAACTGCCTGCTCTCTGAATAGCTGAATGACCTCGAAATGTCACCGTACGCTGAATATCAGTGTCTGGTTACATTTCAGACCTCTCTGAATAACCTCTAATGTAATGTATATGCATTCACCCCACCGCTTGGGGTTTAAATAGAAATAACATTGGAGTCCGAGATCTCCCCTCCATCTCCCCTCCATCTCTTTAGCTATTTTGGCCTGAAATTCCTTAAAATTGATTATCGGAGGGTACAGCTACAAACATCCCTAACCCCTGGACCAGTGGAATAACCGTTGTTGCTATGGAGACTGAAGGATGTGTTTGGTGCAATATATCCATTTTATCGAAGAACTTGGTGATTTGCAATAATGTCATATCAGCTATGATCCTGAAGATGATGGCCATGGTTTATCTATGGTTCACATCAGTTCCAATTAAGAAGGAAAATGTTCCTCCTTTAATTACTAAACTCCAATATTGCAGGGGTTGTTTTAAACCAGGTTACACCACCAAAAAAGTCAAAAATAAAGGAACCCAATAATACTTTTTTATATGCTTGCTTTTCAGATGAAGTGATGCTTTAGTGTCGAGCTGGGCTTAGGAAGTCATGAAATCAGAATAGGACAAAAAAATAATACTTTTTTTTTACCCTATCAGGGTAATTCAAAGAGATTCGAAAAGTCACCGCAAGTTCGGTGACTTTTCGTTCTCTTCAATTCGGTTTGCTTTCCCGATCCCATTTCGGCGACCCTGCGGTGTATTCAGCAAGCACCACAGGGTCCCTGAATTGCAGGGAAAAGATACCGCAAACCTGACGAAAACGAACCGCAAAACCCAGTGAATACACGCCGAAAACCCTCAAAAACATCTGGATTAACCCACTGAAAACCACAGAAAAACCAGAGCAGGAGCCGATCACACGCAGCGAAGCCGCCGGAAAAAGCCGACACCGCAGTCGAATGCAGTGAATAAATTAGCAAAACAGTTTGCTTGAATGTTTGAAAAGTGAACCGCTGTTTGCAAAGAAACTACTGAGCGAAAATGTCTGAAATTTACATATGAGGTCCAGGGAATGATAATAAAAATGGCTGTTACAGAAAAAAGAAGTAAACTTTAAAAAAAAAAAAAAAAATCTGACTTTTTTTAAAAAAAAAGAAAAATTCCAGAAAAATGCTTAAAATATCCTAAAAAATCTATAATAAAGAGACTCTTTACTGCAGAATTTTATAATGAACGGTTTATTAGATATTGAATTAAAACCAGAATATTTTTAACATTGAAACCTATGGGATTCGCCTGAATAAACCTGCCGAATTAAACCACCGAATGGCAGGGCAATTCGGGAACCTTTCACTGCTGGTTTGTGTTCTCTGAATAGTCGAAGCAGTGCTTTTTCCATGGGGATTTCACTGCCCTCGAACAGGCACCGAACAGGCACCGTAGAATTGCCTGCTCTCTGGATAGCCGAAAGGCCAGCAATTCGGATCTCTTTGAATAACCCTGTTTAAATCTTAGTTTACAAGGTGTGATTGGGTTGTGCAGGGGTGGGTGGGAGGACAAAGTCAAAATGAGTGGGCGACACAAGCAGAGAGACGCAGCTGGAGGAGGAAGAGGCGGGAGGAAAGGGATGTTCCAGCTGTACTCAGATCTTGTGTAATATCACTACAGCTGCGAGGAACCTCTGATGTCTCATTCAGATGTTACTCGTCTGTCAGCAATATGACGGGTGATGAAATCAAGCCCTGTAGAAGGACTGTGGCTTATGGACCGGCATCTGTCCCCAAGGACGTTAGCGGTGGTCCAAATAATTTCACAGTAACCCTTACACGTTACACTACACAACATATGTAGTCAAAGTTTATGCATACTAAGATTACAAATACTCAATGTTGATATTTAGAATGACCCGTGTGATCCTTCTACAGCTGAGAATTCCATCCACGGAAAACATGCTTTCGGAGCTGGGATCAAAGGGCAGGAACATTCCTTATCCGGTTTTAGGTTGTGCTAGTTTGAGGCGGCCAATGAGAATGCGAAAAATGGAAGAAGATGGCTGTCAATCTTACATACTCAAAGACATCAATTGACGTTGGTTTCAAACATCTTGAAAACCAACGACAAAACAGATTGTCCCATGTTGAACGTGGATGACTGCTCCAACCCCATGAAGATCATCAGAGAGTACTCAGAATGGTGGAGGAAACTTGGAACCCCAGATGATTTCAAACTACAAGGTTGGCTAGGCACCATGGAACATGTATGTCTGAAACATCTGGGGTGCCAAGGTTCACCATCATGACCTAGGTAATTACGATCAGGATTCTAGAACCAGTAAGAATGTTGCAAAAACAGCAAACCGGCATGGAGCCGATTTATGAACAGGCTCCGAATAAGCCTCAATAGTGACCTCCGCCCCACAAGTAAACTTTGGACGAGTTGTAAATGCATTACATTAAGTTTACTTAAGTTTTTAATGTCCAGGACATTATACTTTGTGAAGAAAGTATTGCTCCCCACTCACTTCATGTTGTGGACTTGCTGAATTGGAAGCTGAGCGGTATTTCGTTGCTATACAGAAGTTAATAAAATCAAATCAAAAATGTTTTTCACAATTTGTTTTGTTCAGCCTACCAGTTGTAGGATCTTGTTCAAAGTCAAGCATTGACTATACTATAGAACATGGTAATGATTAGGCATGTCCGATTGGTATTTGGAACAATTTGGAATTTGGACGAATAAACGACAATTCGGATCAATACGAACTGCCGATATTCAAACTGAATCGATCTCCAAATAAAAACATTCCAAATTGATCCAAATCGAACAGATTATAATCTGCCAGATCTGAATATAATTGTATATATTTTTGGATTCATTCAGAATGCTCCAGACCTCGATTGACACCTAAGCCTCATGTGCGTAATTTCCGGAGCACATGCTGCATTCTGTGCGACATTTTGGAACATATGCCCCATTCTGAGAGTGATTTTGAAGCATACGCCCCATTCCGTGCATCATAATTTGAGCATATGATTCATTCTGTGCATCATTCTTTGAGCACATGCTTTGTTGTGTGTGTCATCATTATAGAGTACGAAACCCATTCTGTGTATCATTTTTGAACATGTACATCATTCTTACAGAAAAAATGGTGGCGCGCCATACCCAGAGCGGCTGCAACAACCAGGAGTAACAACCCAGATCATTTATAAAACATAACAGGAAAAAAAAGATCTCATCTGTGCTCGTTTCTATACAATTCCATGTGCAACAAAACACAATTAGAGGTTTTAGTTTGCTCGAATGGCCATTGAAGTGTAAGGTCAATCACCCCATCAAGGCACCTCTTTGTAGAGTAATTATTGTTGCTAGGCCACTAATGACTCTTATATTTGGCTGTGACTGTCATAGAAGTATTTTTTTCTAAGGATGAATCCACTCTGCCCTTTCTATAGTTTATATATGGACGCTTTACATATACACAAGACGTGCTAGTATGCATCGTTTAAAGCAAACAAGTACAACTCTCTATTTTGCCAGTCCTGGAAAATCTCTAATTAAAATACAAGCAGATGTAACCTAAGGTCCCATGCATCATTACGACTTCCTGCATGTGAGTGTCTACAAACAGGATGTAGAAAGATAAGACTTGTATCTGTTGGCTCACAGTGATGGGAACCAGATATCAGCTGGACTGGAGAGCCACCAAAAGATACGTGAACCAAAATAAATATATATACAGGATCTTAACGTTAGACGGAGTCTTGAGCCGTCAGCGAAATAAGGAAAGGTGGACCAGAACTAAAAACGAACAAAATCGCTTTTTTGTGATCGGAATTCTGATGAGTTTAGTAAAGCATGTATTTCAAAAACGACAACCTAGAAAGATAAACACCAGTTGGGAGACATAACTATCATAGCTACATTAGTATGGAACAGCAGGGAGTCTAGATGCACCTGTGTGACCTTAAAATTGGCCCTTTCACCATAAAAATGGACTTGAATTGCAATTTTCAAGTAAGTAGTGACTCGGGTAATAAGGTGGACAGAGAAGAATTGATACACAAAGTAGAATGGTATATAATAAAGCTTGGGATAGGGTGGGGTGGACGGCATAACATACATTAATTGTGCGCCCACACAAGCACGCTTAAATCATACCCAAAGATCCGGTAAAATAACCAACTCGATAGACTCTAAAGGCTTTGATAGGTTTACGACAGCCATGGTTGAGGCTACATGGAGTGAGGATCACACAACCCACCATAATAAAGAGAATTAACCTTAATACAGCTTGAAAATCCTTAATCCACCATGTTTGGGACCAGGAGGTTTTTGGATTTGCGATTTTGAATATATGCATATAATAATGAGATATCTTGGGGATGGGACTCGAGTCTAAACACAAAATTCATTTATGTTTCACATGCACCTTATACACACAGCCTGAAGGGTTTTTATACAATATTTTGAATCATTTTGTTCCCCGTCACATGAGGTCCGGCGTGGAATTTTCTACTTGTGGCATCAGGTCAGCACTCAAATGGTTATCGCTTGTGTTACAATAGCTACAGGACCTATGGAAATGAAGTGGGTCCGTCCATGTCTCTATTTATTGACCAGAAACCTTAAACTAATGTAACACCAACTAACATTGTATTTAAGTTCTCCAAGAGATAAGTGAGCAGGAGTCAGTGACATAAAGCGGCAACCTGACTCAGAATTTCCACATGCTGAGGTGTTGCTTTGAACGTCTGTGACCCACCTGGGCTTTAAAAGAGCCCTTGGTCGCCTATCGGGATTCACAACTGGCTATAAAACATGTTAAAGCGAGAAGAAGCGAGGGAACTGGTCACCAAGTCATCGTCTAAAGATATTCGTAGTTTGAGTAATTTTATCCTGCACAGGCATCACTGAGTACTTTGGGGACTTTTTATTCAGTCAAACCAAAGTTTCGGCTGAATAACCCATCCAAGGTTATGTTGGTCAATTATAGAAGATGACTTTTTACAGACATTAAACTCTTGTATACAAGCACTAGGTCGGAAGGGTTATCAAAAGCAAAGACGGGGGTGGGGGGGGGGGGTCACTCACTCTGACGCCTATGATTCCGGAGTAACCTGGAGGTCCGTCTTTTCCAAGCAGCCCAAACAAGCCTTTCTCTCCTTTCTCACCCTCGGGGCCTGGTTCACCCTTTTCACCCTGTAAAGGCATGATAATATTTGTAAATCATAAGATATATAAAACACCAGACTTGCGCATGGCCCAAAAATTTGGTTCATCCGAATCGGTGAAGATTTTTGAACAAACCAAAACGCAAAACGCGCCATTTGCTTGTAGGCAGCAGCAGTACTTGATCAGCAACCCACCCGATGCCCATGAGCTAGAGTCAGGGGGTAGACCATGCCGACTTGCATGTTATTAAATATTAATAGCACCACCCGATGCTTATGGGACTGGGGGTGCAGAGGAGGTGGGCAAGGGACCGTCAGCCCGCTTACGCTTCTTCCTTTAAGCCCTCATCCATCACTGCTGTGTTACCCCCTTAAATGAGATCCCCCACCTGATGCCCAGTTGTGGGGGCCAGGGAGGAACAGTGACAGGCCCAACCATTCATCATTAGTAACTGGGCAACAATAGCTGGGACAGTAGTCGCAAGCAGCCAATTGCAGCTCGCCATTTAAAGGGACACTCTATAAACCCTGACCACTTTAGCTTTTTAGCGTGGTCAGGTTGAGTAGAGTGCACCCCCTTCTTTCCCCTCCCACTTACCCCATTTTCCAATATTGCTGTGTGAAGCAGAGGATTTTCCTCTGTCCACTCGCACATCAACAGGCAGCCAGGATTTTGAATTTCCCGGCTGCCGGTCACCATATCGTGCTGACATCATCCTGTCTTCGAATACTGGCAAGAGGGAGTGTCCTGAGAGAGGCAGCCGATGGATTGGTTCTGCACATGTGCGTGTAGGTCCAATCCATCGTTCTGCACAGGCGCTGAAGAACTACGTTCCGAGCAGAACACGATTTGTGCAGCGTTGGAAGCTGCTGGGACGACTTTCGCATTTCAATGAAAACGAATCCACGAGTCTATGAAACACCTGCTTTCTTTAACGGTATTCAAAGCACAGTTTTACAGCACCAAAACTGACCTAATGCAGATTCACGCTCAACGAATATGGTCATGACCCCCAACCCATGCTTACCTTCAACCCATCGGGTCCCTGCAAGCCGCTGTCTCCTTCCAGACCAGTTTCTCCCTGCAAACAAGAAATTCTGTTGGTAATCACAGACGGTAGAAACAATGTGACAAAATACAGGAAACTACTATAAAGAAAAAGTTTGGATCATTAGAGATTACTAGTCAAAAAGAAATGACCAACCATCATCCACCAGTTGGTGGTGTTTTAACCGGATATCTAAGGACAGATTTTGATGTGTGTCTATCCAATCATGACCAGAATTGAAGAGAACCCAATCTGGTTTTCCATGGTGATCTACATACTTTATCAATGGTGTCTTAGGTGGCAACTGTGTGTGTCTATATGCTGTAAGGTGCCAAACTGCGCCATTTTTTCAACCTGGTCCTGCCCACAACATCTTGATTTGAAGTGCACCACCCAAGGAATGTAAATCTCTGGGTTTGGAAAAGGAGGAAAGGCTTAAACCCAGGTTAAGGAATTCCAAGGAGTCAAACTAGATTCTCGGTACTGGTTTGTGAAACATATTGAGGAATACTCACCCTCTGCCCTATCAGACCTTGCTCTCCTGGAACCCCCAATGGACCAATGTCTCCCTGTAGAAAAAGAGAACAGTTAAGAATCAGTGACATAATAAGTCAAATGTAATTTGCTAATATTAATATAGGAAATGCAAAAAAAATAAAAGAAGTTAGAAAGAGGTAAAGAAAGTAACTGGAGGGACAGAGACACAGCGCCTCCGAAAACAAATTTCAGACCATTTCAAGACGGTGGCAAAAAAGCACAAGTGGAGAACACGTGGGGACTGTCTGTCAGCTTGCAACACAGCAGAATACGTTAGTGCTTTCTAAACTGAAATCGATGCAGTGAAACGATTACCCACTGTGTGGGGCGGTCACAACTCATTAATCAGCTCGACTCCCCCAAAATAAGTCAAGCCACCCCACGAATCATCCAGCTCCATCTGGGATGTATGACCCACATGATCAGTCAAATATATAGAATACGGTTCCATTTGATGGAGGTGGAAAGTGGCCGTTTCAAGTCAAATGTAGCCGCATATTTAAAGCGAACCTGTCATGGAATAACAATGTTTCATGTAATATCCCATTAAAGTACAAATACATAAAGACAAAAGATCAGCGATGTAACCAGTTGTCTGATGATATATTACATTGTCTACAGATGTCAGAGCATATATCTCTGCAGTATTACAGTTTTGGATGCACATCCCCAACCAGGATATACAATGGCATTCTGGCTTCATTGCCAGCACAGCAGCACGCTCTGATTGGCCAGCAGGAGGGCTGACCACGAGGCTATTACCTTCTCTTGCTCTCTGCTGTCACTCAGACTTGCTATTGGCATGCTGTAGACTTCTAAACCAAAGAATTCACTGACAGGTTGGGGGAGGGGGTGGCAGTGCGACATATATCTGATTATATATATATTAATTTGCTAGCATGACGTTTGGAGGGAATTTAAAGGTCTTGCTCATGAGGAATCTCAAACTCCGGCCAACCAGATGTTGATGGTCTACAATTCCCAGAATCATTTGAACGCCATAAAAGGCCAGGAAACCATGGGAGTTGTATTTCAGAAACATCTGGAGGGCCAAAGTTGCTAAATCCTGGTTTAGTGCATCAAGTTATGGGTTACATTAAAAAAATGACAGATTTGCTTGACTGGTCCATGTGCTGCTTAGGTGTCTTTGATCAGGATCTCGGGCATTGCAACCAAATGCTACGTCCTGCCCTACATGTTGCCTCGTGGTAGGAATATGATTGTTTTACATGAAAAACTATGAGTTTTTTTGGAGGGGAGGCGCGGATTTCAATTTTATATCTTAGATATAAAATCTAGGGAATGAACCAATAAATCGCAGAGCAGAGCATCTGTCCTGTGCATGGCGAAGCATAAGCAGCTGCAGGGATATGTACCAGCCGACATTCTACATTTACACCACATGGGGCTCTCCCTAAAAAGCTGGAAGGGGAAGCTTGGCAGGATGGTTTATACTTTCTTCGGCCATTGGTGCTGCAGAGCAAAAACCCCTCAAGTCTTAAAGCCCTTGATACTTTGCCTTTTTGTGTATTGACACATGTCCCATTGCCACTACCTATACCTAGAAATGTCCTGTCCATGAACCAAGACAGATCCAGCAACATGAAGCTCTTCACTTTAATTAGCATATTTGTGGCTTTTAACTAAAGAAAATTCAGAAAATACATTTAAAGGGACATTCATCCTTCCTGACCACTTTATAGTTTTAAAGAGGACAGGCGGTGAGCAGTGCCCCCCCCCTTCTCCCCCCCCCAGCCCCAATCAAGCCCAACTGGGTGAAGTGGAAGGCACGAAAGAACGAGAGAAAGAAAGAAAACAAAAGAGGCAGAGGAAAGAAAGAAAGAGACACCGACCGATCCCGGGCCCGACCAGTGTAGGCACCGAACAACCATGTGCGCCCCCCCCATGCGCGCACAGTGTGTGGACGCAAGTAGCTGATCTTGCGTAGGGCGCAAAATAGTCTAACACCGGCCCTGCCTGTAACAAAAAGCTCAACAGATTTTAAGTTGGGTCAAAGCAGACAATAATACAGGAAAATCTCTACAAACCGCTGAATTGTTTTATTCCCTCTAACATGGGAGGGGGGGACATGAATTTTCCCTTTACTCGATCTAAAAATAATTGCATATCTTTTAAGTAAAATGGTCCAGAGCTTTGACCCTTTGTACTAAAACAAACTACTGCTGTTCAAGACCGAGAACCATCTCAGGACAGACAGCTGTTTGTAACACTGAGACCTTTCCATCTCATGGAACAAATTAAGAAAAACCTCATGTGGAGGCTCAGCACCGAGAGGCCGCTTGCGCCAAGCATCAGATCTCCTCCTCTGTCCAGCTGAGATAAGAAACTCACGCTGGCAAGCACAGTCGGCACACGGCTACTGTGGGTCTTGCATTTCCGAAGAGTAACAACACGCGCATCAATAGGGTTCTGTTCCCAGGGAAAGGGACAAGAAGGGAAAGGAGGCTTAAATTTCACCACTGTCACACACGGGGAACAAGTAGCTCCTGTGATAAGCAGAGAAGGGTTTGCCAAAAACAATGCCGAGGGATTGGCGGTGGCAAGGAGGAGAGGAAAGAAGCTGGGATACATAAACATCAAGAGACAATGGAAAGAATTCGATCAGCGAATACAAAGTTGCAAGCTGCACTAAATTTACATTCCAAAGTAAACAGGATGACAGTAAGGCACTAAAAATGTCTCTGGGAGGATCCAAGGAAATCAACGATACCTTGAGTTGGCCTTCGCAGTCATAAATGTGTCCCTATATTCGAAACATCAGTACGTCTGGGTTTCCTTGGCCTCCTGCATTTACTGCAAGGGGTGGGTCGGATCAGCAAAAGCGCTGATTGTTCCTAAAAACTGTGTGTCTCAGAATGGGCTTGGAAGTCAGTGGGTGAAGGCCAGAAGAAACTGGAGCCATACCTTCTTGGGCTATTCTATTCCCCGTCCTTGTGTGCGTTACCCATTCTTGTTAGAACAAAACCATAAAAAAGAAATACATCACTCGCCTTCATTCCTAGTTCGCCCGGTGGTCCAGGTTCCCCAGCTTTCCCATGTGGTCCCTAAAAAAAACAAAAAAAACAGTGAATTACAAATACGATTCATTATAAAACAGAGTCTTATGTAATCTATTAAGACTTAATCACGAGGTCACATCCCGTGAACCATATGCGTCCGTAAATTTCCTAGAAAGGATAGGCGATCGCTTAAATTCATCAACATATTTGATGAAGAGATCGGGAAGGAAAAACATAAAAATCACACGTGGTGGGGTCTCGTCAAGCATGACGACGGTCTCTACAATGCATAATGTTATCTTGAGTAGGACTGTCACATCTTATTCTGTACATAACATTTCTGAAGCATCACTTTTATTCCTATGGATAAATGGAAAAGGACTTGTTGCTAAACCAGACATAGACTCAGTGCGCACAGGAAGGGAACAGGTGGAGTGGCGCATCCCTCAACATATGAAGAAATTCTTTTGCGATCCTGTCAAAATCAAAGACTTGATGACAAACCAAACAATTTGCCAGACATTCAGGGTTATTCAAAGAGAATCGAAAAGCCACCGCACGTTCGGTGACTTTTCGTTCTCTTCAATTCGGTTCGATTTGGCGATCCCATTTCAACGACCTTGCGGTGTATTCAGCAAGCACCACAGGGTCCCCGAATTGCAGGGAAAGGTCGCCACAAACCCGCCGAAAACTCACCGCAAAATGAGGGCGAACGCACACCGAAACCCACACACATCTGGATTAACCCACTGAAAACGTCGGAAAAACCCAAGCAGGAGCCGATCACACGCAGCGCAGCCGCCGGAAAAAGCCGACACCGCAGACGAATGCAGTGAATAAATTAGAAAAACAGTTTGCTTGAATGTTTGAAAAGTGAAACGCTGTTTGCAAAGAAACTACTGAGCGAAAATGTCTGAAATTTACATATGAGGTCCAGGGAATGATAATAAAAAGGGCTGTTACAGAAAAAAGAAGTGAAGTAAAAAAATTAAATTAAAAAAATCTGAAATTTTTTAATTAAAAAAATCCCCAAAAAATGCTTAAAAGATCCTAAAAAATCTATAAATAAAGAGACTCTTTACTGCAGCATATTATAATCAACGGTTTATTAGATACTGAATTAAAACAGGAATATTTTTAACATTGAAGCCTATGGGATTCGCTTGAATAAACCTGCCGAATTAAACCACCGAATGGCAGGGCATTTCGGCAACTTTTCACTGCTGGTTTTTGTTCTCCTAATAGCCGAAGCATTGCTTCTCTATGGGGGATTCACTGCCCTCGAACAGGCACCGAACAGGCACCGTATGTGCAGACAACTGGATAGCCGAATGGCCAAGAAAGGTAACCGAACGCTGATTTTCAGCGTTCGATTCCCTTTCAGCAGCCATTCGGATCTCTTTGAATAACCCTGATGGTGACCAAGCATCATAGTTGTCGCATTTTACTCTTTCCATAACAACTAAGAGTGGCTCCATTGAGCCTTGGCTCTTGTGACATCCCCAAGTGGCATCCTAAGTGGATGTTTAGAGTTGATTTCCTGGAGTTTTATCCAAGATTCCCTATGCCATCCACCATCACGATCCCTAATTCCTGGGTCTCCTCTCTCCACAGGTAAGACTCTATCACCCAGTATCCACAGACACCCACATCAACTGATCCCCTGCATACTTTTGCTGGTAGGACCCCCATCACCCAGTATTTGCAGGCACCCACATTGTAACGTTACCTTGGTCTCTTTTTTTAAAATTTATTTTTGTCTCCTTTCTCCACCATTTGCTTTGCTAATTAGCATGTGAATCTCCTGCCCTATTGACACAGCCCATCCAGCATCAGGTGTTTACCTTTTAACTGCCTGAATGCAATCAGTCTGCCCTATATAACAACTAAGAGTGGCTCCATTGAGCCTTGGCTCTTGTGACATCCCCAAGTGGCATCCTAAGTGGACGTTTAGAGTTGATTTCCTGGAGTTCAGTGGCATCCTAAGTGGACGTTTAGAGTTGATTTCCTGGAGTTCAGTGGCATCCTAAGTGGACGTTTAGAGTTGATTTCCTGGAGTTCAGTGGCATCCTAAGTGGACGTTTAGAGTTGATTTCCTGGAGTTCAGTGGCATCCTAAGTGGACGTTTAGAGTTGATTTCCTGGAGTTCAGTGGCATCCTAAGTGGACGTTTAGAGTTGATTTCCTGGAGTTCAGTGGCATCCTAAGTGGACGTTTAGAGTTGATTTCCTGGAGTTGCGGGACTGGAGGAAGGAACTGCAAGGCCCACTGTTTACTCTGGGTAAACGCACGTCTATATTATGCTTTCTCTCACGCTTCTGCTCTTTACTTCTACCTTTCTCCTTAAATGGAACTCCTGCCCCTCTACCACCGACCCCTACACTATCTGCATCTCTCCCTCCCTCCTCTCATCCCACACGATGGCCTTGCATGAGCTCCTTTGTTTCCTCAGAACATGGTCTCCCTCTAACTCTCGTGCTGCCAATCACTCCCACTCACACAAATCCCATTCCCACCTTCTCTTTCTCACCCTCCTGCTGTTACTCTATGCAGGTGACATATCCCCTAACCCTGGCCCCACAACACATCCAATACTTCCCTCTCATCCTATCTCCATCGCACATAAATCACCTCCCTGCAAGCCCAGCAACCTCATTCCCATAATCCCTCAGCGCCTGTCCTCTTTCTCCTGCGCCCTCTGGAACGCTCGCTCTGTGTGCAACAAACTCACAGCCATCCATGACCTCTTCCTTTCAAACTCCTTCAACCTCCTAGCTTTAACTGAAACCTGGCTAACTCCCTCTGACACGGCCTCCGTTGCTGCTCTCTCACATGGCGGTCTACACTTGAGCCATACCCCCCAGACCGGGTGAGAGAAATGGTGGCGGGGTCGGAATCCTGCTCTCTCCCACCTGCACCTACCAGCATCTCCCTCCACCCCATCCCTCTCCTTCTCCTCCTTCGAGACACACTGCATCCGCCTGTTCTCTCCTCTGGCCCTCAGGGTGGCAGTCATCTACCGCCCACCGGGACCAACCTCCCAGTTCTTTGACCACTTTGCTACCTGGCTTTCTATACTTCCTGTCTTCTAATCTTCTATGCCTAATTCTCGGGGACTTCAACATTCCCATTGATGATCCTTCCGCCCCTGCTGCCTCCAAACTTCTTTCACTCACGTCCTCCCTTGGACTCACACAATCCTCCCTCCTCCCTACCACCGCGATGGTCACGCTATTGACCTTGTCTTTTCCAACCTCTGCTCCATTTCTGAGTTCAACTGTCACCCTTTCCCCATCTCTGACCACCACCTTCTCTCTTTCAACCTATCTGGACTTCCTAAACACCCTGCTCCCCCACCCCGCACACACACTCGCAGAAATCTACATGCTGTGGATCCCCATCAATTCTCCAACCTACTTCACCACCTCCCTCACACCTCATCCTTCACCTGCCCTGATGTTGCCACTAATCACTACAACACTACGCTTATCTCTGCTCTAGACACTCTTGCTCCTCTTCGACTCTGTAAGGCCCCACGCCGCCAGCTTCAGCCCTGGCACACCCTCCAGACTCGCTACCTGCAAAGATGCTCCCGCACTGCAGAGCGTGTCTGGAGGAAATCCCGCTCTGAAGCTGATTTTGTTCACTTCAAGTTTATTCTCCGGTCATACACCTCTGCCCTCCACTTGGTCAAACAATCCTTCTTCTCATCTCTTATATCTACGCTGTCCTCCAACCCTAAACGGCTCTGGTCCACCTTCAACACCCTCCTCTACCGACCTGCACCTCCCCCCACAGCTGCCTTCAGCGCTCAAGACCTGGCAGACTACTTCCTCAGTAAAACTCTAACTATCAGAAGCAACATCCCAACACAACATAGTTATCTATACTAAACAGGGTGTGAAGATGTATCCCCAAGAGGAATAGAAACTGCAGTTCACAGCACTCTCCACCAACGTGCTAGAATATAGACATATAGAAAAAAATAGAACATGCAGTACAATACAACCTTATAGATGGTCAAATAGGTTTGTTTGTCGATACAGGATCTTCAAGGGAGTACAAAGCCTCTAGAATTAGAGCATACACAAGGACATAGCGTAATACTGTCAAAAATTTAATAAAACATAAAACCACAGAAAGGAAGCCACTCACAAAATTAGTGGCACACAATGGATAAAAGTGTGCAACAGCGCATATTTAAACAATTCGTTCGGATAGTCACCACAGCCGGAAAGACATCGACAAGATTTCGTCCGCGAATCGGATCGTCCATCATTCACTTTGGATGTCTCCAGGTCTTCGGTTCCCCAATTGGTTGTTCTGAAAGACTGTGGCTTCACCTGTGATTTGGACTTCTCAGCACGGAGTGGTATCCTGGCCAGGCTCTCCTACAGAAAATTACGCTTTAAGGACGATGTCTTTCCGGCTGTGGTGACTATCCGAACGAATTGTTTAAATATGCGCTGTTGCACACTTTTATCCATTGTGTGCCACTAATTTTGTGAGTGGCTTCCTTTCTGTGGTTTTATGTTTTATTAAATTTTTGACAGTATTACGCTATGTCCTTGTGTATGCTCTAATTCTAGAGGCTTTGTACTCCCTTGAAGATCCTGTATCGACAAACAAACCTATTTGACCATCTATAAGGTTGTATTGTACTGCATGTTCTATTTTTTTCTATACAACATAGTTATCTGCCACCTCCACTCCCACAGGTCCCCTCTGCCACCCTCTGTCGCTTGCTCCCAGCCACTGAGGAGGAAGTCAATTCCTTATTGTCCTCCTCACATCTCACCACGTGCCCGCTCGACCCCATTCCCTCACATCTAATTCCTCCCCTCTCCTACTCCCTCACCCCTGCTCTCACACACATCTTCAACCTATCTCTCTCCACTGGCTCCTTTCCATCCGCCTAGTTACCCCTTTACTAAAGAAACCATCCCTCGATCCCAACTCTCCATCCAACTACCGCCCTGTATCCCTGCTTCCCTTTACCTCTAAGCTCTTAGAAAAACTAGTCTTCAACTGCCTCTCCCTCTTCCTGTCCTCCAATTCCCTACTTGACCCCCTGCAATCTGGCTTCCGTCCCCTACACTCAACTGAAACTGCCCTCAAAGTCACCAACGACCTCCTAACTGCTAAAAAACACGGTCACTATTCTATTCTCATCCTGCTTGACCTCTCGGCTGCTTTTGACACTGTTGACCACCCCCTCCTTCTACAGACCCTCAACTCTCTGGGTCTCGGTGACACTGCACTTGCTTGGGTTGACTCCTATTTATCCAACAGGTCCTTCTGTGTGTCCTTTGCTGGTAACTCCTCCTCTTCATTGCCTCTATCTGTTGGTGTACCTCAAGGCTCTGTCCTTGGTCCTCTGCTCTTTTCCATCTACACCTCCTCCCTGGGCAAAATCATCAACAGCTTTGGCTTTAATTACCACCTCTACGCTGATGACACTCAGATCTACCTCTCTACCCCTGATCTCTCTCCCCCTGTCCTTTCAAAAGTCAGTGACTGTTTATCTGGCATCTCCTCCTGGATGGCCTCGCACCACCTAAAGATCAACATGTCAAAGACTGAACTCCTACTTATTCCTCCCTCCAATGCCTCCCCACCTCCTGACTTCTCTATCATGGTGGAGGGTATCACCATCTCCCCATCAAACCAAGTTCGCTGTCTTGGAGTTACACTTGACTCTGTTCTTTCCTTCATCCCCCACATCAAGTCTCTTTCCTCCTCCTGCCGATACCAACTGCGTAATATTTCCAGAATTCGGCCATTTCTTACCGCTGTCACCACAAAACAACTCATACACGCCCTGGTAATCTCCCGACTCGACTATTGCAATAATCTCTTATCTGGCCTCCCTCTGTCCCGCCTCTCCCCCCTACAATCCATCCTGAACGCCTCCGCCAGGCTAATTCACCTCACCCGCCGCTCTGTCTCTGCCGCTCCCCTCTGCGAGTCCCTTCACTGGCTCCCCATCCACTGCAGAATTAAATTCAAAATCCTTATCCTTACCTACAAAACCCTCACTATCTCAGCTCCCCACTACCTGTCCTCACTAATCACCAAATACACCCCAGCCCGCTCCCTAAGGTCAAACAATGACCTGCACCTAGCTTCCCCCCGCCTCACCTATTCCCATGATAGACTGCAGGATTTCTCACGCGCAGCCCCCACTCTCTGGAACGCTCTCCCTTGTACTGTCAGACTTTCCCCTAACTTCTCTTCCTTCAAACGCTCCCTTAAAACGTTCCTATTTAGGGAAGCCTACCACCCAACTCACTGACGCAACCATCAATCACTCTCACCTTACAGTCCTCTCCTCCTGTTTCCAACCCCAACCCTCCCAGATTGTGAGTTCCTACGGGAATAGGGCCCTCATCTCCTCCTGTACTGTTTGTCAAATGTTGTTCAATATATTGTAACCCTGTCTATACTGTGCCTATTGTACAGCGCTGCGGAATATGCTGGCGCTTTATAAATAAAGAATAATAATAATATTAATAATCTTGCATGTGTTTGACCAAAAGGCTAGGTAAACTTTCTGTAAATATTTGTGACCTCTTCCAGTCATTCAGATATTTTGTCACCATTTGCTCCTTCATTGAATTTTATGGAGGAGCCTGTGGTGGGTCAGCAAGCATGCGTGTCCACTTCAAAAGCTCTCTCCATGATTAGGATGGCCAGATATTAAGAATACTGTATGTGCTGTGATTTCTCAACTAACACCCTGTTCAAGCCTTCCATCGATACATACAATATTCAATACAATATCGTCATTTCATTTCCGAATATTCATAATCTCTTCTTCGGATTCCTCCGTCGCGATGTGTCTTAACACATATTACTCTAAATTACTGTTGGTTTCATTATAAATGAACTCTATTGAAGAGCTGGCAATTCTCTTGGATTCCAGTATGATCGACAGGAGGATGATACAGGTATAACTTTCTCTTCCACGGTTGCGTCTCCTTTCTCTTCCAATGCTGTGGCAACTTTCATCCGAACAACATATCGCTCCATCGGTTCAAATCATTTCAGCTCACATCATGAAATTCCATATCTCTATAACAGCGTTTCCCATCTACCCTCTTTCAAACATCTTGCATCGCTCATTTTTTATTGATGTTGTGAAGGATCTACCTTCAAACAAGATGCCTTGGCTTCATTCTCGGCTGCGATTTCTCCACATGACTCTTCACGTCCAGCCATAAACTAAATCCCACTGTGTAAATATTCCAAAAACCCTTTTTCACTCATACGTCATCATCTACACTCATCCACACTCATCATACTGATCACGGAAACTCACTTGTTGTTATCACTCGTACAAGTTCCTCCAAGATTACTTGGTGATGCATTACAAATGGACGCCAACCAGACGTCTCTTTCTCACCACTGCCAATAACTTCATCCTTGTCAACCATATTTTCACAGATTTCTCTATCATTTTGAGTCAATAAAAAAAATGTGAGAGGTCTTCTAAAACTCCTCTCATTTGTATGCTAACAGAATATCATGACTGACAAGAGGATTGACACCATCTTGGACCGTCCATTCTGCCTTCTCTTGAAGAATCTTCCAAAATGTTCCAACGTAAGTAAGGGTAATGTATCATCATATTTACACTTACTCTTAATTTTCAGGACGCGAAAAGAACATGATTTGTTTCTATTTCATAGTTTATGGGCTCTATTACATTCTTCGCGCAAACTTTAACGCATGCGCAAAAACGCATTAACGCGAGGGGCAAAACCCTTTGTGCTGAACGTCGTATTACAATCTCTGCGCAAAAAATGCGTGTTAACGTCTACCGCGGGTGAACATGTGCAAACGCTGCACGAGCGTAATGTACGTTGCGCCTCCTATACTTAACATTGTGAGCGCAAATGCGTCTATGCGCTGGTACGCGGATGGTATTACAATCTATGCGCAAAATTTCACGGACAACGTTTGCGCGCATAATTTTAACGTCTTTGAAAAGCTGGCGGTAACGGCAAATCTGAACGTTCTGGTCGAAACCAAATACACCAGCCCAAAAAAAATACGCGGCAACGTATAGTTACACATTCTACACATACCCAAACAATAAAATGGAGAGGTTGTGCGTGTTTTAGGGATTTTCACGAAATTTCCCGATTCGTGTTTTCGGATGCGGCTGATTTTCCGAAAATTTTTAGATCCGAAAATGTCAGATCCGAAAAGTTTTCCGAGCCGAAACAAAATATTTTCGGAATTTTCGAATGGACTTGAAATATGTCAAATCGAAATTTATTTTTGCTCTATTCATGATTTGATCTTTATTTAATAAAAAAAAATACGATAAAATCGCCAGAATTATCGTAGACACTTTGAAACGAGGAGAACAGAAGTTCCGAAAAAACGAAAATTTCCGAAATTTCCGAAAAGTCGATACAAAAAACCAGCAAAGTGACACGAAAATAAGAAAAATGGTCGATATTCCGAAAAAAAATGTACACGAAAAACGAACCGAACCGAATCGAAACAGAAATCGGTCTAAACGAGCCGAATCGAAAAGTTTAAACATCCAAACAAATCGAACCGAATCGAACCGAAAAAAAATCGGTGCACAAGCCTAGCGTGTTTTTATTATTGCTGCAGCATATATACTCAGATTGATTTTGACAGGCGCAAAAACGTAACGGGAGGCAATTGTGGTTCTTAATTCTGATTGGCTGAATCGCGTGAAAAAACAGTCCGCACACCGATTTCTGCACGCAACGTTAATGCGTGCGTGTTTTTGCGCATCTTTTTTATGCGCGTTATTTTTTGACGGATGAAAATTGCGCGGATTGTAATACCAGCGTTATTTTTCACGCGTTAACGTTTAACGCTTCACGCAAAAAATCACGCGTTGCGCGTGCATTTTTGCGCGAAGAATGTAATAGAGCCCTATGTCGGGAAACATCCTATAGAAAGGACTTTTCATCAAACTCAGAATCAACATCAAATGAGACTCGATTCTCGCCCTTTCCGTATCCTTTCCTTCCTCTTCACACTTCAAACCTCTGTAGACTATACTTGTTTATTATTACTGTATATATTTGCATCCTTATTTTTGCCCTTTCCTTTCCATGTTTACTGTGAGTTGGTTTCCCCTTATTAACCATTAGGATTCCAATCGATTTTTTTTAAATCTAACCTTTATAAATCCTAAGAAAACGCAAAGTTCCAAATACACACACGTGAAACTATCTCAAACAATATTACAAAAATAATGATTTAAATACATGAAATAGATTGATTTCTGTACATGAAAATCACTTTCACCTTGAAATCAGAAATAACCAGCCCCCCCCCCCAAATCTGGTAATAAAAATAAAAAGAATGTAAATGTAATAAAAAAACAACTAAATAAAAAAGATGCTGCGGCCAAAATTTCCTGCCAAAAAATTTGATTCCAGCATGGAATATGGTTAGGGTTTTGCTAAAAAAAAATAAAAATAAATAAAGACACAGTAATGACTTTCTAATTGCTTTAATATTTGTTCTGTAAATGCTCCAAAAAAGGAGAAAAAGGTCTATGGACACTCCTAAAAGAGATCACACCCCACAGAGAAACAGAGGCATTGTAGTGCAATGCACATACACATGTTTTTGCCAAATATACCTTATTAGTGTTCCTTTTTTGTATATTAGTAAGAATAATATTTTGTCCATGCAAGTTTATTTTTTGGCGAAATCAGAAGGTGTGAAATTCAGGGTTCCTATGTTGGGGAGCGTTGGCATTGTGAGTGAACAGAAAATAGTCTGGACTGTAATCAAATGAGTTCTACAGACAGATCAATAAAGACCATCAGAAGACTGGTGAATGTTTCCTCTCCAGGGGCGGATCCAGGGGGGGCAACGGAGCAATTGCCCCCCCCCGAGAAAATCGGCAGCGTTCTTCTCTTCTCCCCATGAGGCGAGCGGCCGCTGGCCTGCAGCTTGGCCTCTCGCCTGGGATGGGGACCACCTGACCAGCGCGCGTTCTTGCGAGAACGCGGCTGCGTGGCTGGTCAGGTGGTTCCCGGCGAGCAGTCAAGCTGCATCATGCCAACGGCCGCTCGCCTTGTGGGGAGAAGAGAAGAACGCCGACGGAGCCTGGGGCCTGGCAGCCAGCAGAGGAGGTGAGAGCTGGGGCAAATATACATATCCATGTGAGCTGGGGGACAATATATCCATGTGAGATGGGGGGCAATATATATATCCATGTGAGCTGGGGACAATATATCCATGTATGAGCTGGGAGCAATATATACCCATGTGAGGTGGGGGCAAATATACCCATGAGAGCTGGGGGCAATATATCCATGTGAGCTGGGGCAAATATACATATCCATGTGAGCTGGGGGCAATATATCCATGTGTGAGCTGGGGCAAATATACCCATGCGTGAGCTGGGGGCAATATATACCCATGAGAGCTGGGGCAATATATACCCATGCGAGCTGGGGGCAATATATCCATGTATGAGCTGGGGGCAATATATACCCATGTGAGCTGGGGCAAATATACCCATGTGAGCTGGGGGCAAAATATCCATGTGAGCTGGGGGCAATATATCCATAAGCTGTGGCAAATATATCCATGTGAGCTGGGGGCAATATATCCATGCAAGCTGGGGGTAAATATATCTATGTGAGCTGGGGCAAATATATATATATATCCATGTGAGCTGGGGCAATATATATATCCATGTGAGCTGGGGCAATATATATATCCATGTGAACTGGGGGCAATATACATATCCATGTGAGCTGGGGGCCAATCTATATATATCCATGTGAGCTGGGGGAAAATATATCCTCCTGTCACTGCAAACCCAATACCAGCTCTTGGCCAAAACTGGTAGAATGCCCCCCCCCCGAAACCTGTGTTTGGATCCGCCCCTGGGTTCTAGCCCTTTCCATGATATGTTAATCTGTATATTTGTGTTTTGTTTTTAATATCTTGCATTTATAATTTTGTATTTCGGTAACAAGTCAATGTTCATCAATCCAGGACATACTTGAAAACGGGAGAAATCTCAATGTGTCCTTCCTGGTAAAATACTTAATAAATAAGATAAATAAATAAATATTACTGGATTGAAAGGTTATAAACTCTAGATGGCGTCCCTCATCTTGCACAATTTCACACGGGGTCTGTCTTATCATAATACAGACAGAAATTGCCTTTTTGGTAAATACAGTAAATGTGCTGCAGGCAGATAATAAAATGGTGAGCTCTCCTGCTTATGGGGATTTGGAGGGATCATAATGAGATTATTAGCAATGCATTATCTGTAAAGAACAACAGTTACTCTGATAGATCATCAGAGTACTAGTGTCTCCCTGGTAACTGTACCTAACACTGATCATTATTGGATCCCCGGGTTGTCAATCTCTATGATATCCAGGCGATTGGATTACCTGCTATAGCCTTGTCCCTAATAAAAGTTAATTATTAATCTATTGGTCTCTGGGAGACACTAGTACTCTGATGATCTATCAGAGTAACTGTTGTTCATTAATCATATAGGGGTAGTCCCTTTTGTCTTTCACCACCTTACTTTACAAAGCAATTTTCTTTCTCTCTGGTATAATTTGGTTCCGCTCTACCATTTAGGTAGCGATTTCATGCATTATCTGTATGTGCTGCATAATGCCTGTTTATGGCAATTACAGCAACACCTTGTATCTGTATGTGCCGCATAATGCCTGTGTATGGCAATTACAGCAACACCGTGTATCTGTATGTGCAGCATAATGCCTGTTTATGGCAATTACAGTAACACCTTGTATCTGTATGTGCAGCATAATGCCTGTGTATGGCAATTACAGCAACACCTTGTATCTGTATGTGCCGCATAATGCCTGTGTATGGCAATTACAGCAACACCGTGTATCTGTATGTGCTGCATAATGCCTGTTTATGGCAATTACAGCAACACCTTGTATCTGTATGTGCTGCAAAATGCCTGTGTATGGCAATTACAGCAACACCTTGTATCTGTATGTGCCGCATAATGCCTGTGTATGTCAATTACAGCAACAGCTTGTATCTGTATGTGCTGCATAATGCCTGTGTATGGCAATTACAGCAACACCTTGTATCTGTATGTGCTGCATAATGCCTGTGTGTGGCAATTACAGCAACACCTTGTATCTGTATTTTACAGGGATTTTCAGCCATTATAACCCCCTGAATCTTATCCCTGTATAGCAGTGACTGACTCCACAGCTCTCCCTGGATTCTGCCCTCTCCCTGGCTGCTGGAATGCAGCACTAAAGTTTGTTGAGCTCTCTGTTAGAGTGAGGATGGGAGCTGCTCCTTCTAGTTTCTTTACAGTAATAGGGGGTGACAGGAGTGAGCTCTCACAAATACTGCCTTTCTCAGCGTGGGGAAAAATAATGTTGCATTACAAAAGGTATACAAATTGAGTTGGCTACACAGAGTTTTTTCCCCCCAATATCTTTATGTCTATTAAATAGCAAAACGAATACAATACCTTGTGTCCAATTTCCCCTAAAGGCCCGACAGCTCCTTGTGGTCCAGGGGGGCCCTGAAAAAGAAAGAATATTTATTGATCAGTGTTTACTAAAGACTTAAAAGACCCGTTTAATTGACCAGATGCCCCAAATTTATACAGTATAGCAAAACATGAATGTATATGTAAGTTGTATAACACTTGGAGATCAGTTGGCAACATGGATTTTTGATGAGCTTTAGATGGTTGGGGGTAGAATATCGTTTACAGCAAGATGTACAGGAGAACAGTCTCAGAGTTTTCCAACGTTTACTGGATAAATTATGATCACCATCCAGAAGAAGGACTGTACGTCAAAGAGCAGCATAATTATAGGCATAAACAAGGGTAGCAGAGGCAGTTGCAATAAAAATGTCAGAAATTCACAGGTAGTTGTAGTAAGATCGAGAGTATAAAGTCGTTGCAGGCATTTTCTAGACAGGCACGTTTATATTAACATATTAAGATGTACTGTGGAAAGTCAAGGTCAAGTAATTATCTTTCACAAATGACGTTCCTTTTACGTTTTCCAGATGGTTCCTAATCAGCTCTACATGAAGTGAGCCAGTAATTTATGAAGAGCCTCGCCGTCCTCTACTCCAGATACTTTCTAGATAATCAAGTCAAGAGAGAAACACAGAGGAGACCAAGATTTCCTGTAACGTTTCCATCCCAGAGACGAGCTATCTGTCCACTGACAGAGTTTAATTGCTTGCGATCAAACTATGATGGTAGCAAAGTAGTTTTTCAGTGGCTCCAGTAAGGTTTTCAAGTGTCATGAGTGCTCCATAGTAGTGGTTCCCAACCCTGGTCCTCAAGTACCACAAACAGATGGGGTTTTCCAGATATCTGAAGCACAGCTCAGGTGATATGATTTGCTGCTCCGTGATTGCAGGATTCAGTCTGCATTTCCCCATGGTGATCCTTAAAACCTGACCTCTATGGGGTACTTAAGGACCAGGGTTGGGAACCACTGCCCTAGATGATACACAGCCCATAACCCACCTGCCATATCATTCGCTATTGTTTTGTCAAATATCTGCTTTGGTATTTAAGGCTGTGCATCTCTGATGTGTGCATTACTCTTTCCAAGCAAGCTGGACTTGTGTAGGTTGACTTGTTAACTTGTGATGGATGAGCCCTTCCAAACAGAAGTGTTAAACTGTATTGTTCTAGACCAGGGGTCAGCAACCTTGGCCCTCCAGATGTTTTGGAATTACATTTTCCATGAGTCTCTGCCAACCTAATGAGTAGCTGAGAATCATGGATAATTAGTTCCAAAACAGCTGTAGGGCCAAGGTTGTTGACACCTCACTTAAGCCCTTCAAGGTCGTAGACCCCTGGTTTACAGCAAGCATGAACCTCAAACACGCCAGTTATTTTTGTATTTCACTTCTGGAAATGATCTCCCAGTCGAAGCCAGTTAAAGGTTTCATGGCCTAGATTGTAAAGGGTTCTAAAAGGTAGATTGTTGACCTCCCGTGTTCTAGGTGATCAGGAAACCAGTTCTAGAGATTTGTAAACAAAAGTGCAAGATCCCCTGACATCTGAACAGAGAAGAATAAAAGAGCCATTGCTTGGACAAAGACCATATGAAAACGTTGAAGACCAAATGAGAGCTCTGTGATGTTTTAGGCTATACTACTGGGTGAATCGATCTAGACCAGGGGTCAGCAACCTTGGCCATCCAGTTGGAACTACATTACCCACAAGGTTCGGCCAGTCTAATGAGCACCCGAGAAGTGGGAGATGGAGCTAAAAAACATTTGGAGGGCCAAGGTTGCTGACCCATGATCTAGAATGAGAATCGGTCCTCAGGAATGTTGGGAACTAGAGCAGAAGCCTTTTCGTCTACATAGGTTGATATAAGACATGTTAAAACGCATACAACAGGTACATGTTGGCTATAAACTACAAGGGGATCAATGTTAGGTTTATGTTTACTTACCGGATTTCCTGTAATCCCCTTTTCTCCGGGTGAACCAGAGGGTCCAGGGATTCCCTAAAACATTCAAATAGTTAGAAGTGTTCATCACCCAGTGCTCTGAATATTAAATGTACAAAGGGACAATGAAACTTACTGGAAATCCCGGTGGTCCGACTAATCCTCTTTCCCCCATTTTACCCTGCGCACGGGAAATAAAAAACACAACTTCAGATCTGTACCGGGTACCAAAAGAGAACGTTACATTTTGCAGGAAGTCTTCACTTTACATATCAATACTCTATAGAATGGGGATTAGTGAAGTCCTCTAAAACACAGTGGGCCCTATTACATTCTTCGCGTACAAAAACGCATTAACGCGAGGGGCAAAACCCTTTGCGCTGAACGTCGTATTACGACGTCCGCTCACAAAATGCGCGTTAACGTCTAACGCGAGAGACCGTGCGCGAACCATTTGTGAGCGCAATTTAGTGCGCACATCCTATACTTAACATTGTGAGCGCAAATGCGTTTGTGTGCTGGTGCGCGCATGGTATTACAATCTTAGCGCAAAATTTAACGGACAACGTTTGCGCGCATAATTTTAACGTCTTTGAAAAGCTGGTGGTAACGGCAAATTGTATCAACCTGACCGTACCAAACTGCGGATTCACAACGGAGAACGTCGATGCGCAGTTTTTTTTTTACTAGATCCGTCAAAAATGACGGTCACTACCTTGTCTTCCATCAGAACGTACGTCTGTTGTGCGCAGTCTGCACAAAATGACGGACTCGCGTTAAAAATTACATTGCGCTCACTGATTTCTACGCGCAACTGTACTTTGCGCGCATTTTTGCTGTCGGTTTTACGAGCGCAATCTCCCGACGGATGAAAAAATGCGCGAGGAATGTAATTCCAGTGGTGATTTTTGTGTGGTAACGTTTAACGCTTCGCGCAAAAAAACACGCGTTTAGCGTGCGTTTTAGCGTTAAGTATGTAATAGGGCCCAGTATGTGCAAAGATTGTGTCAAAGAGAACCATTTACATTTTAATTAGAAGACCAGGGCCACCGAGCCTTATGCGCAGCAGCGCAGACCTCAATTCTCCTGCAAAGTGCTTTACGTAGAGTGGTCACCAGTGATAATGATGGCACAGTTTTACTTTGCTCCAAAACTGGCTACTGGAATATAAACGCTGCTCTACGGCAGTGTAATACACATTTTCAAAAAAAGGGTGGGCACCCAGGTCTTCTTTACTTATTCTTTCTTGCATTTTGCTTCAAAAAGACAACAATGTTTCGGCTCAGCTGAGCCTTTATTAAAACAACGTCAACGTCTTTTTATTTTTAAAGCAAAATAGAAAAAAGTATAGGAAGAATTTTAATGAAGATCCATGAGTGCTTGTGCTTGTTTGAGGGTTGGTATATTGGTGTATATATATATATATACAAGGGTTTTTGGAGGACAAAAAACTGAGATAAAAAGCCTCCACACTATAATAAGTGCGTTTATTATTGCAGAAGCCACTTGCCAGAGGCGGCTCTCCAATTAGGCAGTTAAGGCGGCCGCCTAAGGCCTCACCTCCCTGGGGCCTCGCAAGGTTGCTCTTCCCCACAGTGACCTCAGACTCACTGGTCAAGCCTATGTCAGCAGCTCCAGGCAGTGAAAGGAGCTGAAGCCACCAGAGTTACTCCTCCCAGTCCCTCCAGGCAGCGTGTTCCTGGGGCCCTTCTCCTGCACTGTCAGATTAGCAGTGCACACGCAGCCCCCAGTGAGTGGCTGCTCTCAGCTGCTGATGAGCTCCGGAAGCTGTAGGCTGTTACAGAGCAGCAGGAACATGGCATCCTGTCCTCTTGTCCCACATGCTACTGAGTGAGGAGCAAAGATTCCATTCCACCAGCCAAGGTTTATGCAACTGGTCAAAGCCACTCCTAGGACAGCACTGTTATCCACTGCAACTGGTCATCATGCCTAGCTCCTGCTGATGAGGGTCCTACAAACCCGAAACAGCGCCGTCCTAGGAGTGGCTTTGACCAGTTGCATAAACCTTATCTCTGCTATTAAGCCACAGTGTGGCATAGCATTGATTTTAGGGTTCTGTGTAAGAACAGACCCAGGATGCAAAAAAGTGAGACCTATGTCATTTGCATGTCCTACCCAGAATTCCTTGCTGCATATGGGGAATGTGGCACAGGAGCTCTGGGATGCAATTCATCGAATTACTGTGATGTGCAAGTGGCTTCTGCAATAATAAACACACTATATATGCAGTATATATACGAGAGAGAGAGCCTGGCCAAAAAAATGTCTGCACCTGGATTTAACTAAGCCAATAGGTGTGAGCCTTCCATTGGATAGTTACTGCAGTGATTAATATGTTTCAGTATAAAATTAGGTCATGTGACTCTGAATATTCTGAATGAGCAGGTTTTCCCATCAATGGGTTTTTTCTCCCCTGATGGTACAGCGGGCATATTCCAAGATGGCAATGCCAGGATTCATCGGGTTCAAATTGTGCAAGAGTGGTTCAGGGAGCACGAAACATCATTTTCACACATGGATTGGCCATCGCACGGTCCAGACTTTAACCCCATTGAGAATCTTTGGGATAATGTGCTGGAGAAGACTTTACGCAGCGCCGCGACTCTCCAATCATCAATACGAGAGCTTGGCCACAAATTAATGCCGCTCTGGACAGAGTGCTGTGACATTGCATGAGCTTATCGACACAACGCAACGGAGAATGCGTGCCGCAATGACAGCAAAAGGCGGCCTACGTAAATATTAGAGGGTGTGACTTTTTCTTTGGCCACTCAGTGTATGTGTATATATATATATTTATTGCTCTCCAAGGAGACAATCATTATTGCACTCTTGTCGCCTTAAAATGACTAGTTTTGGAGCAAAGCCAGGACGTACTTGAAAACGAGAGAAATCTCAATGTATCCTTCCTGGTAAAATACTTTCTCAAAAAAAAAAAAAATATGATTATATAAATGCATTTTTGCATTGAAGAAAATAATATGGAATATAAATGAATGCAAAAGAGGTCTATTTTTTATTATTATTTATTTTTATTATTACGTACCGGTTGTCCAATCAGACCTTGCTTGCCCTGTATCCCAAGAGGACCCTGTAAATGAGACATCACAGCAGTTTATGACGGAGGTTAAAGACCATGCTACACGGACCGTTTGACCTTCGCAAAGCAGGGCTGCATGAAACATTACACCTCGTTCTTGGTGGGTGCAAGACAAAGCTCCATGTTTTACTGTCATTAATATTCTCAAGAGGAAAAAGCGCCGTTAGTGCACTATATGAACTATGATAAGAAACCGTAAAAACAGGAAATCTAGTACTGTGTCCATTTTCATGAAAATTACGGATACATTTGAAAACATAACATGGATTTAATTCTTCTTTTGGGAGTGCAGACCACCCTGAGAGGCCTCCAGATCTTCACAGACAGCAACTCCTGTTTCATCAGTCATCATCCTACTCCCAGGCCAAGACTGACATGCAGGGGTACCAAACTCTGCCCCCCCAGATGTCCCTGAACTACACTTCCCATCATTCTCTGGCCGTCCGTTGCCATACAAAGATTTCTGGGAATAGTGAGGCATCAACATTTGAGGTGGGGGGGGGGTCGGAGTTCAAAATCCCTGGTGAAAGGGTGAGTGTCAGCAACAGCCGTGTCCATGGCGAAACGCATCCAGACGAAGACGCCATCTGGCTGCGGCTAAACCATCACTCTCGCAATTCAGTTCTGACTCAGAGTGACGGGAGTTATAGTTCAGCATCAACTGACGAGAGGCCCTTAGGTGGAGAAAGGATGAAGATGCAAGCAATGCCCTTGATAAAAAGCAATGCGTGCGATCAGGGTGGTCCTACTGGTGGTAACGTCTGTCAGAGTAGATATGGTGCATGTCATGACAGGACTAGGACAAAATTTGCTAGTCTGCCTCAAGGCGTCGAACCATCACACAGACAGTCTGCCGGTGGCTTAGCAAGTCAATGACAAAGAACAACACCTCTGTGGGAACGGGAAGCCCAGTGATGTTCAGCCTCCCTGTATACACAACCCCTGCCACCCCTCCCGTAACATGGCTCAGAGGACAGACATGGTCACGCATAATGCAACACTGTAACATCCCTCTCTGCATGGAATGTTCACTTTACTACTACACATGGGAAAATGCGGTCATACGGCTCGCTATGTGTGCTTTATAAACCAGGGCTTACAAAATCGACCAATCCCCGCGCAGACTCCGATTGGCCTTCTTGTCGCAGGTGGTTCTTGCATGAGGCATTCCCATGTGGAGCATCCCGGTAGACTCCAAGAACCATTCATTCAGAAGAGCAGGGTCATAGATCATCGCAACCTCATAATGTCTCATTCATTCGGAGAGCAGGAGACACGTCGGCTTAGCGCTTTAACGTCAAATCCATTTCTCGTCATTTTGATTTAGGGTCAACCCTCTAACGTGGCAACAGTTTAAAGGGTCACTGGCTTCTCATATACCGCATGAGGACACAGATGATCCAGGGCATTCAGGGACTTCCTGATCCACCGCCAACAATCAAAACGAGGACCGCGGCCACTTACGGTTTAATTTTTTTTTTTATTCTTCGCAGTATTTAAGTCTCTGGCTCGATGCAAACCGTCTCACGTGTAATAATTCTCTGTTGGATAACCAGCGCTAGTTACTAAGCACCAAACACAACGCAACTGCAATCAATGAGCTGGGCGTGCCGGCATTTTTTTGGCTAATTGCATAGGAAAACGTCGGCTAATAGTCTTGAATCAGCTGACATTTCTCTGAGGGAGGTTATTCTATCACTGCCTGTGTTTGCCGAAGTTGCAACACCGTCGGAAATCGCAGATGTTGCAACTTTGATAAACACCGGCATTTCTCAAAAGTTAAATCCAACGAGTGGCAGGAGAAGCTTCACTTATTGGATTTAACGTTTGGGAAATGCTGGTGCTTATCGGATTTCGGTTGTGTTTGCAAGTTCGGTAAAACACCAGCAGTTATTGAATAATCCTCTATGTCAATGGTTCCAACAGGCCAGGTTTGCAGGATATGTGAAGCACAGCACAGGTTATAGGATTCGCTGCTCAGTGATTGCAGGATTCAGTCCGCATTTCCCCAAGGTGATCCTTAAAACCTGGCCGTTTAGGGGGACCTGAGGACCAGGGTCGGGAACGACAGCTCTAAGGTTGGGGTCAGACTAACGCATTTTTAACGTGCGTTTAGACGCACTTAACCACGGCCGCGGCAGCAGCAAATGACGGGCAATGACAGCCAATATACGAAGTACGGCCGCATGAATGTCCGGTCGCGCAACGCAAGTGGAAAATGAACGCATTTTTTCGAGAACGCAGAACCGCTAGTACTGATGTACAGAGTGCGCTGCGGCAGCGGCATAGCGACGTGTGTGCGTGATTAGGAGACGTCAGACGCTGCTAATGTCCAGCTAACATAACGTCCAGACGCAAAAAGTGTTTTATTGACGATCCGTAAAAAATCACACACGAAAATGCGCGTCGTCTGACCATTTTCGCGCATTCTGTGAAAAAAGTACATCAATGCGTTCGGACGCACTTTTTGACGGTCGCTGCGAATAATGCGTTCGTTTGACCCTAGTCTAAGAGATAAGGCAAGCAGACACTGACAAGTACAACTCAGCACTTGGTGCACAGAGACCCTTTTTTCCCCAAAACATGACATTCAGGTGTGACGTTTTATTACGGCTTTAACCAGATACTCAGGACTCGATTTACCAAACCGATTTACCGGCCATTGGACCCGATGGCCAAAATCAGCACCTTTCTCGTCCATTTATTGGCTATTTTTCAATTCAGGAGATTCAAATTCTACTTTATCGGTATTTTGATTCCTGATATAAATTCGGATTGAATATCGGATCTCGCATTAATACTTTTCAAAGGAAATATCGTCTGTATCGATTCGATTCGAATTTATCGGTATGCCGATTTCTGAAAAAAAATTAAAATACTGAAAGGTGTTGATAAAATCGATTTTCAGGCAGGGAATAGAAGAAATTAGAATGAAATCCTTTTTTGTAAACACCGGATATTTGTAATAGTCATTTTTAAAAGCAAAAATCTGTATGATGCTGGCTGAAAATAAGCTTTTTCAGGCGTTTTATTGGCCAGATTTTATTCGGCTCAGTGGCGTTTCTTTTGAACATCTGCTAGGACCGAATTCTTCAAATTAATCATTTGATGTTTTGAAAGAAAAAAAAATGGTCTGCAATTTATAAAATAAAAAGAAGAAAAATAAAAGAAATGGCCGGTGCAATTAATTCCAGCCCTAAATTCCAAATTTTCTAACCCACTCCCCCGATACACTTTCAGGGTTATTCAAAGAGAATCGAAAAGTCACTACACGTTCGGTGACGTTTCGTTCTCTTCAATCTGGTGCGATTTGGCGATCCCATTTCGGCGACCCTGCTGTGTATTCAGCAAGCACCACAGGGCCGTCGTAGTTTAGGGAAAAGCTGCCGCAAACCCGCCGAATATTCACTGCAAAACCCGGCGAACGCACACCGAAACACGCAAAAACATCTGGATTAACCCTGCCGAACACGCCGGAGGAACCTGAGCAGCCGCCGATCACAGCGCAGAGCAGCCGCCGGAAAAACCCGACACCGCAGACGAATGGAGTGAAGAAAAAAAAAACACAGTACGCTTGACTGTTTGAAAAGTGAAACGCTGTTTGCAAACAAACTATTGAGCGAAAATGTCTGAAATTTACATATAAGATCCAATGAATGATAATAAAAAGGTCTGTTACAGAAAAAAGAAAAAACGCTTTTAAAAAACAAACGGAATTTTTTTCCGCAAAAAAAATCCTGAAAAATGCCTATAATCTATAAATAAAGAGAATTTTTACTTCAGAGTATTATAATCAACGGTTTATTAGATATTGAATTAAAACGGGAATATTTTTAACATTGAAGCCTATGGGATTCTCCTGAATAAACCTGCCGAATGAAACCACTGAACAGCAGGACAATTCGGCACATTTTCTCAGCTGGTTTGTGTTCTCTGAATAGACGAAGCATTGCTTCTCTATGGGGATTTCACTGCCCTCGAACAGGCACCGTATGTGCAGGCAATTCGGCAAAAGTTACCAGGAAAGGGTTAATGATCTTAACATGTACAGCTTGGAAAAAAGACGAGACAGAGGAGATATGATAGAAACATTTAAATACGTAAAGGGAATCCACAAGGTAGAGGAAGGGAGTATATTTAAATGGAAACAAAGTAGCAAAACAAGAGGACATAGTCTTAGATTAGAGGGGCAAAGGTTTAAAAGTAACATCAGGAAGCATTATTTTACTGAGAGGGTGGTGGATACATGGAACAGTCTTCCAGTAGAAGTGGTAGAGGCCAAAACAGTAATTGAATTTAAGCAGGCATGGGATAGGCATAAGGCTATCCTAAACAAAAGATAAATCCAGGTAAAGTATCCATGTAATTGGGCAGACTAGATGGGCCGAAAGGGTCTTATCTGCCGACATTTTTCTATGTTTCTATGTTTCTATTGTGAGCATGTATAATAAAATGTTTTTTTTACCCTTTTGTAAGAATTTGGGGCTGATTGCTAGTGTTGCGTTGCCCCTCCCGAGAGTAATGGGGGTTGGGCGTGCAACATCTAGTGGGTTATTCAGAGAGCACCGAAATGTCACTGACATTTTGATGCTCTCTCGTTCCCCCGCACTTCTCTGCACTTCGTGGAATCAAATTTCCTCACCCTGCAGTGTATTCAGCATTCACCACAGGCTCCCCATAGTGCAGGGAAAACCTGCTGCAAACCCGTTGCAAGCCTGCCGAACACCCTCCGAAAACCTGCTGGAGCCACCACAAAAAACACGCAAAACAAATCGGAAAAAGCTGGCAAGCCACCGATCGCAGTGCAGACTAACCGCTGGAAAAAGCCGACAAGCTGAAGAACGGGGTAAAGAAAAAATACGCTGAAAGTGTCAAAATTTAAACACTGTTGTTTGCAAAAAAAACTACTGAACGAAAGAGCCTGGAATTTACATATAAGAACCTATGAATGATACTGCAGATTAAAATAATAAACGGTTTATTAGATTTTGGATAAAAACAGGAATATTTTTAACATTGCAGCTTATGGGATTCGCCTGAATAAACCTGTCGAATGAAACCACCGAACAGCAGGACATTTCGCCAACTTTTCTCTGCTGTTCGGTGTTCTCTGAATAGATTAACCATTGCTTCTCTATGGGGGATTTCATTACCCTCAAACAAGCCCCGTACTGGCTGTCAGTTCGCCAAAATTTGGCGAACTGCCTGCTCTCTGAATAGTCGAATGGCCCCGAAATGTCACCGTAAAGTGAAATTCCCTGTTCGGTGACATTTCGGGGCCAGATCTCTGAATAACCCCTCTAGTTTCTGCTGTACCTGTCCCATAAACGTTTGCTTCCCGACACGGATTTTAAGGTGGGATATTTGTGGGTTACTCAAGGTTTTGTCTCGAAGGAGTCAACTACACGTCCATATAATGATTCAACGAAAACCATCTCTAGCCTGGAAAACCTCTTTAACTGTTCCTGGGAGAACATGGCGGGGGTAACGCGTAAACCTAACTGGGACAGAGATCAAAGAGTGAACATTCCTTTGGTTTCTGTTGTGATTGTTCCGTGTTTGAAAACTCTTTATACATAACTGTGACACATTCTCCCTTCATCAAGTTGTTTATAGAGTTGATGAGCACCTCTGGTTTGAAGGCTAATTAGGAAAGCATTCGGGTTCCAGTGGTATGTTGGCCCATGGTAGTCCCAAAATTCCAGACGGTGGAGAGCGAGGTGAACTCATATACTGGACTCCTGACATACATAACGACAAGTCTGAAATTATCAAATATGTCCTATCCTGGTGATGATACAATTAAAGTTCTTGATATCTATCCTTCTGCTCTCAAGTCTCAAGCTGAGCGTCCCCAAAAACAACAAAAAGGCATGGGAGGCCTTATATTTAATAAAGGTAGCCATCATTGTCCTTAGGACTGTGGCTCAGACTCTCTAAAAGAGCCCTAGTCAGTATAGGAGATGCTAAGTACAGTAAGGCTGCGCAAGCTGCGAGGCGCAATTTCACCCGACTGTAGCATCAGGATCGGAATATCGATGCTAGATGTTAAATTTACTAATCCTAGCGCCAACGATTACATATCGAGACGTCACATTAGCACCAACTGTGGAATAGAGCCCCTAGAGGGCTAGGTTGGAGAACCCCCTACTCTACATCAAGCACAGTGCATTGGAAATGACTTACAACAGAGCTTGACGAAGCCAGTGGCCAAAGTAGTCATGGACTCCTAGAATTCTACCTCTGTTTCCTTATTCACTGTACAAATCTACATCAAGAACTTTAGATGTTAATGGCTCCACTGGAAAAGGGCCCCTGGGTCTTTATACCGGTTTCTAAGTTTGGTATAAATATGTCAAGTCATGACATGACAGCACCACCCAATGTAGTTAAACATAAGGAGCTTCAAGTATTTAGGCAAGTGCTAATTGAAAGCTCAAAAACACAATCAGATGGTACAAAAAGAAGTAGGAGAACACAGTATCCCATACTAGAGTCCATTCACAAGAAGAAAAGGACATATTTTAGATAAATACCGGTTTTGTTAATCCTTTTTCCAGGGGAAAAAAAAAACACGAAACGAGAAGAAAAATTATGCCCTAACACTACCAAAACCCTACTAGAGACAGAACGGAATGAATTGTGAGAACTAGTTCAACCGGGGGGGGGGGGGATCTAACGATCTGTAGACATGATCAGATAAGGCTTAGATTACTGGGTGTTTGGACAACAAAACATAACATATACATTGAGTACGGTTTGACATGCATGAAGACTTCAAAGTATTTAATCTTTCCCTGAGCTGTAAGCTATTATGATCAATCCCCACCACCCACCCCTTCTCCTGCCCCATTGCGTCTAGTCCTCAGTTTTCACAATGTTCCTTACGGTGTGATAGAATTTTATAAATAAAATTAATAGTAGCTGACTTGCAATTAGACGCTTTTATGTACAATGGCGTAGACGCTTTTATGTACAATGGCGACCATGCCCTGGACCATCCAGATATTGATGTGTTAAGGGTTTTTTTCCCCCTGTAAATCCTCTTCCATCCAGTTCCAGAAACTAGTAGAGAAACGTGGGATCAAACAACAGCTGGAGAGCTGGACAACCCTGGCTGTCGTGCTGTTTACATTTCAAACGGAAGGATTTAGGAGGCCCCTGAGGTATCATTATGTTCACAAAACCATGGTACTGTTAAAGGTATTTTGTGAACGGAAGTCAGGTATCGCTAGAGTTAGGTGGAAGACAGAACTGTAGCAGGTTATGAGGTTATAGTTTGTGTTAGGAAGTAGGATTCAGGGGGGATTATGGTCAAGGGGAACTTTGAGTTAGTGTTGGAAGTTCCCATAGTGAAACTTGAAGTTTGTGTTGTTTTTTTTCGGATTAAGTGTAACCTACGGTTAGTGGTGGAGGGATGTTAGACTTAAAAGGAACATAGGGTTAGCATTGGACATCCGTAGGTTAAGGGGAACTAAACGTCAGTATTCGGCAGTCTCAGGGTTATGGTGAAATTAGACTTGGTGTTGGATGTTCTTTGGGTTTGGGGTGTATGTAGGGTTAAGGGGACCTAATAGTGTTGGAGGTGTTAGGGTTATTAGGCCAGAGAGTTAGTGTTGGTCGGCCTTAGGGTTATAGAGAAATTAGAGTTATTGTTCAAAGTTCTTTGGGGTAAGAGTAAACGTAAGGTTAGTGATGGGGGGTCTTAGGGTTAGCTGACAATGTCGGGGACTATCAGGGTTAAAAGGAACCTAGGGTTATCGTTAAAAAAATTTTAAGAACTACAGTCAGGAATCACTTAGGTCAGGTGGAAAAGACAGTACTGCTTTTAAATATTGGGGCTTCTGGTTTGTGTTTGGAAGTGGTATTCACAAGGCTTTGGGTCAAGGGGAACCTGAAGAACTAACTTCTTGAGGGGTCCATCCAAGGCATAATGAGTACTCCATGCTAGTGTTGGGGAATATTAGGGTTACGGGGAAATAAATGTTAGCATTTGGTTAGTTTGCAACCTGAGGGTATTGTTGAGGGGTCTAAGAGTTAGTCGGTGCTCAGTGTTGGTGTTGGGGAGTATCAGGGTCAAAAGGAGAAGAGGGTTAGTGTTGTGGGTCAATGGCCTAAGGCAATTGTCAGCAACTCTGGCCCTCCAGATGTTTTGGAACGGGTTTCCCCATGAAGCTCAAGCAATCCAATAATTATTAGATTATTAAGGTCCCATTTGGACTTTAGGAATAGTGTTCGGGGATCCTAGGGCTATTATAAACTGAAAGTTAGCGTAAGGGGTTCTTTGGGCTATGGGCAACTGGGAAAATCAGGGTATCTTGACAAAGTCTAGTATTAGATGGGGTTAAGGAGAGGAGAACTGAAGGTTGAGGTGTTGTGGCTTGTATCTATGATACACCAGACTGATGCTGATGTTGGGAGTTACAGCCTTTGACGCCATGAAGGGAGGCCCCTCTTTAATCTTCAGTTAATGTTCCCTTTTACCTTAAGACTCTCTCCTAACCCTGCAACATGAGTACACAACTCTGCAACCCTACTACAACATTAAGCTTTGTTGTCAGTGCTGGATTTCTACCTTCGCTACATTGCGACACACATTTTTCTCGAAATATGGGCTGATTCAATTTCATAGAGTCGATGTTCGAAGAATATAGCTGGTCCTACAAAAAGCTGGCCAGTAATATGGCCAAGAAAGCCTATTTTCGGACAGCAGCATACAGATTTGTGCATTTAAACATGTCTATTAGAAAAATCCGGTGTAAAGACTTCAGTCCCTGCCTGAAAATCCATTTATCAACATTTTTCAGCATATGAATTTTTTTTCAGAAATCGGCATAGTGATAAATTCGAATCGAATCGATACAGAAGAAATTTCCATTGAAGGTATAAATGCGAGATCCGATATTCAAAACAAATTTTCAACGGGCATCGGAATACCGATAAAGCAGAATTTGAATCTCCCGAACTGAATAATGGCCAATAATTGGACGAGAAAGGTGCCGATTTTGGCCATCGGGCCAAGTTAAATCGAGCCCATAGTATTTGGTTAACCTACAAGTTGTTGTCTAACCGTCCCTATGGATGTTCATGAACCAGTGCCGATTCATCATGGTGGCTGATACTCATATAATGCAATTTACACTCCGTTGACTGGATAAATCGGTAGCGTTTGTCCTCCATTTGGGTCCACATCTACACTTTTTTTTTGTTTTGGGGTTCCTCGTAAAGACTAAAGCTTAAAAACTGTCTGTGATTATTGACATGGCATAAGTGATGCATTTTCCATGTCTGCGCAGACCCTAAATTATGAATTGCCCATGCCCATGAAAGCACGTACCGGCCACCCCCCCCCCCCAACATTTTAATAAATTAAGGGATTTCATTTGAAAAATCTGCACTATGTTTTACCAAAGCCATAATAAAACGTCACACATGAATGCCATGTTTTGGGGCAAAAAAGGGGTCCCTGTGCACCAAGTGCTGAGTTGTACTTGTCAGTGTCTGCTTGCCTTATCTCTTAGAGCTATCTTTCCCGACCCTGGACCTCCGGTCCCCCTAACAGGACAGGTTTTAAGGATCACCTTGGGGAAATGCCGACTGAATCCTGCAATCACTGAGCAGCAAATCATATCCCCTGTGCTGTGCTTCATATATCTGCAAACCTGACCTGTTGGAATCATTGCCATAGAGCAGTGGTTTACAACCGCGGTCCTCAGGTCCTCCTAACAGGCCAGGTTTGCAGGATATCTGAAGCACACAGGTGATAATGATTTGCTGGTCGGTGATTGCAGGATTCAGTCTGCATTTCCCCAAGGTGATCCTTAACCCTTTCACTGCTGGGGATGTGTGGGGATTGGGGAACGTCCTCATTGACTCCTAAGGAAAGATAGGGGTGGAGATAAGGGTTCATTTGAACCCCGATATCTCCAGACTGTTTTCAGCTAGCAGGGTCACGTTTGGTATCATTAGAAAGGTCAGAGCATGGCCCTTCCAATGATACCTAACATGGCCGTGTTTAAAGTAAAGATAAAAAAATAACAATAATAATACAAAAAAGAAAAACTTGTTTTTTTTTAAGCCGTGAAATGGCTCAGCAGTGAAGGGGTTAAAATCTGTTAGGGGGACCTGAGGACTGCGGTTGGGAACCACTGTCATAGAGGATTATTCAATAACTGCTGGTGTTTCACCGAAATTGCCAACACCACCGAAAATCGCCGTCGTTACAAATCCGATAAGCAGCAGCATTTCTCAAAAGTGGCAGAAAATCGACTGGAAAAAAGGCCTGATTTCAGCAATTATGTTATTCTCAATTATGTTATTTAAGTGGAATAAAAAAATCAAACGGCCTCAATGATCTGAGTTATTAAGGGAGGAGAAAATAAAAGAAATTGAAACGGGTGTGAAATAAGAATTACCGTAACATCTCTGTATCGATTTTAAATGGAAACACATAAAAGAAACAAAAAACACAAGCAGAAATATAACAACAACAAACAGAAAAGTGCAGGAATCTACCAGCGGCCAGGGGAGTCTTTATCATAGTGCACCATTGAGTTGCGTGCCTGATCCACTAAATGGAAATGTATTCCCCCCCTTCCTTATTCCTCCTGGCAGGCATCTGGCGTCCTGTGAACAGGTCCTTGTTCTAAGGGGGAAAAGGTGCTGAGAGGTGGAATCTTAGCTATGGGAGCTACTTTTATTCCTTCGCAGGATGGTCTGATCCGTAAACGGAATCCAAAGTACACCGGAGCTTCTATTAAATTGGAGTCTGGGGGTTAAAATGATGTTTCTGCTGGCTTAACCCTGAGCTGACGGGGATGGGGAAAGGTCGGGATGGTAAAGGGTTAAGCAGAGGGTGAACTAACCGGCCGCAACCTGGCGACGTTCCTCCTTCTGGCACTGACACAGAGATTTAGGAAAGGTTGGCACCTTACAGGGGCTACTTACCTTGGTACCTGTAAGCCCAGGCCCTCCCGCTGGTCCATCAGGGCCTCTGGCACCCTGAAAAAGAGGAGAGAGGAGAAGCAGGATGAGAAGTGAACAGCAGGTGTCTCCCTAGTGCTGCGTAAAAGCACATTTCTCCATGGCCCAATTCAAAAGCCCCCTTGTCCTGCAATCCTCCTACTAGAAACCATTTGGATTAACCCTCCTCCTACTCCTCTCCCTTCGGCATGTTCGAAGAGAAGCACAAGGGGGGGGGGAAGAGGAGGCCTTCAGGAAAACAAACAGCTGTGTCCTTTTACTCCCATCCTGAGGCCGCCCCGATCCCAGCTTTCCCACTAACTCACAGCTCGGTGCTTGGGATCCATGCAGCGAGATGGAGCGAGCACGGTCTATGGTCCCCGAGCTCTGATAACAGCTCGATTTTTCAGGTGAACACCAGTTAAATAAATTAGTTTTTTGTTTACTTTTTTTTTTAACAATAAGACTGTCGAGTAACAATATTTTACATTTCGCAATAGCGGTGATTTCCACTTTTCCTCGTGCGGCACAGCGGTAAGGGGCGAAAACTCGCCGTTACACACCAGCGGCTTTAATAGGATATAGTTTTATACATATAAAACGAGTAATAAGGGGTTAGATTGCGTTTAAAGTTCTGTTCAATGATACATCTCCCCTTTGTGCCGTTGCCACATTACACCCTTGTTTTGTCTCCTGTTACTCCGACACCTTGCTCCGAATCCTCGCTGAGGACCACTCATCAGACACCGGTGTACACCATGGCACAACAGTTGAAAAATCACAAAGTTATAGAAATGGGAAGATTTTAAGCCAAAATTTCCCAAAATTCCTTTGGGTGGTCAGCCCAGCGAGAGCGTAAGCTTGTTTATCTCTTTTTAGTTGTCTGTCGATTCCTTTTCTGTTTTATATTATGTAATACTTTGAAAATATGCAGATCGTCGAATATATATATATATATATATATATATATTTGTATGTACTTTGCACCATAGTTCTTGCACTCAAAGGGTTACTCACTTCATTTGGCCCTGTGGGGTGGTCCACGTAAGATACAATGTAGCAAATGACTTGTGCCCTGAAGAAAGTTACAATAGTAACTGAAATGTAAAGGTTGGTGACTTTTTCACAATAAATGTGGGATTATAAGAAGTCCCAGGAGTGCGGTTCTATTTTGCTACATTATATATACAGTATATACATATATACTTATTTGGGTTGTGATGGAGGGCAAAAAATTAGATAAAAAGCCTCCACACTGTAATTAATAAACTTTATTATTGCAGAAGCCATTGCATATCACAGAAATTCAAAGAACTGCATCCCAGAGATCCTGTGCTACATTCCCCATATGCAGCACAGAACTCTGGGTAAGACATGCAAATTACATTTGTCTCACTTTTTTGCATCCTGGGTCTGTTTTCACACAGAACCCTTCAATCAATGCCACACCATGATAGATGTTTTTTTTTTTTTTTTAGCAGACATCAGGTTTATGCAACTGGTCAAAGCCACTCCTGGAAAGCGCTGTCTCGGGTTTATTGGACCTTCATCAGCAGGAGCTAGGCGAGACCAGGGCTCAAAATGTTGTGTCATAGAAACCTAGCCTGAACAATGCGTTACTCGGTTCTAATGATTGCACTTATTATTCCAAAAGGTCATGCCTCTCATTAGTTGCTGTTATTGGTCACGGTTTCCCCCACCTAATTCTGTCCCTGCACTCATGAACCTATCCCTCTTTCTGGTTCACCTTTTTCTACCTCAGTCCTGTACTTACAATCTTAAAATGCACCTCTAAACCATTTCATGCACTCCTAATGCTGGTCCTGCACCCCCAGACCTGCCACTTCACTCCTAATCATGTCTCTATATCCCTAAACCTCTCCCTATTCCTCCAATTCTATCATTAACCCCTAAACCTGCTCTTATTCTATTTCGGTATTTACAATCTTCAGTCTGCACCTCTACACTGTCGCTCATTCTTGTGTGTGAACTCAAAACATTTGCCATCAAATCTGTTCACGGCTCACCCTTGTCCCTGCACCCTTACTCCTAACACTGCCCCTACACATCTAAACCTGTTCCGCTATGGCTGTCCTTGCTCCCCTATATCTGTCCATTTCCCCTCATCCTTCCTGTCCTTGCTCCCCTATATCTGTCCATTTCCCCTCATCCTGTCCATGCTCCCCTAATCCTGGCTGTTTCCCCTCACCCGGTCTGTGCTCCCCTAATCCTGGCTGTTTCCCCTCACCCTGTCTGTGCTCCCCTAATCCTGGCCGTTTCCCCTCACCCTGTCTCTGCTCCCCTAATCCTGTCTGTTTCCCCTCAGCCTGTTCCTGCTCCCCTAATCCGGTTTCCCCTCAGTCTAACCCTGCTCCCCTAATCCTGTCTGGTTCCCCGCAGCCTGTTCCTGCTCCCCTAATCCTGTTTCCCCTCAGCCTGTCTGTGCTCCCCTAATCCTGTTTCCTCTCAGCCTAGCTGTGCTCCCCTAATCCTGTGTCCCCTCAGCCTAACCCTGCTCCCCTAATCCTGTCTGTTTCCCCTCAGCCTAACCCTGCTCCCCTAATCCTGTTTCTCCTCAGCCTGTTCATGCTCCCCTAATCCTGTCTGTTTCCCCTTGCCCCTGCTCCCCTAATCCTGTTTTCCCTCAGCCTGTCTGTGCTCCCCTAATCCGGTTTCCCCTCAGCCTAGCCGTGCTCCCCTAATCCTGTGTCCTCAGCCTTACCCTGCTCCCCTAATCCTGTCTGTTTGCCCTCAGCCTGTTCCTGCTCCCCTAATCCTGTTTCTCCTCAGCCTGTTCATGCTCCCCTAATCCTGTTTCTCCTCAGCCTGTTCATGCTCCCCTAATCCTGTCCGTTTCCCCTTGGCCTGCCCCTGCTCCCCTAATCCTGTCTGTTTCCCCTCAGCCAGTTCCTGCTTCCCTAATCCTGTTTCCCCTCAGCCAGTTCCTGCTTCCCTAATCCTGTTTCCCCTCAGCCTAGCCTTGCTCCCCTAATCCTGTGTCCCCTCAGCCTAACCCTGCTCCCCTAATCCTGTCTGTTTCCCCTTGGCCTGCCCCTGCTCCCCTGTTGCTGTCCTGTTTGTACATAGAAAGCTTCCTGCTTGCTCTTTCACTGAATCTCCTTACAGCTGCAGAATAGCGCCGTTGTTGCCAAGTGGGCACACTGGGTATTGCATGTCAGGACACTCTGACGTAAAAAAGAACACACAGATTAACAAAATTTGCCAGGGATTAACTATCCCTCGTCCCAGGCGAGTAGACTAGTGAATTTTTTGAGCTCTACATATATAGCACATTCTCCAAAATTCCTGGTTTAATGAACAGACTGAAGGGGCCATCAAAACGGTCCAAATGCTTCATTTAACAAATTTTCAGCCCCAATACCACCGCACAAACACATCTACGATGACAGGATGAAGACAGAATAAACTAATAAGAATCTTCAAGATAAAACGAACATTCTTAATATTTCTTTGCAAGAATTCTATGGGGAACCCATCCCTTACTTTACAAAGGACAGAAAAGTTATCCTTTCAGCAAACTGTAATCATGTAGGTTTTCTAAGCATATGACTTAGCAGTAAAAAATAAATATATATATATTTAGCATATTATTATTATTAACATCTGATAAGGAAGCTTGAGGCTCTATCACTTCCGTCAAGCTAACACTAGCGTCAGCATTAGCGCTAGCTTAAAGGGACACTCTAGGAAACATGACCACCTAAGCTATTTTAGGTGGTCATGATGCCCAGAGTATGCCGCCCCCTGTCCCCCCTCCCTCCGCTCAGCGGTTCAGCTCAAAAAGCTGAAAACAGCTGAGAGAGGCGGAGGACTTTACTCCGCCCTCCCAGCTGTCAGTCAGCAGAGCGGGAATCATATTTCCCGCTTCTGCCGACTTTTGTCGAGTAGGAGACGTCATCGCGCTTTCAACGCGATGACGTCTCCAACTCGCCGCAGTAGCTGGCGGCTCCCTCTGAGGGTTAGTGTTGCGCGCATCCTCTTGCGTGCAACACTAATCCTCAGAGGGAGCCGGGAGGAAGCCTGCCGATTGGCTGGCTTACGTGAGAGGCGAGCATGCGTGCTTCTCACGTAAACCAGAAGCCAAGACGCAGCAAGAAGGACGGGAGCCGTTGAGGAGGGAGGTGAGTATATAAAAAAAAAAAGACGCCGCTGGAAACCAGAGGATTTTAAGGTAAGTATTACAGTTACAAAAAAAAAAAAAAAATCTAAAGTTTTATTAAGGGAATAGGGATAGGTTAGGATAAAAAAACGGGGGGTGATTTTTTGAGTAGAGTGTTCCTTTAAAGGAGGTCATAGCACTGCGGCCAGATCGCCTTTGAATCGCTAACAGATTTTTTAACCCGTTAGCAGTCGCTAATTTGCGATTCGTAGCACGAGTTTACTGTACTTTGCGCTCCATATACCTAACATGGAGAGCGCAAAGTGAAAGCACAGATTTACTAGCGTTACGATCACTTGGTCCTAACGCTGGTTACTAACGAAAAAGTAACCACCAGCTCAGAGGTGCAGGTAATGGATTGCGCTCCAGCAGAATCCGTTACCTGCAGCTCAAAAACCCCCCAAAAAAATAACAAACTCACCTCTCATCCCACAGAGAGAACGGTGCCCTGATCCGCTGCTTCTGGCCGCCAGGAGCAGAGGGAGACTGGGGGAAGAACGTCCCCTGTCTCCCTCCGCGATCACTCCACCGACCAGTAGGATCTCACGAGAGGCGAAATCCTGCTGGTCATGTGACCCAGCAGCACGATCCTCCATGGAGTCCTATGGACACCATGGAGGGGATGCTGGGGACGGCCCTGAAGCTCTGCCCCCAGCATCCGCGAGCTTAGCAATCGCTAAGGGACAGGCTGCCGGACTCAGCGCCTGCCCCGCGATCTGCTGGGGAAACCGGGACGCAAAGGGGAAGTTAGCAAACGCAGATTTTTACCCCTTAGCATCCCGGTTTTAGCTCAGGGCGCGCGATAGTACTCTCAGTGGGGTTATTCATTAATCGCCATGGTTGAAATCACATTAAAGTTCATTGATCCAGAAATGGGGATTGAAACCACGGCAAGCAAAGCTTCCTCATTGAAACATTGCCTGCCGGTGTTTGGAGGTCCCTCTCTGCATCACTGACGTTTACCACGGTTTCAAAATCCGCAAAAAAAAAAATAACCCCCCCCCCCTCAGGTATCTTGAACTGGGCTAAGGTGTAAAGTGCTGTCACCAGGTTGAGTTTGAAGAATGCAGCTTTATTACCTCGGCGCGAGAATGAAAAACGAGCTACTTCTGATATTAATGCACGCCAGTGCTACGTGGGAAGTCTCTTTAAATTGCGAGATTTGCCACGATTTGTCATCTTTAGAGGAAGCGGCCGCGTATTTTTTGAATTAACGTTGAGGGTTTTTGCATAGCATCCTGTGTTTCCATTGGAACTGGGGTGGGGGGCTGTCTAACTTGTCAATGTCGCTTACCGCTTTCATTGATCAACTGAAAAGAGTTATTCACTCTGATGCCGGGTAGAGCTCATACATGAAGGACAGAAAGATAATTAATTACATAATTGGCGAAGTAAAACATTTTGCTGCCTGAGGGGGAAGCCAGAGTAATACGTTACAGAACATCTTATGGAATATGTTGATGACGTTTATCTTACCGAGAAGAGACTGAAGAAGGGAGTTGATATTGCTACACTACTAGGATTTCTTAAAGGATCCCTAACGTCTTTTTAGAAATGTGTATGTATATACACTCATTTAACCCTTTCGCTGCTGAGCCATTTCCCACCTCTGTGCTGAGTTCATTTTTACCGCTTTCGCTCATCATGTTTAAACGCGATTTGAAGTCACGTTTTATTATACAACCCAGACATATTATATATATATCGTTCTTTCCGGCAGACTCGGCAGATTCGTAATATATCATTATTATATGTATACGTCATGTCCTGCCTGAATATTATAACAAAAAATGCAATAAAAATTGAATTTACAATCATGTATACATTGTGTAAAGTGTTTTTTTTTTCACATTTTATCATGCGGTTATATTTTCTATGGGGTGCGCTCGATAAAAAAATTAGAAATGGGGAGTCGTTAAATTTGTTTTGGGGGAAATTACGTGTTTTTTAGAAAACGCCCCCATAGAAAAAATCGTTAGTGCAGCATCATCTTTCACATTATAAATGGAATGAGAACAATATTGCTGAATTAATAAACCCAAAAAAAAACAGTTCTTATTTTTTTTTAAATTTTTTTAATTTTATTTTTAAAATTTTGTTTTTACATTTTACATGGTCATGTTTGGTATCATTGGAAAGGCCATGCTCTGGCCGTTCCAAGGATACCAAACATTAACCCCTAGCTGCCACGGATCAGGAGATAGGGGGTTCATTTGGCGCTGAATCGTGATCCAGCCCTCTAAGAGTTAAAGACAGCCGCCGCTTGGAAGGGCAGGCTGTGCCCTTCCAAATGGTGCCTGCCTTTAACTTGTGGCCCGCAGGGATGGGGAGGGAGAGGTCCGAAGGACCTCCCCCTCCCCTACAGGCACCTTCCCCGCAATGGCGTGGGGGGTGCGTGTAATAGACGTCATCCTGCCGGAGCGATGACGTCTATCGTGCCCGCCTGAGTCCCGGAGGCTGGGCTGATATCGAGGATGTCAGCCCGCACCGGGGGGACGCTGGAATCCTGGCTGATCGCCGCTGCAAAGTGAGGACGCATTGAGCGCATCCTCCGCAGCAAAGTGGACATGCGGCAGGACGCGCTGTGCGCCTCCTCCGCATGGAAAGGGTTAAGTTATGGTGGAGGGCAAAAAGTGAGATTAAAAGCCTCCACACAGCAAATAATCAAGTTCATAATTGTGGAAGACATTTACACATCCCAGCAATTTAGAGAGCTGCTTTACTGAGCTCATGTGCTACATTCCCCATATGCAGCAAGGAACTCTGGGAAGGACATGCAAATGAAGTTGCAATTTCCCACTTTTTTGCATCCTGGATCAGAACCCTCCTTGACAGCGCAATGCCATACTACATGGCCTTTTTTTTTAGCAAAGGTCAGGTTATGCAACAAGTCACAGTCACTCCTGGACAGCTGTTTTGGGCTTATCATGCCCTCATCAGCAGGAGATAGGCCATGACTTGTTGCTATTTGATGCTTAACCCGTAGGGCAAATAAATACATATTTTAAGTAATGGCGGAGGGCAAAAAGTGAGATTAAAAGCCTCATACATAGCAAATAATCAAGTTCATAACTGTGGAAGACATTTACATATCCTATATACAGTTGTGTTCAAAGTTATTCAACCCCCAATGCTGTAAAGGGTTTTAGGGAATTTAGAGTACATTTGTAATTGTATTCAGAATGAAATCTTACAAGGACTTTTTAAAGAACCATATGCAACTAAAATGACATCAATTGGTTTTGTAATACAGTAGTAAATGTTTCTTTTGTGAATTCTTCATTGACACAATTATTCAACCCCTTGAAGACTACCACTCTGAAGAACAGAGGTTCATTCAAGTGTTTTCAATCAGGTATTGAAAACACCTGTGGATGTCACGGAGCAGCAATAAAGCATAATAAGCACCAATTAGGCAGCTTTAAAATGACTGTGATACTCAGCTCCTTCTAGACATTTACTGGTGTGGTTACAAACATGGTGAAGTCAAGAGAATGGTCCAGGAAGACAAGAGAAGAGGTGATTACTCTTCACAGGAAGGGCAATGGCTATAAGAAGATTGCAAAGATGTTAAACATACCAAGAGAGACCATAGGAAGCATCATTCGCAAATTCAAGGCAAAGGGCACTGTTGAAACGCTACCTGGTCGTGGCAGAAAGAAGATGCTGACTTCGACTGCTGTGCGCTACCTGAAGCGTAGAGTGGAGAAAAGTCCCCGTGTGACTGCTGAGGAACTGAGAAAAGATTTGTCAGATGTGGGTACTGAAGTTTCAGCTCAGACAATACGGCGCACACTGCGTAATGAAGGCCTCCATGCCAGAACTCCCAGGCGCACCCCCTTGCTGTCTCCAAAGAATAAGAAGAGTCGACTGCAGTATGCCAAAAGTCATGTGGACAAACCACAGAAGTTTTGGGATAGTGTTCTGTGGACTGATGAAACAAAATTAGAACTGTTTGGGCCCATGGATCAACGCTATGTTTGGAGGAGGAAGAACAAGGCCTATGAAGAAAAGAACACCTTGCCTATTGTGAAGCATGGCGGGGGGGGGTCAATCATGCTTTGGGGCTGTTTTGCTTCTGCAGGTACAGGGAAGCTTCAGCGTGTGCAAGGTACCATGAATTCTCTTCAGTACCAGGAGATATTGGATGACAATGTGATGCAGTCCGTCACAAACCTGAGGCTTGGGAGACGTTTGACCTTTCAACAGGACAATGATCCCAAGCATACCTCCAAGTCCACTAGAGCATGGTTGCAGATTAAAGGCTGGAACATTTTGGAGTGGCCATCGCAGTCACCTGACTTAAATCCGATTGAGAACCTCTGGTGGGACTTAAAGAAAGCAGTTGCAGTGCGCAAGCCTAAGAATGTGACTGAACTGGAGGCTTTTGCCCATGACGAATGGGCGAAGATACCCGTAGATCGCTGCAAGACACTTGTGTCAAGCTATGCTTCACGTTTAAAAGCTGTTATAACTGTAAAAGGATGTTGTAATAAGTACTAAGATTGAATGTCACTTGGGGGTTGAATAAAACTGATAATGATGTGAGCACAGAAAAGACATTTGTGGTTATTTCATTATAAATGTTATGTTATATTTGTCTGACCTACACGTGCCTCTTTGATTTAATTGTAAGCAAGATGACTGAATGATCAAAATCAATGTCAAACTGGCCAAAACACTCAATTTCAGTGGGGGTTGAATAATTTTGAACACAACTGTATACATATAATGTAGAAGATCTGGACACACTGGGGGTCTTCATTAAATATGCAACCTTTATTTTAAATCATAAAAAACTCTGACGTTTTCGGCTCATGCGCGAGCCTTTTTCAAGAAACGTCTCTTGAAAACAGCTCTTGCATGAGCCTAAACATTGGAGTTTTTTTATGGATTAAATTAAAGGTTACGGGCCCTATTACATTCTTTACGCATACGTTTGCGCCCGTGCAATGTCAGCGCAACAAACGCATGTATACGTCTACCGCGGGTGAACCTGCGTGAACGCTGCGCGAGCTTACTGTACTTCGCACGTCCTATACTTAACATTGTGAGCGCAAATGCGTTTGTGCGCTGGTACGCGTATGGTATAACAATCTATGCGCAGTTTGTAACACACTGCCTTTGCGCGCATAATTTTAGCAACTCCTGAAAGCTGGTGTTAATGGCAAATACTATCAACCTGCCGAAACCAAATACACCAGCCCAAAAAAAAATACGCAGCAAAGTATAGTTACACATTCTACACATACCAAACCAATAAATTTGAGAGGTTGTGCGTGTTTTTTTATTGATGCAGCATATATGCGCAGATTGACTTTTACAGGTGCAAAAACTGAACGTGAGACAATTGTGCTTCTTAATTCTGATTGGCTGAATCGCGTGAAACAAAAACAGTCCGCACACTGATTTCTGCACGCAACGTTGCTGCGCGCACGTTTTTGCGCATCCGTTTTACACGCGTTATTGTTTGACGGATGAAAAAATGTGCGAGGATTGTAATACCAGCTTTGATTTGCGCGCTTTAACATTTAACGCTTCTCGGAAAAATTCACGCGTTGCACGTGCGTTTTTGCGTGAAGAATGTAATAGGGCCCTACATATTTTATGTAGACCCTTAGTGTGTCCAAATCTTCTTCAATATAAATACACATAGGACTTTATGCACCATGGTAGAATTTTTCATGGATGGTAGAGTGGAGTGGAGTGCCTTTTCCCGGTAAATATAAATATATCTCAATGAAGCTCCGCAACACAGAGATTTCGTAAAGGCTCAAATATACTTTACTTAGTCAATGTTTCAGTCCAAACTGGACTTTTATCAAGTCCGGTTTAGACTGAAGCATTGACTGGATAAACCATATTTGAGCATTTAACAAATGTCTTTGTTACGGAGCATCGTTGATGGATATGAATGTATGACTGGGCTTCAGCACCCGATTGAGGAACCTTTGATAGTGAAGACTTGCGGTGATCGTGGTTCTTTTTTATATAGCTATTTATATATTAGACACAGGTGTAACTCACACGTATCTTCTCCTTCAATTAGGCTGCCTAAAAAATAATACAGGGAAAATTCATGCACCTAACTCAAACCTTTGTTTCATTTTGAAGAATCTTTGGGCTAAATTACAATCTTCACGCAAACGTTTGCGCCGGCGCAAAAAAACATTAACGCGAGGGGTAAAACCATTTGCACCTAATCCCGTATTACATAGTCAGCGCAACAACCGCGCGCAATCGTCTACCGCGGGTGAACCTGCGCGAACCCTGCGCGAGCTTACAGTACTTCGCGCTTCCTATACTTAACATTATGAATACAGTTTTTCCTCCCTTGCGCCCACGTTTTAACGCAAAGATTGTAATAGAGCCCTTTGTATTCTTTATTGGTGTCAAAGCTAAATTACATTTGCAATCAAAGCTGGTTTCCGATTGGAGCAGCAAAAGCTGAGGATTCATGGTATTTTCGACCCAAAAGGGATGGCTAGAAGGACTTGGGTAACGTAACAAATATGGCCAAGAGGTTTACTAGTAAAATGCAGTCATCGTCACTCTTGTCCGTTGGGGGAAAATGGCCTTCACTCTAGTAATGGTTCATATCCCAGTCACCTAGGGCCTTTAGTGTACCAGGTTTCAAAAATTACTTTCATTCCCAAGCTTGATAATGTCCTGAAAACCACTGGCCTATAGGACAACATACAAATGGAAGAGGTTCACCTGCACTCATGGAAATAGCTCGTGACATCTCTTTTTTGGACTTCATCATATCCTTGACTGTTTCATCAATCATCCTTTACTCCTGCTAATAGTTACTCCTTTTCAGCTCATACTCATCACATTTGACCATACCTTATCCACACCCCACCTATGATGTGCAAGCAAAACAACTTTGTACCCAAATTTCAATACTATATAAAAAGGAGTAGGTCCCAAGTTGCGTAACTTGAGATGTTGAGACACTGAGCTATGAGCATGTGGAAGTCAATGGAGGTTATCTTCTGACAGACTTGGGTAAAGCGTTTCGCAAACATCTATATAGGTTTCCAGGGCTAAAGGGGGCCGTAGACAGTCACAACAGAAGCCACAATTTTGGTATTTTACGACCACCAATTTCCAGAGTGCAAAAGTATGTCCATGGTGGATGCTTGGCAGTTGTAGGCCTAATAAGAATCTATTGTAACAAAATTTGTCAGCATATCCTGATCTGAAAAATTGGTAGAAAGTTGTGGAATTGAGTAGCAACCAATGGAAGGTGCTCATTGATTGTGTTGGTTTCCATAGTAATTGTCCACTTTGCATCTCTTTTTTGAACCCAACACTGATAAACCTTCCTCTAAAGACACACAGTTTATTCATTGGTGACATTGCCAGCTAAGATTGATGCCCAGAGAATAGGACAATGAAAAAGTAACAGAGATATTGCCCAATTGCGTCCATTACTTGACGGATGCCCTAGGTGATAAGAATATTATTTTAAAAAAATTCAAGGAAACCCCTTACAAGTATATATGGGTCAAAGGGCACATAGTTCCATAAATAAAATACTGTATAAAAGGTTGGCTGTCAATGATATTGAATAATCCCACAGGGGACATTGAATATGATTTAACAAGTAGTAGTGGAAGTGGAGGGGTTACACAATCCATTCCAGAGACAGCATCTTCTACGCCTTCCCCATTTAGACAGTCCCGGCTGTAAGAGCTTCATGGAAAATATGAGTCTCCGGTGTATACAAGTCTGAAGGATTTACACTTACTGTACATTTCATGATTATATTTTGAGGTCAAGGAGTTTTCTGCAGACCCTTCCACTTCATCTGACGGCTGTAGAGGAGCGAGGAGCCAAACTCCATGTCTTAAGTAGGAAAATGTAAGAGTCTTCCTACCTCATCCTCTCCAGGCTCCAGACATCCAAGCCAACAATGTTCTAGCAGAAAATACGTTTTGTTTTATTAAGAGGGAAGAGGTACTAAACTGGGTAAATGTCGAGGAAAGTTATGGTCTAACTTCAGCAGAACGTGTCCAGCTTTGGATTCTGGGTTTGGAAGTCAGCGGGTTCAGAACGGACCTAGTCTCTTCAGAGGGAAGTCAACATTTAATGACAGGAAGACAACCAGTATACTGTCCAAAGTAAAATTGAAATGATAAACCACTATACGAAGAAAATATGAGATGGCTCTGAAGTAAATTCACCAAATGGAATTAGCAGGGCCGATAATTAAGGAATATTGGCAGAGGAAACCCTAAACCAAGGATGCCAAACTCCGGCCCCACCAATGTTCCTGAGATACAACTTCCATGATTCTCTGGCTATCTATTTCATTCAGTGAATTCTAGGAATTGTAGGCCACCAACATCTGGGCGCAGTGGAGTAGCTAGGGCCATGGTCGCCCAGGGTAGAACAAACCCTCCCTTCCCCCATTATATCACCCCTTCCATCCACTATGGTTCTCTGGTTGTAGTCATCCAACCGGACCCGTCAATCCCTTCCCTGACCTGGGAAAGCACAGTATTGAGTGCCTCAGGCACGCAACAGCGAGGGTGGAGCTTAATGTGGGGAAGTAATGTTGCATCTTCACGTTAATCACCCTCCCGTCAACTCAAGTGAGTGGCAGACAGTGAGTATTCTGTCGAAAACTCTAACCCTGACAGTATGCGTAGCCCACCAGGCTGGAGTGTGACATCTCTGCCCTATCTGCTCCATAAAGCAAGCAAACGAAAAGACAATTATGGCAATCTGTATAAGTCGATCTTCTTTCTGTCCAATAAGATGAGAGTAATAATTAAATACCCCCCATCTTTATAACTATATTAACTCTCAATAAAAGGTTCAAACAATGTATGTTGTGTTTGTTATAGTGCTTTGAGATATTCTGCCAATGAGAACACTTTGCCTACCTGCTCAGATATCATCATTACAAGGTCTTGTATCCTGCAGCATTTTGTTTATGCGGCAGGAGATATGGGATGTGTTTGTGATTTGAAATGATTAAAGGAAAGATTTTGGAATTTAAAGCACGTAAGTGATTGAACCTCTTCAGGATGTGAAAGTCATCGCTACAGTCTTGGAAGGAATCACAGTATAAGAGAACTTTGATGAGGGTCCTGTATGTCAAAAATCCCCAAAAAAGATACTATTGGATACATAGAAAATAGAAATGACTGTTGACGCAGCTTCGGCATTTCCACACAAATTGTAATGAAGGTTGGCAACTTAAAGTGACACTACCACTTACATAAGCTGTAACTAAGATTACTTGTGCATTACAATCACATTTTAAAACACACGCTGCTGTTTTTTAATTTGTTTGAAGTAATTGCGTGTAAAAAGGAAAACTAAAATAGTTTTTTTTATCACCTGTTTCCATTTTGTGGATTTTTTCCATGGTGCAACATTTACCAAAATCTGTGCCAAAGGTTTACGTTGTGTCCGTTGTTTATTTAATCTACAGTATTTAATAGTTAATAAGGTGGAAGAGGGAATGTTTAGATAGATTAGGCGGCAGGACGCTATTGTCCTCCAGGCTACCCGAGATAAGAAATGGCAGCTGAATGAGATAAAACAGAATTTACAAGACTTCTAATCTACCCCCCTGGTGATGTCCTTTGAATACATCCCACACAATACAGTGATGTGAGTCGCTGACTGACCCATTCACTCCATTCTATGGCCAAAGCCACACAGTGAGGAGCAAGTGATGGAAAGATACTGGGGGTGGCAGTTTACAACACAAAAGATCACACAATGGATGCACCCAGTGACACATATAGAGGAAAATATCACACAATGGATGCACCCAGTGACACATATAGAGGAAAATATCACACAATGGATGCACCCAGTGACACATATAGAGGAAAGTATCACACAATGGATGCACCCAGTGACACATATAGAGGAAAATATCACACAATGGATGCACCCAGTGACAGATATAGAGGAAAGTATCACACAATGGATGCACCCAGTGACACATATAGAGGAAAATATCACACAATGGATGCACCCAGTGACACATATTTAGGAAAACATTTCTTAACTAAACATACAAGAGAAAAAAAAGTACATGCAAAAGATCAGAAGCAAAAAAAATGAATAAAATGAGAATCTTTAATTTTTCTGGTGGTAGTGGCCCGCTAAAACTAATATCGAGATAATGTGATTTATCTGCAACATATTATTTAAAGAACCTTTACCTGCATCCCATGAGATCTAGTGTTGTGGAGCTCAGTTACAAATGGATACATATCTTACATTTTTTTGTCTATAGCTGTACAGCTCTGTTATAAGTCTATATACACTGCATTTTACCTTCAGCTTTATTGCCTCGTGTCACATTGTAGTTTTATGGCTGTGGAAATCAGTAGAAAACTACTATATGCAGATTATCACTGTGAATTAAAATTCTTCCTGCACCCCAAGATAAACCATATATGTTGCACATTACTACTGTGAGTTTTATTGCTGTGGAATTCTGTGATACGCTCCTACACACTGCACATTACTGTGAGTTTTATTGCTGTGGAGCTCTGTGATACGCTCACACACACTGCACATTACTGGGAATTTCATTGCTGTGGAGCTCTGTGATACGCTCATACACACACCTTACATTACTGGGAATTTTATTGCTGTGGAGCTCTGTGATACGCTCATACACACACCGTACATAACTGGGAATTTTATTGCTGTGGAACGCTGTGATACGCTCATACACACACCGTACATTACTGGGAATTTTATTGCTGTGGAACTCTGTGATATGCTCATACACACTGCTTTACTCTGAGGTTTAATGCTGTGGAGCTCTGTGATCCAGTTATGCACACTGCCTATTGATGTATTACTGTCAAAGACCTTGTTTGTGAAGTCACCAACACCCTAAATTTTAAGTCAGTTCATACACCTAGACCTAAAAAGATGATTTGAAATGGATTTCCTCATGTTGGAAAACTCCTGCTGTGCGTCTTCATGGTTAGAAGAATTGGCAAAGACTAGGATGTGGCATTTCTGGCCTGGATAGAATCTCGTAAAAGCTGCATCTTTAAAAAGGTGTAATTAAGAAGTAGAGTACAGCTTGCAGCGTGCGTAGAAGAGCGGCTCAGGCTGCAGCACTGACAAAGAGGGAATTCTTCGGCTAGCGGGAGTGGGAGAGAGGAGCAGTCACAGGAAGAGGCTTGCTGAGAAGGTGAGACAAGAAGCTTGGTGTTCAGAGCCCTGTACGCTGTACTCAACCCTGCACACCCAATCATCACACAACCCGTGTGCACACTAAGTCATCTTTCAAGGCTCAGCAAAAACAAACACAGCGTACAACCTTTTTCCTGATGGAAATATCTCCGATCAGGACCAAGGAAGTGTAAGGAATGCTGCCGTGTCAGACAAGTTCTCCATTGTCAAGAACGAAGAGCGAGAGGGTGGGTGGAGGGAGTAAATTGCGGAGAAAAATTTCTTCAATGTATACATTCCCAAAATTTTGCTAGTGAGATTTCCTACCCTGGGACGGCGATGAAATCTGTAGTGTCCCGACACTATGTGGCCCAGATTCCAATGTGTTTGACTACATGGTCCTTGGGTGAGAAAATTCAGATTGTAAGCTTTATGGAACATGGAGGAGGGCAAATATAAGCATCATAGCATTAGATTTCATACACCTAGCTGTAAAATTGCCTTTTCCATGAACATGTAGGCAGACATAAACGACAAGTCCCTCTTCGCTAGTCCACAACAACTCTTAAAGGAACACCCAACCAACGTCTTCATGGTCGTCCGGATGTTGTCGAGCTCTTGTTAATTCTAAAACTACATATACCTATAATAGTTTGGTGCTGTAGTGCTTGAAAAGAACGATGGCCAAAGAACCACTGGGGACTGACCAATCACTGGACAAGAAGGCAACTTCATTGACAAGACAAAACCTAAACAGACTGGAATAAAACATTCCTCCGTCAAGACAAAGCACATATAACCATTTTAATATAAACCAAATTTCATACTTATGTAGAAAAAAGTGTAATTGCACAGTATTCGTTTGTTTGATATGCCAACAACTCCTCGGAAGACGAAAGTTAACTTGATAGTGGGTTTGGGTCGAAATCCCTTCAACCAGGTTCCCTAATGCCAAAATCCCGACGGCCAACTTCCCTACACAGACAACTCCCTGACGGCCAACTTCCCTACACAGACAACTCCCTGACGGCCAACTTCCAGACATTCAAAATCCCAGTGGCTAACAGTAACCCGTAACCCTACTCCCTAACCCCCCTAAACCTAGCCCTAACCCTAACCCCCTAAACCTAGACCTAACTCTATCCCGAACCCCCCTAAACCTAGCCTTAACCACCCTAAACCTAGCCCTAACCTTAACCCCCCTAAACCTAGCCCTAACCCCCTAAACCTAGCCATAACCCCCCTAAACCTAGCCCTAACCCCCTAAACCTAGCCCTAACTCTATCCCGAACCCCCTAAACCTAGTCTTAACCCCCTAAACCTAGCCATTAACCCTAACCCCCCCAAACCTAGCCCTAACCCCCCTAAACCTAGCCCTAACTCCCCTAAACCTAGGGTTAGGGTGTTAGTATTAGGGTTAGCCACTGGGATTATGGATGTCTGGAAATTGGCCGTGTAGGGAAGTTGGGATGTCCGGCACTTGTTCTGTCTGGAAGTTGGCCGTCAGGATCTTGGCATTAGGGAACCTGGCTGTAGGGATTCTGTCCGGCACCCCTTGATAGTATATACTTGACCACAAAGTCTGAAGAAGCTACATGGTTCTCTTGGTGTAGACATGTCGGGAAGGACTCTTAACCCTTTGAGACAAACACAAACAAAGCCACAGGGACTTATTTGACTTGATCGGAGCTGCCGTACACAGAAAGAATAGTATCGGGTATCTGTTCAGTGCTGCTCTGCCCAGAGGGCGGACGGAGAACACCATTATGTTCAACACCCCACACGCAAGCCCAGTCAATGTATATGTCAAAAACTCTAAGCACTGCATTTTAATGAAGAGGTTTTACTTTTAAAATTACCAGGAGAATACCAAAGACGACCCACAACAATCCTAAATCCTCTGGTGGTTCTTCTACCAGGTTTTAGTGTTAAAAGGTCACCACCTGGGACAACCTTTGCCCGGGGACTTCTTTGGCGTTTAAAGGTTTGTTCTAAATATCAGAAAATAGAATGGGCGATGTGTGGACAGAAATATAAAGGCAGCATGGGAGGGTAGAACGTACGGATGCTTGATGGTCATCAAGAAGTAGGCTTGAAGATTCCGAGACTTGAAAAAGCACAACTTCACATCCTCACCTCCTTCACAATCAGATTACAACGAATAATGAGAAACTACAGGGAGATGCAGAATATTCTTTGATGTGGCAAAGAGAAAAAAAAAAAGTACAGGGATCAAAAGGAAGCCGAGTGTATTGGAAATTAAATTATGATGACAATCTCTACACAGGAAAAACTTCTGGCCACTCAAGAAACATAGGCATCGTGATACAAAAACAAATGTGTAGACCGTCTGGATCGCCTCGTTAATTATCTTTCATTGGAATGAACAATGATTGGGCATTGTGATGAGAAAATGGTGTTAAACCTATTTATGTATTAATAATTTCAGGGGACAGACACAATTTAAATTGGATTTCAGATCGTCGAGTCCGATGCCTCCACAAAAGCAATATCTATCAGGTCCTTTAAGAATGGGAAAAATTACACAATAATTAACTTATCCGATTCTTTCAAGATTAATTTATCTATCGGAGCCCGTGTGGGCCAAATTTTTTTTTCTGCAGCTGGCTGTGCTTGACAGCAGTAGCTGAAAAGTCTTGATCTCGGCAACTGAAAAATGCCCGAGGACAGACATTTTATCTTCGTACAGGTGTTTAACTTCTAGATCGTTATTGACATCCTTTTCTACTTAAATGGAACCTGCCATCGAGTCAAAGGTCGGCCTCCAGGGTAACTCTAAGGAAGTCTTAAAAAATAAAATAATAATAATAATTGCGATGCATTTATACACAGGTCAAGCTAGCGAGGCCATTACAGGTATATTTTTGTGGACTCAGCAGGTAAAGGTGGATCAATTAATTCCATTAATGCTCAATGTCACTTTAGAGTCTTCGTCGCTCAAGATAAAATAATACAGGATGATAGCTTTCCCCCAGATATCACTGTACGACATTAACATAGAAAGCAAATCTACACGTATTCATAGCAGCTCTTTCATCTGAGATTTATATTCTCGCCAGCCTTATACTGATGCCTCAAAACATATTAAAGCAGGAAATGAGACCAGCATTTGGGCTTCACATCAGTAATATATGAATGGGACGCCAGTTAATAAACTGCCTCTGTAGTTGGGGCACCAATAATAATGATTTTATTATCTTTTTAACCATTTTGCTAGAGATGCCGCTCTACAGAGAAGACTCAGGGGATGCGCTACACAAACAGTGACCTGATGCAGGTTCAACCTCAACACCATGTCTCTTCTCTGCAACTGGAAAGTATCTACAGTTCTTGCTCCGATCACCTCACCAGCAAATGTACTAGGGCGATCCAACAATATGGATGTGCCTACCTCATACTATATCCCTTATACAGTTACAGTTACAAGTACTTATACAGCGAGGAGAGATTCCGTAGCGCTTTACAATGGGGAAGTACAAACAGGAAACGTACATGATACAAGAAGAAAGGCAACCCTGCCCGTAGGATAACTGTCCTGGTAAGAGAGCACTTTAAACCAAGTGCTCAGGCAGACATCCCCTGAGCCTACAATCTAGGGGACGGGGGTAGTGAAACAAATGGGAGCAGAGGGAACGTGAAACTGGTGGCCAGAAGAATATCGTAGGGATTGCATGGCAAGGACCAGAAGCTTGGGCTGAGTAAGAGTAATTAGAGAGAGAAGTGGAGACAGCTGGAAAGGAGAGCTGAAGTTATGGACTGGGCCTGGGTAGGCGGGTGGGGTAGGACAACAGAGGGAGAGAGGTGGAGGTTAGTCTGTGAGAGTATGCTGTTGAAACAGAAGAATGTTTGGTGAAAATGCTCAGATAGCTAACCATTTATGACGTGGGGGAGGGAGGAGGGAGAAACAGACAGGGTTTTTCTATATAAACTGTAAGCTGCCTTTGAATCAGTATCTCCCAGTCATACTGTATCATCCTTGCTATGTTGGGCCTAAAGATCTGTTGTATATCCACATATATTGCACAGTGATGCGGAACAAGCTGGCACTATAAAGTATAATAATAATTTCAGAAGTATTACTATAAATTATGTTACATTCCTTTAACTATGGAAACTTAATAAAAGGGTTGGTGTTTAATATTTTGGTTTGGCTTGGTCACGAGAAGACCACTAGCTTGTATATTCCCACTTGGGCCAAAACATACCAGCCCTCCCCTGGTAGATCAGCGATAGTAGCAAGAGGTTATAAAAGGAAATAGAGCTTGTCTCAGCTTCCCCTGTTCTCCGTGTATTTGTTTTCGCTGACCTGGTAGTAAGCTGAATTTTATTGTATATCTATTGATTCTCCATAACAGCAAAGTATAGCGGCAGTTGTTATTTCTACCCCTGCGGCAGATGTTTATACGCATTTGATATATTTTCAGCGACAGGCTCAAGGGTTATATTTTCATTTTATACACATTTTCCGGGGAGGTCAACTGAGAAAAACCATAGAAGAAAAAATAAAAGAAGATGAATCATTCCTCAGATGTTTTTCTCATATGAGTCACTATTCATCTTGCCGACTCAGCATATTTGCTTTCCATCCCCAACTCCTGGTCTTCATCGATGACGTCTCCCTCGTCTGGCTTTGTGCTCGTGCCTGAAAACCTGCAACCACAGTCTTATCTGTGGATGCAATTATGGGAATATGGAATAGCATTTTTCCCTTTCTTGTCAAAATGAATCACAGACTTGCACTCTGATTTAGTAAGGGAGATGTAGACTTTCATCTTAAGCCGTTACTCACCAGCCATCGTTCCTTCATTGAAAGAACAGTGGATTTAGCTACACAAGCTTCAGGAACTAAAGCAGGGTGGAAACTATCATGTATTTTCCAGGTACCTGGGGCTCTCCGTACTTTTCACCATTCCTGCCGACTAGGTTGATGTTGTCTAGTGCAGTGTTTCTCAAACCTGTCCTCAGGTCCCTCTAACAGGTCAGGTTTGCAGATATCTGAAGCACAGCACAGGGGATAAGATTTGCTGCTCAGTGATTGCAGGATTCAGTCTACATTTCCCCAAGGTGATCTGCAAAATCTGGCCTGGTTGAGGGTCCCGAGGACAAGTTTGAGAAACACTGGTCTAGTGTAGTTCTCCCAGCATGGATCCCTATTCCAATGTAGGATCGCGTTGCGCTCTGCACCAAGCGATATACAGTGATTATGGGATTTTTTTGGTGGGGTTAAAATCATTGTGTTATGTGATTGTGCTGAAGTGAAATCACATAACACCAGGGTCTGAAAGACATTATTCTTTTCAGTGTAATGTCAGATGCAGATGGAGAACGGACTCGTTGGAATAGCTTGTTCTCCGTCTGCTGGGGCTACATAAGCATCTCCCATAGAAAGTATAGGAAACGCTAACATACAGTAACCTGATGCTGCATCCAAGACGCAAGCTCAGCTGGAATATGTTGTTAAAAAAAGTGCACAGCGCTCGAGACATTTAGTTGAATGGCTCGAGCTCTGTGCTCTGAGGCAACATTTGACTAGGACCTATAGTTTGCAACGATGTGTCCACCAGTGGTCCCTCCTTAGTTTCTGCTAACATCGTCCGTTTAAGCAATAGTCACCCGTAGTTCGCTATACTTTCCACCAAAGTTCTAGTTGTTTAATGTAGTTTTCAGCGTAGGTTTCAACGTCATTTCCACCATAATTGCTGTCATTGTAATTTAGCGTATATTATACAGTAGTTGCCATCACTGTTTCAGTTGAAGTTGTCCAGCATGGTTTTCTACCATTGTTTCCTCCGGAGTTTTTGTGTGAGGTCTATAGCGTTTTCCACTTTAAAATTGCAGAAATACATTATATTGCCAAAAGTATTCGCTCACCTGCCTTGACTCGCATATGAACTTAAGTGACATCCCATTCCTAATCCATAGGGTTCAATATGACGTTGGTCCACCCTTTGCAGCTATAACAGCTTCAACTCTTCTGGGAAGGCTGTCCACAAGGTTTAGGAGTGTGTTTATGGGAATTTTTGACCATTCGTCCAGAAGCGCATTTGTGAGGTCACACACGGATGTTGGACGAGAAGGCCTGGCTCTCAGTCTCCGCTCTAATTCATCCTAAAGGTGTTCTATCGGGTTGAGGTCAGGACTCTGTGCAGGCCAGTCAAGTTCATCCACACCAGACTCTGTCATCCATGTCTTTATGGACCTTGCTTTGTGCACTGATGCACAGTCATGTTGGAAGAGGAAGGGGCGAGCTCCAAACTGTTCCGACAATTGGGAGCATGGAATTGTCCAAAATGTCTCGGTATGCTGAAGCATTCAGAGTTCCTTTCACTGGAACTAAGGGGCCAAGCCCAGCTCCTGAAAAACAACCCCACATCATAATCCCCCCCTCCACCAAACTTTACACTTGGCACAATGCAGTCAGACAAGTACCATTCTCCTGGCAACCGCCAAACCCAGACTCGCCCATCAGATTGCCAGATAGAGAAGCACGATTCGTCACTCCAGAGAACGTGTATCCACTGCTCTAGAGTCCAGTGGCGGCGTGCTTTACACCACTGCATTCGATGCTTTGCATTGCACTTGGTTATGTATGGCTTGGATGCAGCTGCACGGCCACAGAAACCCATTCCATGAAGCTCTCTGCGCACTGTTCTTGAGCTAATCTCGATTGACTCTGCAGAAAGTTGGCGACCTCTTCGCACTATGCACCTCAGCATCCGCTGACCCCGCTCCGTCAGTTTACATGGCCTGCCACTTCATGGCTGAGTTGCTGTCGTTCCCAAACACTTCCATGTTCTTATAATAGGGGCTGACAGTTGACTGTGGAATATTTAGGAGCGAGGAAATTTCACGACTGGATTCGTTGCACAGGTGGCATCCTATCACAGTTCCACGTTGGAATTCACTGAGCTCCTGAGAGCGACCCATTCTTTCACAAATGTTTGTAAAAACAGTCTGCATGCCTAGGTGCTTGATTTTATACGCATGTGGCCATGGAAGTGATTGGAACACCTGATTCTGATTATTTGGATGGGTGAGCGAATACGTTTGGCAATATAGTGTATATTCACTGGTGTTGGAAACACATGACTCTCACGTAATCATTTACAGAATTGATCAAAGCACAGCAAGAGGTGGACACGTAAAGCGATACACTACAACAGCCAAGGTTCCAATGGTCCCAGGGTCATGGTCATCAACCACCAGTGTCTCCTCCAGAGAAACAGAAGGACCGGTCAGTCAAGGCTCGGCATGCAAAGGAGTTTTATTTGAAACTGCAATATTTAGGTCCTACCTACAAGACCTTTCTCTAGTGAACATCTCTTAAAAAATGTCTTGTGTGTAAGTCCGAAACACTACGGTTTCATATTAAAGCACCATTCCCTGCCAAGGCTGGAGTGACCGGTCCTTCTGTTTATCTGGTGGATTTACAGAACTGTTGAGAGTCCCTGTCCTATAGAGGCAACTGATTATCTCTAGGCATCTCAGACGCGCAGGACCATCACTAGGGTCTGGGGGGCTGTCAAACGACTGTGGTCCCCAGGATTCGGTTTAACATGGACGATAGGAATATTGTATATCTATTTTCCATTCATGGACAAAAAATATCACGAAAATAAACCAGATGAGAGGTGGAGATTATCAAGGATTTCCATCACTGCTCTACATGAATCACTTTACTCCACCTCTTTAAGATCAATACACTGAATCATCACCAAAATGTACATGGGATGTGTGTAAATGCAAAAGATATATCGCTTTCTCTTGTACGGGAGGAGGTGATCTTGCTCTGAGAGGGTCTAAGAAGAGTAATGCTTGGTGGAAGGTGGAAGAAGTGATAGCATCATTTGAAACAGAGTGCAGAAATCATGGAAGAGCTAGGTATGGTCAAGTTCGGATTGCAATGAGTGAAAGGTCCTAGGGGTGGACTGACCATTTGGGCACTCGGGAACTGCCCGAGTCCCTGGCCTACCAGGGAGCCCCATGAGGGTCCTCCTAAAGCTTGGTCAGGCCTCCCCTTGAAGCTGGGCCCCTACACCACTTGGATGTGGGAAGGCTTAGCGAGGGGCCCCATGATCTCTAATTGCCCGGGGGCCCAATGAGTTGTCGGTCCGCCCCAGAAAGGTGCTGCTCGTCCGGTCAGCGATTACAGATTTCTCCTCTAACTCACCAGTTAAAACACAAAGCAATTTGTGAATGAATGGAGCCTAGGAAATTTCAATCAGTGAGTAATAAATCCCTGGCTTGTTTGGATTGTGCTTGTCCCATCCAGACACACATACGCTCAAACAACTCTATGCTAACGGCGAGAGCCAAAGTTAACAGCCTGATGCTCACATCGGAACTTTTAGAACCTCTGAAAGCTGGCCGGGGATACAGAGTATCTTCTCCTTGCCCAGGAGGAACACAATGGGTGACCTCAGGAAAACACTCCAGCTGTTTTCGGATACCGAGAAAAGATGGAAGTCAGGGGGCTCCGACTATATAATCCCCTGTTATAAGGGAATATCAATCCCAATTTCAATTAATCTTACACGTCTTAAAAAAGAAAATAATCAGGGTTATTCAAAGAGAATCAAAAAGTCATTGCACGTTCGGCGACTTTTCGTTCTCTTCAATTCCGTACGATTTGGCGATCCCATTTCGGCAACCCTGCGGTGTATTCAGCAAGTACCACAGGGCCGCTGAAATGCAGGGAAAAGTCGACGAAAACCTACGAAAACTCACCGCAAAACGAGGGCGAATGGACACTGAAACCCGCAAAAACATCTGGATTAAACCACCGAAAACACAGGAAAAACCCGAGCAGGAGCCGATCACACGCAGCGCAGCCTCCAGAAAAAGCCGACACCACAGACGAATGAAGTGAATAAATTAGAAAAACAGTTTGCTTGAATGTTTGAAAAGTGAAACGCTGTTTGCAAAGAAACTACTGAGCGAAAATGTCTGAAATTTACATATAAGATCCAATGAATGATAATAAAAAGGGCTGTTACAGAAAAAAGAAGTAAAGTAAAAAAAAAACGAAAAATGCTTAAAATATCCTAAAAAAATCTATAAATAAAGAGACTTTTTACTGCAGAATAATATAATCAATGGTTTATTAGATATTGGATTAAAACGGGAATATTTTTAACATTGAAGCCTATGGGATTCGCCTGAATAAATCTGCCGCACGAAACCACCGAATGGCAGGGCAATTCGGCAACTTTTCACTGCTGGCTTTTGTTCTCTGAATAGACGAAGCATTGCTTCTCTATGGGGATTTCACTGCCCTCGAACCGGCACCGTATGTGCAGGCAATTCGCCAGGATTTGGCGAATTGCCTGCTCTCTGAATAGCCGAATGGCCATGAAAGGTAACCGAACGCTGATTTTCAGCGTTCGGTTCCCTTTCGGCAGCCATTCGGATCTCTTTGAATAAGCCTCTATGAAAAAAAGATACTTCATTGAATTCACAAGTCTATGTGTCTAAGTTACCAGTCTACATTTTATCTTCTTTAGGAAAAGGCACCCCTCCCCCCATTAATCCAACAATTTGTACTTTATCTAGCGTCTCTCAACAGAAGAAAAAATAAGACACCATACAAAATACACAGGAAAATGTATGTCAAATGAGTAAACTGTCTTTGAGTTCTGGCATGGGGCCATCAAGGCTGAAAGAGTAGGCGGAGGGAACAACCGATTGGCCTCACTGTATATTATTATATTAGTTATGTCTCTTGTACTTGATTGTATAAGATATATATATCCAAGCTAAAAGTAGCAAGGGCTGGAGATGCCCTGCTACACTTAACTAGGACACTCTGTATACACACACACACACACACACAAATAAATATATACATACACTCACTGTGCCAAGAAACACAAATCGAAAAAAACCCTAATACATTTCTTCTGCTCTTCTGATTCAAGTCCTTCTTGGCACAATGAGTCTTTGAGAAAGAGGTGCCAAACATAAAAAGGTAATGTTTTTTAATGTCTCGCAAGTAGCCCGAGGGGGGTTTCTGGACGTCTGAATTTTCTCAAGCATGATTGGAATGTGCTTGGAGATCTCCAGCTGTTATGGTGGCCGGGACATTGCATTCTCTGGACCCTGGACGAGACCCTAAAGTCGCTCAAGCCTTGCAGATTCTGCTTCTGATTTCGGTGGAAGCGAGCAATGATACCTGTTACTACAAAACAGACTTGAAGGCCAGAAGGATAGACATGACACCAATCTATTAATCCAACATCCATACAACCCCCCCTCCGCCAACCCCACGGGGCTGTAAAGAGATTGAAGGTAGCAGAAGTTTGTTAAGCTGCTCACCTTGGACCACTTTGCCATAAAATCAAATGGTTTTCATTTTCTAGAAAGAGGTGGTTTTGGGAATATTTCGACAATAGTGGGTCGCTATATTTCAGGCAATATTAGAATTTTTTGGGGGGTTTTGTGAAATAATTTTGAGCCACTGAGAAGTCTGATCATATATACAAATCCACTCAAGGTCATTACAGAGAAACGTATGAAGTTTTGTACATGCGCGAATATTTACATTGATGACCATAGAAGCACCCCATGCACCTAAATACACACACACCTATCTATTAAAAAAAAATACAGTACATTATATTTAAATATTATTAAGAATTGTAGTAAAATATATATTAAAGTTATAGATTAGTAAATTATTTTATTATATTGCAGCATATTAAAATAATTATATTAAAATGCATATATTATGAAATAAAGATTAAAGTAATAATTTTAACAATATATTATATATTATATTATATCCAATTTATAATTAATTATTGCCCCTTCTCCTGCTTACCCTTTGCGCAGACAGGGAGCCAAATCGCTGGTGGACCAGTGGGCAGAGGTGTGCAGAGATGGTGGGTACGTCTTCCTGGTGGTCTGGGTGTTACGGGCCTTATCTCTTCTCGCGCTGGCCTCCTGCAAGTGAGTCCGGCGCCGGCACTCAGATACGTCATCAGATTGCACCGGCACTCAGACTCACTGAGCGATGGAGCGATCGCAGCACATACCGCATTGTTCCAAGACTGAGGGAGTGCAGAGATCCGAGTCCCCGCTGCCTGTGACTATTCTTCAAGGGCACTGGACAGCCGGAACACGAGGTCTTGAGTACCGCGAGGCCTCAGGCCTTTGTATACCTCGAGGACCTATAGCCGACTGGCTGTCAAGTCCAGCGTCCTACCGGGAAAACGCACGGTACGCCCGATGGCCATTCCAGGCCTGCTGATAAGGTTGCACAATGTGGTCGTCACTGTACCAGGACATATACTCTTATTTTTTTTTTACTATTATTGTTATGATCGGTAGTTTCACATTCGACCGATACGATGTTCCTGGCTGTTATGACGGTCCATACTGCATTGGATACTGCCACCTTTTAGTCGTGCTATAATCTTAACAATGCCTTGTGATGTATGGTAGATGACTGTAACACAAGATTTCTAATCTATTTATTGATATGGTTGTACCCTGTCTTTATTTGCTGTGAATAAAGAGAAAAAAAAAATCACAATTGCTGTAAATACAGTGAAATTGGCCTATCCATTTGTAGAAGGAAAATCCAACAACGACAGGTGAAATTCCACCAAGAAATTCCTCCATAAAGAGCACAAACCGCAGTAAAAATAATCAAATGTTGCACCTACAGTGTGCTTTGGTGATCCAGAAAAGTAAAATCCAAAAATGGCGTCAGATGTTCCAGTGAACATTGGTACCACCTTCCATAAAGAGCGTAAACTGCGGCTGGTCTCCATTTAACGTAGTTTGTTAATGCTGGTGAATGTACTTTGTGACTTTAAAGTGGTGATCTCCATAGACCTCCCATACAAACTACGGTGAAAACAGCGCTAGACAACTCGAAGTGAAACACTGGAGGAAACTATGTTGAGATCTATACTAAAATTCTACGGCAGCAACTATGGTGGAAATCCAGTGGAATCTCATATGCGATGTCACAGGGAGGGAAACAGTCCTCGGATGTTATTACAGTATCTAGGGGGTGACATGCATTACAAAATCTACAGAAGCGAAAACTCACTCCCTACCGATGAAGCCACTCAGAAGGTATAGAAGGATTAAAAAAAACATATATATGTAAATAACAATAAAAAAAACATTCAAACTATACCAAATTAAGGCTGTGGGATTGAGGGGGTTAAATAAGCAGTGTAGTACCACTCATCCAGCAGCAGAGGGCAGCACACCGGTATTGTACACATTCAGGTCTTCATCTAGGAGTCCTGAGAATCAGCTGTAGTAGAATAAAGGATAAATCCATTCATCTGCACAAAATGGGCAAAATAAAGTGGAATATTTCGACAATGGTCTTAAAAGATCGTAACGACCAAGACTTGACTGTGAGCACATTTACATATAAAAAATATATATAAACATGTATATTAATTGGAAATTACCAATACCTATAGGTCCTATTCCGTAGTTGACGAAATAACGGAGACGGTAAGCAGGATAATGTGCAGATTTTCTCTTACCGTCTCCACTTTAACGTCACATTCTGGAGAAGGCTCTTTCTTTGTCCCTCGCCCCGGAACGCAACGCAAAGCTCGCTGATACCAGCATCGTCACTTCATGCCTCTGCGAGTATCGGCTTGTCGAGTCCGTAGGACTCCATTGAGTTTTGCGCGTCCAGGCCTCGCGAGATCACGCAGAGCCACGGAGTGATCATGGAGTGAGACTGTTTGTTACCAGTCTCACTCTGCTCCCGGGGGGGAGCAGCGGATCGCGTTGCCCTTTTCACCGCAGGATGACAGGGATTTAATAGGGGGGTAGGACAGTGTGTTATGTGATTGTGCATTTGCAGAATCATTTTACACCAGCTCTTAGTAGTCACCCTGAAATACCTTCTCCCGTGGAAGCGCAAGCTACTTTGGAATAGCCTGCGCTTCCACACGGAGGTTACAATTAACGTCTTCCATAATAAGTATAGGAGACGTTAATGTGCAGTAACCTCGCGCAGGAAAACGGCTGCATCCGAGCCGCAAGCTCAGTTTGCGGCAGGAATGGAATGGCGTTTCCCATCGATTAACTACAGAAGACGCTATGTGTAACATTTCCTGTAGTTAGCTTATTGACAACTAGGGAATATAGCCCTATTATATCAATACAAACATTTCCCATAAGGCTGTGCAAGAAATGGAACTACCATTAACAAGAAAGTGGACTACATAATTCAATATTTAATACCCCAGAGCTCAAAGCCAGTTAATGAACCCATTTATTCTTCAAAGGATGTGGGACAGCACCCTTAGATAACAACAAGGTAAATTCATGGCTTTTATCATTCTTGTATTAAAAAAGAATAACAATAAACTAGATCGAGTTACAATCTGAGGTGACTTTTAAATGTTAAATGTTGCAAAATAATTGTTCGGAGACAACAATGTGGCAATTTAGAACTTGGCCATTAACATTCCGGGTAAATAAACACAGTGGACATCATCAAAACTTGCTGCCAAGTGGGATTTGAACTCGACACAATACTCGGTGAATAAATCTACTAATAATTCTACTCGTTATATATTGTAAGTGGTACGTCTGCCTAAAAATATCAATGACATCCTACCAGGCGCCCCACTTCACAAGGGACTGCCAATCTATGGATCCCCGTTGACTTTGACCCACTTTGTTACCCTGTGTTAGCTATGTTAGAACGCATTGTGGAATTCCACGGCAATTTAGACAGAAAACACAATGTGTTATTTTTACCGGATCAAATGTGTCATTTTCCGTAAATACTTTGTGCTGCTTCTAAGTGACTCACCTAATTACTTAAACAGCCGTCAAAAGGCCAGTGGCCATGAGGATCACTCAGTTAGCCGGCATCCAATGCAGCGTATATAATTTCATGTCTTCTAGACAGACTGACGTCTAAGAAAAAGCTTTGTTGTGGCAATAAAAGTACAGAATCACACTAGGTACACATTCACACAATACGTTTATGATGCCCTGTGTATCCCGCCTTGTAGATGTAAGATGATGTAGAGTTCAGCGTGTTATGTATGACTTAATACGGTCTAAGCCTATCTTTAAAGACACTCTATACTCCAACTCCTACCAATTTCAGGCACCCATCAAACGCGAAGACCTCCTAACCCACTGTGCCTCACCATGGATAACTTTAAAACATATTTTAAGATGCACCAGACCAAGGTCACCACCAAAAATGGTGGCTTCATCAGTCAGATTGATCGACTGTTGGATGGGCTGTCGTGCCAATCCGCAATACCTTTAAATGTGTAGTTTAATACCATTTTTATTGGAGTAGTCCAAAGAAACGTACAGTCGCGATATAGTGGCAGAACGGGAAAGATGACAGCCACTTTCTACATGAACAGTGGGCAGGAAATGAAATAAGAAGGTGTTGGGTCTAAATGGACCCTGTGGAGCAATCGATAATGCTCTGAGAACATACAATATAGAAAACAATAAACTAAAGAAGAGAATGAAAGCAGAACGAAAGACTAACTGTCCTCTACATCACTGCGGAAGTGCAGAATGGCTACAGCAAGGAAAGAAATGGAAAGTGTCAACAGAGAAGAAGATGCGAAAAACAAGGACCCATTCATCATGAACTGAAAGGATCGAGATAGCGACGGAAAACGCAAAAGTAGATTTAAATCGTCTCTCTAATGGGGTTAAATGTGTATCTAAACCTTTTGAGGGTGTAAAATACACATTGCCACAAGAAATTGAAGTCAAAATGACAAGCTCTATTGTGGGGTGATTATTTTTTTTTTTTACTGGACTGTCCAGTTGACCCTACCACCAAAATCTAAAGCACTTCAATCATCAACATGTACAACCCAGTTCATCTATCCTATAGTCTGACGTCTCTCGCTCAGCCTAATTCACCATATTAGCCTGCTTTGAACAGTCCAGTTATGCGTTGTCGCAGCTTTCAATTTTGACATACTGTATATATTGAATGTCAGCCGCCATTTAAAACGCCCCATTTCATCTACGATCAATTTAAAAAGCATACGAGGAGAACACGCTATATCTTGCATGAAATAAACATCAGATGTGACATTGGAGGAGCGTAACCCTCGGGACTCTGTGGTTCTCAGGGATAATACGGAAGGGCAATTCAACAGATGTGCGCAGCTCTTCCACTGCCGACTACCTTAGTGGGTGTCAATAAGACAGCTCAAATCCTCTTTATGGATGAGCCATACAGGTGATCTGAAACAATGAGGGTTTTAAATGAACGCAGACAGATGATTCACTCCTGAATCATGCTCGTGAAAAAAATGGAATTCTGACACCGTACAATGACACAAACGCTTTCCAGACGCTGAGAGTTGGGATTGTCTGTAAAGTTGTCTCACTTACTCAGTGCGAAAAACACACTGTGGCCTCAAAGGTTTCTCGTTATCAAGTTCGGGTAATAAAAATTGAGGTTTCACAGCTGAATATCAATTGGTTGCAAGTACCCTGGCCACAATGAAGAGCTTTAAATAAAAACTCAATAAGCCATGTTCATTATTTTGGAGGCTTTTTCTTGTTTCTCCAAGGGAGAAACTAATCCAGATTCACCAAAGAATGGTCCTAGTGGTGAAAACCCTGTAGACCAGGGGTCAACAACCTTGGCCCTCTGGATGTTTTGGAATGACATCAGTAGGTTTGATGAGACACTTGGAACATGTAGTGAGAAATCACCTGGAGGACAAAGGTTGCTGGTTGTTGACACCTGGTCTACAGGGTCTTTACCCTACAGGACCATTCTTTGGGGAATTTGGAAAGTATTCACCCTTGGGGACTCTAGACTCTGCAAAAAATGGTCCCAGAGGGTGAAAAACCTTCACGGTCCCAGAGATATCAGTGTCCCAACTGTCTTTTACCTAGTAAGGGATATACCAGAGTGCCATTTGTGAAGAGTTGTAACACAAAGCAACAATGGAACTGAGAGGGTACGGCAAAGGTATAATGAGATAAGATAGAGATAGGACAGAGATACAAAAGACAGAGATAAAATAAAGGCTCACTGGGGGTGAGGGGACAAAGGCAAAAGCAGAGGAGAGTCGGGAATATGGCAATATGGTCTGCCAGACTCTTCAGCTCCAGGCCCGTATACCCCATCATCCAGCGCTAACCCAGGACATACTTGAAAACGAGAGAAATCTCAATGTATCCTTCCTGGTAAAATCCTTTATAAATAAATAAACAAGAAAGTGTTATGATTGGACCAAGACTCTCACAAACCTTTTCAGGTGAAGGTTAGTCATACACCGAATATTAACCCCGGGGTAGGCTATCTGTGGCAATCAAAAAGAACAAAAAAGCTGTCCTGCAGCTCCTCAAACAGTGTAAGGATCCCACCTGTGTACCCAAGTCAGGGGGCAATAGCTAGTTCAGAAAATCGAAAAATAGGGACAACCACTGGACCTGCTGATATCGTGGTCTACTGGCAGGCATGTACTGGCCATAGGGACTACAGGGAGATTCCCGGTGGGCCGATGGCTCAGTGGGCCAGTGTGAGTGCTGGTTCACCACGCAGCTTGCAATTCCCTTAATAGGTGAGGTGAGAACTTCCTCACCATCTGTAAAACGCAGTCTGCCACAGTCTCAGATTGGGGCCACAGTGCCGGTGAGAACTGCTGTGCATCCACCTCACCTTAAGATATGGTGCGCACGCAATCTCAGTGCCGCTGCGTTGCTTTACCCAATCGCTCAGCAGAAATTTCAATATCTGTAAAGCAATTGGTTGAGCGATCCGGTTGGTTTATGTACTATTTTTGTGTGTGTTTGCAGATTTAAAGTGGGCCGGTCTGGATGACGTCCAGGGCTGATTTTAAGCCTCAGTCCAGCCCTGTCTACTGGTGTTACCCCTTTAATTCAAGTAAAGGGTCACTCAGTGGACCACCATATAAACAACTCCAGTGGTTGTCTCTTTTTTTCGATTTCATGTCAGGCTAGACAAGAAGTGTCTAAGGTAGGCCTAAATTCAATTCATATGATCTCGAAAAATAAGATACATTACAGTATAAGTAAACATGTCCGCCCACAAGGATAAAAAGGAGTGGGAGCTTTTTAATGTCTGCAAATTGCTACCAGAAATAATGCTGCCTCTGCAAATTTGCCGCCGTCGGAATCCCAGCAACTGCAACGTAATATTGTGTAATGTTTTAAAAAAAATTGGGATCATGGAAAAAAAAAAAAAGAAAACGCAGAGTTGCATGGAGAGAAGATATATTTTTTCCATTAGAACTGGAATCGGTGAAAGGTTTTATTACAAGATTTCTGCTGATTCTGACAGACAGCGCTTTTTTTTCTCCCCTTTCTTTTGGATTTTCCAGTAAAATGTAACGAGTACTACCCTCTGAGTCCATGCCAAACAAAGATTTAGCAACAGTAACAGAAGCAAGGAGACTATTTTTAGGAGAAATGTTAAAATGAGTCACGGAAAGAAACCATCGAGTGTCCAGTTTTCTTAGGCATAGTGATTGAGGAGAGAACATTACAGTTTCTCAGGTTTGTAGGTGCAAAAATACATAGATGTCGATTACATTTGTCCAGGGCAATTATGGGAATTCCCGCAGCACAATGATCTTGGAAACCCACGGATGTCCATGGAAACCACAGGTCAAGGTGATGCCAACTATATATTGGCGTGGGAACCTCATGGCATTGGTGATCCCAGCAATTCATTTGCTACTAAAACTCATGGTGGTCTACGTTATATTTGTAGACAATGAGAAGCCATGTAGACTCCAGCTATACATTCGTTTTTGTAAGCCCATTATAATTCCAGCTACATATTCCTACATCCTAGGAACCCATTATGTTTCGGCCTATGCCCATGAGAATTATTACTCTATGTGTCAACTGGAAACCTACTGCTCTCCCAGCTGTATAGTGACCCAAGAAACCAAACCATGGTTATTCAGCCTCAACATTGGATCACCATGGACTTCAAGGATCAAACTAAACATTGGTCCTGAAACCCACTTGTGAACCGAACTAGGGACTGGTCCTGGATACCCATGGTGAACCAAGCTAAACATTGGTCTCAGGAACTCATGGTGAATTCACATATGCCAGTAATGCACCTTATCTTACTGTAATAAAATAAAAGGTAAAGCGTTGGCTTCCAATGGGTCCCAGGAGAAAAAGTTCTCTTTAATTGTACTGATGCCAGAGGTTTGTCATAGCACCCATCGTCTAGAACACAACGCCATAGTAATTGGCTATTCTGGGGGAATCTGCACTCTTATGGGGCACATTTCTCCTGTTGACGTGCCCTGCTATAGGACTATGAAACTGTCCAGGACACTCACACAAACGTAAACCTTATAAACTCAGTGATTCTCCTAAAGCACGGGTCAGCAACCTTGGCCCTCCAGATGTCTTGGAACTACATTTCTCATGAGACTCAGTCAATCTAATGAGTACCTGAACATCACGGGAGATGTGGTTTCACAACATCTAGAGGGTCATGGTTTCTGACCCCTGTCCTACAGGGATGAATATAGGTTTAAAAGATGAGCAATTATGGATTCTATTGGTTGTCGAAATACAGATTCATCGGAAAATATGGTCATGAGTGTTTTGGTAAAGGAAGCGTCATGGTAGAATGACAGCTTGCCTAATTTACATGTATAATAAATGTCAAAAAAAGAATTAAAAGGAGAAAAACTCCCACTTGCATTAGTTTTACTCTTTCAGAAAGCTATTCCATGGGATTTAGTTATCAATCCTTGTCTCTTTAGCAAAGTAGAGCACAAGTTATCTAAATCAACTGTGTACATTTCCACGATGCTTATCCCCCCCCTTGACAGGGATTTAAATGAATGGGACTGCTTATCTCATTTGAGCAAGAGGTAATGTCAGTCGTCACCTCCATAATGATTTCAAAAGGAAAAAATGCAGGGTCCTACAGAAACAATATGGTTCTGCACATGATGGTGAACATCATCATGGGAAAGGCTGTTAGAACTTTAAGGTTCATATAACGGACAGCCCAACTGCATTAGAACATTGATTAAGTATATCTAAGCATGTGGAAATTGTGATACAGTTGATCTATAGTGAATTGAAATTATGGGCCACATTGATGATCCTACAATACGGAAAAACAAGCTTTGGCAAAATAAGTTTTGGCATTTACATAAAGACCTGGCAAACCCCAAAAGAAAGTTGGCTCCTTTAGGCTAGGGTCAGACGAACGCATTTTTCACGTTGTCCGTGAAAAAGTGCGTTCGAACGAATGGACGTATTTTTTCACGGACTACGCGATAGCGGTCATATGATGCGCATTTTCGTACGTGATTTTGTACGGATCATCAAAACCCTTTCTGCGTCTGGACGTTATGTTGGCCGGACGTGTGCAGCGTCTGACGTCTCCCAATCACGCAAACACGCCGCTATGCGGACGCAGCGCACTCTGTACGTCAGTAGTAGCGGTTTGACGTTCTCAAAAAAATGCGTTCGTTTGCCACTTGCGTTGCGCGGACGAACTTTCGTGCGGCCGTTCGTCGTATGTTCCCCGGCATTGGACGTCATTTGCTGCTAGCACAGCCGTGATTTCGTACGGCTAAACGCACGTTAAAACTGCTTTTGTCTGACCTTAGCCTTAACGTCATGTTTAGAACCCTGTGGATAAAAAATATATTCCCCTTGGGTGCTAGAAACATTTAGATATCGCATAAGGTCTAATTTAACCATATAGCTTCCTTCTATAACAGACCTAACACTGCGATAAAATCGTAAAAACATGAAGAAACTAAGACATAGGTTAAAGGAGAAAAAAAAATGGAAATGCTAAAATCATATAGGATAGTCAATAAAGAAGATCAGCTTTATGAAATCCAAAAGCCACCCAGATACAGACATCTGCTCGATCGTAAAACAAGGCTTAACAACCAGAGGTCTGCATCTCCCATCAGCTTGGCTTTAGGAGATTTGCCTCTCTCTAGATCTCATTACCGAGGTTATAAATTGTCTGACTCTGTTTCATACCCTGGAACGTATATTCACTTCTATTTTTCCTTAATAGAAGCAATGAATGTCTCCTTCCCACATTATAACACATCTGAATCTCCCACTTCGTAAATTGGCCAAAAAGTAGAATCTTGAGGTATGTGTATCCTTAACCCTCTAGGAAATATTCACCACACACAAATACTGCACAGTTCTATATGTTACAGTATATTTGGATCCTCGTTTCCTTGTTCTCCTACAATCTCAACCCAGGAATCCCTCAAAACTTACAGATATGTGCAACGAATACACTACTGATTCAATGACACGTGACCCCACTGACTCTTACTTACGGCTAATATGTACTTCATTCGTTCCACTCAAATCCTCACCTTATACAGAATTTTGGCATAGCTATGAAAGTTAGGAACATTTTCCTCGAACCAAGCAAATTTTAATACACATGTACAACTCTGATCCAACAACCTGGCACTCGGGCAACAAATAGGAAATACATGTCCAGGTCTATTGTCTACTCCACCGTGTCGCTTTACGCCTTCCCTGCCCCTTCCAGACTGTTGACACAGGGCCTAGCTATGTCCAGTACTTAGATCTTAGAAGTCTTAGAACTGGACCACCACTTTTCGAAATCTAACAATGGGCCCTATTACATGACTGATTAAGCCGGAGACCTTCCCAGCCCATACCCCAATAACCTGAATAAAACACAACGCATATATGTCAGTTGGAATGTGCATGGGCCACAGCTTTATTAAACCATATACAACCATCCCTCGCAGTGCTTACGCACAACCCTGCCCTATCGCTCCATGCAATAGGCATTACCAAACCACAAATGAGCTCGTCCCCCGCAAGCGAGGTTCGTCTCCCCCAGGCCTCACCCGATGACGGCTCATACATCCTTTAAGCACTGCTGTCCAGGGAAAACAGCCAATCTTCAGCAGTGACACGATGGGATGAAATCCAAGGGTGGCTGGGCGGGTCTCACCTTGATGCACTTCTCACGTTGGCAGGAACAAGAGGAAGAACCCTGCACCCATCACCAGCATATAAAGTCCAGGTAAGCAACACTGTTGCAAACACACCACCAATAACACCATAGCTTTTCCTTGACTGACAGGCCCATGCATCATCCAGCCCCCCCCCCCTCCTGAGGGGGCCCAGGGATTCTACACCCTTCCAGATCCTTCCTTAACTTACAGGCCCAGGCCATCAGTCATGTCCCCCTTCCTGAAGGTCCAGGGGGTTCTTTCTTAACACAAAAACGCACACTAAACACGTGTTTTTTTGCGCGAAGCGTTAAACGTTAACGCACGAAAAGCACCGCTGGAATTACATTCCTCGCACATCTTTTCATCCGTTGGGAAATTGCTCTCGTAAAACCGATGCGCAAAAATGCGCACAAAGTACCGTTGCGCGCAGGAATCAGTGAGCGCAATGTCCGTCAATTTGTGCGGACTGCGCACAGCAGACGTACGTTCTGATGGAAGATAAGGTAGTGGCCGTCATTTTTGAAGGATCTAGTAATAAACGCGCGCATCGACGTTCTCCGTTGTGATTCCGCAGTTCGGTACGGTCAGGTTGTTATAATTTGCCGTTACCACCAGCTTTTCAAAGACATTAAAATTATGCGCGCAAACGTTGTCTGTTAAATTTTGCGCTAAGATTGTAACACCATGCGCGCACCAGCGCACAAATGCATTTGCACACACAATGTTACGAATAGGATGCACGCACTAAATTGCGCTCGCAAAGGGTTTGCGCAGGGTCACTCGCGTTAGACGTTAACACGCATTTTGTGTGCGAATGTCGTAATACGACGTTCAGCGCAAAGGGTCTTGCCCCTCGCGTTAATGCATTTTTGTGCGCGCACACAATCGTGCGTGAAGAATGTAATAGGGCCCAAAAGCTTTTCTAGAGAGAAGGGCAAAAATGCTAATTTCCGTTAAACCATAAGGTTTTGAAATGGGATTGGTATAGCCATAATCTCATGACAATGTGGATGTATCTCTGGTTGATACAAACTTTCCTTAAATAACATTTTTAGATGTGTCAAGGTTAACCCCTTAAGGACCAACGGTCTTCAAAGTCAATGCATTTATGAGGTAACAGTTCATTGGTCCTTAAGGGGTTAAGTGGTGACCCAACCTGCAGAATCCAGGGAAAGGGAGGAAACCTTGCCTAAATACCGGTTCTTGGATAGACAGATTAAACACAAAAGGTGAATTAGAGAACAATCCACGGTCATGGACAGGAGAAATACACAAAGCCTTAAACAAAGCCAAGGTCAGGGACAGAAAACAGATAGATAACCAGTATCCGATCCAAAAAGGTCCATCCAGAAAAACCAACAGACTGAAGACGTGACACACTGAAGGGAAAAAAACACAACAGGACACTGGCAAAGGGAAGGGAATTCCTTCTAAACCCTGAGTGTGAACCCTAATGGACAGGAGACTAGAAGGGTCAACTAGGAACATCAACCATTGGCCAGAAGATGAGCGGGATGGAACCTCGGGGTCCTGTCCTTAACTGAAAACATAGTAAGAATGCACATATATCGTGTTGGGCAGAAAGTGATGCTCTGGCCAGAAGACATGCAAAACAGGAGCATCCATCGCCACTGGAGAGATAGGAGACTTGACAGAGTGCAGAGAGTTCAACAAATCGCCAGGGTGCGACAAGATTCACGTGATGAAGTCCTGTTAGTGTTATCCTTTGCCATCCTCATGTTAAACTGGTTGATAAAATTATATTTTTTTCTCCAAATGTACAAATTGTAATATTGCCAATCTTTTGGTAATTGGACGACCAATTACACTGTTAGTCCTCTACATTTCTCCCAATCAGGAAAGGTGTAGAACTCCCTTATGTCAAGTTTTGTATCACACGACTTTCACTCATATCGACCAGGTTATTCAGCTCTGATCCTCTACTTCCAGGCCCGGTTTGACTTATTATATGGTATTTAGATCCCTCCATTCAATACCCATATGAAACACTGGCTGATTTTATCATGGGATTAATACTCTAATGCCTGGCATTATGTAGGGGAAACCTCAGAGAGCTCTTAATCTTCCCGATTCAATGTAGCATTGTTCACGAGAAGCTGTCTTTCATGAAAAAGGTATGCAGACGTACCTAGCCGCGGCTAGGAGAGCGTTCCTCTGTGAAAACTGATACGCTTGTAAGTATCCTGGGATACATTGTGTCGTTTTTCTACCTCCGCACGGGTCACAATGTCTTCTAGTCGACAGTTTTCATGGAATCATACACAATACTCCTTTACTGCATCTCTTCGGCCAGTGCTGGATTACCGGCTTGGCCTCTAGCTTGTTTTTCTATTTGTTTTCTTGGAAAATCACATACTCTGGCGCTTGATTTAACGGGACGGTAAGGGACGTAAAAATAGGCTATGAACACGTATTTACATGCAATAAATATCCAGATCGTTACGGGAATAACACAAAAAAAGGCTTCTACGGTTTCCTTTATTTCCTAATGGATCTCTGTCTGTACACCATGGAGAATCCGAGCAGGTGGCTGGTCGGCTGCCAAAGTTAAAGCACGGCAAACGTCTGTAAATTTACTCTTTAATGATCATTACAAGCAAAAGGGAGTCATGCTTACACGCAGCGGGTGAAAAGATACATGTCTGAGATGGGCTTGCCATTCCACAATTTCTCTTTTTTTTTTTTACGCAGCCTTTTAATAGAAGGACTATTTGTTATATCTAGAACGCACGTTCCCACGGGAATAGAACCCGCCATCCCTTCTGTATTTGTCTGTCCGTGTCTTGCCTTTCAGAAGTATTGCACCTGTCTTGTTGATGGTGCCAATTATACCCTCGTACAGCGCTGAAGAACGCGTTGGTGCTGTATAAAGTATAATACTAATAATAATAATGGCGGTTTTACTGTATTTTTTTATGAAGACATGCGTGCTCTTGCACTTCGCTGGCTAGAATGAGATCAAGAAGGGACAACATGTGGCCTGACAGCTGTTTCTGGACTGTACTTTGATGCGGTTTAGGATTCTGAATAGAGTCTGTTGAATGTTTATGGATACATACGTTTGTCAGAAGAACTAGCACAAATACATTTGCATTCACGAGAGCGCCATGGTTTCTTTTCTCGCAGGGTAAATTAAAAACGGCAGACTGTTTTATAATAGAAGGCAGAAGACTGATGACTGTCAAGGTTTACGTACTGGTGTCATGGCCAGTCGGCGGATTAGTCAAATGTAGTAATGTATTGATGTTACAGTGGCTGACAAATACATAAAACAAAGAGATTTCACTGTACACCCTGTGACCGTCTACACCTAATTGTCTTAGGGCTCTATTACATTCCCAATGCAAATCTTAACGCGTGCGGAAAAAAGCATTAACGCGAGGGGCAAAGCCCTTTGGGCTGAACGTCGTATTACAATGTCCGTGCAAAAAAATGTGCGTTAATGTCTACCGCGGGTGAACCTGCGCGAACCCTTTGCGAGCATACCGTACTGCGCGCGTCCTATACTTAACATTGTGAGCGCAAATGCGTTTGTGCGCTGGTACGCGGATGGTATTACAATCTATGCGCAAATTTTAACGTCTAAGGCTAGGGTCAGACTAACGCATTTTTTGCGTTGTCCGTGAAAAAGTGCGTTCGAACGAATGGACGCATTTTTTCACGGAATACGCGATAGCGGTCATACGATGCGCATTTTCGTCCGTGATTTTGTACGGATCATCAATAAAACACTTTTTGTGTCTGGACGTTATGTTGGCCGGACATTAGCAGCATCTGACATCTCCTAATCACGCACACACGCCGCTAGCGGACGCAGCGCACTCTGTACGTCCGTACTAGCGGTTCTACGTTCTTGCAAAAATGCGTTCGTTTGCCACTTGCGTTGCGCTGCCGCACTTTTGTGCGGCCGTTCTTCGTATGCTGCCCGGCATTGGACGTCATTTGTTGCTAGCACGGCCGTGATTTAGTGCTGCTAAACGCACGTTGATACTGCGTTAGTCTGACCCTAGCCTTAATGACATTAAAATTTTGATTTAACGTTTGCACGCATACTTTTAACGTCTTTGAAAAGCTGGTGGTAACGGCAAATCTGAACGTCCTGGCCGAAACCAAATACACCAGCACGAAAATAAAAAATACAGCACAGTACAATTACACATTCTACACATACCCAAACAATAAAATATAGAAGTTGTGCGTGTTTTTATTATTGCTGCAGCATTTAAAGGCAGATTGATTTTGGCAGGCGCAAAAACCTAACTGGAGACAACTGTGGTTCTTAATTCTGATTGGTTGAATCGCGTAAAAAAACAGTCCGCCCACCGATTTCTGCGCGCAACGTTAATGCGCGTGCGTTCTTGCACATCATTTTTAAGCGAGTTTTTTTTTGACTGATAAAAAAATGCGCGCGGATTGTAATACCAGCGTTAATTACGCGCATTAACGTTTAACGCTTTGCGCACAAATTAACGCGATGCGCAAGCTTTTTTGCGCAAAGAATGTAATAGAGCCCTTATTATACAGCCTATTGACCATTTGCTTTTCTTGGTACCTTTGTGTAATAAAATATAAAGGTTATTCACCAAGTACCATAGTTGTTGCAACTACGGTGAACATCCACAGCAGCAACAAATTCAAACGCGGCAGGCAAAGTTGATGCAAACAGCGTTACTGTGGCTCATTTTCCATAAAACAGTGGTATAACAGTGAATAACCTCTGCACCAGGGGTCAGCAACCTTCACCCTCCAGATGTTTTGGAACTACATCTCCCTTGATGCTCAGCCACTCATTAGGTTGACTGAGCCTTGTTGGAAATGTAGTGCCAAGACATCTGGAGGGCCAAGGTTGCCTACCCCTGCTCTACATCAGTGGTGCTTGACCTTGCCCCCCCCCAGGTGTTTGGCAACAACATCTCCCATGGTACTGAGCCAGTCATTAGGTAGACAGAGCAAAGCGGGAAATGTAGTTCCAAAATCCCAGGAGGGCCCAGCTTGACAACCCAAGCTCTACACAGATCAGTGACAATTACATTTATTGCAGACGGCCATTCATAATAGGAAAAAAACATTGAATTATAGGCCAAAGCACTCTTTTACCTCAACAGATTACTTGAAAGGGTGCTGGATCCACCGCTCACTACACGAATTGACTTTCGAAATAATGACATGAAAGATAATAATTCAAAACGGTTTGGTTGTGTGCTATTAATCTGCGTCCTTAATACATCATCCCTGGAGTTACTGATGTCAGCCATGACATATTTAGTAGTAATAGTTGGAAATATAAAGTAACCAGGAGCCAAAGCCACCTTCTCCACCAAAAATGAAGAAAATGAAACTCGCTTGTCAAATGTCCATAACCTTCAAAATAAGCCCCACAATGTTCTGGCTTGGGGTAAATTGTTACATTTTCCACCCGGTCAAATGGAACTTCAAATTCGTATTCCTATTAGTGATTTTATAGTCATTGCAGTAAAGTGATTTGACTGTCATAAATCTGTCAAGAACGTCTTAGTTTTATCTATGTTCTGAGCCAGGTACCTCTTCTTGGCAACTTCCAATCCAATTTTGGTGGAATGCTTTGATCCTATTCTCTAAGTGTGGCTACGAAATGATGGATGTTATCCGAGACTGGGGTTGTTTTCCAGCCGATGACTGGAGGACTGGACGGACATCACAGTGGGTTTAGATTTCACAAGGTAATTACGGCAGATGACAAAATACTGGCAAGAAGTGCCAAGTTCCATTATCGAATTTAAAGTCGTCAAAGGGTGGAGAAATGATAGCAGCGCTAAGGTGAGGCACAGCCTCAGTCACTCTGTATCGGCATAATCTACAATGGACATTCACTCGAATGGGGGACACATTGGTACAGTCTCTATCTTGCAACCTTACCCATGGACAATGACCCAGGGTAAAAGGGGCTTTCTTTCATTCACTCTGTGAATAAGAAACGCCTTATGGTCATACAGTCAAGCGGTCATTCCAGTGAACATTGGCAAACAAAACAGGGGACGCTTAAAACCTTGCTCAAACTAAGACCGTGCATGATGGCATGTTAATACTTCCAAAACACGAGGGCACATACTGACACAGTGGAGAATTTCACACCAGACACACGCTGCTCTAAAGCACTCATGGGTCCATACATACTCTGTACAAATACACCTATGCATTTTTTTTTGAGAAAGGATTTAACCAGAAAGGATACATTGAGATTTCTCTCATTTTCAAGTATGTCCTGGGTGGTGAGTATGTACCGTTGGGTGTCTTGCCCCTTCGACACTTACTGGAGAGGTGCTCTTGCCAGAATCGAACCCATGTCTCCACAGGCTCTCTCCACGTAGAGCAGTGATGTTACCACTACTCCACTCAGCCGGTACTATTCATGTGAGACTTGACAAAGACCCAGGAGGGTCGAAACATTGTTTCTTATCCTGCTGATGGAATAAACCCACATGGTGGTTTTGAACGGAGTGCTGAGTATTGTGGTTTTAATTCATGTGCACATTGACGTTTCAGACAAGTCTACACATACATTCACATAGTTCCATCCAATAGAGCCATGTAAGCCTTCTTTATTGTAAAATATGGGGCTAATTTCTGCTTTTTTGGAAGTAACAAGATGGGACCTTCTATAAAACCTCACTAATTCTCGAGTTCCCTCTGCACAACAGTCTCTTACACCAAGTTGTCTAACACAAATACAACAAATTGTGGAAACATAAGCTCCAATATCTACAGCTATTACAACAACAAAAACTCCTAATCACCGTCAGAAAGTCAGTAACGTGGATGGGAGCAATCCATAAAAATCAGGAGATTACGCTATACAGGAATCAAAAAACGTATGAAACACTATGGTGCAGCATTATCACAAAAAGAAATATATACAGATCTTTAGATCACTCCAATTAAATCGTCTCCTCCCTTGGCGATATTAGATACAAGATATAATAAGATATATAAGCGGTAGCAGCTTATTTAAAGACAGTAACTATCAAGACACATATTATTCTTGAGAAAGTTGTTTTTAACAATGAAACGCGTCGGATGAGTCTGCGCTTTATGTTTCTTTCCTGTAATAAATAACCCCTTGTTTTTAAGTGGTGGAGTACAACCTTTATTGCGGCAGAGATTTTTCTACAGATCCCGCAACAAGCCGTGGAGTCCTGAAGGATGCGCTAAACCTGATCCAATAGTACGCCAGTGTGGAGCGCCCGGTAGTAGGGTAGATGCAATAGTAGCAACAATGCCAGTGCGGAAAGTCCAGGAATGCGGCTGCAGGAGCATTAACCACCGAGACTATTTTATATGCTCATGACTACATACCTCTAGTGAGTGCGATGCAAAAAGAGGGTCAATGTTTTGGTTTTTGCAATCCAACTGTATTACGCTCTGTTGGTTTTATTTGTGTTTTATATCTAGAGACACTCCATATATATCTGTTTACGCTATACACCCTGTGACCGTGTATGTCACTAAAAATATTATTACTGCTGCAATTTCAGGCTCAATTTTTTCATAAGAAAAAATAAGGCAGTCTACCAGTGCATATGGGGAGAATATAGACCTAGGCGTTACATTGTTACATTGTTTCATAGGCCGAAAAAAAGCCGTATGTCAATCGAGTTCAGCTTATCCCTTATCACCTACTGTGGTTGATCCGAAAGAAGGCAAAAAACCCAGTCTGAAGCGCTCGACGAATAGGCAACAAACAGGGGAGAAATTCCTTCTTGAACCCAGATGGCGTCAGATTTCTCCTCGGATCAAGCAGCCATTATCACATAAAACATTATAACCCTTAATATTCTGTTTATTCAGGAAGTCTTCCAGCCGTTGTTGAAAAGTCTGTACAGACTCAGACCCAACCACCTCAACAGGCAGAGAATTCAACAGCATCCATTCCCCCAGAGCACCCGGCAGGTCACTGGATCCACTGTAAACTACCCAGGCTGGCCAACCATACAATTCAAACCTCATTCTATAAACAGCCTGTAGCCTTGGCCACCCATAGGTTTTGGAACTATATGTCCTATAATGCGTTGCCCTTCATTAGGTTGGCTCTGCCTCATGGGAAATGTAGTTCCCAAACATCTGGAGGGGCCAAGGTTGCTGACCCCTGCTTTAAAGCATGGCTACAGGAGCCAATGGAAAGAACATCAGTACCAACCATGGTGATCAGGAACAGGACACTAAGGTAAACCATGAAATGCAAGCATTACAATTTTACCACTAGAACAGAGGATACAAATGTATTTATTTGTCCCAACACAGGGTATAATGTTATGAGGCATGGAAGAATGGTCATTTTGGTTCCTGAAATTTAGATTTAATTTGTCTTTGATGCCTTGTGACATCGTGTTCCAGAATCGCTCAAACGTCAATACCAGTTGTTGGCAACCTTTGGCCCTCCACATGTTTTTGAAGTACATTTACCATAAGGCTCTGCTAACCTGATGAGTGGCTGAGCATCATGGGAGAAGTAGTTCCCAAATATCTGGGGAGTCAAGGTTGTTGACCCCTGGCTTATACCTTCCTATGTAAAACCAATATAATATGCAGACTGGACGTTCCTATAGCGGGATCTACGTGTGACCATTCTGTCACGGCAGGATCAAAAAGTTTTGATTATCCGGGAAAATGTAGCAAATAATTGCTTCCAGCCACAAAATCGGGTCCAAAAAAATTGTCAGATGCGAAAAAAAAAAAGCATTTGCAGACCTGTGGGGAGATTTCCGGCAGCGGATTGTCAGTCCAGGTTCACGACCTGATCTATTCTATCCTTCCGCAAGATCTCGGATTTCATATTTATTTTATTATTTTTTTTCCCTTTCTTGACAGGAAAAACACAGAGAGCGCAAGGATTCTGGACCAAAAAAAAAAATGCCAAAAATGTGACATTTTAATGCAAGAAAATACAGCTTGTGCTCTTTAAAACGGAGAGTGCAAGGAAGCGTCTGCCAGAACCAAGCCATATACCGTCACCGATAATCTCATATCGTATCGGAGGTGTATGGAGATTCACTTACCCTCCGGCCTTTCGGGCCCCTCACACCTGGAGCCCCTCGAGATCCTGGCAAACCCTACAAGAGGGATAGAGAAGACTATAAAGGAAGGTATGTAGACGTATCTCAGCATCACCCATTAATTCAGCTGCCCCGCGGATTACACTAATGCAATATAGTGCTTAAATACACAATAAATCCCCGTCACCCTTAGATGGTCTTAACCAATTAGAATACCAGGATTTACAACAAGTTTATCCTTTCTGATCCTGTAAATGGAATAATATAACTGATAATGGTGGTTAATCTTAGCCTTAAGGTTTGCTGGGGCATCAGGAAAACTATAGGTTTCGGAACATTTTGAGTGCATAGGGTTAGATCATCTTTGGTATAAACGCAACACAAGCTACACCAAATAATGTAAGATCAATAACAACCTGGGACTTACCGGTGCTCCTGGAGGGCCTGGCGGACCCACTGGTCCCGGATTACCAGGGTGGCCCTGCAAATATAAAGAAGAAGGCTATGGTACATACTTTTAATAAGTCACAATTCATCACATACAAAGCAATAATGGACTATATGTAGCGCACGTAGGGCAGGTAAAGGTTTTTTTTGGGTGGGGGCACAACTAAACGATCCATCACTCAAATGCTACATAAATATATGACTGAAAAATAAATAATAAAGATATTTAAAGAAAGCCCTCCTGACTGGTTAACTGTACAAAGAAAGGATGGGGCACTCCAGCCTTTTCTCCTAGAGCAGGTTTATGGGAAGTGCATCTGGAAACAACGTTTCGGCTCCTCACGAGGCTTTTCTGTTTGTCATTTTGGGTCCATTTCAGTTAATATGATATTTTGGCGTTTATATTCGAATTATTCTATTCAGCGTTTAGTAGACAGATAGTTTTTTAATCATAAAGTTAGACTACGACAATGGCATAAGTTACATTATGATAACGATTGACCGATGAAGCTGATGGCGAAACGGCGAAACGCGTCTCAGAGACGAAACTATTTATTTGATGCTGAATTTGTTGGAATATTTGCTTTTTATTATTTATATTAATAATTAGATTTTGCTGTATACTGAGTCCTGGGATTGTAACCTAGACATACTAAAGAAGAACCTAGGATCCATTTGAAGGCTGGGAGTTGCTGGGAAAGCCTCAACGGCATATTCCTTAAAGGGATACTCCAGGCAATATGACCACCTCAGCTTTTTAAGGTGGTCATATTGCCTGAAGTATCCCATTTTTTTCCCCAGCCTTCTATCTTTTCCCGATCGGCTGATATTGCTGAGAGAAGCGATGGACTTTACTCCGCCCTCCCAGCTGTCAATCAGCCGATCGGGTTTCAAGGTCCCCGCATTTGGAACTCTCGGCAAAGCTGGGATGTCATCGCGCTAGAAGCGCGATGACGTCCCACCACTCCGGCAGAGTCGCGGGAACGCGCAGGAGAAGGAGTCGGAGCCGCTGCCTCCTCCTCCTTCTCCTCCGCCAAAGAGTTTTTAGACAAGCAGGCGGGGTGAACTTCAGCTCACCTCACCGCTCGTGAACGTGCGCTGCTCCGCGCATGCGCGGTTGAATGAGCAGGATTCCGGAAGGAAGCCTGCTGATTGGCTGGTTATGTGATAGGCGCGCATGCGCGCTTTGCACGTAAACCTGTAGCCAAGTTCCAAGTTTCCACGACGGGAGCGGAAGAGGAGGGAGGTGAGTAAAAAAAAAAAACGCCGTTGGAAAAGTGTCGTTTTTAGGGTAAGTATTACATTAAAAATATATATATATATATATATACTGAATGACTAGTTAGGGCAATAGCTTTAATATAATGTAAAAAAGGGGGGGGTGATTTTCAGACTGGAGTGTTCCTTTAAGAGCTAAGATACAAGCTCTCTATATTGTAAGTACCCCATAGGGGACATACTGGGTCAGTGCTGCCTCGTACTACACTATCAGGGTTATTCAAAGAGATTCGAAAAGTCACTGCACGTTCGGTGACTTTTCGTTCCCCGCACTTCAGGGCGATTTGGCGATCCTAGCTTGCCGACCCTGCGGTGTATTCAGCAAGCACTGCAGGGCCCCCGTAGTGCTTAACCCCGCTGAACACGCCGGAGAAACCCAACTAGCCGGCGAACCCAGTGCACAGCAGCTGCCAGAAAAAGACGACACGCAGACGAACGAGGTGAAAAAAAACTAAACAGTATACTTGAAAGTTTGAAAATTGAATCGCTGTTTGGAAAAAAAGTACTGAACGAAAATGTCTGGAATTTACATATAAGATCCAATGAATGATAATAAAAAGTTCTGTTACAGAAAAAAACGGAAAAAAAAGTTTGACAAAAAAATCCCCAAAAATGCCTAAAAGATCCTAAAAAAATCTAAAAATAAAGGGACTTTTTACTGCAGAATAAAATAATAAACAGTTTATTAGATATTGAATTAAAACTGGAATATTTTTAACATTGAAACCTATGGGATTCTCCTGAATAAACCTGCCGAATGAAACCACTGAACAGCAGGGCATTTCGGCAACTTTCCCCAGCTGTTGATCCTCTATGGGGGAAGTTTACTGCCCTCGAACAGGCACCGTACGTGCAAGCAATTCGCCAGAATTTGGCAAACTGCCTGCTCTCTGAATAGCCGAATGGCCAGGAAATGTAGCCGTATGCTGAATTTCAGTGTCCAGATACATATCGGGGCCAGATCGACTCTTTGAATAACCCTGAATGTGTTGTTTTTTTTTTCTGGTTAAATTACAGTCCATGACGAATATTTAATATTTGATGTCATAAGATACATTGGGTCATGGAAGAATCAATGTGTGGAAGAGCCCCAGCTCCAAGAAAGGATGGTATGCAAAACTTTAATTTTTAAACTGGCTATAGAGATGATTTTAATATATGAAAGAACGCCCTGGAGGAGGATATATTGAGTGTCTATGTATGATAATGAATCAGGTGTAGAGCGGCGTTCTAATTAGGCAAAATAAGCAGTTGAACACGGCCTCACTCTCACTGGGGCTGCACTTGATGGTGGGATTTGTGTGGAATATAAATATGCACATGGCGTACATATTCATAATGATATTCCACACAAATACACTCCAACATTCACATACTCCTCCAAGTAAGAAAACCATGTGAGTCTTCTTAATTACAATTTATTGGGTTCATTTTTCTGTTTTCCCATAACATGTGGGGACTCGAGTTTGATCTTTGCCTATTGGCCTCGCTACCTCTAGTGCTGCCTCCGACTGTAAGTGTTCATTCTGAAGCCAACATCCGGCTGAATATAAATCCTTAAAAATCTGGAAAAAAAACACGACAAACTATGGGGGTTATTAAGAGAGCACCATAATGTCGCCGACATTTCGGTGCTCTCTCGTTCCCCACACTTCCCTGCACTTCGGGGAATCAAAGTTCCCCACCCTGCGGTGAATTCAGAATTCATCGCACGGTCCCCGGAGTGCAGGGAAAACCCAACGCAAATCTGCCGAAAACCCACCGAAAACCACTGCAAAAAACACGCCGATACACGTCAGAAAAAGTCAACAAGCCGACGAACGGGGTAAAAACCCCCAAAAAACAAAAAAACTACTGAACAAAAATGTCTGAAATTAACATATAAGATCCTATGAATAATAATGAAAAGGTCTGTTACAGAAAAAAGAAAAAGCACTTTAAAAAAAAATATGGAAAAAAAATTTCCGTTGACTGAATGCTTGCTTGAACCTACAGCCAATCTGTATTGCGAAGTGTAACGTATACGAACCATGAACACATTAGCGCTGCGGAATACGCTGGCGCTTAATAAAGATTATTATTAATAATAATAATTAGGAATACAGCCAAAACCTTACTCAATGGTCCTCCAGGGGTAACCAGCCTTACGAAAAATTCTAGTCATGATAAGTAGGAAATCCAAGCAGTCCTTGTGGGCAGCAGCCTCATAAATAAAGTGAAATGTTGCCCACAAAGAGTGCCTGGTTTTCCTCCTTCTATTGACATGATCGGCATTGAGAGGCATCGGTTGATTGGTAATGCACAGAGAAGGCCCGGAAGGCTGTCGAGCAGAGCTGATCGACAGCCTGCCGGGCTGAAGAAAGCCCTCCAATTCGGAAGGTCGAACCAGTCCATTGGGACACACGATGGGAGGGAACATGCTGGCCGCCATAACCATGGACTGTATTTAAAATGGTTATGATGGCCAGAGTGTCCCTTCAAGATGCATCTTGCTCACGCACACATCTAGTGACACTTAACAGCCGTCAGGCAGGGGAACCTTAGACAAAACAGGCTGGAAGGGGAGCACAACATATCTGTAATCTAAATTATTATCTGTATAAATTATTATCTGTAATCTAAAATTATTACAGGAAGCAAAGAAGACATAGTCTTAGATTAGAGGGGCAAAGGTTTAAAAGTAACATCAGGAAGCATTATTTTACTGAGAGGGTGGTGGATACATGGAACAGCCTTCCAGTTGAAGTGGTAGAGGCCAAAACAGTAATTGAATTTAAGCAGGCATGGGATAGGCATAAGGCTATCCTAAACAAAAGCTAAATCCAGGTAAAGTATCCATGTAATTGGGCCGAAAGGTTCTTATCTGCCGACATTTTCTATGTTTCTAAGTATCAAACATACACTGAACTACTACAGGGTTATTCAAAGAGATCCGAATTGGGGCCGAAAGGTAACCGAACGCTGAACGAAATTCAGCGTTCGGTTACCTTTCCTGGCCATTAGGCTATTCAGAGAGCAGGCAGTTTGCCAAATCCTGGCGAATTGCCTGCGCATATGGTGCCTGTTCGGTGCCTGTTCGATGGCAGTGAAATCCCCATAGAGAAGCAATGTTTCGTCTAATCAGAGAACACGAACCAGCAGTGAAAGTTGCCGAATTGCCCTGCCATTCGGTGGTTTCATTCGACAGGTTTATTCAGGCGAATCCCATAGGCTTCAATGTTAAAAATATTCCAGTTTTAACTCAATATCTAATAAACCGTTTATTATTTTATTCTGCAGTAAAAAGTCTCTTTATTTTTAGATTTTTTTTAAGATCTTTTAGGCATTTTTCAGCGAAATTTTTTTCAGTTTTTTTTTAAATCGTTTTTTCTGTAACAGCCCTTTTTATTATCATTCATTGGATCTTATATGTAAATTCCAGACATTTTCGTTCTGTAGTTTCTTTGCAAACAGCGTTTCACTTTTCAAACATTCAAGCGTACGTTTTTTTTCTTTGTTCGCTCCATTCGTCTGCGGTATCGGGTTTTTCCGGCGGCTGCTCTGCGCTGTGATCGGCGGCTGCTCGGGTTTCTCTGGCGTGTTCGGCGGGGTTAATCCAGATGCTTTTCCGGGTTTTGGTGTGCGTTCGCCGGGTTTTGCGGTGAGTGTTCGCCGGGTTTTGCGGTGAGTGTTCGTCGGGTTTGCGGCGGCTTTTCCCTGCACTACGACGGCCCTGTGGTGCTTGCTGAATACACCGCAGGGTCGCCGAAATGGGACCGCCGAATTGCACCAAATTCAAGAGAACGAAAAGTCACCGAACGTGCGGTGACTTTTTGATTCTCTTTGAATAACCTTGATAATAACTTAGAAACCTACCCTAAAAATGTGCCTACCATGGTTGAGAGGTAGAAAAAGAACGGTCGAAGGTGTGAGCAGACCACAGATTTACAATTTCTAGGGTAGACGCCCTCCCAAAAGAAAGCCAACGAGGGTACCCCTATTATGTAAGACACCCCTGAAAAGGTACGTCACGTCACGCGCAGGAAAGAGAGGTCATAATTTAGGCTAGGGTCAGACTAACGCATTTTTCGCGTTGTCTGTGAAAAAGTGCGTTCGAACGAATGGACGCATTTTTTCACGGAATACGCGATAGCGGTCATACGATGCGCCTTTTCGTCCGTGATTTTGTACGGATCATCAATAAAACACTTTGTGTCTGGACGTTATGTAGGCCGGACATTAGCAGCGTCTGACGTCTCCCAATCACGCACACACGCCTCTAGCGGACGCAGCGCACTCTGTACGTCCGTACTAGCGGTTTGACGTTCTAGAAAAAATGCGTTCGTTTGCCACTTGCGTTGCGCGGACGAACGTTCGTGCGGCCGTACTTCGTGTGTTCCCCGGCATTGGACGTCATTTGCTGCTAGCACGGCCGTGATTTCGTGCGTCTAAACGCACGTTAAAACTGCTTTCGTCTGACCTTAGCCTTAATGTGTCTTAACTACAAAAAATGATAAAAATCAGTCAGATCAGAAAAGCTCCAGGCATAAAGAGGGGGCGAGGGACGAGTCTATTGCAAATTCCTTACAGCACTTCCATTGTAAGAAAGGTGTTGCCCGTGCGTTGCCATCAGCCGCCCAAATTGAATTATTTCTGGGATGACATGGGCTTTTGATGGAAAAGTAAAGAAGTCGTTTCACAAAATGGACATATTCAGTGCATCTATTTAGCAGGACCGCACCTTTTTTACATTTTTTTTTTTTTTTTTAGGGAGCTGTTAAATACACCCTGTGGCTCATCCAAGACTTTTAAAAAACGAGAGGGTTTTCTTTTTTTAAAGGGATCTTTTCAGTGGAGGCCTTGTGCATGCAGGAAATACCTGGTACAAATTCACATAAACAGGCTGGGCGGAGGGGGGGGGGGGTGGGAGGAAAAAAAAAAAAACAGGGTAATTATGGTAAACAGAACTCCCTGTAATTCTCCAACAGAGCAGACGTCAGTGAACACAGGTATCCAACCGCACTAGAAAAATACACTCCCCTAATGAAAACAGGGAAACCTAAACAGACGGAGCAAGTCCTATCCAAACACACACACACACACACAGGAGCTCTCTCTGAAGGGTAATTTAATCAAACACGTGGCTATCCGGCAGAGGAGACGGCAGGCCAGTAATCGGAATTAGCAAAACAGAAATAGGTGTTTACAGGATGCTTAATACACCGATGGCCAAGGGAAAAAGGCAGTAAAGGCCCGCGGGAGCAACATGGCCGCTAACATTCTCCTTCCTGGAATTGAAGAAGGATTAAAAGCTTTACACCACAAAAACAGCAGGAGGATGCGTTATTGCTCCACCAGCAGCGCTTTAAAGCTCTTGTAAAGAGTCCGACGGAGGTCTAAGCCTATATAAACTGTGTGGAGAGAGATCGGGCAAATATGGCTGCTTTTGAAGGAGAACGGTGAACATGCAAGCAACGGTCCATCGGAATGCAGGGGTATCATTGGGAACAGGTGTGGGGTATGTCAGGGCAATCTCTAAACTAGGAAGTAGGAAAAAAACGTAGGGACTTCAGCAAAGAGAGGTTGTTGTTAGAGATGATGCTTGGACCAGTCCAAGACTGGGATCGCCAATAACCGGAAACGCCAATAACCGGAATTGTCAATAAAAAACGGATTGATGAGACATTTAAATGAATAAACGTACTATTTTATTTGACATATTGCATATTACTACTGCCCTTGAAAAAGTCTTTGATTAGACGAAACGCGTTGGGCTTTTATTGTTGGATATTTATTTTGGAATAAAAGTTTTTATTCATTTAAATTTCTCATCATTCCGTTTTTTGACAGTTCCGGTTATTGGAATTTACGGTTATTGGCGATCCCAGTCTTGGACTGGTCCAAGCATCATCTCTAACAACAACCTCTCTTTGCTGAAGTCCCTACGTTTTTTTCTATTTCTGTGTGGACCTACGGACCATCTCCTGGGAAACACTTCAGCATTCTAAAGATAAGTAAATAACGCCTCTCCTATCACCAATTGTTTGTTTTCTCTAAACTAGGAAGGACTGAGGTTAGTACTACAGGTTGATTGACCATTATCCGAAATCTGAGATGTTCCAAAACTTTCTTGAGCACTCAAAAGACACCGAAAGTGGAAAATTACACCCGTGACCTCATTTGACGAAGGACAAAATTATTGGAAATATTGTGTAAAATGCCCTTCAGGCTGTGTGTGTATAGGGTGTATAAGATACATAAATGAATTTCATGTCCAGACTTAGGTCCCATCCCAAAGGAATCTCAGTATTATAAATCGAATACTCCAAAATGTAAAAAATTCCAAATTCAAAAACACTTCTGGTCCTGAGTATTTCGGTTATGGGATACTCAACCTGTAGTGACATGCCTTGTTGGCAATGTTGGCATTATGCGTTGTATATACTACATAAAAAGCTACAGTAGAGTAAACCCAGTATTATTTTTATGTGTAATGACCTCTGGTTTCCCTGAATATGATTTTTAGTAATGTAGCAGAAAGGAAAGGACTCTTAACTCCAACACATATTATGTACTTACTAAACAAATGCCAGTAGGCTTTACTGCATCAATATAAGGGTAGAATGCCATGTGAGCTCCAACTGTAGTAAGAATGAGTAGCAGATAAGGATACCACCCACTGCCTGTTCCTGGGTGTGCAGTCAAGGGCTCCCTAACCTCCCATGTACAGTATAAGTAAAAAGTAGACACACAAGACTAGGCTTTGAAGTGTAAAGAATGTTATTCCACCAAGGTGAACCAAGCAACGTTTCGACACACAATGAATCTTTGACAAAGATTCATTCTGGGTCGAAGCGTTGCCTGGTCCGTCTTGGTGGAATAATGTTTTGAACACTTCAAAGTCTGGTGTTGAATGTTCCAAGTTGTAGTAAGAGACGAGTCAAGCTTTTTTAGCACACTATTTTATATTCATACGGATCCTTATAATTAGTCCCGTACTATTAATTTCCAGAAGCCTACTCTTGTATCAGGTGGGTTTGATGGACCATCATAGATTTGAATTTTCCGTACAGAGGTCGGCATATCGTCGTGAGCGTTTTGATGTCTGGCAACCATTGACTGGTAATAACACAAGGTAATCTTCGTATGTGAGGGTCCTGGTGACTCCTCACATTGTTCACCAGCCCTCTCCTATGTTCCTGTCAGGCCACGGCCCTTGCAGGTACGATGTACATGTTGTCCTTGAGAATACTTAATATCAACATGGTTGTTAGAGACACTTATAGCTAATACATGCATGGCCTTCACTTGATATGCTGTTCAGCATTCACTTGGCTTTGAAAATTGCTTACACAATCTTCCTAGGCCTCTTTTCTACATGTCCGCCACGGTGCATTTATATGATAATGAAACGTACGAAGATGACCTTGAAAAACCTTATGATCTGACTAAAAGGGTAACATACCATTGCACTCAAGGGCCACTGTCTTGTGCAAGTAACAAAATGGCTGACACAAAGATGGCTTATGCTTAAAAACCCATTCCTTACCAATGATCCCTTTTCTCCTGGTGGTCCTGGTCCCCCGGTCATTCCACGATCACCCTATATATTGATCAGAAGTAGAATAAAATTCAGAGATAAGAGAAATTGAATGTAAAAAAAAGGATTATCGATGACAATTATCCACAGAGAAAACTTTTGGGGAAAATGAGATATACATGTGGTTAATTCCATGACCATCGCATGATGCTATAATCTAGGAATTTATTTATCTAGCTGTCCACCTTCCTACCCAAATTTGGACTTACCTTCTCCCCTGGTATGCCTGGCTCCCCTACGGGCCCAAGAACTCCAATAACTCCCTGCAAAGAAGAAAGAAAGAGAAAGAAGTAAATGTATTTGCTACCTATTTTTCACCAATCCCTCATGGACAATGTACCAGCTATATCGATTCCAGATTCACTGAATCAACAGAAGCTCGGTGAGAAATATGTACATGCATCGCAGCTTTCCGATTTCAGCACAGCCATAACGGAGGTGATTGATAAATACGGAGGCTTCCAGTTCACATTTTAATGCACGACTCAGCACTAGACATGTAGCCAAATGGCTCCAGGAAAATGGAACAGTGTTGCAGACGTTGTTGGCTTTCCATGAATCAAAACGAAAATTCTATGTGTTCATTTGCAAGCGTCCGTAAGAAAAAAAGCCAATATGAAATTCTCACTCTTTTTTTAAAAATAAAACTAAAAAACAATAAGGTCACATTGATCCAATTAGAATCATCTTGGGGTGCTAATTGCCTACATGAAATTGGAAAGCTGAAAGTAAGTGGGTGAGGGAATTTTAGTGGTGGGGGAGAGAAGGTGGAGGAAACTCCACTTTTTTTCCAGAAAGACAAACAAAAAGTGAAAAAAAAAACTAATATTTTCCTTGGCCGAGAGCTTAATGGTTTCTGTCTTGCTAAGGTCTTGTGCAGATTTTGAATGTTACGTGGGATTTGGAAGCCTTGAACTAATGGACAGATATTATATAACTTTTTGGAGAAAGAGATGGCAAGACGTATCCCGGCTCCTTGTTCGCCGGCTATGTAAATTAGTGCTTCCTCTATCAAGTCCTATGGACTCCAGGAGACTATACCAGAGGCAGAGGTACATTGTGCCGCTGCCGGTATCTTTGAGCAGCTCTAAAATATTCCGACTTGAGCCATTAATGCAGCAGGTCGATCCAGATGGAGCCTCCAATAGCAAGCGCTAATAGGTATCGGCTCGCAAACAGGTTATCCATTTGTGAGTGGTTATTATGGAATCAGGCCCAGAATATTCAGGTGCTTAGACTTACTTCACATTACGTCATTGTATTATAGTGACACGAAATAAGTGATTGTACCTGTTCGCCTATCTTTCCAGCTTTTCCAGGGTCTCCTGGCTCTCCCTGGAAAAGAAGAGAAGTTTACCGCTCAGCTTTGTACATGAAAAGGCCTGGTATTGGCACTAAGGCAAAGTGGTAAGTCACAAAGCAAAGAACGGGTGTAAAAATGCAATTATAAGGACAAACTAGTTGAATTTTAATTGTTTTCTAATAACATTTAGTTGTTTTCTGGAATCCAGCTCGACTTTATTGGACTAAAATGTGCAAATCTCTTGCGTTTGTCTGCTATTTCACCACTTAGTGAATGACCCCGTACATCCAGATGTTAAAACTAAACATAGTGGATTTTCTCCATTTTTGTAAAATATATGTCATGTCATTACACTTACACCTTAAGAAAAGCAATCTTCCATTAAAGTAACATAATTATTGAGACAGAACACACGGTCACTGTGCGACTTGGAGGGGGCTGTGCGCTAGCCTCCTGCCCAGAGACTATGGCCCGTGAAAGAGACTATTGAAGAACTGGTGGAACATTTAAATATATTTGGTTTTCACTGTTTTATATATCTGCCAGTAAAATATTTCTGATGTCTGTGTGTTATTCCCTTATAGTGTAGATCTCTGTATTAGTACCTGCTATTGTGTAAATTTTCTCTGTAAGAACTTCCTTTTGTTTCCCCTTCTTTCTCCTTCCCCCATTCTCCATTGTTTGAAGGTCCTGTGTAGCTATCTGATCTGTGATGATGTCTGTTTGATTGTATGCAAATGTGCTGGTCCTTGACTCTATCTGTCCTCTCTGTGAATAAACAGTCAGTTCTATTCTGACCAAGCTTGAAGTCACGGCTCATGATTTGGGGTACCAGGAATGTTCTGCCCTCTGTGCCAAGGAAAGGCTCCAGGTCTACAGCTTCAGCTTATTTCTGGGGGTGCTAGCTAGGCTCTCTACATGCACCGGGCCTTGAGCTTCGGCTAAGGTACTAGAGAAAGGTGTGAGAGTCACGAGGAGAACTGGGTGTCCAGCGAGGAAGCAGCATTTGGCAGATGTGACCCTGTCCGGGCACAGAGATCTGTTACAATTATTATATTGATTCAGCTGATGATTACATAAGAGTCTGCTAATTCTAAAATACAAGCATTATTAATGAGCTGATCAAATACATCTTCATTTCCAAGGATATGTAGGTTGGGAGGTTAAAGGACTGCAAGATTTTGTTATGAATGTCGAATAAAAAGGATTACTAGATTACTAGAGTTTCTTTGCTTATTACCTTATAATATCCAATATTCCCTTATAAAGCTTACGTATCAGTAAATCCTTCCTTTCAGGGCGTCCCCGGGCTTTCCCTTGCTCCGTGGGAGCGGCCATCTTTCACACTTCTTTGGCCACTTGTCCTGCCTCTTCACCCAAAGAATGTATGATATCTGAACGTCTGAAACCGACTCAGATCATGGTGTTGAGTTGTCCATCACTTGTGCATGACATCAGAATTGGTGAACATACCCTTTTTTTTTCGATTACCAGCACGGTCGAGGATCAGACAAGCGAAGTATCTGAAGTTCAAGATGGCCGCTCCCACAGAACAATGGCAAGCCCGGATAAGGGCTGAAAGAGAGGTTCACTCGTATGTCTGCTTTACAATTGTAACAATAAACAAGTAAGATATTACAGAGTAATTTAACTTTCATCGTAAGGAGAAAATGGGAATCGTTTCAAGTCTTTCAAAAAAATTGCAGCAAAACAAAGTTGTATATTCATTATAATGACAAGTTTCCAGAATTGCACTTGATTGGTTACACATAAGGCAAATCATCTTACATGACTGACAAGTGGCTATTGAATAGACCCAAAAAATAAATGGGTTTTAGGGTTTAATATTCTGCAGGCAAGTTATTTGTAAGGTCGAATATAAACTTGTAAGGGAAGGACTTTATCCTGAGAATATCATATGACATCCTGTGCAAACCCTAATCTGAGCAACGCAACTCATAAAAAGCCGACAAGAGTGTTAATTGGAAAATGAAGTCCACCGGCTCCTGGAAGGACACTTCCACGCCTCCCGGGTTTGATCTCATTCTTTTATGAGAACGTGGGTTGGAACCACTCGTCGGGATTTAAATGCAGCACATGTGGAAATAGGATGTAAGAAAAAAGAAATAAGAAAAAAAATAACAAAGTCAGTCGATCTGTGGCATTTCTGTTGAACGTTAAGCAAGGCCAGAAAATGTTGCCAGGTCTGGAGAAAAGGAACAAAACCCTTCAGGCCTAACAATCCCATCCAAAGAAAATAAATGCTTTGTACCATATCATACAAAAGCCCAGAGGAGGCGCTAACATTACTGTACCCCTTCTCTAGTCGGCTTCCCTTCCATTGATTCGAAGATTGGTCTATTTGATATATAATCAGGTCTCGATTAGAAGCAAGTTGTGCGCTCACAGAGTGTGTCGGGTGTACCCAGGCACACCCTAATGTTGGATGATGAGGTCCTCTTTCATCTTCTATATTGACATTTATATGTCCCTTATCTGGTTCATGATGAATACCATAAAAAAACTGACTGTAACGCTGATTACAGGCTTTTTATTTCTAATGAAAAATGTGCATTTTGTGCAAAATCTTCTAAACATAACTTTTCTATTAATAAATGTTCTATGGGTGCACGCCCTAACGTGATGGGCTGCGCACGCCAGTGGCAAGAAGTGATACATGTGGATGGTTTATGGATCGGCAGCACACTAAAAAGGTAATAGCACTTTTTGTAGTTGCAATGAGACTATCTGGCCAGACTCTACCAGCCACAACAAGAGCCTTCGCCTTCATTTAAAAGGACTCAGGATTTTTGCATACTCTGGCACTTTAAAAACACCTCTCTCTCTCTCTCTCTCTCTCTCTCTCTCTCTCTCTCTCTCTCTCTCTCCTGGATTTGAGCTCTTCAAGAAAGGAAAAATATACAGAAAAATAAAGACACGAGGGGTGTATTATGGACAGAGGTGGTTCTAGAATTCTGCAAAATAGGCAGCTGCCTAAGGCCTCACTCATACAGGGGCCTTGCATGGTGGAATTAATGTGAAAAGTCAGTTTGCAAATGCTATGTAAATACAAACAGATATTCCGCACAAAATAAACTCCTTCATATACAAACTCAAATAATCTACTAAGAGAGTATGAGGAACCTCCACCAATTAAAATGAATTGGGTTCATTTCCACATTTTTACATAACACAAACCCTAGTGTCACTTATGGTTATAGAACCACAAATACCATGATGCTCGTCAGGTTATAATTTTGGGAAAGCATTGTGGGAGTGGTCAATTAAACAGTTCGGGATCAGACATGTGGACCGTCCTGAAGGCTATATGAAAGCATTTGTTGCAGGCTCTTTGCAGTTGTTGCAGGATTCTTCAGAATCAGCTGGTATATTGCTTGCACAGAGGACGGAAACTCTTACCTTGGGACCTTCTGCTCCAAGAGGACCAGGAAACCCCTTCCGGCCAGGAACCCCCTGAAACAGAAAGTAATCTGTGAGGGACCCATCTTCCCTTGTTAAAAGCTTACAGGTCTAACCAAGAGTCACTATGATTTTATCAACATAAAGATAGAAATATACAATCAAATAGTTAAAAAAAACACAACACAAAGGGCCCGACCCAACCAAGCCGTTATCAGGTTTGCTGATGGATAAATTGTGTGCGGGTCGTTATCCACTAGCTGCTCTCCGTTAACAGCTTTATTCCAAGTTGGAATATTTAGCAGCTGCAGATCGATACCAGCGGTAGTCCACGGTCTACAATATCAGCTCCTGGAGTCCAAAGGACTCTGTGAACGAGTGCGAGCTGGCATGACTGATTAATGCCGGGACCGAGGAATAATGCCTGGAACTCATGCATGCAGCCAGAGGAAACGGTGGCTTGCCACACTCTCTGCACTGTGGCATCAGAGGTGAGCTTGGGATGTAGCATCAGAGGTGAGCTTGGGATGTGGCATCACAGGAGAGCTTGGGATGTGGCATCAGAGGTGAGCTAGGGATGTGGCATCACAGGAGAGCTTGGGATGTAGCATCACAGGTGAGCTTGGGATGTGGCATCACAGGAGAGCTTGGGATGTAGCATCACAGGAGAGCTTGGGATGTGGCATCACAGGTGAGCTTGGGATGTGGCATCACAGGTGAGCTTGGGATGTGGCATCAGAGGTGAGCTTGGGATGTGGCATCACAGGTGAGCTTGGGATGTAGCATCACAGGAGAGCTTGGGATGTGGCATCAGAGGTGAGCTTGGGATGTGACATCACAGGAGAGCTTGGGATGTGGCATCAGAGGTGAGCTTGGGATGTGGCATCACAGGTGAGCTTGGGATGTGGCATCACAGGTGAGCTTGGGATGTGGCATCACAGGTGAGCTTGGGATGTGGCATCAGAGGTGAGCTTGGGATGTGGCACCAGAGGTGACCTTGGGATGTGGCATCAGCAGGGAGCTTGGGATGTTATATAATTCTTTAAATAATTAAAAGTGTTTTGTGCCAACTCTCTTAACATGAGGACCTGAGGAGCTTGTCAAGACCTCTGGGTAATTTTGGGAATCTGTCCAGACTGAGGACATTTCGCACATGCTCAATTAGACATTCTAAGAGATTTCTGAAGTCATCCAGTCTCTTCTTAAGGGTGATTAAGCACAGATGTCCTTGAGAAAAGCAGAGGGCTCTCAACCTCTCATTCGCTCCAAGTGATAAGAACCAAGTGATAATGAAACGTTTGAGATGGTCAGTGATGTGTAGGAACAAATTTGTCTATGTGAAATAAGTTCAGGAAATGATCTAATCTTAATATGCAACACAATAATTAAATATCCATAAATGGACAGAGGTAAAATGTTAATATGGTAGATGGGGTGGATTATAATGGATGGGGCTTGACACCACATTGTCCTCAAATGACAGTTAACCGGGTCCCTTCGAATTGCCTATATCAGTGATTCCCAACTCTGGTCCTCAGGTCCCCCTAACAGGCCAGGTTTGCAGGATATCTAAAGCACAGCACAGGTGATAGGATTTGCTGCCCGGTGATTTGCAGGATTCAGTCTGCATTTCCCCAAGGGAATCCTTAAAATCTGGCCAGTTAGGGGGACTTGAGGACCAGGGTTTGGGAACACTGGTCTAAAAAAATTGAAACTTCTCTGAATATTAAGAAACAAGGAGAAAATGCATGGAAAAACATTCAATGTGGAACAGTGATGTTGAGAAGTCCTATGTAAGGCTGAATAAATGAAAGGTATAAGGCAATGCTTTCATAAAGAAAGCCTATAGGATATTGCAATGAATCCAGTGCATGCCATCTTTATTATCGCCAATGAAAGGAAGAAGGAGGGAGCACTGGCAAAATCTAGTTATATTTTAAACAAGATTTATACTTATATCATGCAGGGTAACTTAGTAAACCATAAACATTAAGGCGTGTAATAATTATACATGGAGGATTGCTTTGATTGGATCCATGGAGGCCTCCTTTGGTTGGATCGCTAGACAGTTACGTTATTGACAGACAAATCTCAAATTTTGTCAATAAGCAATACATAATGTCTATGTTTACCATGGCTCGGCCTCTACAGTGAATTTAATAGGATTCGGAAAGAAAATTACAGCAGTCTTACACAATGAATCCTCTATTTCTGAGCCATTCATCATGATGAGCATTGGCCAGCATTGGCTAGCACAATGTCTTCTAGGTGTTACTGACACTGGCTGACTCAGGGCTACATTAATGTTTAGCAGGAAATGCTTAATTTCCTGCCAGTGTCAAAAAGAAAAAACAACAGAAGAAAAGCATGAAAATCGTTATTTTGTGATTAAAAACAATTTCTTGGTTCTTACTTCCAAGCCATTAGGTCCCGGTGGCCCAATGGGTCCTTCATCTCCCTACAAGAAGAAAGGACATAAAATAAATAAGATAAGCAACTCATGGTTAAGTGCATACGTGAATAAAAAAAAACCAATAACAATAGCAATAACTGGAATTTCATACACGAAGGATGAATCTGTAGCAACAACAACAAAATCACCTGACCTTGTTCAAAATGGCTGCCAGAATTCGGTGTGTGTAACCTCCATTACAATGTTAAAGATACACTAAGAGCACTTTGATCTGCACACAGCCAATCAGTGTGCGAGTCGGGTCTTACGCCTGCAGTGGGATACAGTTGAGCCAGCACTGATTGGCTATTTGAACTCAGACTATGAGTTATCTGTGTAACTTCCTTTGTGATTGGTTAAATCACAAGATTCCATTTATTCCATGGGCCAATCAAGTCAAAATGATATATCATTCTGAAATAACACATGTTATATATGCAACAGGAGACCCCTTTCAGAAAGGCCTCAGGAGAAGACAACCCTATACACACGGAATACAAACAGTAGGCAGTGCATCTTCTTATTTTTCACCAGACACAACACACCGGTCTAGACATTTCATTGCACTTTGTCCTTTTTGAATAGCGTGCCTCACCTCGTGACCGGGTTGTCCTCTGGGCCCTGGAAATCCTATGGCTCCTGGCTTTCCCTGAAAACAGCAGCAGCAAAAAAAAGAGAGAGAGAATGAGGGTCTCATAAAAAGACACGCAAGGTAAATCTCTAAGGATGCGTTCATATGGGGAGAGAAGACTTTGCCATGGGACGCTATCCAACAACAATTTAGTGGACGAGAGAAGTTTGGAGAAGCCTCAATACAAACAGTAGACGAGGAGACTCTGCCAGGACAATCTCCAAGATTCTCACTTCGGCTCGGTGTTATTATTTCGGTTTATTAACCATCTGCCAACAGAGCGAGGTAGAAACTATACCACCTAAGGACGTCTCACCTTTATACCTTCCGGTCCGTTTTGTCCTGGAGGGCCGATGTCCCCTGGAAAACCCTGGGATAAAAACAACAACACAAACACCTGTAATGTGGACGCAGAGGACAGAACGAAGCCCCCAGATTACTCATTTATATAGCGGCGCGCTTCGAACCACAACAGCTCACGGAGAGTACTGAAAGCCCCAGTGTCTCTGTGCCGATCGCCTCTCTGCATTAATCTAAAGTCACACTTCGCCCGACTGAAAATCCTTGTGTTTGCTGAAATACGGGCAGTGTTAGAAGATATACGACCGTCCGTGCGTATAAATTTACACCGTTCGCAAACACAAATCCAATGTGCTCGCACGTAATAAAACAGGTGAAGGTTTGTATACGACTCAACCTACATTTTTACTTATTTATATATTTATTTCTTTTACGGCACTCTGATTAGGAGCCATGTAAACGACGGTACTTTACTACATTACCAAGTGAATACAAATTCTGATATTCTAGAACAGACACGAGACACAAAGGGTAATATTACAAAGCTGGTGCTAACTTAACCAGAGCTGTTGTTAATTTACCAGAGCCATTATAGGGCCCTATTACAATGTACGCAAACGTTAAAGCTCACTTGCGTGAGCATTAACGTTTGCCGCCTGTAATTACCGCATATTACAATCCAAAAGGTTAAAAAAACGATTTGCGTTTGGTACCTTGCGCAGCGCTGCGCGAGGTTACTGCACTTTGCACTCCCTATACTTAACATGTGGAGCGCAAAGTGTTAATCAGCGTTAGGATTACAATGTCTCAGCGCTGATTAACGCCTGGCTCTGGTCAGTGCAAAGTTAACCTGAGCCAGAACCTGGTGTTAACGGATTCCGCTTCTGCAGAATCCGTTAACACCAGCTTTAAAAAATAAATTAAAAAAAAAATCCAATACTCACCCTCTGTCCCGCGGCGAGGACCGCGGCTCCGATTGCCTCCTCCGGCCGACGGGAGCAGGGAAAGACAGGGGGAAAAAGTCCCCCCTGTCTCTCCCTGCATATCACTACGCCGACCGGCAGGATCTCGCGATGCGAGATCCAGCCGATCACGTGACCAGCAGAGAGGAACTCAATGAAGTCCTATGGACTCCAGCGAGTGGATGCTCGCGGCTACGCTCAGCGCTGCCGCAAGCATCCAGAATTTAACACTCGTTAACAATGCAGGCGGCATTTTTTGCGCCTGAATTGTAATCCAGCGTTAAAACGCGGGCGCAAGGGGGAAAACTGCGGGCGCAGTTTTTCCTCCCTTGTGCCTGAATTTTAACGCTGAGAGTGTAATAGGGCCCATAGTCTATGGAGTTGTTAAGTTTAAAACAGCTCTGGTTAAGTTAGCACCAGCTTTGTAATACTGCCCAAAAGGTTTATTCACTAACCACCGGTGTTGACTGCTGTTGCAACTACGGTGGAATTTCCTTCTCTGGATGGCTGGACAATGGCATGTGAGGTTGACGCAACAATGGCAAACCACTGTACCACGGCTATTGTTCCATAAAATGGTTAAAATATGGCTATTCTCCATTTAGCATTTTTATACCATTGTTCCCAACACCGATAAACGCCCTTTGGTGATTTCAAAGTGGTGATCTCTGCTACACTCCAATAGACACTATGGTGAAAACTATAGTAATAACAGCACAAGACAACTTGTTGAAGCACCAGAGAAGAACATTGAAATCTGCACTAAGTATCTCAGCAGAAATTACGATGGATAATCCCATCGAAGAGTCGCCAAGATCTACTCTAGACAACTTCGGCAGAAACTACAACGGAATGAACGCTGAAACGTACTCAGAACAAAGTTGCGTTTCCCTAAACCATAAATTCACTGTACATGATCCACCACAGTTCCAAGAAGCTTGTCAATTTAACCCCCCCCCCCCCGGTTCTTTCAATGAAAAAATAGTGATTAGTGAAAAACCTCCTCAGCGCACAACTGGTGGAAAACTGAAAAATAAATGGCGATTTGAAAATATATATATATTTTTCCCCAATTCCCGCATTCCTTCAGCTTGACCATTTTGGCCTAGAATGATGAAATTCTCTTGCAGCTCCGGAACAAATCCCTCTAAGTGATTAACCCATGAAGATTGTCTATGGTGTTGGCACTTAGTATTGCTAAATTGGGAGGGGTAGACTAGTAGACTAGCTGATTCACCATACCCCAAATTGTACCATGTTCCCTACTGTTTGGCAGTCAGATTAAAATCGAATTATCTGGGCAGAGGCAGATTATATGATGCCTTTTCTATGTGATGTCAATAATATCCAAGTAGACTGGAGAAGCATTGCACCAGTAGATCCATCTGGAACTTAAATCCGCAATATATGGGTGGATCAATCTCCCCGAGGGTAGCCAGCCCAGAACAATTCAAAAACAAAAAAAAATAAAATCAGGCAATCCAAAACGCTCAAAAAAGACGTAGTCTAATAAGGTATGAAAAAGGTTACAGTTGCAGCCAAAACGTTGCTTTAGCCTTATTAAATTACATCTTTTTTTTACAATTTTGGAGTCTTTTATTCCCTTTTTTGTCTTCAAATTATACCCATTGACCAAAACAAATTTGTGTCCCCAAACTGAATCACAGATGGAATGAATCAAGGATAGATGAATCAAGACTGAACAAAAAAGGAAATGATGGAGTCTGGGTTGAAGATGTCTTGTAAGAAGGCTTTGAACCCTAGTCAATAGTTACCGTAAACTGAAAAAGGAATGGAGTCTTGGTTTGCAGGCTGGTGGCAACTGGTAAATAATGGTTGGAGATTCCATAGAACATTTTGAGACAGAAAGCAAGAAACCCGACTTGTAAAAAACACTTATGTGAAGCTTGGATCATAGACTGACCGTGGTCGAAATGTAATGGAAGATTACTGTGTTGGATCACACAAAGAAGTTTTAACACAAGAAAAGGACATTGAGTGAAAGCAACAGAAATTGGCAAGCAGAAACCTGGTCGTTTGTAAGAATGCAATACATAAAGCTTTGATCAGAAGGCTAACACGGGGAAGTGATGGGAGTCCATGGGACTCAGAAGAAACTGTTCACAAACTAGCTACAAGAGAGGCAATGGATGGTGTAGTGGATTGACCCATCAGAGGAATCGGTAATCTTGGGCCAACAGCGTAAAAGGGTTACTCAATATACTGTGAGTTTGAGAAGAATTGTCAGGGAAGTTTAAACTTTGAGCCAACATTGTTGACCTGAATAAATTCTTTCCGTCTAATTATTGAGAAGAGAGATCAGCCATTTTTACCTAAAATGTGTAGTCTCCTTGAAATTCTCTACACATTCTTAGTTTAGGGAATAACAACGTGATTGTAATACAAAGAAAACGGATGGGGCTAACTACTAGTAGTAGAAGGATGAAACCAGATCACTCGGCTGGATAACAAATGGTATATACAAAATCTCTTAACTGAGGTTCAGTTTAGGGTGTTCGAAAGGGGGGTGTGAGGATCCTGGGGACGAGCAACAGGACTAGTGACCTGCTCTACGGTGGGGCCCGCTCAGGTCTCAAGGTTTTAGCTTGCTTGTGCCATTAAAGTGATAAAGGCTCCATATGCAAATCATCCTGCTCTCACCCAACGAGGGTGGCCAGTACTGACTGCCAAGGACGTCATCCCTGCACGAGAGGTGCAGCAACCCCCGATGATCGTTTCTGCCTTGTTGGGCTTCGTCAGGAGGGTATAGCTGACACCCCTCTAGGCACATCAAGCAAGGGGTCCACGTCTGGAAGGATGACCCTGTAAACTTAATTATAGTGAAAGAAAGGGGGTGGTTAATTCAGTATACTAGCTGTTAATAATTGAGTGGGTGCACCTGACATCTTGAAAATTATTCCAGATCTCATAAATACACAGCAGATTGCAGACAGTAATTATGACCATGGATATAAGTCCACTTTTTTGTCTTTTACAGAGGATCCACTGTCCATGACTCCACCTGCTACTTTTCTGTTATAACCAGACAGTATCTGATGAGTATGAGTAGACTATGATGGAGGGAATCCAAAATTTTTTAAGCATGACATATCTACTCTAATGGGCTACAACTACAAGTAATGAGATGACATAGAGAAGTCAAGAACAAGGTAAATGAATGTCAATTAGTAGTATTGTGGTTCAAAGAATCTTAAAAGCAGACTAGATAAAGGCACTAAGAGAGTCGTCAGTTGACCTATACTAAATGAACATTTAAGCACACAGAACATGTGTTTGTGGGTCAAGTGACAAGACATTTGCACTTGTGGGAAGCAAAATGTTTAACGAAAGCCAAAGTGGAAGACAGAAAGAACTGTATACATTTTCATAGTCATGGTGGATACGATGTATGAGTTGCAGCCTTCTGAGTTATCGCTGAGTGAGCCAAACTAAACAAGAATGGAAAACCTTACTTCTGCAAGACCACAATACTTTTCCAAACATCAAGGAACATGCATCTGCAGTGAAGACAATCAAACCCACTGAGTGAATGGAGCCACCACCACCACCCTATCCTCTAAGAAGCCACTGGTGACGAATACTTTGACTAGCCCTTTGGAAAGGTGGAAAAGTCTTGGTAATTGAAGGTAATTGCATGGATCAGATGCACAAGAAAATTAAGAATGAGGGTGGCACTCATGAGATAAAGACCAAAACAAGTAGGTATATGTCAACATATGTCAACGTCAGCTAAGAGTCCAGAAGATCTAAGAGATAAAATACACCTGTAGATTTCATTATGGCCTTTCACCACCATAAGATAAAAATAGAAAAACAAAAGAACATAATTCTATAACAATATACACAACACTTCCCATTCTGCCAAGTTTCCCAGTCAGCTGTTGCCTGAACCGTATGCGGTTAACCCACAAATATGTTTTGATTTTTCTTTCCGTAACCCTTTAACCCAGGCTGGCTTGTGATGCATCGCAGAACAATGTTCCGCTGGCCTTTCGGATATCTGCCCCCTCTCCCTCTGTATGGCAGCACTGACTGTGCATGACAATGCTACGGCTGTTTCGAATGGACCTGATGTCACCAATTAGAAGACGCATTACTCATTTTCCACTGTAGAAATGTTAGTTGCCCATCTTGCCCGGGTTATGGCAATTACACATTTTGCCCACTGATATTTTAAAATGCCTTAGGTGTCAAGATCTACATTTTTGCCACTCTGGTCAGCATTTCTGTGTCGCGCTTGTGAAGTCACCAAGAATATCAGAGTTTGCATATTATCTTATTTTTTGCAGCTTCTAAACCTATACCATTGATATAGTATCTTACACAAATTACACATGGGAAGCAATAACAGATGCATGGATTGCCAACAACATTATTATCACGTAGCTTGGGCGTTTTGGAGATCATTGAGTGTACGATCCCTGATGTCATTCCACATCATGTATTACTAGTCTTTAATTTTATTAGAGATAGAATGACGTATCATGGCAAAACTCACCGGTGGGTAAGACCATGGTATTATTTAACAAACACGCCTAAGGGGTTATTCACTAAGTGCCGGTGTTGGAAATACTGTTGAAAATTGCTGGTATTGCAGCACTGATAAACGCCAACATTTCACATGATTAAAATCCAAAGACTACCAGCAAAAGCTTTTCTGTGAAGCTTCTCCCGTCACTCTTGATTGTAGTTTTGTGAAACGCCAACGTTTTTCGCCAGTATTTGCAAGAGCAGAAAACACCAGCGCTTTGTGAGAGCAGTGCCCTCAGCCTGAGGGTTACTCACTGTTCATCGTTGTTTGCCATTGTTGCAAACTTTAGCAAAAATCACCTTGTTGAACCAATGATAAACTTCAGCTATCCAGAGGGGAAACTTCCAATTGGGTCAGGAGAAGACTCATTGATTAACCCCTTCACTGCTGAGCCATTTCACATCTTAAAAAAAAATAATTCTATTTTTTTATTATTATTTTTATAATTTTTTCCTTTACATTAAACATGGTCATGTTTTGGTATCATTGGAAAGGCCATGCTCTGGCCATTCTAATGATACCAAACATGACCCTGCTAGCTGCCAACAGTCGGGAGATATCCTGGTTCAAATGAACCCCCTATCTCCACCCCCATCTTTCCTTAGGAGTCAATGAGGACGTTCCCTGCACGTCCTCAGCAGTGAAAGGGTTAATTTTCTCCTGACGCTGTTTGAATTTCCCTTCTCTGGATTGCCAAAGTTTAGGGGTGTCGCAACAACGGCAAACAAAGGTAAATAGCGAACCACCATGTGATTATCGGCAAAAAAACATAGGTAGCATTTGCCAATTATAACTGAAAGAGAGGTATGAAGATCTCTTGGTCTCCGTGCTGCCAAGATCATTTTGGCATAAATTTTATGAGATTCATAGCTTTCAGAATCTCTAATCTTTAAGATGAAATAAACCAGATGTGTAAATATATGTAATATTGCTTTCTATTCATATGGCTTGTGATAAGTTGTCCAAATACAGCAGTAACTACTGTTTTATGCTCTGTCCTTCACTGTATAACCCAAGCGAACACATTCAGGGTTATTCAAAAAGAATCGAAAAGTCACCACACGTTCGGTGACTTTTTGTGCTCTTCAATTCGGCGCGATTTGGCCATCCCATTTCGGCGACCCTGCGGTGTATTCAGCAAGCACCACAGGGCCGTCGTAGTGCAGGGAAAAGCCACCGCAAAACCCGGCGAACGCACACCGAAACCCGTAAAAACATCTGGATTAACCCCGCCGATCACGCCGGAGAAACCCGAGCAGCCGCCGATCACAGCGCAGAGCAGCCGCTGGAAAAAACCCGACGCCGCAGACGAATGGAGTGAAAAATAAAAAAACACAGTTCGCTTGAACGTTTGAAAAGTGAAACGCCGTTTGCAAAGAAACTACAGAACGAAAATGTCTGAAATTTACATATAAGATCCAATGAATGATAATAAAAAGGTCTGTTACAGAAAAAAGAAGAAAAAAAAAATGGAAAAAAAGTTTTGCTAAAAAATCCCGAAAAATGCTTAAAAGAACCTAAAAATAAAGAGACTTTTTACTGTAGAATATTATAATCAACAGTTTATTAGATATTAAATTAAAAAGGGAATATTTTTAACATTGAAGCCTATGGCATTCGTCTGAATAAACCTGACGAATGAAACCACTGAACAGCAGGGAAATTCGGCAACTTTTCACTGCTGGTTTTTGTTCTCTTAATAGACGAAGCATTGCTTCTCTATGGGGATTTCACTGCCCTCGAACAGGCACAACATTTGGCGAACTGCCTGCTCTCTGGATAGCCGAATGGCCAGCAAAGGTAAGCGTACGCTGAATTTCACTGCTCGGCTACCTTTCGGTTACAATTCGGATCTCTTTGAATAACCCTGAGAGTTTTCTTAAGCTGGCGTGCAGTTTATTTTAGCTGGCTAATAGTTTTTATGAGGAAAACCGTGAGGCGGCTGCTTCACAATTTCCCTTCAGAAAACCAAAATGGCCGCCGCTCCAAGTTACTGCCACTCCCTAATTATCCGGTGTTGTGAAAAGGGGAGAAATGAAGACAAAACAGATATATTTTTTTCAATGTAAGGCCTGCTTGGATGGGATATAAAATAATTGTAATACTCTGAGGTACTCGCTGGGTTAGAATATTTGGTAATATGAGATTTTACACATCATGACAACATACCTCAGGGCCTGGAGGACCAGGGAACCCAGAAAACCCTTTATCCCCTGGTTTACCCTATAATGTCAAAGACAAAACACATCATTAGGTCTGCTTCCATCACTAATGCCCTGCGTAAGTAAAAAAAACAACACAAAAAAACAATATAAAGTTACTGAGGCCTAGAATATAAGATCTCTAGGCCGGCCAGTTGCTCAGAAGTGCGTCTTTTCAAATAAACAGAGCTACAGCGTCTCCGTACATCACAAATAACAAGCAAATTATTATTTTAGGCCTGACTGTCAATCACTGAAATGGGATTATCCTTATGACAAGATTATTGTGCGACCAATGATCATCAGTTGCCAGTTTTATGTAGATTTTACACAGCTGCCAGACAGTCTCTGGCCTTCGTGGCAGTGTCTTAATAAAGCTTTCTGCTCCGGAGCACAATGTTTATCCTAATAAGCCATTTGGAAAAAGTTACACAAATTTCAGTGGTTTCGATTTAACATCTCTCCAGAAATAGAAGTCTAAGGGGATGATTTCGCAATAAAATAATGTGGGCTCTATTAAAAAGAGGAAAAAAATAAATAAACTAAACAAAAAAAAAAAAGCAATTTAAGGACAAATTTTAAACTTCGACGATTAAAAGAAAATAAATAACACCTTACCGTCGGTCCAGTCTTGCCGCGCAGCCCTGGTGGCCCCGGAAGACCCTGACTGCCCTAAAAAAAATAAAAAATAATAAAATAATAATAATTATAACGGCGATAATAAAACAAAAGTTATTGTATTAAAAATTATACAAAATATGAAGGAACATATATAAAAATTATATATATTTACATTTCTACTGTCCATTAATTAGACTGGCCAAGTAATTAACAACCAGAAACCAATGTGTCGGAATCACCAGAAACCAGTGTATTGGCCTGGATAAATATAATATTGAGGTTTTAATATACTTTTTTTATATCCCACCTTTAAAAGTTTGCGAGAAGTTTTTTTTAGTCTGAAAGAAGGATCTCAAAGTAGTCTACGGACCTTCCATGTTACATATATTTGACTTTCAGGAACCCGATAATATATATGTTTACACACGATAACTTCTATTAGTTATTTTTCTTAAAATCTGGAATCATTATGTCAGTGTTTATAATGTACCAAGACTAAACCGAACCATCATATCGCCCTCCCATGTCAGATATCGTCTTGTACGTCGTATCGTTCTTACCTTATCACCTTGAAATCCGGCCTCTCCAGGTATCCCTGGGAATCCCTGAACGCCCTAAATACACATCACCAAAATAAGTAAAATGATATACCACTGCCAGTCAATGAACTGTAGAACATAGGAAAGGTGTACACAATATATAGACTTATTTTTCAGAGAGGTTCCGTCATTGTAAATGGCGGTATATTACAGTTTGACCTTATTTCATCTTCTGCAACAGTCAACAGGTTCCAAAACACCATGGAAGATGAAGAATGATGGATTTATGGAGGGGTGGCACACAAAATATTATGACATTGTTATATTATAAGTCATAATAGCTACTGCTTTGTGCACAATTCTACAATTGAAAATAAATGTGTTCTTCACCTCCTGGCTCTCGAAGGGTCTGATGGACTTGCATTGGGATGCCGCTCTGCTGCCAAATGACATTCCTTGAACGGAATGAGGCAACTGAGCTAAGGATACACTGTTCTAAGTCCTTTTTGTCAAACAGTTCCTCGCACTGACCAAATACAGGCTGGGAACATAAATGTGTATTAACACACCAGAAGTCTATTCGACACCAACACGCAGCCTTACATGGTGATGATAGCTGCAAATGTAACTCTATGATGTTTCACACTTAAGAGAGGAGGAGGTGATTATCATCAACACTTATTAATTCATCGGATGGTGAAGGTAGAATTTTCTTGAGCGATGAAGGCCTGAATTATGCCAATTAGGCTTGATATTTAAGGATAATATATATATATATATATATATATACACATACATAAGTCTGGTGGAACATTGGATCTACTTGGGCCAAATAATGTATAGACGATGATTCGTAAAACAAAAATATACATCCATTTGAAGTTTTTTTTTTTTATATTTTTCCTTACACTTCCCAAATCGGACGTGAATTAATAAAGTGATGAAAAGACCAGTTATGAGGTAGAAAAAACAGCTTCCCTCGAAAAACTTAGGTTGGACAACTGTGTGGATCACTGGCCAAAACTTGCTATGGCCTCCAATAACAACGCTCTCTGCAAAGGCTGAGAAAAATATACAGCAAGCTGGTGAAGGAGGAGAGGGGATCCAAGGTAAGAGCATCCAAAAGGAGTGTAGTTGACAGAGATTTACACTGTTGCTGAAGTACAAAAAAACTTTGAGCTCTAGTTAGAGCCATGAGGGTTTTTGACCAACATTGGATTGGCTCGATACCAGCTGGTTAAACTTCAAATCTAGGTCAGCTGTGTTGGGCATCAGTTTAATGACCTTTGCCTAAAGTGCATGTCTGAATGCCGACGACTACATCTCATAAGATGGTCTACCAAGATGGCGTTTACAGAATCAGAAATGGTAGAGTTTAGCTACCCCAAGCAACACATGTTGCATTTCTTTGGTACAATTGGGGACATCAGTGTAGCCCAGCAAGCTCCCGACTGCATTTCAGAGCTGTTTCCCATTACCGAGGAAGGACATTTAGTCGTAAACTCCAACAATTAGCTGCGGAGCAGATGTCTGAGCATGTCCTTTCAATATACGTTCTAATTCTCTATGGTACATTCTTCTGTCTAATTCTGTCTGACATTTGTATTCAATTGAATAAAGCACAACGAAGACTTGATTCATGGTAAAATATGAAAGAAAAAATGGATTAAAAGCTTCTTTTTATTCCCTCCCTCCTACTTGTTGGCAACTGCTAATGTTGTGAAAACCTTGTAAGGCGGAGATTTTTTTTTTATATTCTAAAAAATATTTTTGCTACTAGTTCAGTTGCATAGAAGACGAACATAGTTTTGGGAGTGTGGCGCCAAGGACCCTGAGATAGGAAAACGCCAAGAAGTGCCAAGTTCACAAGTCGGCATTCAGAAGACTAGAAGACCTGTAATTATGTCAAAACCACCGATAGTCGGCAAGCCGCATGAGGTGGAAAGAGTTACTACGGCTGCCCCTCATCTGATTTAGATTTCTTCTATAACCCAGCAAGCAGCTATGTTATACATTATAATAAAATAATTCCACTTTTACTGCACAGTTACTAATAAATACTCAGTTGCGTAACCAGGCAGGGAGGGCGCTTCATTAGTGATATTTTGGTCTCCAGAACATGGAAAGGTTGGTGTCTGAAGGCACATCTTTGGTGGTCATGAGGTCTGTATGCCTGGTGGTCTAATGAGAAAGAAACAAATAAATCTGTCGTTGACTTATCCTCGGGATCATTCCCTGAAGCAGTTATGAACAGTCTCTGGGATTTGAGGTCATATGCAAGTGCATACAGACACCTTAAGTGAGGAGGATCATCCAAAGACAGTTTCACAGCTCTCGCAAAAGGCAACAAAATTGTGAAAAGCAGACCAATCAGACAGAAGATACCCAATTCCTATATCTTCCTATTATTCTTCAAACCAAGAGCTCAACTTCATTCTGTTTTTTCGAAATATCTTTTATCCAGTTGAAAGAAGTCGGCTGGAGGCTGGAGCTGATATTCAAAAAATGCCGCTAGTCCCAAAAGTTGGCTGGCAAAGTGGCCAAAAAAGCCTATTTTCAATCAGCTCCATGCAGGTTTGTGCCTTTAAACATGACTATTAGAAATATCCGATGTTTAAAAAAAGATTTCTCTCTATGTACGTCTATTTTTCTGCCTGAAAATCCATTTATCAACACCTTTCAGCATTTGAAATGTTATTGGAAATTGGCATAATGATAAACTTGAATTGAATGAACGAATATTCGATCATAATTTTTATCAGGAATTGAAATGTCGGTAAACCTGCATATGAATACCCAGAACTAAAAAATGGCCAAAAACTGTCCGTAAAGGTCCTCATTTCGGCCATTGGGAGGAATTAAATCAAGCCTCATGTCGACTTGGAGGCCCTGATAGATGGGCTCTCTGGGACTACAAAGTCAAATGAGTTTGCAATGAAGCAGGTCTAAAAAAACCAAGCTAGCAGACCCCGACGAGAGTCCTGCAGAGGAAAAACTGTCACTACTAGAAATTTTAATAGAACTTGAGTCATTCAAGGTGTAAAATAACTGCTATTAGGAATGAAAAATTAAAACATATACCACATTTTTCTAACAGTAAAGTGAGACATCTTAAAAATATCATCGCTTTGTAAAAACATATTGGAGGGTCTTCTTTTTTTATTTATTAAAAGGTAACATTTCGGCATAGAGCACCAAATACCCAAATCGCAGAGCTCTCCTTACAACCTAAAGAGTATGGACTCTCTAGTCCTTGAGCTGTAGTTCTTGAAAGTTAACATTTCCACCAAAAAGCTCACTCACTGCAATTGATGTGCAATTCTGGGAAGGCAGCTATGCCATAAAGGCCCATTACTCCAAAGCTTTTCTAACTACCACTTGACTTGACCAAGCAAATTGCTTTGCGGTTCAGAGGACAGGCTTGGCCAAAACCATTTTCTAAAACCTCCATAAAGGGCGAGCCGGGCTGCATCAACTCAGAGACAGAATTCTATACTCCATTGCGGCTGAGAGGGAAAGATCTGAGAGGCCAAAGACCCATAACAAACCGCAACACACCACAAGAATTCTCATGTGCTTTTGAAGGACAACTTCAAGCTCTGGATGCCATCCAACTAAGCTTGGTGCATTTTACGAGAGCATTTTGTACGTCATCTGATGGAACTCCTCTCTTATTCATCAGTGAGAGAACCGGGCAGTGCTAACTGTACAGTTTGGCATTGCTCCCATTCACACAGCTACATGCAGGTCATCTTCTGTTCCACAAGCACGTCTCCATTTAAATTGTACATATACAATGTGGTATTCATTGGTGGACTAGCTTTGAAACTATAGCAGCAAGCCATCAGGTACTATCAAGGAAGCATAATTCTAGGGTATTGCAAAAGAGTCAAGGGAACACACAAGGATGCACTTTATCCTTGACCCAAAATGCATCATAGGGTACATACATTGAAATCTGGTCAATTTGAAAACATAAAATTCAAAATAGTGCATTATTACTCTCAATGCTAGCTGCAAGTATGTAACCGAGACTTGTTCTTGACTGTGATACCATTCAATCACCAAAAAGCCTCAATCACAATATTTCACAAATGAAGCTATTTGTCATGGCTACGAACACAAATGCTTCATGGTCCTATCGTTAAAGTCTACGAGATAAACACGCAAGGCCTGTAAATCAGTCTGTCTACAATGAGCCAAAAAAAAGGGGACAGGCAAGGAATTAGTATCAAAGCTTTTTCCGAAAAGCTCTGGAGTTATGTCCGTTTCACACACTTGGAAGGCCACCATCTTTAATACCTTAAATACACTACATTGATTACTCTTTGAACACCAAAACTCCTTCACAATTGGCGGTTCAGTTTAACTCACTCTGTCATAGTCAATGTAAACCGAATTAGTAGGTCAACTAGGAAGAAACTTGTCCTAAATTGGTTTAGGTGATGATCCTAGAATTGACCTCTCGACTTGAAGATTCCTTTGAACTTCAAGGGAACGTAATTCAAGAAAAAGAAGAAGAAAAAAAAAAGCCCGCAAAGCTCTTTTGGATCAGTGAATTCCTTTAGTTCTTTTACCCCAATAGAAGCCGTGTGCGCACGAGATCCCACAACACTCCCTGGGGTGGAAGACTCAGGTTAATAAGTAAACCACCCTCTCATCCTTTGGGTTCTACACCATTTGCTAGTGTGAGACATGGAGCTGCTGCTCATATCTACTACAAAAACCTGTTCCAACCATGATCCAACTATGCACATGTGAACAACAGAATGATTAGGTTTATTAAAGTCAAATTAGGGTATGGGGTTCCTGAACGTTCATGACTAAGCAGCCAGTTTTCAAGGGAAATGGACGAAGACTTGCGTCATGCTTAACCGATAAGAATAAATAACTTTAGTAAGTTTTGAAATGTTATATCTATAAAAAAAACAAAACCAACTGAGATTTTAACTCAAAAACATTTCTAATTAGACTGTACAGCTACTCCGCATGGTGAGGTTATGGTCTTTAACCCATGTTTGTGTGTATTTTAATTGGATAACCAGCATACTTTGGTTAACGATGAGTTAAAGCCTTTTTTTTGGCACCTTTAGTACTGGTACTGTGCTTGAACTGACAATAGCACAACTGAATAATCCCTTTTATAAGCGTGACGAGAGGTTGTAAGGCAATATAAAGCCTAATGAAGAGACTAAGTAGCTGTTAAGTGAAATGCAAGGGGACAATAGCAAGCATGTGTGGTCAGGAAAAGTAATCACATTTCCCATGCTCTTTGTAAACGGCAGTGACCCATTACAAAGAGCCTGACTGCTTTATATTATTATCATTGGCCACCACCAGCCTATTAACCCTCGAACGTCAAAGGACTGAGCAAAGCAGGTATCGCTGGACCCTGGGGCTCTCAGAAGGCCGAGTGAGAGGTCAGGTCTATTTGCCGTCGATTGGGTGGGATGCCAGTTATGAAAGGGTTTTGAGCGGGGACTGGAGGAGAAGGGGAGCTTTGCATGCAAAACACAATGCAGTAAAGGGAGTATTCTGGTCACCTTATCACCTTTCAGTCCGGATTCTCCTGGGTTCCCCGGCAGCCCCTGAAATGACAAAAAAGCGACACCGCGTTACAGTTCAACCGGTTCATGAGCCAGGGCCGGCTGTTGTGTTTGTAGGGCCAAGTACAAATTAAAATGAAGGACAAGCTTTTTTGTTTTCTCATAGAAAACATTTTTAATACTAATTTCGGCAAATCAGAATTACATTAGTTAGTGTATACACACAAATATATGGAGCGGAATGTGGTTGTATGCGTTTGCGTGGCATGGGAGTGAATGTGTCTGAGTGAGATGCAAATGACAGGCTGAGTGGGATGGGAGTGAGAATGTGGTTCACTGAGTGGGTGACTATGTGGACTGTTGAGATGAGATGGGAGTGAGCAGATTGAGCATGTAGCTGGCTGAGATAGGTGGGATGGGCCATGTAGTTCACTGAGTGGGATAAGTGTGGGTATGTGGTTAGCTGAATGAGATAGGAGTATGTGGCTGGCTGAGTGAAATGGGAGTATGCGATTGGCATAGTGAGCTGGGAGAGTGTCGGATTGTGTGGTTGTGTAAGTGAGGTAGGACTGAGTTATGGCTTTGTGAGGTAGGAGAGTGTTTGACTGAGTGTGATATGAGTGAGCATCTGATTGTGTGGTGTGCAGAGTGAGTTATGAGTGAGTGCTGTTGACTGAGTGAGTTATATAGGAGTGTGTTTTCGGCTTACACTGCACATACTATACACTATATATATATATACAGTATACACAGCAAACTGTACATATTACATATACAGTACACACTACACGCACATCAACCAGCACATACTACACACAAACACAAAGTACACACTACACATACACAGGTACATAAATATTGCACACCCTGCATACGCAACACACAGCACATTCTATACACATAGTACACATGCTGAATACACACTATACATATGTACATACACAACACACTACATATACTGCAAGCACAACCCATTGAACATACTAGACACACAGTGGGCAGAATAAATATCTGTGCATCTGGCATTACAGACTTCTGGTTGATGAGCTATAAAACCATATTCCACACTCACGTTGCCCCTACAAAAGACCTCAAAGTGCTTTGGGCTTCCTGAGGAATGCAGACTTCAGGTCTCTCAAAGCTTAGCCAGACGTCTTTCAGAAATGTAAAGGCATGTAACTCCAAAAACATATTGTGCTAAACCAACCAAAACACACACGCGTGCACAAGTGAAAGAAGATGGAGTAACTCACCTTCATACCCTTAGGTCCAATGAAACCGATGACTCCGACTACTCCCATGTCGCCCTGTCAAAAACAACAAAACCACAATTTGACACACTGGAAGATTACATATTCAAACATTGGTCTAATTGAATTAAAAGTGCAAAGGGTCTCGGTCGTGCCCGAGTCATTGACTCTATTCTACCCTGCTCGACATCCAGGATTTTCAAAATTAGAGTTTCTAAGGCTACTCCTCATATGCCTGCCTGGCATCCCATGGGGTAATAAAATTATGAATGGTTGGCAGAGTCTTAATGTCTACCTCGTGAACTCGGGGAAGGGATGTAGCATGAACAGGGTGGTTTTAATGTTAGAAAACCAGATTCGGTTGAGTCGTGGACATTTCGGAGAACTGAATAAAAATCATTGGTTCCGAAAGCAGCAAGAAGACATCCTCTTTAAATGTTTGAAAGACAACCAGTCTGACCACACTATGTCCATTCATTTTGGATTCTGGTCATCAGAAATCACCTAATAGGACACCGATCCCAAGGAAAACCCATACAATGAAGAGGTTTTAGTTAAACAGGCACAATGGCTAACTAGAAGACTAGCCGGTTGAAGAATGTAATCTACACCAGCTGGAGTGGCAAAGGTTAGCCATAACTCCTTTTAAGTGTGATGTCTATAAAAAGTCTTTCAGAATTGGTTTCTCAGCGTACGATGCCGCTTTTCTTGCAGATAAATGGTTAAGGCTGCCCATCTCTCCCATGCATGAAACTTCTATGGGGCCAATGGTAACTGAGGTCGACCGGTATTGTCCTTTAATCTGTACTGGAGATCATCCAGCACCCGTAAAGAGGCTTCAAGAAGGCCAGGAGCTAAGAGACAGAAGACAGGGATGTCTTTGTGCCGACAGATTGGATCTCAAAGCAAGTTATCCTGTTGGATACCTGGGGTCTAGAAGACAGTCTATCGATGTGGGGTGGCACTGGACACAGATCAAAAGGGTGGGACTGGGAACTGTGCCCCATTGTTCAGTCAATGTGCGGGGAAAAAGATGAAAACCAGCAGGATCAGTTATTCAAAAAAATACCTTTCACGGTGATCGAGAATCCAGAATGAAAGTTTTTGGTGTGTTTTCAACGAACGCTCACAAGACGTTAAGGTCACCCTCCTGCCTGAATTCTTAGTTATACAACGTTGTTGTTGACATGCTTAACTTTCTTTTTAGGGGGTTAAAAGATTGAGATGCTGTCCGCTACAACTCCCGCTAAGCTTAGCCAGCTGCAAGTGGGACATTCTTGTCAGACCTGGGAGGCAGATTTGACCCAATATTTTCGACGATAATTAATAATAATAATAATAATAAAGTAATTTTTTAACTTTACCAAAATCAATGCAAGTTAAAAAAAACCCATTTACATAGACTACATTCATGATTGATTTCCTAACTTCATGATTTTTGCCTTAAATGAAGAGTCTGTGGACTTCTCCCTCCGACCATGCACTTTACATACAAGATAAGTCCCTGTGTCTCACATGCAAGAATCAACCATGAAATATCGCAAACATAACATGATTCGGCATGCAGTGCACGTCAGAATCAAGTGCACTAAGGGCTGGGGCCAAACGAGGGCATAAAGTACATCTGCTCGCTGTAATGGACATACTTTTGCACTCATGTACTTGTGGACACAACGCGATGTGGACATTAAGATACAAAAATTTGAGAAATATGGACACTCAAGAAGCCGCTGTCTTTTGTAGTCTCAGGGCCCTATTACATTCTTCACGCAAAAACGCACGCAAAACGCGTGTTTTTTTGCGCGAAGTGTTAAACGTTAACGCACGAAAATCACCGCTGGAATTACATTCCTCGCGCATTTTTCCATCCATCGGGAAATTGCGCTCGTAAAACCGACTCGCAAAAATGCGTGCAAAGTACCGTTGCGCGCAGAAATCAGTGATTTTTTAATGCGAGTCTGTCATTTTGTGCGGACTGCGCACAACAGACGTATGTTCTGACGGAAGACAAGGTAGTGGCCGTCATTTTTGACGGATCTAGTAAAAAAAAACCTGCGCATCGTAGTTCTCCGTTGTGAATCGGCAGTTCGGTACGGTCAGGTTGTTACAATTTGCCGTTACCACCAGCTTTTCAAAGACGTTAAAATTATGCGCGCAAATGTTGTCCGTTACATTGTGCGCTAAGATTGTAAATACCATGGGCGCACCAGCGCACAAATGCATTTGCACTCGCAGTGTTAAGTATAGGATGCGCGCACTAAATTGCGTTTGCAAAGGGTTCGTGCAGGGTCACTCGCGTTAGACGTTAACGCGCATTTTGTGCGCGAACGTCGTAATACGACGTTCAGCGCAAAGGGTTTTGCTCCTCGGGTTAATGCGATATTGCGCACGTGCAAAATTGTGCGCAAAGAATGTAATAGGGCCCTCAGTGTCCTACTCACATGGCGGCCGTCAAATGAGCCCACGTTTGATGTCCTTTACTCCCACCTATAAAACCATTCGTTGACATTTCAACGTGCATCCTAGCTGTTTGACGCCGACCAAATATCGTTGTCTGTTCTCACGTGTGTGAAAATACACACATGTGCTTTGTGTGTTGTTCCCTATATGACCTGTCATAATTCTATAAAAAGGTGCCTCGATATTAATTAAAACAGGCACATTTAATGCGATCATGTGTCCCTGGCCATAGCTGGCAAGTAAAGTACATGAGGAGAAGGAGGGAAAGTCCGCGGACACTTTTTTAAATATGGAAAAAAGTCACTACTGGTAAAAAATAAAGTCACCAGTGCATAATGGACTAACGATTCATTTAAAAGACAAGCTTTTGAGAGTGTAACCTCTCTTCTTCAGGTCTGGAAGCTTTTATCCAATCTACATTAAAAAAAATAAAGGATATAAATAAAGAAAATGCTCCTTCTGTAATGCTGCATTGATTTAGCTAGAGTTCAAAAATGTTCCTTCGATGTTCCTTTATCAAGGCACAAGTGTGAAAAAGTGGAGATCAGGATTGTTGGACCACAATTCTACCCATGACGTAGAATAGAGACGCCGCGGCCTCCGCCGGAAGGGAGCCCAGACCAAAAGACTACACGAGGTCTCTACCAGGGTAGGGAAGCCACTGATCCCAAAACTCGACAGGAAAAAAAGATGAGTAGGACCTCCAGTGGAGAGAGTGCTAGAAACTTTATTCAGGGACCGCAGACCCCATAAACAATCTGTGACGTTTCGACCTGAAGGTCTTAATCATACATGTATGATTAAGACCTTCAAGTCAAAATGTCACAGTTTGTTTTTTTGGGGTCTGCTGTCCCTGAATAAAGTTTCTAGCACTCTCTCCACTGGAGGTCCTACTCATCTTTTTTTTTTACAATTCTACCTATATCCGGCCAATGACTGAAAGAGAAGTCTGAGATTTGGAGGTTGATACCAGAGACTGACATCTTGATAATCCTTGATTAGAGGAACAAGGGAAGCAACCGTGACTTGTTTTAAGACTGAGGATGCCAAAGTTCGGGTGTAGACCTTTTAACAGAGGTGAACCATTTCCGGTCTATTTTCCTCCTGAAATCTTGGATTCCTGGATTGAATCCAGTGAGAGAATAATTCAACAATAAACAGATAAATAAAATCAGGTTATGTACAAGAGTGTAAAACCAAGTTACCAAAACCAAGCTACGTTCAACATTTGGCCACATGAGTCTCTAACTGGGAAGATACGATCAGTATCAAACCTCTATGGTGGGTTACTTACTCCAACAACATTACGTAGGTCTATTGGGTATCATGGCAGCCAGCCTGTCGAAAGTGGCAAATTGGACAACGCTTGGGTGGCAAGAATTTTTATACAGGTGCAAAAGAACACTGTGATGTGAGACACAGCAAGAGGAGGAAGAGAAACTTACTCATTGGGAAATGTTGATTAGAATATAAAGCCAACCCATCTTTGCCGTCTGTGAAGGCCCATCTCTAAGCAGCCAGGCCTGCCTTACAGGTGTCAAGCAGATTATTGACTTGGAGATGTTGTTTAGTCCTTTAAACCAGAACTTTCAACCAGTTACTGAAGAAGTAATGGGCTCAGATGTTTCAACCCTTCAGAGTTTCGACCATAGATGAACTGCGATCACGGTGACCACTAATCTCCATGCCAAGATTAATTGACGAGAAGTCAAATTCGCAAAGGGCCCATCAAGACAGGTGGCCAAGCGGCAGCTAACTGGTTGTTTAGAACTAGCTATAAGGCTAATTTCTAGTTTGGCAATAGCTACAAATATACATTTTTGACACCTTGATATTGGACTTCAATGTCTACTTCTACAAGTAAGAAGCATTCTTCAACTCTGCCAGGACAGGGTGGAAAAATGAAAATAGAAAGGATCGTGAGTTGATGATGTAGTGCTCCAAGTAGTGGGTTAGCGCCTATTAAAGTCCGGTAATAACATAAAGAAACACATTGGGTGGATTTGGTGCAGAAGGTATATTTCCCCCCCCCCAAATTAACAACATTTGGTGCATCTCCCATTTATATGAGGGGCTTAATCTCCGTGCTGTACCCAGTGACCTTCTGTTGGGCCACCGTTTGGTAGATTAGGTTTTTCCCAGAGGATGACTAAGAAAGAGGAAAAAAAAACCTGGATTGGTATTTTGGGCTTAAAGATGTGGAAGGCAGCGATGGAAGAGCCAAACTCCCTCAGCGTGGTGCTTGGAGCCAGAGGAGCTGAAAAGCAGCCTGCCCTGGTGTATAACAAGCCCGCTCTTTGTACTGCTCCGTATAAAGACCTCTTTAGGCCTCTGTTTATCCAGGACAGACCCCAGCTATTTACAACCGCACGAGGCTCAGGTTACACCAATGGCTGTCTTTTTAATAGGATTTTTCGGAACAAGCCACCTGTGGACAGCTAGAGGCGCATGAGACAAATAGAAAGGCAGCCCCAGGGATGCTAGGAACGCGATGGGGACACCGGAGAAGCCTCCAAGATATATATATATATTTATTTCACCTGACAAGAAAAGACATAAAGGTGATATTTACTCTTATTTAAAGCAGGCATAAGAAATGAACGTCAGCTTGTTCGCTTTCCATAGGCATGAATAGAAGGATGTCATTGGCCTATACAGAGACCACTGATTTATGTGTTTTTACGCAGGATGGGGGCTTCCCACTGTTATTTTCATACGGGCAGCGTCCCGACCGCACACTTCATCTACTGCACATTAAGTTCATGGTACGATTCACACAGCCTGGTCGTCTGCCTGCGAGAACAACGTGCTTCCAAGCTAAAGAATATACTGCGTAACGTGAAATAACATGAATAAATTATTATGATATCTAACATATATTTGTAGATTAGATTTTTGACATACGGATATTTGTACACGCTTTACACTGACGCACGGCATACAAATACATTTTTTATTTTTTCCATGGAAATCTGTAAATTTGGTAATATAAATCATTTACAAGCTAAAAAAAAAAAAAGTGCAATTTCCATAAAACAATTGTATTTGGGTTGGGGGTGTCACGTACTTTTTTTTTTGAGAAAGGATTCATTGAGATTTCTCTCGTTTTCAAGTATGTATCGTCTTGCCCAAGGACACTTACTGGAGAGGTGCTCTTGCTGGGATCGAACCCATGTCTCCACAGGCTCTCTCCACGCAGAGCAGTGATGTTACCTCTACTCCACCCGGCCCGTACTTGCTTAGATTCAATCCATATTTTATTCCGTGAATATTATGAATATGGGTTCGTCAATTGCAAGCGTCCATCCAATGGTTCCTTGACTTCATGCAATCGATAAGAGGAGATAGCACCTAGGCTCCTTTTAATGTGTAAGTCAGAGATCTGCAAACTTGGCCCTCCAGATGTTTTGGAACTACCAGGGTTATTCAGAGAGAGCCGATCTGGCCCTGAAATGTCACCAGACAGGGAATTTCCACGTAAGGTGACATTTCGTGGCCATTCGGCTATACAGAGAGCAGGCAGTTCGCCAAATTTTGAAGAACTGCCAGCAAGTACGGTGCCTTTTCGACAGCAGTGAAATCCCCCATAGAGAAGCAATGGTTAATCTATTCAGAGACACCAAACAGTAGAGAAAAGTTGCCGAAGTGCCCTGCTGATCAGTGGTTTCATTCGACAGCTTTATTCAGACGAATCCCATAGGCTTCAATGTAAAAAATATTCCCGTTTTAAAACAACATCTAATAAACTGTTTATTAGTTTAATCTGCAGTAAAAAGTTTTTTAGGATCTTTTAGGTGACTGTAATTAGTGTCATTGTATCTGTCTGTCTGTCTGTCAGTGTTTGTGCTCATGTCAGTTGAGGTTTCTGTATTTGGCAGTATCTCTGTCTTTGAAAAACACAAGAGACCTAAACAAAGTCATTGGCAACGACTCAGACATTGCCAACCACAGATACCCTAAGGCTGGGGTCAGACGAACGCAGTGAGAACTTTATTACGGCCGTGGTAGCAGCAAATGACGTCCAACGGAGGCCCACGCACGAAGTACGGCCATTCGAAAGTTCGGCCGCGCAACGCAACTGGCAAACAAATGCATTTTTCCAAGAACTGACGTACAGAGTGCGCTGCGTCCGCATAGCGGCGTGTGTGCGTGAATAGGAGACGTCAGACGCTGCTCATGTCCGGCAAACATAACGTCCAGACAACCAAAGTTTCCTGGTTTCGATCCGTAAAAAAATCACGGCCGAAATTGCGCATCGCATGACCGCTATCGCGTATTCCATGACAAAAACGCGTTCGGACACATCGACGCACTCTTTGACGGTAGACGTGAAAAATGCGTTTGTCTGACCCTAGCCTAACAGCCAGGGGCAAAGACGCCTGACAGACAGAAACACAGACAATGGCAGACACTAAAAGACACCGACACAGACACAGTGCAGTACTGGAGACCGTATCTCTAGAAGGATATAGACATCTTAGAGAGAGTTCAGAGAAGGGCTACTAAAATGGTGTACGGCTTGAAGGAGAAAAGTTACCAGGAAAGGGTTAATGATCTTAACATGTACAGCTTGGAAAAAAGACGAGACAGAGGAGATATGATAGAAACATTTAAATACGTAAAGGGAATCCACAAGGTAGAGGAAGGGAGTATATTTAAAAGGAAACAAAGTAGCAAAACAAGAGGACATAGTCTTAGATTAGAGGGGCAAAGGTTTAAAAGTAACATCAGGAAGCATTATTTTACTGAGAGGGTGGTGGATACATGGAACAGTCTTCCAGTAGAAGTGGTAGAGGCCAAAACAGTAATTGAATTTAAGCAGGCATGGGATAGGCATAAGGCTATCCTAAACAAAAGAGAAATCCAGGTAAAGTATCCATGTAATTGGGCAGACTAGATGGGCCGAAAGGTTCTTATCTGCCGACATTTTTCTATGTTTCTATGTTTCTACAAACAGACAATAAAAGAAAACTGAAAAAAAACACAAGAAAGCTAACAGTTACTGGCAGTGTGGTTTTGTATGGTCTGTGTCAGAGTCTTTCTGTCTTTTATTGTCTGTCATTCTCTGTGTGTCTTTGGGTGTGACAGTGTCTTTGTCTGACAGTGTCTGTGTGTCTGCCAGTGTCTAATGGGTAATTTCAGTCATATTTTTTTACAATTTGTTGTTCTGTTGGTTCTGTGTTATTGTATTTTATAATTACTTATATATTATACTAATTAATTATCAAGCTTTCTAATCTCTTTCGGGTTAATAAGAATGGAAGGTATTGGGTTATTGCAGGGGTGGGCAAACTACGGCCCGCGGGCAACATGCGGCCCGCCACCGAGTTTTTTGCGGCCCGCCAACCAGCGGCGTTCTTCTACTCCCGAGGCGAGCAGCTGCTGACATGCAGCTTGGCCACTCCCCTGGGATGGGAACCACCTGACCAGCGTGCGATGACGCGAGAACACGGCTGGTCAGGTGCTTCCCATCCCCGGCGAGCGGCAAAGCTGCATGTCAGCGGCCGCTCACCTCGTGAGTAGAAGAACACTGGCGGACGCGGAGCCTGGGGCCACAGAGGAGGTGAGAGCTGGGGGCAATATATACCCATATGAGCTGGGGGCAGTATATATCCATATGAGCTGGGGGCAATACATACCCATGTGAGCTGGGGGCAATATATACCCATATATACCAATATATAACTTGCAGGCTGTGATGAGAATCTCAACAAGCAATCTCACTCCTGATTTCAAAAAACTTGTAGAAAAGTGTGATAGGATACGTTTGTCTCATTAAACTGGTTTAAAATTAAATGTGCTTGCAGCTATAGATGACATGAAATTAGCACAATAAATAAATTGAATAAAACTACCACTATTTCATCAATTTAAAAGGTGCGGCCCTCCGCTAACCTCCGCTCCCACAAAGTGGCCCCCGAGCCAAAACAAATGCCCACCCCTGGGTTATTGGATGAGGGTGTATGGTCAAGGAGGAGGTGTGGCCAAGGAGAGATGCCGGGAAGATTGTTGACACCGTGCACCCAAAGGTGTGTGTGCGCGACTGTAGCCTATTTGGGGCTACGTAAAAGGATGTTAAACGCCTGGGTAAGGGAGCCAGAATGCCATTGCAAAATGTTTGGGAACCACTGCACTAGGAGAACCCCATCATTGGACGACCGGGCATCCTAATACTTCCTGTAGCTACATGCCTCATGCCAGGATAGTGAAGAAGAGGCAAAAAAATTGACCAAATGGATAGTTTTCTACTTTTTCAAAACCGTAAATGACAAAAAAAATTATATAGCTGCTCGTGGGCGTGTCACATTAATAGCGAGATGCAAGACAACCCCCGAGTATCACCCAATATGTAAGGGCGATGGGTCACTCTTTTTTTATTTGAATTGTTTTAGCAAAAATGTTCAGATCACAGAATGTAGCTGCACGAAATGTTATTTTAAGGAGTGTTAAGAAAAAAATAATTAGAAAGCTCTTTTATTTCTTCTTTATTATGTACGGGTTTGTGTAAAATTTATAACCCGAGCTGAAAAGCTTAACAAACAGCTTTCCTTAGAAACAGAGCTCTTTCCTGACTACTTATCAAGGGATGAAAGGGGTTTCTAAGGGGAAGGATATTTTCCATGTGGTTAAGCCCAGAGACGCAATAAATTCTAACCAGTGACTGAGGTACAACTTCCTGAAGCTTGACTATGCAGCGTTTTTTTCTCCCGCAATGCACAGAATCCTATTACCGGGATCTGGAACGAAGGGGATCGATTTCACGGTCTGGAAACCAGTGGATCTACGGCGGAAATCTGCGTGGGAGCATTTAAAATAACGCACAAAAAGAAATGTGGTAAAAAAAAAAAAGGAGCCGGTATCTGCTCAGCAGTAACATATACCTATATCTGCTTTACTCCTGACTACCGGTGTACCAGACCCCTGGCTTTGTCCACCGATTACCGCCTTCTACCAGCATTTGACCTACGGACTGTCCTGACTACACTCTCTGGATAACCCATTGTACCACGCTCTGGATTTCCCCCTGTGTCTGTCTGTTTACCAAATGTACCATCAGCCTATCCCATCCAGTGTATTCATCCGCATACTGGGCACATATAAACACACCAGTACCCCGGAAAGTGACATCCAGGTCGCCAAGCGGTGCTGTTCATGACACACCGTCATACCGTGATGCAATGGTCAATATACTAGTTCGTCCGGACGTTTGGAACCCTTGAAGACGTGTCCAGGGCCTATTTTAGAAGCTACCGACTCCGTTATGAATGGGACAATTTAATAGCAGCCGGACTTGTAATTGTTCCAAGGTGCAAATGGATACAGTCACAGCTGCCACTGGTCTTCTCTCCTGAGTCCATAGGACTCCATGGAGAGTTGCGTGAGACTTTAGCTTTGCGTTTTGGACATCGCTCATTGCTCTTTGGGTCCCATGACATATGGACTTCCTATGCAAAGAGTAGGAAGCAAAAATCTGCAGTCATCTGCTGTACAAAGGCAGGCCGCAACAGGAGGTGCAGCTCGACTTGGAATAGCATAGGAGCTCCAATCCTCACCAAACCAGGCCAGCACATGAGAACCAACCGAGGACCCTATTCTGACCGTACCGTTGGCTAACGACTGGAGCTGTTATAGATAACAGGTCCAGCCGTTATGGCAAGAGAGACTATTCCGACCGTGACGCAAGGTTTGCTTGTGGCTCAGTATTTGCAACCCTTTACTGTGGACTGATGGCTCCTATACGTTATACAGCTGCCGATAAAAACAGGTCAACAAGAGAATGGCAACCTATTCCATGGTAGCCCGCGGTTCACGTCTTGTGAACACGTCTGCAAAGAATACCGGCTCAGGGAGATTTCGGAAAAACCACTAATGTTAAAAAATAATACAATTGTCTCTAATTCTGTGAGATTCAAACAAATATACAGGTTTTTTTCTGAAGAATATAAGTATATTGTTGGACATTTATGTAGTGAACGGAAGCTCAGCATAAAAATCTACAACTGTTGCATTATAACGGTTATTAAATTATATAAAAAATGGTAATAAAATCCATATTAAATATCCTACACTATGATTGTAACTACTACTGGGAATAATTAAAACCCGGACAAAAAAAAATGTTAGAATTAAAATATATATATAAAAATATATATATATATATATATAATATATATATATATAAACAGACAAGGGGGATTTATGCTGTGGAGTTTCAGATGGACATGCCAAGATTCAACCAAAGACTTGATCGCACCCACAGCTCTGCCTATTAAACGCTGACACCAGGCTGCCCCAATTAAAAGAGCCAGCGAGTATTTTATAGTGGAAACAAAATTGCAATAAACGCCTTCACGGATGCGAGTGACGCTTTGGGTGAGTAAAAAAATAAAATAGGCGACAAAATAATAAATAGTTATAGAATAGTCGACCCTGTGTTCTGTTTCTCCCCGCGCTCGTATCGCTGTGCCAACGCAGCGGAAGACATGAGGTTATCATTATTGCGCTAGCGATGTACTTACGATGAATCCTGGGACTCCAGCGGGACCGGGAGGGCCGAGTTCACCCTGCGAAAATAAAAACAAAAATTGGCACGGCTACAACAAAACCATACACGCAGGTAGGCACCAAAAGGAGCCGCATTAAGCACGACCGGCCGCTGACCAAGATGGGCAAAGTGCCCGAGGGACGCTGGGCAGAGATGAAAGGCCGAGAAGTCTTAGAAGAGCGTTGGTTATTTATGTGCACTGGCACCTACGCGCTGTATTAAAATAAGCCTGGCCTCCAAACAAAACCAATGGTTGGCATCCAGTAACATTTTTGTAATCCCCCAATTTATTCCTCCTTAAAAAAAAAGCAGAAAATAAGAAAGAGCTCTATGTATATACTCCAAGTGAAGGATTACGAACAAATGATGCATTAGGTTTCCTAGTTTCCTATGCACACGATTCGATAAGCAAATTCATTTCCGTGATCTTATTGCACAGATGATGCACACGGACGGGCACCGCATATGGTCAAGCCCAGAGTTTTAGTCAATCGGACATTGTGGAGCTATTGATCTACGGAAGGGGTGACCAAATCTCCATCTCCAGCTGTTGGTGAACTACAAGTCCCATGCTGGCAAGGGAGCGTTGGCAAGTGGTTGCGATTACTCCCACGGCCATAAGGATACAAGGTTTGGGGTCAAAAGAAACCACCCAACGCCATTCTTCTGCTTTCTAAATTCAACGTGAGGTACTTGGGGTTGTAGCATTGCAGCAGAGAGGCTGCCATGGGATTAATCTACTCATTTCTAGGTTGTCAGAGCTAGATTAGTATCAAATATACGTTATGTTTGAGCGGAGGCAGCCCTAGATATTATGAGGCCTTAGGCAAGACTTCTCTTTTAATGGTCAAAAATTAATCAAAATTAAATTAAACTGGCATTACACGTAATTTCCACCAAGCGAGGCCCCAGTTTGAGTGACGCCTTAGGCGACTGCCTAGTTTGCCTAATTACAGTTTTTGTATGAAATGCCCCAATACATTGTGTAATAATTGAAAAGGTCTGTGAACAGCCTAGATTCTGACCACACCACCAGGGCTGCCATCAGAACTCCTGGGGCCCTTTATTGAACTGCTGCTTGGGGCCCCCCTTCTCTCATCTGATAATTCCATAAATTTATTAAAAATAAATCATTTTGCCACATTTTCTTTTTACCTTATTTACAGGGAGTGGGCTAAACTCCTGGGGGATAACATGTGTTTTTAGGTGAGTGGGTGTGTTCACTCTGCACCTCTACCTGGGGCAGACCATACTAATCGATCCCTCGCTGATCAGCCAGAGTGCTTTTACTGGCCCCAGATACCCCAGCCCACCGGGAAATTTCCTAGCAGCCCGACAGGTCAGGTCAGTTTGGCATGGAGGGGCCCTTACGTATGAGGCACTTCGACAAGTTACACAGCGTTTGATAAGGGTCGGGCCCCCTTGAGCCACTGGGACCCTGATCATATCATGGGCTGTCACCCCCTGATGGTTGCCCTGAACTCATCCTGTGTCATTCGCGAGTTTACATCTTGGAGCCGTTTGAACGCTCTCCCTCATACTGTCAGACTTTCCCCTAACTTCTCTTCCTTCAAACGCTCCCTTAAAACATTCCTATTTAGGGAAACCTACCACCCAACTCACTGACGCAATCATCAATCACTCTAACCTTACAGTCCTCTCCTCCTGTTTCCAACCCCAACCCTCCCAGATTGTGAGTTCCTACGGGAATAGGGCCCTCATCTCCTCCTGTACGGTTTGTCAAATGTTGTTCAATGTATTGTAACCCTGTCTATACTGTGCTTATTGTACAGCGCTGCGGAATATGCTGGCGCTTTATAAATAAAGAATAATAAAATAATAATAATAAAGCGTTGGTAGGGATATTGTTAATACACATTTAGGATCTGGGGTTTGGGAAAGCACATCTAGTTTTTCTCTTGTATTATATTTTTCCTGAAAGGCTGCACACAACATGGCTCAGTAACTTTTATTATAGTTTTTTTTTTGTTTGTTCTCGTTGAACTAAAGGGTGACTAAGAAAATTCCACAAAACGTGATTACGTGTAACAGGCCTTCTGCTAGTAATTATACATTTGCATTTCTAATAACTTTCTTCATGCTTAGATGCAAAACTACTCACGGGGTTTCCATCCAAACCTGGGGCCCCCCTCTCTCCAAAGTCACCAGGGAATCCCTACATTAAAAGAAAAGAGGAAACAAAAAAAAAAAACACAAACACATAAAAACTGAGCAATAATTCTTCAAGAGGCAGCAATTTGTCGACACACAAAGAGAAGAACAGAATATTCTTTAACAGAATAACCAAGACATTTAGCAGAGTCAGTCGCTGGCAGAACACAAACACAATCTATGCACCAGAATAGAAAAAAACAGAAATCGTGAAAAAAAAGATACAATTCTACGTTCCTAAATATTTTAAAATCTTATTGGCTTTAAAAATGCTTAAAACACATAGGGCTCTATTACATTCGTCGCGCAAACGTTAACGCGTGTGCGCAAAAACGCATTAACGCGAGGGGGAAAACCCTTTGCGCAGAACGTCGTATTACAACGTCCGCTCAAAAAACGCGCGTATACATCTACCGCGGGTGAACCTGCGCGCGCGTACTGTACTGCGCACGTCCTATACTTAACATTGTGAGCGCAAATGCGTTTGTGCACCGGTACGCGGATGGTATTACAATCTATGCGCAGTTTTTAACGCACAGCGTTTGCGCGCATTATTTTAACGTCTTTTAAAAGCTGGTGGTAACGGCAAATCTGAACGTCCTGGCCGAAACCAAATACACCAGCACGAAAAAAAAAAAACAGCAAAGTATAGTTACACATTCTACACATACCCAAACAATAAAATTGAGAAGTTGTGCGCGTTTTTTTTATTGATGCAGCATACGCGCAGATTGACTTTGACAGGCGCAAAAACCTAACGGGAGACAGTTGTGGTTCTTAATTCTGATTGGCTGAATTGCGTGAAAAAACAGTCCGCATACTGATTTCTGCGTGCAACGTTGCTGCGCGCGTGTTTTTGTGTGTCCGTTTTACGTGCGTTATTTTTTGAGGGATGAAAAAATGCACGAGGATACCAGCGTTGTTTAACGCTGCGCGCAAAAATTCACGCGTTCTGCGTGCGTTTTTGTGTGAAGAATGTAATAGAGCCCTATATTAATAATGTAAAATAACATGCAATAAGGTTAAAGGTAAAGTTCCTTTTTGGTTCTGTTATTTTATAATAATAAATATTAAAAAGGAACAACGTAAAAAAAAAAATATAAAAAATATAAAATACACAATAGACATAATAAAAATACGATAACCAAAATAGACTTTCTAGATCAGTAAAAAATATTACATGTGAATGACAAAAACAAAATTACTAAAGAAACCAAATGTACAGAATAATCCAGATATCAATAATATTCTAGATATGAAAAGTGACTGCCCATACAAAAATTGTAATACAATAATACAAACATCCTAGAAAATGCAGCGTGAAGTCAGACTTTAGTGCACAATTTACTCCTCGTCTACAGGGAGCAGGACTTTATCTGCTTTTTACAGCTTCTTGAAAATTAGCTCATCCTTTGAAAATGACTCCTTTACTACTAGCCAACAATTTAATATTTACTTTAGAGTAGCAACTAATTTCATCACAATGTGACAGACGGCATTAGAGCAGGGCTTAACCAGTTTATGCCATACTTAGGAGGTAGTAAACAAACAATAGATACAGAGATAGAGATAGATAGATCCATATTTATTGTAATAGCTAGATAGGCAGGTCAATAGATAGCTAGGCCGATAGTTAGATAGGCAGGTCAACAGATAGCTAGGCCCATAGCTAGATAGGCAGGTCAATAGATAGCTAGGCTGATAGCTAGATAGGCAGGTCAATAGATAGCTAGGCTCATAGCTAGATAGCTAGATAGTCAGGTCAATAGATAGCTAGGCCGATAGCTAGATAGGCAGGTCAATAGATAGCTAGATAGCTAGATAGGCAGGTCAATAGATAGCTAGGCCGATAGTTAGATAGGCAGGTCAATAGATAGCTAGGCCCATAGCTAGATAGGCAGGTCAATAGATAGCTAGGCCCATAGCTAGATAGGCAGGTCAATAGATAGCTAGGCCGATAGCTAGGCCGATAGCTAGATAGGCAGGTCAATAGATAGCTAGGCTCATAGCTAGATAGGCAGGTCAATAGATAGCTAGGCCCATAGCTAGATAGGCAGGTCAACAGATAGCTAGGCCGATAGCTAGGCCGATAGCTAGATAGGCAGGTCAATAGATAGCTAGGCTCATAGCTAGATAGGCAGGTCAATAGATAGCTAGTCCGATAGCTAGCTAGGCAGGTCAATAGATAGCTAGGCTGATAGCTAGATAGGCAGGTCAATAGATAGCTAGGCCGATAGCTAGATAGGCAGGTCAATAGATAGCTAGGTCGATAGTCAGGTCAATAGATAGCTAGGCCGATAGCTAGATAGGCAGCTCAATAGATAGCTAGGCCGATAGCTAGATAGGCAGGTCAATAGATAGCTAGGCCGATAGCTAGATATAGAAAACAGTTTGTGAAGAATAGTTAAAACTTTGGGGCTAGAGATTTGAGGAACCCAAGGTTATCAGGTCCCATGATTTGTTCTTTTTGATCTCCGCCCATTCATAGATGAAACTACCACCAAATGTCCTGCTAAACTTTTGTGTGAGCCACAGAGTGAGTACTTTGTTGCAAAGGAGCGACTGGCACAAGTCAACCAATGTTCTACAGACAGTAGACCCATCTCTTTGGGTGGTCGAACCTGAGAAGCCAACGTTTGTATCATATACTGACGATATGTCTCCAACATATGGCTAGATCTAAACTATTTTAACAGAAACAACCTAATTTTTGGCCAGAGTGCTTTGACTACGCTACGTGTCCGTCTGTGTCACAACCTCCCTGGTGCACCTGATGAGGGTACACTGGCAAGGGACCAAAAAAAGTCTTAAATTCTGTCTATGGTAAGGCCATCGGCAGTGTTGTCCTGAATGGGAGTTGGCAGATCTCTATCTAAATCGAGGCACCTATAATGAAAACCCCCACACTTTTTATGTCAAAAGAGGCAAAGAACGCAACGTTTGAGAGTCATGTACAGATGATTAGTCTATTAATAAATAATAAAAATAACGTTAAAACAAAAAACGTTTACAGCATACAGTATGAAACGTACAGATTTTCGTCAAAGATACATTCCAGGTAGGGGGTGGGGATAAGTATTTAAAGCCCCGAGGCTCCTCACTTTAAAAAGATGAGAAATGAAAACTAAAGAACATAAATTCATGTCGGACATGTCATATTTATTAGTTATAGTGTCTGAAGGACTCTTGTAAAAACAAAAAATGCAGATGATTTTCCGTCAGCTGCCAGATTATTACAAATCATCTGTCATCGGGGAGTCTAGTGAAAACTATGTAAAAAAAAAGATAACTTTTGGAACAATTAACGTGACTCACTTAACTTGCTTAAGAATGTCAGTCATAAATCATAAACGTCAAGTGATGTCACTTTTTGTTTCAGTCTTGGTTCTAGATTACTAAAGAAACGTTCTCATGAATTATTCTAACCCTTACATTAACTTCCAGAATGAAGTGTAGTTCAATATTTTTCTTTAATCAGAATATATGTCACATTCCATAGTAGTTCGTAAATGTTCAATGTCTTAGTAAATACATGGATCAAATTTAACAAGGTCTACTTTCATGGAGTCGAACAATGAGCGCCAGAGGATGAAAGGGTATCAAAATGATGGATGGGGAGAAAGAATGGTCTTGAGATTGAGTCGTGTTCACATCAAGATTTTAATTGGGGGACACTTGAAAATATATACTTTATAGGTCTGTATGTGGTCTGAACATATGGAAACAACAACGTAGCGCCGGCGAACAGAGTCCACTGGAAAGCGAGAATGTGTACACTACATATCCATAACTGGGATGTTCTTAATCTTCAGGGATTTCCCTCTTTTGAAGAAGATGTACCAACGGACTACAGGAAAAGGAAAAGAACCAAAAATTGCGCAGTATATAGCACCAAATGGATAGAATAGACAGCAGGTATTCAACTCACATTTTAATGAGCCAAACACCTGGCTCTAGGGCAGAAGGCTTTATGGGTCTTTTTTAGGGATCTTCAGGTGCCCATCCAACCCCTTTAGGAATCCGGCAGATGATAGAAAGGATACCCCTGCAGTAAGGCAAGATATATCGGGGATACCCCAAGTGCAATCTTGTGGATCAAGAGCTAAAATAATAATGGCTAAAGTACAAAACTCACATGCTTTTGAGCCTCAATGACTCTGTGGAATATGCTCAGGGGATTGTAAGGAATCCCCAAAACCATCTTGGACAGGATAAGGCAAATCAGCAGAAATTTAAAACCATTTATTAATATAAAAATACCAGAACGCGTTTCGCCGGTGTAGGCTTCTTCAGCTGGCAATCCTTGTGTTGTCTCTGCAGTTGCCTTCACTCATTCAAAATGTGAGTTGAATACCTGCTGTCTATTCTATCCATTTGGTGCCATATATCGCACAATTTGTGTTTCTTTTCCTTTTCCTGTAGTCCATTGGTACATCTTCTTCAAAAGAGGGAAATCCCTGAAGATTAAGAACATCCCAGTTATGGACATGTAGTGTACACATTCTCGCTTTCCAGTGGACTCTGTTTGATGGCGCTACGTTGTTGTTTCCATATGTTCTCTCTTTAAGGGTTGTTTAGAGGAACCCCCATATGCAACGTTAAGCGAACGGTTTAGGAAGCATGAATTCTATTGGGCGCTTCACTCTTTGGTATACTGTATGTGGTCTGGTTTATCTTCTGGACCTTGAAACACAAAACTGAAAGAAGGCTTTTATTTGAGTCCTAATAAAAATTGACTGTAGTTGTCCAATCTGTATAGACTCAAACTAGGCATACACAGAGTAAAAGAGTCATAACCATCTGGAAATACCCATATTAATTGGAAAAATTAAGATTTGGGATGATAATTGTACAATCATTAGGACTTGATGTCGTGTTCTTATGGAGTCGCCACTTTGCCCTCGAAATGCCTCGATTATGTTAATAACCACATGAATTATGCATTGGTTTTATCCGACTATTTGTTATATGCCACCAAGAACATGTTAGAGATGTGGCAGCCATTGACAAGAAGATGCACGAGAGGTGAACTACTCCTTGTTACCAAGGAAAGCCGAGCACAATCACTAGGTCTCTGCCTCCAATAGCTGTCCGGAGCTGAGAGAGTTTTGAATTAAAGGATGGAAAAGAGATGGGAAGCAGCCAGGAGTAGTGTCGATTAGCTGCTTTTTCTGGCCTCTCACACGCTCACTCTCTTGGAAAGCTCAGAGCTGGCTTGTAACACATCTGCACGTGGGCTGCATGTAGTAAAGACAAAAAGGCCTTTGTTCGCAAATCGGGGTACTTTGCAGATGAGTTGTCAGAGCTGTAACTGTGCCCCTTAACACCCCATCCAGTTGGATAAAATGTTATTTTTGTGTTAACTATAGACTTTGCTGGGGAGATTCTGTTCTTTGAGACGGATAGAAAAAGATTTCTTGAACATGCCATCTAGGGATGGTGGTTAAAATGCGTATGCCTAGATACACCAAGGGTGTCTCGTTCTCTTTGTCTTCAACTTATTTTTCATGTAGTGTCGGAGAATCGTAGCAAATGCAGGATGAGATTTTATGGGCCAAGCAAATGCATTATACAGATAAAAGTCAGCAATATGCAGTTCTCAATGTGTTGTTGGTCTAGTTTGCCCACCAACTTTGGTCTGCTGAGGTCAATGAAAGACCACAGTCGCTTGGTTGAAGGCTCTGAGAGCCTACTGTAGTTATTTTTAATGTAGTCTATGCTTGTATACTTGTGAATGAGCCAGGGTGAACCTGTTGTGATCATTGTAGTTCCCAAACTCATATGTTGGAGGCCCAGCAAAGATATATGATGATAAGAGCACAAGTTTCAACAGCAAGATGGCTGCACGGGTATAATACAGTCCAGACGAGTCGTATATACTACTTATGGAATTTCTTTTAAAGTTTTATAGTTATTTTATAGTTATGAAGACTATGTGTCTTTGTGGAACAGTTCACAACTTTTTAGTGTCTGGGCTTGCAACCAAGGTCGCCATATACATGTGGTAAACAAGTATTCTAAATGTGTGGTTATTGGAGAAAATGGAGGTGGATCGATGATGTATTCTATCCATGTACGAACTTAATTTCCATTATATGCCAGCCTTAATCAGACGGATGCGGAATACAGTTATCCACGGAGTTACGGCTAACAGCCCAGCTAGTTGTCACCCTCATATCTGGTGCTTGACCACAGCACTCCCATTGCCATGTCAAAAGTTTATAACAACAGCACAAAAATAATCTATTGGGCTCCTTAATTAATCTGCTGGGTCAGGCGTGCCAAGTAACGAAGGCAGAAAACGAGAATAAAAAAAAAAACATTAAACAAATTAAATGATGAAAAGACTACAGGCCTTAAAACACAAATACTCCCTTGGGAAAACATAATGGAAAAAGAAATCAAGAACGTAGTGTGACCGTAATTCCGCGCCTTACTTAATAAGACGTACATCATTAACAACCTACCTGCCAGCTGGCTTTCATTGTCTCAGACTGGCCAAGTCAATTTAAAAAGAGGTAACGTAGGTCCCCATATGGCCTCAAACATTACACAATAAAGCTCGTGGAAAACATAAAACAAAACTACAACATTTTTTTATTGAGAAGTATTATCCAAAAGACCTAAAAAATATATTTAATTCAATTAACTGCAGGACTCCTGAAAACAAACCTCGATACTTCCAAGGTTGAGAAGAGCTTGTGTTTAAATTCTTTCGGTTAATGAGCAAATGTCTATACAAATCTAAACCTAGAAGATGCCATGGTCCAGGACCTTCAGCTTCAAGGCAATAGTCCAGGATGTTCAGCCAGAGTTTCAGCTTTTTTTATTATGCTATTATTTTAACTTCACTTATAAGAGTGGGAAACACCAGCACCATCTTTAAGAGCTTCCAGCTACTAGCTGTAAACGACTAGGAGCGAAACGCGTTGGAAAAACGACCAAAAGTATTGAAGAAAGGGGATTTTTGGGTTAAAGGATTTTGTTTTCTCTGTGTAATGATTACATCTATCTGGTTTCTACAGATGTTCTCAAGTTACTTAACTTATTTAATTCTAATATAGGTCACAGTCCCCCCTGGACTTTTGTGTGTCCAATACTCATCCGGAGTTTGCTTATGTATATGGTATATGCAGAAACATATGATTCTATTTAAGAGCTTTCTACAGTGCTTGAGGGAAGGCTAATCTGGCAGATGTTGCATCAGGTCTTGCCAATACAATCAGGATCCAGAAATAGGACTGAGTTTCCTGCTGGCTCAGAGGTAAATGATTACCCAGTCCGTCTTCCAGTCTTGTACGTGAAATGCAAGCAGAGAGCCAGCTGGCTATAGCCAGGTGAACATTTATTGTTTAAGAATAAAGTGTTTCTTTACATTGTTTTTATAAAAAGTGAGGGAGGGACGCAAACCATTCGATTCTCTCATCTGCGTAGCTTTGCTGACACTGTTAACCCATTTCCTATTCGAAGAACAAAAAAAAGGGCAAACCTTTCGAAACCACAGACTGTAACCATGCCATGAAATAAAAACTTGCTGATGTCTCGTGTAACAGGAACCTGACATTCCTGAACTAAAACGCTGATAATGTTATTTTATACAAACCAAACGTCTGTGCATGAATGTACAGTGTATGACTTCATTTATTACCCATAACTTGTCCTTCACCCTTTATCCACCAAGTACCCATAAAACATAAACAGGAGGAGGATCAAAATCCATATATTTACAACTGACGAAGATGCCTGTTCAATCTAACGCTCAACCCAAACCTAGAAGAACAACTTCATGTCTTTGTTAATTTTCTAGTCAACCTAGCAGTTGGATAGGGTTTGACACAACTGATGCGACTGTTCCAACCATTGGTGACCTAGGAGTTCAGAATCACTTTTCTAAGAAAACATAAAATTAAACTATTCCATCCAAAACAGACAAAATGGACATTTAAAAACATATCACAAAGAAGGCATGTCATTTTAACTCAAAGTGCTAACTTGAAAAAGGTTGCACAAACCCTTGGCCAATATCCAATTAGTATGTTATTTGTCCATATAATGCTGCTAACTCATATGCTGATCTGCTGTTCGCTGATCAGAGCACAAATTTATTTGGGGTTTTATCCCATTTGTAGGATTCTGTGAACCATTTGAGTAGAAACCACTTGCTTTCACCTGAAATGTAATCTACTCAGTGGGAACAATGATGGAATTTACATCCAGGAAACCCTCGAAAAACCCTGAATCGACACTCTCAATGCTACCTAGAGCTAGGGCACAAAGAAACAAATCCATGGATCTATATAGATACTTTCCATCAAACACCATTTGACTTACTGTACTAACAACACCGACGCAAAGGGGCCCCAACTCCTACCGATCCATAAACCTAATAACTCAAGACGTTAATTTCAATGTGTGACGATGTACCAGTAACCTCTCCCCTACGGTCCCACGGTGTAGAGAGAGGTGCGAATCACCTCCTTTGGCTGGAAGCAGAAGAACTCTGGAAATAAATAGTTGCGCTTCTCACCATGGAAATGTATGGGCTCCAGAAGACAATGCCAGTTGCGATGCATGTTTAGGATGATTCTCGAGGTGTAGAACGGACCATTCTTCATTTTGGTTAGGAAAGAGACATCCGAAATGTTGAAAAAGACAAGCAGCTTGTTCATAGCAAATGTTAGAGAGCAGCCAGGCTTGGAATGATTTAGTGTCTGGTCCATGAGAAAAGACTAGTTAGGTCCATTACAGCTGGAGAGCTTCGATGACTCCTCTGGAAGACTTCCTGTGAACGGAGTCCAGAATCCAGTCCTTAGGCGGAGGAAGATGGGATATCACACTTCCTCCTTTGGCCTCATAAATCCCTACCATCCAGCACAAGACGTGTAATAGAGAGGTCAACGCAGACAAAGAGCTTGGAGGAGTAACAAGAACAAGAGGATGGAGACAGAACTCATAATGAATGAAGAAAAATACATAAATTATGGACCTTGATGAGCGAGGAAATCATAGATTTAGATGTAATGACACAGATATGTTAAGCTTCCTCAAGTTATGGGGGAATGCTGAAAACTAGCGATGAGTCATAGAGAATGAAAGACCGAGGCTAATGTTGTGAGGATCTTTATTAAAATGGCAGAAAGCCTATAGGCATTGGCTTTCCTACTGATTATATGGCTGTTGATACACACACTGGGAAATGCGACACTTATACGATGCCAATACACAACATTCAAGAGGAAATTAAAGGGACACTCTACTCATCCTAACCACTTTGTTTTAAAGTGTAAGGATGTGAGAAGTGGAGCCTCCCTCCCCACCCACCTGCCCCGATCTGGCAAAAAACACTGGGTGATGTGGAGGAGTTTCCTCCACCCCACCCAGTGTCACCAGCAGTCGGGATTTTCAATTTCCCGACTGACAGAAACCAGATTGGTTACTAGTGACAGCCGGTTACTGACCGACGACACCATCTCTGAGACCAAATGCTATTTATCCCTTTAACTCCACTGACTCAAGTAATGGATACATTAAAAAGGCTATACATGTTCTTACTCTTAAGCCAGGGCCGGCCCAAGACACTGCTACCTGGTTCCAAGGATGAAATGCTAACCCCCTCCAAACCCCCCCAAAAAAACGATGTGCCTTATATGAGCGTATCAGAGCTCCACAGCAATAAAACTCATGGTAATATGGGTGTGCCTACTTGAGGTCCAAAATGCTGCCCCTGGCAAAGTGCTGCCTGGAGCCATGGCTCCATCTGGCACCATGGACGGGCCGGCACTGTCTTAAGCAATTATCCAGGTTTTTGCAACAAACCAGGTTGCAGAGCAATAGGCACACCAAATTATCACGGAAGCCATGACTGGTCAATGGCTAGTTGTTAGATTAGAGTGGTGTAAAATCCATTGAAAATTCCAGTGCTCCGCATCAGTCCTCTGAGTGTTAAAGTGAACATTGGCTGAAACTTGTGGAATTTCTTTCCATTATCTTACTATACCGCCCCTTTCAACATATACATATATATATATATATATATATATATATACACACTTTAATTTATCCTTCTTTTTTTTTTAAAGGGACAACCCCTTCCAGGGATCACAAAAACTCCTGGCAGAAACTCAAGGTATGAAGCTTAGTCCCTCATGCAGCAGTATTAAAATGTTTTACATTTTCTGGCCGGAGTTCAGCGTGTTATGGGCAATGAGACTTTCGAGCAGGAATCGAGGCTGAGCCAAGAGTGGGGGCTCGCACTTCGGACAGGATGAGGTCATCTAGCAAAGGGGGGGGGAGCATCACTGCACAGAGCAGAGCTACGCACAAACATAACTGGATCCTTTTCGGAAGGGGTTCGAGGGATGCAAACAATTTGTTTCTGTATGTCTGACTGTGATGATCTTACAATCACTAGTGCAGTTTACCAAGCCAACATATTTGTTATTGTTGTTTCCAAGGCCTAATGTGTCTCATTTTTATGGGAAAATGGACACAAGAAATCTTACAGATATTGCATACTTCGTTTTTCGTGATTTTTCCCAGATGTAAAGTGCAGGACTTATACAGATATAAAGTTATATGCAGTGCATATTATTTGAGTTCAGTTTGGCACTCAGAAGGTCTGATAGTTCGCCCTTACACCAGTTTCCCACTCCAGACCTGTCCCCAGGACCCTCTAAAAGGCCAGGTTTGCCAGATACCTGAAGCACAGCACATGTGATATGAGTTTCTGCTCAGTGATTGCAGGATTCAGTCTGCATTCCCCCAAGAGAATCCATAAAACCTGGCCTGTTAGGGGGACCTGAGGACCAGGGTTGGGAAACACTGCCCTAAACAGTACCAGAATCTTAAATTATTGATTCTATGCTAAGGACTGATGTCTATGCCTTCTATCTGAATTTTATTATGATGGAAAGTCATAAAAGCTGCTTTCCTTAGTCGTCTGTTATAAAGTTATTGGCATAAAGCTCTCAGACACAGAGATAGAGATAAATGTTAGATTTTCAAAATGGCTGACTTTACGAATGAGGTGGCAAACAGTAGAACACTATTCAAACAGTCCAAGAACTACACAACCCGTAGTGCCATGCCATTGTCATAGCTGACAAATCTACCTTTTGCCCAACTTCACCGTACGATAACTTTTGAGATCATGAAAGTACATAGATTCCTTCCGGTGGTTGACCTTGGTTTTGCCCCAAAACATTTTATTAATAGAATCCATATGACGGAAAGTATCAGTAGGAGCAATAAGGGGGATTTAATTTTGAAAACAGTTTTCGAGTAGAAAAAACCCACACATTTATAAAACAGTTATAACAATAAAGTTTTATAGGGTCAGTGATCTGAGAACAACAGTATGTCATGGTCAAGATCACATATGAGTCTAAAGACATGGCTGGAGATGCGAGGTCCAGCAAGCCACATTAAAACAATTGTAAACGCACAAATACGATAACACTTGAGATGTGAGTTGAAGGGAATAGGGCTTGGTGGAGCTAACATTTGGAGGAGTATGGTGTAGGATTTGATATTTTGGGGAGAATACTGGATATGCCATATTCACTGGGTTATAAGGAAAGAAGTGGCCAAAGAGGCCAAGGCAAAAAGTACTGAGCTGACTAAGGTTTCTCTAAATTGTGTCCTGGCACCCGTTCTCTCTTTTAGTTTAAGTGCCAACATAGAATAACAGCTGATGTCAACTTAAACTTTCAAAATAATATTTATTCAATGAGTAAAAAAATAAATTATCAAAATTTCTAATTATTATCTAATTATTTTATTTTAGTAAATATTCATCAATATCATCTTAACATAGACATAAAGGGCCATATTACAAAGGGCCATATTACAAAGCTGGTGCTAACTTAACCAGAGCTGTTGTAAACTGCTCCATAGGCTATAATGGCTCTGGTAAGTTTACAACAGCTCTACTTAAGTTAGCACCAGCTTTGTAATACTGCCCATACTGTATATAACATTTTTATTTTATATTTTAAAGATAGACCAAATTACTTGAATAAAACTTTAAAATAGGACGAGCACCATAATTTAAATGTTTTATATTTGTTTAAACAGTATTTAATGAACGGATTAGTCCTTGCAGTAAGTAATTTAATGTAATAAATAAAATTAAATTGTATCACATTAACTAAGTAACTGTAAGTATTAATATAATATTTATTCTACCATCATAAAATATGTACACTATTTGCTGGAAGTACCTCCTCCCGGCAGCCTATCTCTATTGGGGTGTCCCAGGGTTCAGTACTGGGCCCTCTACTTTGCTCAGTCTACACTGCCTCCCTAGGAAAACTGAACAGCTCCTTTGGATTCCAGTACCACCTATACGCTGATGACACCCAAATTTACCTCTTCTCCCCTGATCTCTCTCCAGGTCTCCTGGATCGAGTCACTGACTGCCTCGCCGCTGTCTCAAATTGGATGGCTTCCCGTTTCCTTAAACTCAATCTTGCCAAAACTGAAATTCTCGTCATTCCTCCCTCCAAGAAGAACCCAATACCACCTATCTCTCTAGGAGTAAATGGAACACCCATTAGTCCAACACCCCAAGCTCGCTGCCTTGGTGTCACTTTTGACTTTGACCTAACATTCTCTTCCCACATCCAGACAGTGACCAAATCCTGTTATTTTCAACTCAAAAACATTGGCTGTGTCCGCCCCTTTCTGACACAAGATACCACAAAAGTGCTGGTTCATGCTCTTGTCACTTCACGACTTGACTACTGCAACTTGCTCCTTATTGGCCTCCCTAACTCCCGTATCGCCCCTTTGCAATCTGTAATGAATGCAGGGGCCAGGCTTATTTTTCTCACCATACGTACCTCGCGTACCTCCCCCCTCTGCCGGTCCCTCCATTGGCTTCCTGTACGTTTCAGGATACAGTTTAAAATACTGATGCTCACATTTAAATCACTCATTAACTCAACCCCTCCCTACATGACTTCGTTACTCCGCAAGCACGTCCCAGCTAGACAACTCCGTTCAGCGGGTGATCTCCACCTGTCATCGGTCTACACACACACGGCCAACTCTCGCCTCCAAGACTTCTCAAGGGCAGCACCAGTCTTGTGGAATGACTTGCCTCGCCCTATCAAACTCTCCCCTAGCCTTCAGGCCTTCAAGAAATCCCTCAAAACCCATCTCTTCAGATTAGCGTACCGCATCACTGATGCAACTCATCCCTCTGCTCACCTACTCACACTTGATTGAAGCCGCTTGTATAGCCCCACTGTTCCCAAACCACTGGTATTAATCATCCTGCTATCTAGTGCAATTCCTCTTGTCCTCTTGTCTTCCTCAACCCCAATCCCTCTAGACTGTAAGCTCCTATGAGCAGGGCCCAATTGCAGCTTTGACAAAATTTCATCAGAATAACCTGAAAAATTCGGACTAACCACATTTTTTCCAGTGTACAAGTCTAAATGCTGACTATACAAAAATTATCAGTCAGAATGATACCCATTATAAAGTGTTGACAAGGAGAAAAATACCAATAATGGGGGATTTTTTGGTCATTTCCTCATAGTTGGAGGGGGGACCTGTATGGTTCTTTAAAAGTTGAGATGGGCATTGAGATGTCTGGAATGGATAGGACAGAAAATGAATTTGCCAGTGAGAGATGGCAGGAGTTTGGTTAGTTGACTCCGATTTAACTCTTCATGTTAAGTAGAGGGAGGTGGTGGAATTAGGTTTGTGTGATTCTAAGATGAGAACCTTATGAAGGTTGTCCTCTTCTGTAAAGACGAGGGGTTTCAGTGGATGACCATGTTTAAATATGTTCTGGTTAGCTCGTTGACACTGTTCTCAGGTATTACCACAAGAAAGGTGAAGACCCCCATGGCCTCCATGCCCTACAGAGCTATAAATTTAATTCCAATTCTTCTCCATGGCCAAATATGTCATGAGTTCCCTTGGATCTATGATGAATTAAAGGGCATGGGCTTTCTTTTCTGGCCATGTAAAGAAAAACAAAGAAAAGGTTTGATGTTTGGCACTGCGTAGCCTTGTTTAGGTTGTGCATGTCACGCATTCTTGCTTCATAGCAATCCTTTAAACATATGTTTGCTTCATCAGCGAAGGCTCAGAAGACTTAATTTCGGCTATGCTGTCAAATTTAGATTTAATGTAGTGTACATCGACTGCAACTCATTCTATGCCTTAGACATGTATACTAATAGCATTCTCTTGGTCCTTCATTTGAATGTAATACTTTTGCTCTTCGTTCTTTTAGTAGACTGGACAACTAGTTCCAATGTGGAATGCCACGTTCTATATCGACAGGCAGAAATACCCAAATTATCAGCCAGGTATAAACTCCAAAGTCAAGTCAACGAGCACTTGCTTACACCTCTTGCAATAGGAAACACGATGTTCTAGATTCTTCGCCAAGACTATAAACAGATCTCGTGGTGACCATTTAAGGATCACGCAACTAGAACGTATTGGGTGATAGAAAGGCTTCAGGCGATTTAAAGATATATTTCTACGCCATCTTACAAAAATTAGCACCAAATTACTGAACCGGTCATGTCCAACAAAAGTTGGACTCCTAAGATTGGAAATAGGAGACTATGGAGGTCATTCAAAAAGCTCCATTGTTTGCACTGGTGAAATCTGCAAAGTCAACAAATGCTGGTGTTCCAGGAAAATCCATACCAAACAACGGTAGGCGAAGCATCACGGTTTTTCAAAGCATACCAGTGTTTGCCGAAGTTGCGAACATCAGTAAAAATCACCATCGTTATAAAAAACAACGGCATTTTACAAAGGAAAAATCCAAACTGCGGACGGAGGTTTTCTCAGTGAAGAGAATTTTTTTGTAAAATTTCATTGATTTTCGCTGGTGGTAGCAAATTCGGCATACACTGGCGCTCTTTGAATAACAACCCCCCCTCCCATACATGTGCTAGCAATCTTACATGTTCTAGCACTTTTCACAATGAATATGAAGATTTTGAGTAACTCTCTAACAAAAAAACACCAGTGGGATGCCGACGGAGTGAGTCACAGCTCCGAGCATAAGAGCCGTCCTACAGGATCAACCCTAGCAGGCAATTAACTCCCGACACGCTGACTAATCAGTCAGAGTGCAAACGTCACTGCAACGGGGTGATAACACAACTCTGCGCCACAACACTTGCGAAATCTCATCATGAATGAATGGTCATATTGATCTTTATGATGAACACGATATCCATCCCTTGATGAGACATCACAGGGAAACCTATCGATGACCTCTTCACTTTGAATTCAACCAGTGATTACACTCTTCCATCTCCATAATTTTAGATTTGCAGCTTTAGGCCGGGGTCAGACGAGCGCACTATGTGCGCCCGTACTGACGTGCCTCCCGGCGTTCCGTCGCAGCGTTGTGACGCTTCAACGGGGCCAGTCACAAGCTGTAGCGTGCACACGAATTGCACGCGCTACAGCGGGCGTGCTGCATACCGTCGTTCTGAAAGTCTCCCCGTCAAAGTGCTATGACGCGCGTTCGATGGGGCTGCAAAGCGCGATCCGCCACAGGAGGATCGATCCTTGCAGCGCTGAGTGCACTAACTGCACTCAGCGAGGTGGCCAGACAGCATCAGAGTGGAAGGAACATCAAGTCTCACGGACGTACCTTCCGCTCTGCAAAACGCTCGTCTGACCCCAATAGTCGCAATAGTTACATTTAATGTTCATTAGACATTCTTAAAGGGACATTCTACAGTTATAAAGTGGTCAGGATGTGAGGAGTGCCCTCCAGCTCCCCCGATCTGGAGAAACCACTGGGTGAAGTGGAGGAGTTTCCTCCACCCCACCCAGCATCACCAGCAGACAGAATTTTTTAATTTCCTGGCTGCCGGTCACCAGAATAGTCATTAGTGACATCAGCATGCAGAGAGTGTGCCGACGTCTCCCTCACTGACACCAATCGCGGCAGCGAGCGGTCTCAGAGAGGCAGCCGACGGATCAGATATGCACATGAGCGTCATCATTCTGTGGAGGCGCTACGGAACTTGCGTACGTAAAGTGTGTAAGTCCCGTAGCGCTGCACAATTTGCAGTCCATACATAGCGCACGTTTGCCCGAAAAGCTTCAGGGACTTCCGGGTTCGGGAGACCCTGAGCCCAAGTGGAGGAGCAGCGTGCAGCTAAGGAGAAAAGATGAGTAAATTCACCTAAAAAAAATTAATTAATTTAATTGGGCAAAGGCTGTTATTTAAGGGCAAAATTGTAACTCTATGTTTCGATAGAGTATCCCTTTAAAATGAGCACAGAAAGCTATGAATTGTTTAATAGAGATTAAATAGTTTGCCACCTTTGAAGACCTGTCACCTGGCACATATTTCCCCATCCTCTCCTCAATTGCTATACCGCTCAAGTAACACTATTCAACCGTTGTATTTTGTCACAATGGTTGTTATCCTCTACTCAATTTAGTAATTCCCCCACCTTCCAATACCTCTATTTAACCTGCCAAACCACCTGTGGTCAACCATTCAAGTTGCTACACCTCTTGTAAGTCTTCTTTTAGTCCTCTGTTTGACTCTGGGAGAGTCTTCTCATATTGTATCGCCTTTCAGTTGCCATGTTTTAGCCAGTCACGTCACTTGTCTTCTTATATTCAACCTTCAACACTTTCTCAAGATCTCTTATTTCATTTTCCAATCCGTCATGACCACATACTCCAGGAGTCTTATCTTCAATGATCGAATATTATGATGAGCCTCCCTGTTACGATGCTCCCACTCCACTTCACCAACCAACTACAACACTCATGACTCTATCCAACCTTCCACAACTCTCAATCTCTCAATTCAACTTGTTACTCTCCTCTTGATGGTCTTTTCAACCATCAATGCCCACATTGACCTTTTGTTCAACCTGTGACATTGATCATGATCCTCTCTTCAACTTACCTCACCCATAATGTTTATGATCCCCAACAAGACCAGGTACACCTTTTGTAACCTGTGTTCTTCCTGATAAAGCCAGACATCTCTCTTATGGTATGTTATTGAACCTGCTACAACTTTCGATATTCTACCCAACGATCCACATTTCTCATGATCCTCAATGCCAGGGGTCAGCAGTCTTGGCCCTCCAGATGTTTTGGAAGTACATTTCCCATGAGATGTAATTCCAAAACATCTGAAGAGTCAGGGTGGATGATCCATGCTCTACATCTTCCACAATCCTTGTTGATCCTTCGAGTCATCATGTCACATCCATATATTGTTGCAGTGTTGCCTCTAGCATGTGGCATTCTACGCAACTTTCCACCAGCTTTCTGGACTTTTTTCTACTACGCCAACCAATTCTCAAAATCCATGCATCCCATTCAACGTTCACCATGTAACCTGTACGTCTGTCATTACAAGTAAACCAATAACGGCCCTTCATGATCTGTATTTAACCTACTGAACCATTACTGGAAGGTTGTTCACCTGGTTCACTGCCATATTCAAGTTTCAAACCACTGCCTGTGGATTTCCACTGGTGAACAAGTTCCCCAAAAAAACAACTCAATCATAGACAAAGACACTGATGTGATAATGGCTGTGCGTAGCAAGCGAAGAGACCGCGTATACGGACTGGATGAGGAATGGATGTAAAGGAAGGATGCTACGAAAGGTGTAGGAAATAATGAGAAGAGAGGATATGACATGTGCTATTTAACCATGAGAGAAATGCGAGACCGTACAGAAGGTGGGATGAAAGATGACTGACTTATTTTAAACACTTTACATGAAATGTTCATGTTTCCTGTTATAAAAAAAAAAAAAAAAAACAACAAAAGATGTGTCAAAGGTCATTGTGGTTTTTTTCCCCCATCCAGAAATGTCTTTGTCATCGATTACAGCAGGGGTTAGCAAACGTGGCTCTCCAGATGTTTTGCAGTTACATCTGCCATGATGCTCAGCCACTCATTAGGTTGGCTGAGCATCATGGGAGAAGTAGTTTCAAAACATCCGGAGGGCCAACATTGCTGACCCCTGAAGTACAGTGAAGGGGCTAATGAGTGCAGGAGTCAGTTAGCGTTAGAGTAGTATGATTTGTATCTGCAGACCAGTCATACAAGGTAGAATATTCTGTTCGGCCAATGATAAATAAGGAAGGCAGAAACGCCATCTCCCATTGGTTGCATACCGCTCTGCCGGACACAAGGATGTTTTTTGATGAAGACACATGTGATTATACGAAAAAAAAAATCAATACATTGATGGACAAGGGAGCTACAAAAGTAGGAGACATTTTTGCCATTTTTTTTGTATTTTGACCTAAACCGTCCAAAAACCTTGCAATTCTCCAGTATTCCTAGCATATATACACAACCCATTTGGGGAACTCAACTGGAAAGTTTAGGGCTACATGAGCCAATAACAGGGGTGTTGCTTCGCTCTGTGCCGGCAGCTTGGTATTATTATGGCTGGAGCTGATACCAAGACTACTGTAACCAAGTCGCAGCAACAGGGAGCCGCTAAGAGATATCGGCCCCTTTATCCCCTTTGCGCAGGGCTGTCAAACTCTGCCCCCCCCCCTATGTTTCTGAACTACAACTCCCCTGATTCCCTGGCCATCTCTTTCTGGGAATCGAAGGCATCAATATCTGCGGGGGCCGTGAGTTTGACAGCCCTGATTTAGCGGATCTCTTTTACAGTCGGAATTGGCCGCCAAGTTTTTGAAAGCCCAAATCTCCAACCTCAATTAAAATTTAGCCATTTGCTAAATATCAAAGGCCCTATTCCAATCTTCACAGTGACATGGGGAGGCGAATTGTGAAAATCTGCGCCTGCGGATTTTTCTGTGGCATCCCCAAGTTATCATGGTATGCCGGAACAGGCGCTTTCTCAGCACTTCGCTCTGGAATTCTGCTCTAACCACGGTGATACTCTCGGTAACACTTCCGCGTCCCAGCGAGTATCACCTACTGGAGTCCATAGGACTCCATGGAGGGTTGCGCTTCTGGGACGCGAGCCAATCAGCGCCTTGGAGTGATCGTGGAGAGAGACTTAGAACTATTTGTTCCCAGTCTCACTCTGCTCCCGGCCAGAAGAAGCAGCGGATAGGTCTACCGTTCTCGCCGTGGCAGGAGTGGTGAATATGGGATTTAAAGGGGGAGCAAATGATTTTGCATTTGCAGAATCATTTAACACCAGCCTTTAGAAAGTGCTAACTTTTGGGTCTCCGCAACATGACGGTAATTAGCGATAGAACTTTGTAATAACACACGTATCGAAACGCTAATTACTGATTGCGCTCCCCTTGTTCAGTATAGGATGTGCAAAGTACAGTAAGGTCACGCAAGCTGCGAGGCGCAAACAGATTTCACTCCAGTGTAGCGTCAGGAATGTAATATGAATGCCATGCGTTAAACTCACTTACGATTACATATCAAGATGCTACATTTGCACCAACTATGGAATAGAGTCCAAGCCTGGTGTAAACGTAACCAGATCTAGGGGCGCAGCTGGCCCCAACCCGGGTTCCATTATTGTACCCCTTCCTCATTGTGTGGCTCATGTAGCTAGCAGTGGCAGATCGCAAAGCCGACCATGTCGGCTCATGGACCCCCACTTGCGGTGCAGAAGATGGGCGTCTTATGGTGATGCACAGGCAGGCGCCACCAGATGATGTGCAGGCGCCACAAGAGGCAGATGAAAAAAAAAAAGGCAGAAGAAAGAGAGAAAGGCACAGAAGAAAGAGAGAGAGAAAGAATGAGAGAGAGAAAGGCACAGAAGAAAGAGAGAGAAAGAAAGAGAAAGAAGGAGATAAAGGCACAGAAGAAAGAGAGAGAAAGAAAGAGAAAGAAGGAGAGAAAGGCACAGAAGAAAAAGAGAGAGAAAGAAAGAGAAAATAAGAGAGAAAGAGAAAGGCACAGAAGAAAAAGAGAATGGCACGAAAGAAAGAAAGAAAGAGAGGCACGAGAGAAAGAAAAAGAAAGAAGAAAGAAAGAGAGAAAGGCACGAGAGAAAGAAAGAGAAAGAAAAAAAGAAAGAGTGAAAGGCACAGAAGAGAGCGAGAAAGAAAGAAAGAAAGAGAGGCACAGAAGAAAGAGAAGAAAGAAAGAAAGAAGGAGATAAAGGCACAGAAGAAAGAGAGAGAAAGAAAGAGAAAGAAGGAGAGAAAGGCACAGAAGAAAAAGAGAGAGAAAGAAAGAGAAAATAAGAGAGAAAGAGAAAGGCACAGAAGAAAAAGAGAATGGCACGAAAGAAAGAAAGAAAGAGAGGCACGAGAGAAAGAAAAAGAAAGAAAGAAAGAGAGAAAGGCACGAGAGAAAGAAAGAGAAAGAAAAAAAGAAAGAGAGAAAGGCACAGAAGAGAGCGAGAAAGAAAGAAAGAAAGAGAGGCACAGAAGAAAGAGAAAGAAAGAAAGAAAGAAAGAAAGAGTGAAAGGCACAGAAGAGAGCGAGAAAGAAAGAAAGAAAGAGAGACACAGAAGAAAGAAAGAAAGAAAGAAAGAAAGAGAAAAAGAAAGAAAGAAAGAAAGAGAAAGGCACAGAAGAAAGAAAGAGAGAAAGAAGGAAAGAAAGAAAGAAAGAAAGAAAGAAAAAGGCACAGAAGAAAGAAAGAGAGAAAGAAGGAAAGAAAGAGAGAAAGGCACAGAAGAAAGAGAGAGAGAAAGAAAGAAAGACAGAAGAAAGAGAGAAAGAAAGAAAGAAAGAAGAAAGAAAGACAGAAGAAAGAGAGAAAGAAGGAAAGAAAGGCACAGAAGAAAGAGAAAGTGAGAAAGGCACAGAAGAAAGAGAGAAGGAAAGAGAAAGGGGCAGAAAAAATAGAGAAAGAGAAAGAAAGAAAGGCGCAGAAGAAAGAGAGAAAGAAAGAAGGAGAGACACAGAAGAAAGAGAGAGAAAGAGAGAGAGAAAGAGAGAGAGAAAGAGAAAGAAAGAAGGAGAGACACAGAAGAAAGAGAGAAAGAGAGAGAGAAAGAGAGAAAGAAAGAGAGAAAGAGAAAGGCAGATGAAAGAAAGGAAGAGACACAGACTAATCCTGGGCCTGACCAGTGGAGGGGTAATATGGGCACCAAACTGTGTGTGGCCCCCGTGCACAGTGTGTGTCGTCATCCCCCCGCGCGCAGTGTGTGTGTTTTTCCCCCCATTTCAGCAGTTAAAAATTTCTTCTGCGTGGGAGGCGTAAGTAGCTGGTCTTGCCTAGGGCACAAAATTGTCCAGGACCGGCCCTGCTCTGATCACATTACCATTGGAGGAACATAGGCCTCAGTATCTCATCCTATAACATAAAAGCATTTAAATAATAATAATGATATGGACCATAACGCTGTACAGAGCAGACGTAAAGAGTTGTGTTGCCTCTATCCGCTCATTCGGAGATAAAAATCGATTTAAAAGGAAACGGAAATAGAAGAGGGGAAGCAACATTATAAACGTAAAAAGGAAAGAAGGACAGCAGACGTTACGATGAATCAGACATTTAAGGACCAGCTGTGCGAGAAAAAAAAGGCAATTTACATTTAGCAGCAGGAAGATTGTGATTCCTGTTTCATTACACAAGGTCTGCAAAGTAGACAAGGAAAAACTTTACCGGCCTACCCATCGTGCCCCTCTTCCCGGGAACTCCAGGCAAACCCTGCGTGGAAACAAGGGGAAAGGAATCATCAGTAAAACAGAAATATATTTTCATCGTCATTTTGGCATAAATTCAAGTAAAGGATGACCATCTGGACCCCCCCTCCCCCTCCCCGACTGTTGCTTCAATACGGCTTGTAAATCAGAACATTTTTGGGCCTCACAGGCATCCTGAAAATCTGCAACTAAGGCTTTGTCGTTTCCTTTCGTCCTTCGCTCTTTCCGCACTCTATAGTGTGAACTGAGTTTTCCTTTATTTCTCTTTACGATACACTAAGGCAGGGCTCAACATTTCAAGTCCCAAGCTACGGACCAGGCCATAAGAGTTACTCGCCACCAGTTGCTCCACCGAACCCCATACCCAGCCCTTATCTCTACCCCTAAACACACCCCTTAAATTATCTTATGAAATTACACTGTAAAAAGGTTTTATTTAGAATAAAGTTTACAAAAATAACATTAATACCCAGACATCAGACCCCAGGTACATGTATACCCAGTCATCAGACTCAGTGTGAGCAGAGCGAGGAGGCTGGGAAGGTCCTATCCACCCCCTGCCAGTGCCAGAGACACGCTTGGTCATGTTAGGCAGCGGATTCCTGCCACTGTGTAGCCTGGGGAAAGGGGGGCTGCACGGTGGCACCACTGGAATACGCATCATGAAATAATTTATTGTGCTGCCTGCGTGTGCATTTCCACTCGCCCTCACTTAATTTCCACTCGCCAAATGTGAGTAGGCGAGTGGAAATTTTGAGCCCTGCACTAAGGGCAAGTTGTTTCTGGCCACAACCAATGCACCGCTCTAAAGCATTAGACCCTAATAGGCCGATCTGTCATTTGGAGGGAATTTTTTTATTATTTTTTATTAAATACAAACGTAAATAAATTTATTACTTATTTATATATTTATTGTATGGGCGGAACACTCATACGATTCTTTTATATATAAGCAATAGGAGGCCGGTCACTCGTATCCAATAGGGTAGCTGAAACCGTAGTAATTCCCAAAAAGAAAAATAAGGCCTCTAGAGGCCGAAACGTCGGCTTTTTATATGTAGATCAATAAACTTTTTTATTTTTAGACAAGTTCCTGTGTACCTCCCTTCACTAATAATTGCTTATTTATTTATATGGCTTAGTAAAAATAAAAAAGTATTTATTTAGAAAATGCCTCTAGGGGCAGAAACGTCGGCTTTTTATATGTAGATCAATAAACTTTTAGATTTTTAGACAAGTCCCTTCACTAATAATTGCTTATATATTTATATAAATATATTCACAAATAAATAAAATTATATATATAAATTATATATAATATATAAATATAAAAAACAAATATATAAATACAAAAATAAATTATATGATATATATATAATATAAGTTCCCAAAGTTTCAGATGCACACGGAGACTGGCTTAGTAAAAATAAAAAAGTATTTATTTAGAAAACCATCAACGTCTCAGTTCCCAATGGAACTTTCTTCAGGATGACATATAAGAATATATATATATATATATATATATAAAATCACGATGTTCAGATATGTCAAGTCAACAGGTGCAAAAATTATTATTTATTGAAATCGAGACCTTGAAAAAGTCCTTCGGGACTGAAAGGTCAATTTGAATAAATAATAATCTTTTTAACCTATTGAAAAATCTTCGAGTGACGGAACATTGTGATTCTATGAGTGTTATTGGCCCGATTCCAGCGCCGGAGTAAGTGGATTTAACGCAAGGTTGTGTGGGGATTGCAAAATTGTATATATATATATACACATATATATATATATATTATAAATAAATATAAAAATTAATTATAAATTTATATATATATATAAAAATCAATATATATATATATATATATATAGTTCACTAGGAAGGCGCACATTCCAGGAGTCTTGTATAATTAAATAATTTAATATGTCAACATAGGGATCATCGACGTTTCAGTCCTTTGTGGACTATTTTCAAGATGTCCACAAAGGACTGAAACGTCGATGATCCCGATATAGACAATAAAATATTTAATTATGCAAGACTCATGGAGTGAGCGCCTCCCTAACGTACTAGATATTTTGGAGAGGGTGCTAAGCACCGGAGCATAACCTGGTTCATAGGTCCTGGCTGCGGGTGCCCTGGAGATTTTATTTAATATATATATATATATATATATATATTTTAATAAAGGAGCTAGGATGCTGGGCTGCAGTAACACTCCGTTGTAAACTAGAGGTGTCTGGAAAATGCGCTGTCCCTATACATGTCTATTTTTTCCTTTTTAGTGGGGAAAATTCTCTTTTGGGCCAAAATTTCTCCAACTTATGGACATACCAATGGATCTACAAACTAAAGGGACGAGCTCCCTGGATAAAAATAGCAGATGGAGAGATTTTCTCACTGGGGTTATATATTTAGAGCATACTTTGCTTTACCAGGACCAAGAGGCCTTATTGCTATTTTTATTTCTTTTATTTCTTTTTAAAGAGGGTCGTGACTTTTCGTTCACCGACGAGCGCTTTTTTTAAGAGTTTAAATGGTCCCTTTGGTTTCCGAAAGCCCCATAAACCGCTTACGCTTTGCTCCCAGAGGTCTGTAAAGACCGTCGCTCGTCTCACGCGTAAAAGCAAACAACACACAAAACGACACCTAATTGCTTATACATCGGCTACGGTTTAAATAGAAGAAAAGCCACTGGAATCCCGGAGACAAGGCGCGCTGAGAAGGAAAGCACTCGCTGTGTAGATTGCAAGCTCCTGCGCGCAAATGTTCCACCTTTGTTTACTTTAAGAGGGTTTAACGGTTTCGAGGATAAAAAGGAGTGTTTTTAATTAGTTTCTGAATATCTCAGGCAGTGTGTTTTATAAACACAAATGGCTGCATGTGATATACAAGAAACCTCGCGGCTCTGCCAAATGTCGTGGGAATACTCCGTTTTTACAACCCCGGTGCGGGCCAGAGACCCAGTCTGACACGCCGAGTGGATCGCTGCCTGACAATCCAAGCAGAGTATACATGGCAAGAGGCGAACACAGAGCAAATCGAACAAAATACATGCGGGCAGAGATGGGAATGGATAAGCCAATGGTCAGATCTCCACTTGCCACGCGCTCGCAATCCAATGACCGACTTGGCGATCGCAGATTGAATAAGCCACAGCAGTTGGCATCGATTTAATCTGCCGCTTATTCGATTGCAGTTCGGCTACTTTTCAGTTCGGGAGACTTAATTAAGGACATACCAACATTTCAATTCCGGTTAAAATTGCTCAAGGATTGGCACTTGCGCTTTTGCGGTTTCATGGAAAGTTTGGCTTCAGTGACACAATGTATCGGTAAGCCGAATTCAGAAAAAAATATCTAGTGCTGAAATGTGTTCATAAACGGATCATGGGGCAGGATCACACAGAAACCCTCAAATATAGTATTAGTGTTGGTTTAGTACTACAAATAAAACCTAAAAATAACCCTAACAAGAACAACACCCTTACCCTAACATTAACGGTAACCCCAAAACTAAGACTAACCTTCAAATCAACCATAACCCTAAGAGACCTGGACACCAGGGTTTACTTTCAGAGTTAAGGTTAGGTCTAATTTTAGGGTTAGGGTTACTTTTAGGCTTAGGGTTACAGTATTTTTAAGGTTACAACGTTTAAGGTAACGGTTAAGATGTTTTTAGGGTTAGAGTTACTTTTAGGTTTAGGGTTAGGCCTAATTTTAGGGTTAGGGTTACTTTTAGGCTTAGGGTTACAGTATTTTTAAGGTTACAACGTTTAAGGTAACGGTTAAGATGTTTTTAGGGTTAGAGTTACTTTTAGGTTTAGGGTTAGGCCTAATTTTAGGGTTACTTTTAGGCTTAGGGTTACAGTATTTTTAAGGTTACAACGTTTAAGGTAACGGTTAAGATGTTTTTAGGGTTAGAGTTACTTTTAGGTTTAGGGTTAGGCCTAATTTTAGAGTTAGGGTTATGGTATTTGTAAGGTTACAATTACATTTAAGGTAAAGGTTAAGTTGTTTTTAGGGTTAGTTACTTTTAGGGTTACTTTTAGGGTTAGGGCTACTTAAAGGGTTAGGGTTACTTTTAGTGTTCGGGTTAGGTCTAGTTTTAGAGATAGGGTTACTTTTAGAGTTAGGGTTACTGTATTTTTAAGGTTACGACATTTAAGGTAAAGGTTAAGATGTTTTTAGGGTTAGAGATACTTTTAGGGTTAGGTCTAATTTTAGGGTTAGGGTTACTTTTAGGGTTACAGTATTTTTAAGGTTACGTTTAAGGTAAAGGTTAAGTTGTTTTTAAGGTAGGGTTACGTTTAGGGTTAGAGTTAGGTCTAATTAAAGGGATAGGGTTACAGTTAGGTTTAATTTTAGGGATAGGGTTACTTTTAGGGTTACGGTATTTTTAAGGTTACAGCTACATGTATGGTAAAGGTTCAGTTGGTTTTAGGGTTAGCTTTACTTTTAGGGTTAGGGTTAGGTCTAATTTTAGGGTTCCGGTATTTTTAAGGTTCCGATTACGTATAAGGTAAAGGTACAATTGTTTTTAGGATTAGAGTAATTTTTAGGTTTAGGGTTGGGGTTGGGTTCCTTTTAAGGTTAAAGATACTAACAGGGGTTAATTAGAGACAATTTCTAACAGCAAATGTGTTTAATCGAACTTATTAAGGGAGTGATCTTTAACCCTAAAAGGGGATGTCTTTCAGTATTCGGCTTTCGCAGAATCCGTTTGACTGAATCAGCTGACATTGAAAAAAAGATATTGGGTGAAACATGTCGATATTTTTTTCGAAATAGCAGCTGGTGGAATTAAATCAAAGCCCTATGTGATATAAAATTATGGAAAAGACAAATCTGAAAAAAAGTTTTAAAAAAAAGAATTTATGGGTAAATTTAATGATCATAGGAATATTGTTGTAGGTGTTTTATAAGGTTTTGTATGTGAATTCATCACTTTGTCAGGCTTACTGCAATTTTAGATCACAGATCCTCCATGATCCAATTGGGTAAAATAAAGGCTGCAGATTGCAACTTACATTAAAGTGACCCAATGTGGACGCAACGTCTGTTACCCACCCCATTCGACTGGCCTTACTGAGGAACCTTATCTTCCGGTGTGACATCAACGTGCTGGTCTTTTTGGTAGTGCACTGGCTGCTGTAATTTAAAGGGACACTCTAGGCAACATGACCACCTAAGCTATTTTAGGTGGTCATGATGCCCAGAGTATCCTGCCCCTGTCCCCCCTCCCTCCGCTCAGCGGTTCAGCTGAAAAAGCTGAAAACAGCTGAGAGAGGCGGAGGACTTTACTCCGCCATCCCAGCTGTCACTCAGCAGAGCGGGAATCATATTTCCCGCTTCTGCCGACTTTTGCCGAGTAGGAGACGTCATCGCGCTTTCAGCGCGATGATCTCTCCAACTCACCGCAGAAGCTGGTGGCTCCCTCTGAGGGTTAGTGTTGCGTGCATCCTCTTGCGCGCAACACTAATCCTCAGAGGGAGCCGGGAGGAAGCCTGACGATTGGCTGGCTTATGTGAGAGGCGCGCATGCGCGCTTCTCACGTAAGCCAGAAGCCAAGACGCAGCAAGAAGAAGGACGGGAGCAGAAGAGGAGGGAGGTGAGTATAAAAAAAAAAAAACGCCGCTGGAAACAAGAGGATTTTAGGGTAAGTATTGCAGTTACAGAAAAAAAAAAAAAAGAAAGTTTTATTAAGGGAATGGGATAGTTAGGGAAAAAAAACGGGGGGTGATTTTTTTTGTTAGAGTGTCCTTTAACAATAGAAAGCAGGAGATACGCCTGGAGGCCTTACTCCTGCTCTCACCATGCCAGCAAATGTCAATTCTGGTTGCACTCACATCATCGTGTCGACGTTTACACCGAGATAGCGTCACCCTGCAGGTACGGACGATGGGTCGCTTTATAATGTCAATTTAACGATTCACTGATATGCTGGGAAAAAGTATACTCACTCGTTCTCCATCAGCGCCAGGCAGCCCAAATAGTCCTGGGGGGCCAATGAAGCCCTGGGGAAAGAGGAAAAGAACAAGTCAATGTTAGAACTGGTTGTGACTCTTTCCCTGCTTGGATTCAGTGCTTGTAGTACGGTCTCGTCTCCTCCAGGGCTGGACTGCGGCTCTCCGTGATGAAATAAACCTTGAGGCAAGTGTATATGCCCATGGACTGCATGGTGCTGGCTTCCACGATGTAGTCCAAGGGCACATACCCTCACACCAGGGACCATGGTATTCTGCGCAGGAAGGAGCCCGGCGTGCGAGCCTACAAGCACAGGGACCTGTTGTGATGAAGGCTAGTAATGGTTAGCTGGTTTGACAACAGGGTTCAAAGGATATACTTGTTTTAGGCATGATACATAGTCAAATCTCAACTTTTTACGAATCCGCTGGATATGAGAAGAAGCCTTGGAGCTTGACTATTTTCAAGTAAACTTTTTCGAAAGAAAAAAAATTAATGAACTATAATAAAGAATTACATGTTTATACGACTGGTGACAGACAGGGGATCTGTACGGAAACACAACAAAATATAGGGTTTCTTGAGGGAGAAGAGTAGACAATCTAAGGACTTTTACTTTCCCAAAACATTAGAAACACTTTGATGATTGGCTACGTGGAACCTCTCGATTTGGTTGACAATCCTGTTATAAATCCGGCCAACAGCAATCAAGAAGATACAATATCGGGAGATGAGATAAAATAAAAAGCTACCCCCCCCCCCCATTTACTACGCTCATAATAAACTCCAGAAGATCGGCAATATTTACCAGTGGTGGAGGGGAACGCCAAGATCTTTTGAGTCAGGGGGCTGGGAAATCATCTCACAAAGGAATTATGAGGCCTTGTGGTTACACAAACGAGCTGAACTATCACCAGGCGTTCATCCAGATGTGAATATGCAGTAAATACTGATGAGAGGCCAGTAGAAGAGAACACAGTCTATCCCGAGAGGAACCCCAAGTGAAAATCCCTTGGTACGCGTCTCGTAACGTCCCAACCATAATAAATGCTGCTATTTATATATGATTTGCTGTTATGGTTATACAGCAATCAAATTGCATCTCTGAAGCACTGTGTGAGCACAGCCCAGTAACACTTCCAGCAATAAAGGGGAAGATCAGAAACTTCTATGCGAGTGAACTTTGTTGGTGAAGAGCTCGACATAGGGTGTTATTCAGAGAGCACCGAAATGTCGCCGACATTTTGGTGCTCTCTCGTCCCCCGCACTTCCCGTCACTTTGAGGAAATCAAAGTTCCCCACTTTGTGGTGAATTCAGCATTCACCGCAGGGTCCCCGAAGCGCAGGGAAAACCTGCCGAACACCCACCGAAAACCCGCCGCTAAAAACACGCCAGAAAAAGTCGACGAGCTGACGAACGGGGTAAAAAAAAAACTGTACGCTTCAAAGTGTCAAAATTTAAACGCTGTTTGCAAAAAAACTACTGAACGAAAATGTCTAGACTTTACATATAAGATCCAATGAATGATAATAAAAAGTTCTGTTACAGAAATGAGAAAAAACGCTTTAAAAAAAAAAAACAGAAAAAAATTTACCGAAAAATCCTGAAAAATGCCTAAAAGATCCTTAAAAAAATCTATAAAGAGACTTTTTGATGCAGAATAAAATAATAAACGGTTTATTAGATATTGAGTAAAAACGGGAATATTTTTAACATTGAAGCCTATGGGATTCACCTGAATAAGGCTAGGGTCAGACGAACGCATTTTTCACGTGTGTTTAGCCGCACGAAATCACGGCCGTGCTAGCAGCAAATGACGTCCAATGCCGGGGAACATACGACGAACGGCCGCACGAAAGTTCGTCCGTGCAACGCAAGTGGCCAACGAACGCATTTTTTCGAGAACGTCAAACCGCTACTACTGACGTACAGAGTGCGCTGCGTCCGCTAGCGGCATGTGTGTGTGATTAGGAGACGTCAGACGCTGCTAATGTCCGGCCAACATAACGTCCAGACGCAAAAAGGGTTTTATTGATGATCCGTACAAAATCACGGACGAAAATGCGCATCGTATGACCGCTATCGCGTATTCCGTGAAAAAATACGTCCATTCGTTCGAACGCACTTTTTCACGGACAACGTGAAAAATGCGTTCGTCTGACCCTAGCCTAAAACTGCCGAATGAAACCACTAAACAGCAGGGCATTTTGGCAACTTTTCTCTGCTGTTCAGTGTCTTTCAATAGATGAACCATTGCTTCTCTATGGGGCATTTCACTGCCTTCGGACAGGCACCGTACTGTCAGTTCGCCAAAATTTGGCCAAAATTTGGCGAACTGTCTGCTCTCTGAATAGCCGAATGGCCAGGAAATGGCACCGTATGGGGAAATTCCCTGTTCGTGTCATTTTGGCTCTCTCTGAATAACCCCTAAAGTCTCATGGGTTTTGTGGGCCAGCAAGCCTCAGAGAGCTACAGCATATCTAACCTTGCTTCCGCGAGTGTGAGGAACCCGACGAACCCAACTAAACAATGCTGCATAGGATAATACCAGCAAATATTTTGGGCAATGGACTTTCAACCTGTACGAAGCTTGGGTCTTCACCGAGGAGAGGTTAACGGGTTCTTTTCTGAAATGTTGCTCGTATATGTGTATTCTGTACTAGGCTTGTGCACCGATTTTTTTTCGGTTCGATTTTTCGGATTTTTAAACTTTTCGATTCGGCTCGTTTCGACCGATTTCGGTTTCGATTCGATTCGGTTCGGCTCGTTTTTCGGGTACATTTTTCGTATTTTTCGTGTCACTGTACTCGGTTTTTGTATCGACTTTTCGTTTTTTCGGAAATTTTCGTTTTTCGGAATTGTACTTTTTTCCGAATATCGACCATTTTTCGTATTTTTCGTGTCACTTTGCTCGTTTTTTGTATCGACTTTTCGTTTTTTCGGAAAATTTTCGTTTTTAGAAAATTTTCGTTTTTCATAAAATTTTCGTTTTTCGGAAAAAAAATTCAGAACGCCTGTTCTCCTCGTTTGACACATTTCAAGTCCATTCGAAAAATCCAAAAATATTTCGTTTCGGCTCGGAAAACGTTTCGGATCTGACATTTTCGGATCTAAAAATTTTCGGAAATTCGGCCGCATCCGAAAACACGAATCGGGAAATTTCGTGAAAATTCCGAAATTCCGAAACCCGAAATGCACATCCCTATTCTGTACATGGGAAGGATCACACAGTACACAGCCTGCTGTAAAAGCAGTAGGAAGGTACCGAGAATCAGCCGTTTCAATTAAAATTACGAAAAAGAAGTGGGCCCCAGGACACAGGAAGAGTTTGGGGACGACTAATTTGCATGTGGCTTCAAGATGTTCTCTTGGTTTTGATGTTGAGTAATGTAAACTGTGTCTGAACGAGCGGTCTTGTTTTGGAACAGCTGCCTGCATATTAACAGAGCAGTGTTTACACTGGGAGCAGATATTGGGCATAGCTTTTGAGTGAAGCTGGGAAATTTGTTTGCCTTCCAATCCCACTGTACAAAGAGGGGGAAAAAAACACAGATTTCACTGGCTATTTATAAATAAACACATAAGAACAGTGGTTACAAAATAGCTACAAATGTTAAAAAGATCCCAGTTTACACGTAGAGTGAAGGTGCCAAAATGTGCCTCAAAGAGCCATAGTGCTACCAGCGGTAAGGGATCATGTAGCTTTGACCTGACGCTTCCATGCCGCTTAAGAACCATCACTCCTCCACATGTCCAACTCAACAGATGATCTACGTTTATCAACATATTGTATGATTAACCCTTTCACTGCTGAGGACGTGTGGGGAACGTCCTCATTGACTCCTAAGGAAAGATGGGGTGGAGATAGGGGGTTCCTTTGAACCCGATAGATATCTCCCGGATGTTTTCAGCTAGCAGGGTCATGTTTGGTATCATTGGAAAGGCCAGAGCATGGCCTTTCCAATGATATCAAACATAACCATGTTTAAAGTAAAGAAAAAAAGTAATTACAATAATAATAAAAAAAGAAAATGTTTTTTTTAAGATGTGAAATGGCTCAGCAGTGAAGGGGTTAACACTGACCAAGAGCCTATGTGGTAAGGTTGCTCAACTTTATCGAAATCCAATTTGTAGTGTTAAAAGAAGCATTTTCTAAACTTGCATCATATTTCTATGTTTAGGAAGAGTTTGGACTTCATATGCATTTAGGTCATGATGGTCACAATGCCTGTAGACTTGTCTTTGTTTAAGAGCCGTTTCCGATCCAGACAATATCAGATCTTATGATAAAGAGGCAGCACATGGTGCAGGCGAGCCATCAGTTGGTCCATTTGTCTTTTCTACTCGATTATATAAATGGCATGTCTGCAAGGAGCGAGGAAGGGGCAGAGGACCTCCAGTGGTCAGCCAGCATCTTGGACGCAGCAAGAACAAGTTTAGAAAAAAGATGAAGGGCATTGAGAGTTGGGATGGGCTTGGTCAATATGAAATCCAGCAGCTTGTGAGGGATCATTGTGCGCACAGCATGTTCAGCTATGTCGTGAACGCTACACCTGAAACGAGATAACCTGAGCCACAGCCACCACATGTGAGCATGTGTGCCCTAATGGCCGCAGTATCTCCAACAATAGTTTGGAATAGCAGAATTCATGTGAAGTAGGACCACAGGTATAAATGCCATCTCATCATGGTTTTGAAAGTTTGCTTCTATCTATTGTCACACAAGAAGAATATATGCTAAATAGTTCTCAAATGTCCATCTGGTGCCAAAATGCCCAGCTCATTGTCCCACACTTCGCTTCCATTTCCTGGAGTTATCAGTTGGGTGTATAGGCTAGAGTTCAAAACTCTAGGGCAAGATTCATGTGAACGGTAAAGTCATAAGCTTGGTGTTGACCGCTTCCGTTTGGTGGTGTCAATATAAAGTTGCAATATTGCAAGTACCTAACAAGATCAAACGGAGACAGATGAAGGTTAGAGGACATGGCTTGAAATGTTGACAAGGAGTCACTTGTGAACGTATGGCCTGTATCTGTATAGCTCTTTTTTTAATCCCACAAATTTAAGATCAGATAAGTGTTGAGGGTGAAGACCTGGAGGAAATGCCCTATTATGTAGTATCGGAGATAAAAGAGAGGACTTCCTGATCAGGCAGTTTTAGATGGCCAACCACTTCATAGTCTCACACTGTTTACAGCTGAGGTCAATGTTGCTTGGGAGTCCATAGCCGCAACTAGGGAAGATTGGGGGCCATAATGCCAAATTCAAAGCCTTCCCTGGATTAGCACCCTGGTGGACTATATAAAGCAATGACTTGAGCGAGTTGAGCCGCTTGACAGTAGACTGAGAGATTAGCAAAACCCAAAATTTCTGATTTCAGAGATTTGTAGAGGACTTCTCTTTCTGCTCTGTCTCTTATTGTGCCATATAAAGTGATCTGTAGATGATAGCAAACGGTGTACATCGCTCATCATTCATGAGCAGAACTGGAAGCACATAGAGTAGCCAGGGAAGTACATAAATACAGTAGTATATCTTATTACAGCAGCTTTGGCCTAACCAGTTCGGGACATGAACCGATTGCCCCACGCCTCCACCTCTGCTCATAATTTTCTGTCCAATGGTGGAAAATCAGAAAAAAATTGTATTAAAACACTAAATTGATTTAGGGAAAGTAAAAAAATGACTGATGCAACCTCCAATAGAAAAGAATAAGGAAATCCTTCATTGGAAGATGACTTAGCTTGGAATTTCAGGAATCCGATACGCTCATTAAGGCTTGTTGATCGTCACAGGAGCTTCATTCTTAAAGTAACTGGGGTGCCAATGTTAGCTTTCCCCAAATTAAGTAACTTCGATGGTGTTTCAGTGGAAAACTAAGGGGGTTATTCAGAGAGCACTGAAATGTTGCCGACATGTCGGTGCTCTCTCGTTCCCCACACTTCGGGGAATCAAATTTCCCCACCCTGCGGTGAATTAAGCATTCACCGCAGGGTCCTCGAAGTGCAGGGAATCACCGCCGAATGACACCACAAACCCAATGCGCCAACCCGCCGAACATCCGCCGCAAACCTGCCAAACATCTGCTGCAAACCCACCGGAGGACCGAAAAACGCATCCAGGTTGACTATCGTATCAGATATTTTCACTCACTCTCCTTTTTCCTTGATGCTGTCACTGTTGGGTGTTTGCGGTGTGTAAAATGGGGACACGTGAGGGAGAGAGGTGTACGAAGATAACGGGGTATACCTGTCGACTATATCTGGTGTCCCTTTGTCTCATTTGTTGATATAAACATGGTAGATGAAGGCCACGGCTACTGGTTGGTGAAGGATGGGAAACAGTGGACCTAACCAATGGGATCTCTCCTGCAGTTGGCTAGATACCACCGATTAAAAAAGGTTTCCAAAAGAAACAGGTAAATTGTTAATGTATGAAAGTCGTCAATATCCCAAAGCATTCGCTACATCAGAAGTCCATCGTAATTGCTCCCCGACGCATTCCGCGAGACCAAAAGTGAGGTGTTCATGACCTTGCACTTTTTCTGACAACATAATGAACACCAGTGGCAGAGTCAGGTGAGGAGGTCTTCTGGTAGACCCATCTATTTTCAATATATTTATTACATTTATCAGGAACTGTGATGTTTTCATGAGATCCTGATGGCCCTCAGGGTACCGATCCACTAAAGAGACGAGCACTGCTAAAACGTGTTAGAAAGTGAGGGCCAAGAACCCCCCGATATATCAAGTCTGGAAAATGGAAATACTTTTTTTATGTACATTAAATTTTACAAATCATAAGATTACAAGCAAGTGTAAAACAAAAAGGGCCCTATTACATTATTCGCGCAAAAAAGTGGGAGTGTGGAAAAACGCATTAACGCGAGGGACAAAACCCTTTGCGCTGAACGTCGTATTACGATGTTCGCGCAAACGATGCGCGTTAACGTTTAACGCGGATGGACCTGCGCGAACGTGATGAACTGTGCGCGTCCCGCACTTAACATTGTGAGCGCACACCCAGTCCGTTCATCGTTTCGTTGGCATCGTAGAAAAAGAAAAATTGCCTTGTCAGGGCCTGTCTGTTACGTGATGTGGAGTAATATGGCTGTGAAAGAATTTCCATTTTACTGAATTAAAGGCTTTAAGATTTAAAAAAAAAAAAAACAGTCCGCACACCAATTTCTGCGCGCAACGTACTTTGCGCGCATTTTTTGCGCGTCGGTTTTACGCAGGATTTTTTTTGACGAATGAAAAAATGCGTGAGGATCGTAATACCACCGTTAATTTTCGCGCGATAACTTATTTACAAATTTAATAGGGCTCAAAGACTATTTTACTCCTTTCCCAATTCTTCAAACAACTTTTTTGGGGGCATCATGTTGGCTAAATAGAACCATTTTACTAAAAGAAACTATCCACTAATCAGACAAGGTGAACAGTAACCGAAAAAGAATAAAATGCAATAAAATAGCAATGTCGACATGCAGACACCCTGTAACAATGGAATAAAATGCAATAAAATAGCAATGTCGACATGCAGACACCCTGTAACAATGGAATAAAATGCAATAAAATAGCAATGTCGACATGCAGACACCCTGTAACAATGGAATAAAATGCAATAAAATAGCAATGTTGACATGCAGACACCCTGTAACAATGGAGATAGTTTCTTGATTGAATTAAAGTCAACCCTTTCGCAAATGATGTCGATTTTAAGGCTTTTTCGTCCTTAAAATAATTTTATGAGACAAAGCAGCCTAAATCGTTTGCTTGGCAAATACTTCAGTATATGTACCTAAAAAATGACTGGCAACTAAAAGCCGTCATTAAAAAAGAAAGTTAAAACGTCACGTGACTTCACAATTTTTTAAATTTATTTTACACAGATTAAATGATATTTCCCAAAGTTATGTAATACAACTGATTTATTAAGCGCAGTGTCTGGGAACAGCACCATCTGACCCAATGGAAGGAGTGATGAACAAGCCACAAAGACCACACTGGTAATGTGTTTGGTCTTAGTCTGTGGTTGCCAAGCGTAAAAACCCCAAATCCTTGAGCGAGACACTGAGTTCCCAGATACCTGAAACCACGGGGGTAGTTAAGAGGGGGGGGGATTAAAATGCCAAGTTAGAGACAGAGAAACCTTTTCGGAATCTTAACCCCGTACGGGCAAGTGATGATCTTATGCCGCCATGTCAATACTGTCATTAAATGTCATGTATTGAGAAGGAACGTCATGGCAACATTCAATAATCAAGACGTCCTCCTGAGCAGGAATTCAAACTCTGAAAATCAGATTTAATGATGTCCTAGTGATGCTTAATGGGATAAAAATAAAAGCAATACCAACATAGACACGTACAAACACACAAAAGTCAACTGTTCTAGTAAAGCTAAAGGTTTACACATTCCTAGATGAATACAAACAACAGTATACAATCTAATGACAAAATCGCAATAATCCAGTACAGTTAGCCATTCATCCTCACAGACAAATAATAAAAACACATTATAGAATAGATTTTCCAGTGTTGGGTTAACGATTGAAGGTTGGCACTAACCCGATGTCCCTTCGGACCAGCAGCTCCTATTGGTCCCGGCAAACCCTGAAAACAAGACAGATAAGGAGAAGAATACATATTCAGAGCTGTCACATGTCAACGTCATATAACATAATGATACATTATGAGGATCTTCCACGTGTTATGGCTTTGTCAGACTGTCCCAAGCTACCAGGTATCAGCCCAGAACACATTGTATTGTGGAAGGATTATGCATTAGATTAATGATACTCGTAGTACGGGAAAGTGGATTTGAAGATTATGGGCCCTATTACATTCTTCACGCATACTTTATTTATAAAGTATTTTACCAGGAAGGATACATTGAGATTTCTCTCGCTTTTAAGTACGTCCTGGATTCAAGAACACTGAAATGTTACATACGTTTGAGCCCGCACAAAAACGCATTTACGCGAGGGGCAAAACTCTTTGCGCTGAACGTCGTATAACAATGTCAGCGCAACAAACGCACGTATACGTCTACCGCGGGTGAACCTGCGCGGACGTTGCGCGAGCTTACTGTACTTCACGCGTCCTATACTTAACATTGTGAGCGCAAATGCGTTTGTGCGCCGGTACGCGGATGGTATTACAATCTATGCGCAGTTTGTAACGCACAGCCTTTGCGTGCATAATTTTATCAACTCCTAAAAGCTGGTGTTAATGGCCAATTCTATCAACCTGGCCGAAACCATATACACCAGCCCAAAAAAAAATACGCAGCAAAGTATAGTTACACATTCTACACATACCCAAACCAATAAATTTGAGAAGTTGTACGTGCTTTTTTTTATTGATGCAGCATATATGCGCAGATTGACTTTGACAGGCGCAAAAACTTAACGTGAGACAATTGTGGTTCTTAATTCTGATTGGCTGAATCGGGTGAAAAAAACAGTCCGCACACTGATTTCTGCGCGCAACGTTGCTGCGCGCATTTGTGTGCGTCTTTTTTACGCGCGTTATTGCTCGACGGATGAAAAAATGTGTGAGGATTGTAATACCAGCGTTGATTTACGCACGTTAACGTTTAATGCTGGGCGTACAAATTCACACGTTGCGCCTTCGTTTTTGCGTGAAGAATGTAATAGGGCCCTATATTGGTAATTCGAGGTGGGGGGGGTGTTACCAAGGCATGACATCTTACATGACATTTAAGAAGGAGACGGTGCCTAAATTTAGCTCATGTTGTTCCTTAACATCAACCATGCATTAATTTTACCATGATATACCCCTGTATTTTGATTTGTGAAAGCCTATATTTCCAAGGATTTGTGTACTGTATAATCAACTGTCAGATGTATGTATGAGGAAAACCATCAGGGGGTTGGGGGTTAAGCGTAAGAACAAACAAAACTGCAATGGAAACAATTATACTGCAACTTCCTGCATTTTTTATCATTATCACTGGAGGAAAACACTATGTGATGGTTGCATGTCTATGTAAATACCAGAAACATAAGGGGGAAGTCAGAGAGTGGGATCACACAATTGGCAAGGGGGGATAAAGACCTCAGGAAGACTTTGGATCCATGTGGTGCTAAATGCTGAATTAAGTTTTACTTGTCAGCCATGGTTTGCGTAATCCCAAAAGGGACTAAAGAGACTGGGCTAGTGAACTTGTCGACATTTGGTAACCAAGGGCTCGATTTGAATATATCAACTGTTTATCAAAAAAAAATATATCGGCTGGAATCAATATTCGAAAATTGCCACTGGTCCAAAAAAAAAGCTAGCCGGTACATTGGCCAATAAAAGCTTATTTTGGGTCAGCATCGTACAGATTTGTCCCTTTAACCCTTTCACTGCTGAGGACGTGTGGGGAACGTCCTCATTGACTCCTAAGGAAAGATAGGGGTGGAGATAAGGGTTCCTTTGAACTCAGCTCCCCACTACCTGTCCTCACTAATCACCAAATACACCCCAGCCCGCTCCCTAAGGTCAAACAGTGACCTGCGCCTAGCTTCTCCCCGCATCACCTCTTCCCATGATAGACTGCAGGATTTCTCACGCGCAGCCCCCACTCTCTGGAACGCTCTCCCTCGTGCTGTCAGACTTTCCCCTAACTTCTCTTCCTTCAAACGCTCCCTGAAAACATTCCTATTTAGGGAAGCCTACCACCCAACTCACTGACGCAACCATCAATCACTCTCACCTTACAGTCCTCTCCTCCTGTTTCCAACCCCAACCCTCCTAGATTGTGAGTTCCTACGGGAATAGGGCCCTCATCTCCTCCTGTACTGTTTGTCAAATGTTGTTCAATGTATTGAACCCTGTCTGTACTGTGCTTATTGTACAGCGCTGCGGAATATGCTGGCGCTTTATAAATAAATAATAATAATAATAACCCCAATATCTCCCGACTGTTTTCAGCTAGCAGGGTCATATTTGGTAGCATTAGAAAGGCCAGAGCATGGCCTTTCCAATGATACTAAACATGACCATGTTTAAAGTAAAGAAAAAAAATAATAACAATAATAATAATACAAAAAAGAAAAATGTGTTTTTTTAAGCCGTGAAATGGCTCAGCAGTGACATGGCTATTAAAGAAATCTAAAGTTTAAAAAAAGATTTCAGTCTAATTCCCCTTATTTTTCTGACTGAAAACCAATTCATCAACAGTTTATCGCATCTCAATTTTCTCGGAAGTCGGCATTCCGATAAATTCAAATTGAATCAATAAAGTCGATATTACCATTAAAAAGTGCCGAATTAAATCAAGCCCCAAATTGGATTTAGTAGGGTGTTTCTGGGTTTTGTTTTTTTATCTTCAAGGATGAATGTTCTGCGGCGAAGTTGCGGGTGGTTGGCGTGAAGGCGTAGATCTTTGTTTGCATGCAGGCTACCACAAAATGTTGGATTCTAGGGAACCTGGGGCTATCTAGAATGGGAATCAATTGCTGAACTGTGTAAGTCAGGGATCCAAAACTCCAGCCCTCCAGATGTTGCTGAATTACATACAAAGCCCATTATTCTCTGGCCATCTATTTCGCAAGAGGTTTCCTGGGCAGTGTAGACCATCAACATCCAGTGGCTAGAGTTTGACATACCTGATCTGGTTTGTAGAATATGACCGGCTTCAGAAGCTAGATCAGAAGATAGATCGTGGAGAAGTTACATCAAACCATAACCATATATTAAACACAGATTTCAATATAGAGTGACACCAATTCTAAGTCACCCCTCTTACATGTCATGTACCCCTAAAGAAAATAGGTGTGCAATGATGCTCTTGAAATGTTGGAAAAAATGCACCTATGGTGATAAGACGGGGAGTAGCAGGTAACATATTCAATATAGAAGGAGTAGAGTAGTAGTAGAGAGTAGTAATACAGAGTAGTAGCATTTTAATACGGTTTCATACATGGTTCTTAAACCGTTATGGAAAAAAGTCAATAGAATTTTTGTGAATTTTATTCTGCCGCGATAGCGCAGCCCCTAGTCTGGTCATAACTTGCCACTTCAGTCTCAGAAAACCAATATTTTGTAAAATATGCTGCTATAAAAATGATAAGTTACAGAAAGCCACAGTGTGAATGAATAATTCTTACAGGAAAAGTAAATTATTCTTATGTAATGCATATATATAAATTAATTAATCTTTTCAGTGCATCTCGGGGCTTATGCTTGTTAGGGATGTGCGTTTCGGGTTTCGGAATTTTCACGAAATTTCCCGATTCGTGTTTTCGGATGCGGCCGAATTTCCGAAAATTTTTAGATCCGAAAATGGCAGATCCGAAAAGTTTTCCGAGCCAAAACGAAATATTTTCGGAATTTTCGAATGGACTTGAAATGTGTCAAATCGAAATTTATTGCTTTGAAACGAGGAGAACAGACTTTCCGAAAAAACGAAAATTTCCGAACTTACGAAAAGTCGATACAAAAAACGAGCTAAGTGACACGAAAATACGAAAAACGGTCGAAATTCTGAAAACATGTACAATTCCGAAAAATGAAAATTTCCGAAATCACGAAAAGTCGATACAAAAAACGAGCTAAGTGACACGAAAATACGAAAAATGGTCGATATTCCGAAAAAAAAAAGTACACGAAAAACGAATCGAGCCGAACCGAATCGAAACAGAAATCGGTCGAAACGAGCCGAATCGAAAAGTTTAAAAATCCGAAAAATCGAACCGAATCGAACCGAAAAAAAAAAAATCGGTGCACAAGCCTAATGCTTGCTGTGTGAGGGCTGCAATCCTGTAGACCTCTTTGGATTGAAGCTCTATTTATTGGATGAAAGGCTATGCTTGGCAAGGTTAGAGGGTGTTCATAAATCCATGCATGGACCCATCATCTAAAGACTGTGTTCCCAGGTGGTTTCAGTCATTAAAAACGAGCCTGGTCTTCAAATTGGATGAGTTGGGCTTCTGGCCAATGGGAACCTAAAGATGGCCTCTTCCTCAATGCAAGGATAAGTATTGAGATGGACTGAAGAGAGATTAACCTACACAAGATCATTACAGAATGAAACAAAGAGAGGATGATTTGGAGCTTGTGTTTTTTAACATAAGGATTAACCATTAGACTCGTTTTCCATTAACATGGCAATAATTTACACGTAGTAGTAAATTTAGGAAACATACGCTTCATAATCAATGAGATTCATATTCTGCACACATGTATCAACCTGCACGCTCAAAAACACTCGCAATCGGGTAACCTGCTCACAGCATGGTAAGATTTACTGCACCTGCCTGCCAGGATAACCTTTGGCCCCCGAGCTCCCATTCGGTCCTCGTTCCCCCTGCGTGGGAAAACAAGATGCACATTTATAAGGATCCGCACCGTCGCGTCATTACTTACAACCTGTAGCCGATGCCAAGGACTGACTCTTAATCCCCAGTGACTGAGATTCCTTGACAGTCGCTGCTGAAAAACATGCGAATTATCCACAACCCTGATCCGAATTCTGGGCAGGGGCTTCTTTAATCCAATAATTGGAATTCATTGCCACCCCCTCCTTTCCTGCCACTTATTGGGTCGAGAGGCTAAAGTTTTATCAGAAACACATGGAATGGATCAAGTCAAATATCTTCTGCCGAGATGTTTCAGTGAGTCGATGGCTTACCTTTAAAACAAATCCGCTATTGATTACATTTTACTGCCCCCCTCCACCCTACTCATCGTTTTTCCAAAACATATTAGGGTAATATAGTGGTATCATGTGTGATCAAGGTGACAAGAGATTTATATAATCAATATTAAGCCTTCAAGGTCTATATAATTAGAGAACTAGAGACGTTTATTGTCTACTATAATCTTTAGAGATATATGGACGGGGGGAGGTGAATACTATAAATATACGATCATTAAAACCAGTTGTTAAAACGTTTATCCACCCGAACATCAAATCCTGTTGAGTTCATTCACTTTCAAACAGACACTGGATAAAATTACAATCACATGATTCCTTGAAATTCCATTATATATACATTTCAGGGCAGATAAACAAAAAAGCGTGATGACGAGCCGTCCACATGTGTCCACGCAGAGGTCTTGACCTACGTTTTCGCAAGTCAACCTTAACATTACAGGAGCTGTAGTAAAACTGCTGGAAAGACTGGAACAGCACAGAGCAACTGTATAATATATATACGTTTATATAAAATGTGTAAATACAGGAGTCGTAAGGTTGTAAGGAACCACGCTGTGGTCTAAACTCCTGTTTGACTGTACGGCTGTTAAATCCATACTTTCCTACTTTTAGCTACAAATCGTTAGAGCATGACTGTAAAAAACAATAAATAAAAATAAATTGAAAACACAATAGCAGGCCAGAAATAAAATTTAAAAAGGAGGGTATAAAATGAATATCCACCTGTTTTAATAATTTTTTATTTTAAGGGACCAAAAAACCTTACCGGTTCACCAGGATGACCTTGTGGTCCAGGGTAGCCTTTCTGTCCCTAGAAGACACACACAAAAAAAAAATATGACTTAAAGAAGGTACAGTGATTGGGCTTAGACTTTTGGTAAGATAAAATAAAGATGCGAATACCAATTAGCCCATTCGTTTTGTGTTTTTACTGTGCAACAACTTTTTTTAACAGCGATATTCACCAACCAAAGTGTGTTAATTGCAGGAAGATGAGAGGCACTCCAGGTGTACACGGATCTTTATTGGAACGGGGATAAAATCAAGGCGACGGTTCGGCCTAAGGTCTCAATCACGGCCTTTCACTATAGGCCAAGTTGAGAACAACCAGGTTAGACCAGGTATCACTCTAGACCAGGCATGACAAACTCCCCCCCCAGATGTTAATGGCCCATGATTCCCAGAATTCTTTGAATGCAATAGATGGCGAGGGAATCATGGGAGTTGTAATTCAGAAACTTCTGGGGGGGGCAGATTTTGACCGCTCTGTTCTAGACCTTCACCAGAGGATACGTCAAAGACAACCAGGTCAAAAACATGAAATCATCTGGATATTTACAAAAGCTATAATCAAGAAGAACCAGGACAGCAACAGTGATCATTCTAGACTTTCACTGGTGGTTTCACATCAAGGGAAACCATGTCAGCATCTAGGCCAGGGGACAGCAACCTTGGCCCTCCAAATGTTTCAAAACCATATGTCCCATGATGTTCAGGTACTCATTAGAGTGACTGAATTCCCTCATGGAAATTGAAGTTTTGAAACATCTGGAGGGTCGAGGTTACTGAGCCATGATCTAGGACTTTAATACCGACTATGGCGAACTGGTTTCCTCTTGACAAAAAAATACTGTAATGGAGATCGAGAGAGATACTTGCTGCTGACCTAGTTGGGCCTTGACTGATTCTTGATGGTCCTGAAGGTCTAGTGAGGGCTTGCTCACCTGCATGTTATCGACTTAGCTTTTAGTGAAGATCTAGGGATTCTTACTGCTGATGCTGACATGATTGTTCTTGTCATAGACTCTAGTAAAGATCCAGAAAGATAACAATCATAAACTTGGTTCTGCTGACCTTAATGTCTAGTGCCAGTCGAGGAATATGCCAGTTTGTGAACTCAATGTCTTTGTATTTAGTGAAGGTGCAGAGGAATTTATGTAGTTGAACGCACTGTTCTTAAGTAAACCTTATCTATTGAAGGATCAAACAGATTCCTGGTTCCATTGTTCACTGGATATAGTCTCCAGTGAAGATACCATTGCATATATGGTGGATATATGGTGATGAACTGGTAACGTCTGATGAAGGTGAAAGCTTTTCCTGAAAACCCAATCTTGTCCCCCAATCAATGTTCTACCAACACAATTGATCATCTGAGTCAGTAGGTTAAGCCTAGCAATAAAAACAATATCTGTCAAGGTTCAATTGTGAAGACAGCTGACCATTTGGGACTACTGGGTAGTAATTCGGAGCATTCTATTTTATCCACTCAGCAGAAAGCACAATTTCTGGCTTTATTCTTAGGCGATTCATTTTTAAGACATGGATCTTTTAGTGGGAGTGTAAAACAGAAGCTAAACCAACAATGTTAGTTCCTCTACAACTTGATCTGACCTTTAGTAAAAAAAAAAAAATGAACCACTCTTTCCACTTCAGGAGCAAATGAATGACAAATGACATCATGAGGAATGGATGAGCTTGAGGCGATCAGCGAAAGTATGAAAAAATAATGAATGAGAGCTTTCACAAGACAAATGAATGGAATGAAATTAATGGGAGACCGAATAAATGTTGCCACAAAATTAATGAGGGGAATAATGGAGAGAGGGCACGGCTCAAAATCAGTGACTAAGTTATGTTCTAGCTGATGTAATAAAGTTAGTGCAGAAATTGCTATAATAAGTCAGATGCCCTCTGTTTTCTGCCTTATTCTGTAGTTAGAAATTGTCCCTTTAGTAATTTTGTAGTTCCTCAAAAATATAATATGGTGTTATATTTGTTGTGTCGCCTCATTCCTAATAAAATCCTCCCGTACCATTCTGTCCGAACCATTAAATAAAGAAATCTACATATAATAATATACTAATTAAGTCTTGCACTGAAAGTCTAACATAGCCTTTGGGATTTGAGACTACAAATTCTGGAAGCAAAACGCGTCGGTGACACCCAGTTTGAGATGTCAGAGCATGTGCTTTGAGAAGAGGAACTTGTCTACTGGTTGAGCCTGTTCTGACGTCTACTATTGAAATGAAAAAGTAGCGTTTTGGTATCACGTCCTATTGCGCCACTCCGTCAGAAGCCCAGTGGCAGTTATTCTATTTAGACAAAATCCACCTGATAGGCACACCACCACCACCTGGTCATCAACTTATACACACCACACTAAGCAGGTATCATGAATAGTGTATAAACACTCCGGGCACTATTACATTCTAAGCGCAAAAACGCGCGCGGAGCGCATTAAATTTTGCGCACAGCGTTGAGCGTTAACGCATGAAAATTAACGGTGGTATTACAATCCGAATGCATTTTTTTCATCCGTCCAAAAATATTGCGTGTAAAAAAGACGCTCAAAAATGCGCGCTTATTAACGTTGGGCGCAGAAGTCGGTGGGCAGACAGTTTTTTCACGCGATTCAGCCAATCGGAATTAAGAACCACAATTGTCTCCCGTTCAGTTTTTGCGCCTGTCAAAATCAATCTGAGTATACATGCTGCAGCAATAATAAAAACACGCACAACCTCTCCATTTTATTGTTTGGGTATGTGTAGAATGTGTAACTATACGTTGCTGTATTTTGTTTTGCGTGCTGGTGTATTTGGGTTCGGCCAGGACGTTCAGATTTGCCGTTACCAGCAGCTTTTCAAAGACGTTAAAATTATGCGCGCAAACGTTGTCCGTTAATTTTTGCGCTAAGATTGTAATACCATCCGCGTACCAGCGCACGAACGAATTTGCGCTCACAATGTTATGAATGGGATGCGCGCACGAACTTGCGTTCACGCAGGGTTCGCGCAGGGTCACTCGCGTTAGACGTTAACGCGCATTTTGTGCGCTACCGTCGTAATACGACGTTCAGCGTGAAGGGTTTTGCCCCTCGCGTTAATGCGTTTTTGCGCACGAGCAAAATTGTGCGCGAAGAGTGTAATAGTGCCCTCATTCTTTCGGCTATGGTGCTAAGTATCAAAACATTTTAGTTGAAAATCGTCAGCTGTGTTGCTCAAAGTTCTACAGAATCATATTTCATTCTCACTTTATTTTTCATTGAACTTGAAATTCGTTAGATGGACTCCAGATGTGGAATACGTCCACGCAGGCGCATCACGTTTATATCTTTTATATCTGTTCACTCAATTTGTTTTTAGATTATCCTGCAAAGGTATTGTTTGACAGCAGACGGGAGACACCAGTTAGTAAGTAGCCAGCCACCACGAATTATCGCTCTAGCCTAAAGTTCATCCAAACTGGTTTCCTTCAACAGCCACCAGAATATCTGATGGACGGCAATCTAACGTGTTCAACGTCCCCTGCAAAACATCATTTTAATGTCTCTCAACTGAACATTCCGATTTCAAAATGTGTGTTTGGGTTGAGCAATCCTCTCCTGGCGTAACTCGAAGGTCCTCTACATGAAAGTAGACTGAAAAACGTTTGAGCTTTATTTCCTCAGCTCATCGTAATTCCGCAGTGGTGCCATCACAACACAGCTCTATGATTAACTACCCAGATGTGTAAATGCAGCAGTTTTATTCACAAAACTGAATATTTTATTGACCCGTCCATATCTGTATTGCATAGAGCGTGGAGACTGGTCTTGATGATTAGCAGGGACTACTGTTGAGCTTCACCAGTGATTCTTCAAAGTGACGTGAAGTTTTAGCTTGCTCTGGAGAGTGAAATAATGATGTCAGATAGACTGGGTAATGTTAACAAAGCATTTGACACTCTGTACTTGGCAACGGGTGCTAAAAATGCCTTCGCGAACTGCTGAATGGATCAGATCCAAGAATGATCTGCCTGCTCGTGTAAGTTATTCTCGATTTTGTTTTTCCTTTCAAAAAGTACAAATCTTCCACGCGACTCGTAAGTTGCCTTTCTTGTGGATCAATAAAAGAACGAAATGGAATGTTAACATGGTGAATTTTGGTTTCCATATAAACAACCACGTAATCCTCATGACTGCCAGGAATAAATGTCAACTAAACACTTTTACCCCTGAAGAAATAAATCACTTGTTGGGTTTCAATGGGAGAAATGATGCTCGGGCCATATTTTCAACCAACTGTTACGAATGGCATTTGGATGATGTTTAGAGGAAATCCGATGAGAAACCAAAACTGGGAACTACCACCATCGATTCGAACTCCAGGACTGGGAACTACCACCATCGATTCAAACTCCAAGACTGGGAACTACCACCATCGATTCGAACTCCAAGACTGGGAACTACCACCACCGTTTCAAACTCCAAGACTGGGAACTACCACCATTGATTCAAACTCCAAGACTGGGAACTACCACCATCGATTCGAACTCCAGGACTGGGAACTACCACCATCGATTCAAACTCCAAGACTGGGAACTACCACCATTGATTCAAACTCCAAGAATGGGAACTACCACCATCGATTCAAACTCCAAGACTGGGAACTACCACCATCGATTCAAACTCCAAGACTGGGAACTACCACCATCGATTCAAACTCCAAGACTGTGAACTACCACCATCGATTTGAACTCCAAGACTGGGAACTACCACCATTAAGTCAAACTCCAAGACAATAGGGAAAAATTCTGTTTGTTACTTTCTCTCTCTGGAAACAGGATTGAAATGGTTGGGTAAACCTAAAAAAATCCTCTCTTTGGGCATTTAAGCCCCAAAACTGCTTCCACTGTGTACAGTAGATCAATATCCATATTTCGGTACATTCCACCTGTATTAATGTAGCAGTGTTCTGCTATTGCTGGGGCCACCACCATCCTCCTCTCAGCAGTTAGATATGGAAAGGGGGGATATATATCAGATTTAGTAAAATAAAAGATAAGATGGTACCTTCCGTATGTTAACCAATAGCAAAACCATGACAAATTTTTAGAATACACGCTTGCCGGTAATTAAACCTAGGAGCCAACTACACATTTAGGAGCCAGTCAAAGTTTTATGAATATGTTTTACTGGTAATAATTTCTAAATATAAATACCAGAGAATCAATTCTCAGAATTTGTGGCCACCTGATCCATGGATTTTCAAGCCGTGCAACAGCCAGTTGACAATGGAGTCCAAAATTAAACCGCATGGTGGTCTTTCCACTTCTAGATAGATGGCCTAAGAGCTTTACCATTTCATATATATATACTCTTTCTAATAATCTGGATGGAAGGGACAGACGTGCTGTCTCACACTACTGGAGAACCCACCACATTTTGGTGAATGGCTAAGAACAGCAGACCACAGGAATCATGCTCGTTCTGTGTTGGAACGAAAGAATATGCGATTCACTTAGATGTGATGAGAAAGGTTGCTTTAAATTTTCCATTTCAGGCAGCAGATTGCATTAAAGTGTCAGGTATACCATGTGATATGGAAAAGAAAGCATAATAATTTGAGAGTTTCCATAACTGGAGCGCTTGACTGAGTTGGCAAGCACTGGGCCTATTATGGCCAAGCTAAGCAACCAAAAGAAACCTCAAATTGAAGCTACATTATTCTGCATCATTCAGATGGGGAAAGTGTTCAAAGCATCAGTTTATGTCCAGTTCACATTACGTAGCGAGGAGCCATTCCTTGTTCCTTGTAACAGAGCTACAAAAGTCTCTCCAGCAAGCCATGGATAAGAGTAGCCAGATGTCGCCCCATAGATGAAGTATCTGTAGCTAACATCTACTACAGGATTGAATTAAAGGAACATTCTTTTAAAAAACAGAGTTCCCTTTTTCCACTTACAGGGTTATTCAGAGAGAGGTGAAAACCAGTAGAATGACTGGAGAAATTAAAATTATAGGTCAAAATAGCCAAACTGGAAAAATTCCCCCATTTATCTCACTTTCCAAATCGGCTATTTGGTCTACATGGTTCTCTTCTCCTGCCAATTCTCCTGGTTTTCACCTCTCTCTGAATAACCCTGTATGTCTCTGCCAAATTATTTATCTTTTGGTGAATTCACTCACCATTTGTCCCTCGCCGCACGCATCATGTCCTCTTCGGCTTCAGGGACTCCCGAATCTGGAAGACCCTGAAGTTTTCTAACGCATTTGCAGCCCTACGCAACTCACAATCGAAGGAGCTGCAAATTGCGCAGCGCAACGGGACTTGTGCACGTTTTGTACGTAAGCTCCGTAGCGCCTACGCAGAATGATGGATTGTGCTGATGTCACTGGTGACTGATCTGGTGATCGGCAGCCGGGAAATTCAAAAACCCCGGCTGCTGATGGCGCTGGGTGGGGTGGAGGTAACTCCTCCACTTCACCCAGCATTTTTACCAAAGCGGTGAAGCTGGGAGAGGGGAGATGGAGGAGCACTCCTCACATCCTGACCACTTTACAAATGTAGTCGGGATGAGTAGAGTGTTACTGTAAAGCCAATTTGATTGTGTGACACTGTGCAAAGGGGTCACTGGATGCCATACCATAGGGTACAGGGTAAAACGGAAGTGGTGGGCTTCTTGTAGTCATAGATTATCTAATCAAGTAGCTACAACTACTTGTCTCAACTACGGCTGAACGTTGATCGACCCCCGGTGAAAACTTTCAAATGGTGAAAGGTTAAGTGAGGACAACATATACTGCAGAAGTCTGGATTCGGTTCAGTGGCAATTCACGGTAAAAATAAATAAAGACTAGCATGGATTACAGGACCGTCCCATTGGCTGGTTCACCAGATACAGTACAAGATGTGTATCTCTGGTATCTGTCGCTTTAATGTTACCTTCCCTCCTTCGACTTGTTTCTCAGCTGGAAGGAATGGATGACTGTATCACTCCCGGTCTCATTGTTTGCGGCACTCAAAGGATTGCTCTTGAAATGCCCTAGTCAGCAATCTTACAATGAATCGCTCAGTGTATCCTCCGGGGAGAGGTTCAGATCTGATTTCTGAGTTCTGATTTAACCCTAGCCTTTGTGAGAGCGCAAGGATATCATACAAGCCGCGGAGACTGCGAGACTTGTCTGGAGAAACCCAGCTAAGAGTGAATGAAACGCAGCCTGCTCTGGAAGTCATTACCAAAACTACTTTGGTGTTCTCCTCCTGAGCTGCATGATGTTACGTGCCAACATTAGTCCTGGGAATATAACATTTCTGTCAGCCGTTCCTGAAATGTAACCCAAGAGATAAGAGGAGGGTTTTCCTCTGAGCCTACTGGAGTCACCTGTGTTGCATTCAGAAAAATCCGAAAATGCTGGACTTGACTTACCTTCCTACCTAGAGGCCCTGGAAGCCCCGTCAGCCCGGCCAAACCAGGGTCACCCTGCAAAACAACAAAAAGTTAGTTGTTCAGACGAAATAAGACACACGTACGTAATTTAGAATGTGGATAAAACTACAAATGGCCATTTTTTAAGTGTGACCATTTTGACCAAGTCTACAATTTGATCTACAGCAGGGGTCAGCAACCTTGGCTCTCCAGATGCTTTGGATCTACAATAACCATGAAGCACAGAGAACTTCATGAGTGGCTGATCATGAAGGGAGACACAGTTCCAAAACATTTAGAGGGTCAGGGTTGCTGACGAACCCCCCTCCCCCCAATCTATAGGTTGAGTACCCCTTATCTGAAACGCTTCAGACCACAAGTGTTTTGGATTTAAGTATTTTTGAATATTTGTGTATTATAATAATGATGAGAAACCTTGGAAATGGGAGTCAAGTCTAAACACCTTAAACGCACAGCCTGAAGGTCATTTTATACCACATTTTTAATAATTTTTGTCCCTGTCGCATGAGGTTAGGGGAGGGGGGATTTAACCTCTTAGGCTAGGGTCAAACGAAAGCATTTTTACACGCGAACGTAAAAAAGTGCGTCCGAACGCATTGATGTATTTTTTCACGGAATATGCGAAAACGGTCATACGATGCGCATGTTCGTGCGTGATGTTTTATGAATCCAAACCAGGAAACTTTTTGCGTCTGGACGTTATGTTGGCCGGACACGAGCAGGGTCTGACGTCTCCAAATCACACACACACACCGCTAGCGGACGCAGCGCACTCTGTACGTCCGTACTAGCGGTTCTGCGTTCTCGAAAAAATGCGTTCATTTTCCACTTGCGTTGCGCGGCCGGACTTTCATGCGACCGAACTTCGTATATTGGCGGTCATTGCCCGTCATTTGCTGCTAGTGCGGCCGTGATTAAGTGCGCCAGAACGCACGTTAAAAATGCGCTGGTCTGACCCCAGCCTTAGATCTCCTGGCGGCAAGGCGTGCCTAGGAGGCATAGCACGCCCCGTAGGGTCTGAAACCCTCCTTCGGCCCGCCTCCCGTTCCAGCAGTCCAAGCGAGTCATTGGCTGCCACGGGACTGCCTGAGTTCACTGCAGCCAATGATGCGCTCGACACGCGTACTGGGGCGACAGGGCGAAGGCATGCGCTGGGAGCCAGCAAGGTGTGCTACGCCAGCCCGCGGTGTGTATACCCACCCACCAAGAGGACGCCATAGCAACCCTCACAGCTGCAAGGGGTCGACACTTTCGCCGTCATGCTAGCTCTCCAAAAAATTTAAGATTCTAGGATTCTGGATAAGGAATACTCAATCCTGTATTTTAATTTTCATTTAGATAGTCATTCATGCATCAATTTTCCACAATTCCAGGTTTTATAACATAGCTAATAAGCAGAAGAATTTCTAGTTTATTATTCTGTATCACTATATAAAGTAGTTAATTAATAAAAACAAAAAAAAAACACAAACTCTTTTTCTGTGCGTTTCTCGTATTCGAACCCAAGCTGGAAAACAAATTATTTTAACTGTCCAAGACGTCTTGGGGGTAGGGAGATGTTTGACACCCCCGGCCCACTGCATCGGGAATATTATATTGGAAACAGATGGGCGTTCTGAATTCCAAATCAAATACAGCTGGGATTGCAACGAATTGATAAATGTGACGGAAAGGCTACGGTTGTAGATGCCTCGTCAAGTCTGTCTAATTTAGCGGGGACATATGATGCGTTGACGCGCTACAGGTAAATAATCATCAATAATAAAATTCAATGAGGCAACAAAAAAATCACCGTGCAACAAAAAAAAAGCAAAAAAAACACAATTTTGCAAAAATAACAGAAAGCATTGAAATTCCAGTTTCGACATTCAGCCGGTGACACGCTGTAAAATTTTACGGAAAGGGAAGGCTGCAGTGGGTTTATGAGAATACCTTTAATCCATTCAGAGCTTTTCCTGGAGAAATGCCAGGATCACCTTTTTGACCCTAAAATGAAGAAAAAAAAGAACCGTCAGCTAAAATTATGGACAGGGATATCCCCATTATGAGCGTATCCGGTTCCCCTGTTGCATGAAGTCATCTGGTGGAGCGGCCTCTGATGTATGTACAATAGACATACTGTATAAACACAGGGTGGGTAACTCACAGACATACAAGACAGATGGGAAAAGAAAAAAAAAAGGAAAACATCTTTGAAAATCATGCTTTCCGTACAGTTTAATATACATAGTAGTCGTTAAGGCAATCTTTTGCCAGAGGTGGTATCCAAACGATATAAAAATCATGTAAAACGTCTCAAAGTACCGCAGTGGTAAAGAAACTCGGGCTTAATTATTGGAAAAATCAAGAGCTTTTCATACGGACCATGCCAGCGTTTATATCACGCGCAGCTGACGAGAAGATCTCTGCATACCTTTTAGCCAGTGAACGGCTGGCACGGGTCCGTGGGAATTGAATTTCCACCGCCGACAGAGAATTTTTTTTGGTTCACCCCAAATTAAAGAAGTTGGACTGGAAATTTGCTTCCAAAGCACTGTCTGGAGCCATCAGGTAGCGAGAGCCAAGTTTCTGAGACTTGATTTATTACAGACTACGTTTCCCATAATACCTAGCCTCGGGAACCACTCCATGACTGACGAGTGAGATGTGAAGCATAAGTGATGGTTAATTCAATTATTGTCAATGATAACGACTCCCGTCCTATACTGGTCGAGTCGCCAACTCCTCCCGAAGTTTGGATGCTATGGCTGTCTTCTCTAAATTAATGCTTCTTATACTTTGTAGAGGAAAAACTAATCAGAAGGCAGATGGAGAAAACCCAGTGGCATAGATAGGGGGGCAGAGGGGGCACTTGCCCCATGGCACCTGTCGGGGGAGTGCCGCAAGCAGGGATGGACTGACCATCAGGGTTAAGGGTCGCGGTACTGTCTCCTTCCTTCCAGTGTTCCTCCACGGCAGCACTGGGAGGAAGTGATTATGTAAGTATGCAGCCGCACGGGAGGAAAGAGTGGATCTTTGCTGGATTCCGGGTAAGCCCCTCGCGGTTGGGAATGTTCAGGAAGAGGGGGCATGGAGAATTGAGTAGGGGGATGTATAAAACTTGAGAAGGAGCATGCAGAATAAGGGGGGAATGAACAGGGACAGGAGGCATGCAATAGCCCATGAAAACAGTCCCAGTCATCGTAAGTCTTTTGCCATTTAGTGAGAAACATAACGCAAGTTAATACACAGAGAAGGAATTTGGGGGGGCGCTAGGGGAGGATTTGCCCCAGCACCTAATGAACTTGTCCTTCCCCATTATCCTTCCTCTTCCGCAAACTTGCCCAAGGCTTGCATGAGTCTCCATGGAGTCGTATGACTCCATGAGCACATACCGCTTGCGGCACGCAGCAGTGGTATCTATTAGCAGCCCCCTGATATTACAGGTTGAGCCGCTAACATAGCAGCTCACTCATAAAAGAGCCAGTAATAAGGCATCACGAATGGTTAACCCACACCATACTTTGCCGCTAGCACGTCATTAGCGGCTCTGCTGAAATAAAGCCCCTGATGTCTCACATGATAGAGGGAAAAAACAAAAAATGCAAACATAAATATAGAATTTAAAAAAAATGCATTCATTGATAGATCAAAGAATATATAAATATATATCAAATAAAACACGAGCCCCACACTCCAGCAATTAAACAAAATAAAAGACTAAAGCCGGGTGCTGGAAAAAAGCGTGTAAAATATAAATAGAAAGCAATCTGCAACTCCGGAACTTCAAAACAGCAAAACTTAGTATAAATAACCGGCTTTTCAGTTCTAAGCGAACGTTCATCAAGGTTACAAGCATAAATCCAAAATAGCAATACATACATGTGACGGAAGCCCTCGCCACCTTTTGAGTGATTTGTGTTCCAGGTGTCTAGGACTGGCTGGCGCCGCTTGGCGCGGACACTCACAGCAATGCTCGCACTACATATAGACTGTGTGCCCCTTGGAGATGAGCGGATGCCAGCCTCGTGCCCGCAGACTATGGGTAATTATGGCAGAGAATGTTCATAGGGCATTGCCATACTGTTTGTGATTTAGTTTGAAGTTTATTTCTTTGTTGAACCAGCATAATGGAATTAGGTGTGTGTGATATGCGATTATGCAACAATGCTATGTCAATCTGTTTATCTGCTGCATGTGTGAGATGTGAGTCCCAATCACTGTCCCAATCTGATTCATTGGGACAATGGATTATGTAAATGATCTGTGATAACAGATTGCGAGTTTGTGTGCTTCACCCTGACACTTTATCTGTTGATTGAGAGGATTAATCGGCCAGCCCTTTCAAGGCAGACAAACTCACTTATGTACATCAACCAAAAGTACTCACATAAGAACATGAGGACCAGAAGGAAGCCGGCAGTGGTCTTGAAACCAGCCAATCAGAATTGTTGGGGTGGGTGGGAAGCTTGAAAAGTGTGTGTGTTATCTGAGCATAAATACTGGTGTGCTATTTCCAAGTCAGTTGATTCTGTTTGAACACACAGCCTGCCTGGTGATCATTCAGGGTACTCACAATCATCCTCAGAAGTCACGGAGTGTCCATCTGGGCATTCATCCAAAGAGGCAGCGGGTCAGAGGCAGGAGATCAGGCTGCTCAGGGCATGGAGCTCCGAGCAACTCAGCAGCCGGATCAATCTGCGTAAAAGAGGGTGTCTGGAGAGCAGGACAGACGGGCAAGAGCTTTCTGTCACAATACACTTACCCATTCAAGTGACCAGAGACATACCCACCCACCATGATGTCATAAACACGCGACACGGACCAGTGCAAAAGCACCAGATTCCCAATAACCAAGTAATAAACAATATTATAAACCAAATATATAACCTTTTTGAGCATTGTTAACCTTGTTGTTTGTTCATTTATTTATTTATTTGGTTTATAATGTTGTATATTACATGGTTACTGGGAATCTGGTGCTTTTGCACTGGGCTGTGTCGCGCTTTTATGACATCATGGTGGGTGGGGCTGTCTTTGGTCAGTTGAATGGGTAAGTTTATATATTGCTATTTTGTATTTGGGCTTGTAACCTGGATAAAAGTTTGCTTAGAACTGAAAGGTCGGTTGTTTACGACAAATTGTGATACTTTGATGAAGTTCCTGAGTTGTGGATTGCTATATATACAGTATATATTCCATAATGGCAATCATTGCTTAGTGTAGGACCTAAAAGATGGGGTACATTGACACCATTAACAAGCTTAGCAAAATATGAACATATTTTGTGGCCAAACCCCTATCATTTTAATCCTATTTTTGGAAGTGTGAAATGTTAAATCTGTGATCATTATAAGGTGGAGAGCTCTGATGTGTGTATTTGCTGATTTTTTATATATATATATATTATATATATATATATATATTATATATATATATATATATATATATATATATATAATATATATATATATATATATATATATATATAGATATCTCAAATGGAAAGAGTAATAAATGTAAAGATGGGTTTTATATAGATAATGAATGATTTCACGTGAAAGGGATTTCTTTAAAATAAAGCTCAAACATGCAGAGCGGTTTCTAAATAACGTAGTGATTTTGCTCTGCCCTGTTTTCAACGTCTCTGCAGCTCAAACACTGCTGTTGGATGAGAGAACAGAGAGAAGTCGTGTTTGCAGGATCACGTGACAGCAAGGCATGACGATGAATGAATGTCAGCCCAATAAACCAAAGCAGAGAATGAGTGAACGTCGCTGTATCACTGGTAGTTGAAGAACGAGTGAATTCAAGTTTTAGCATTACACCAATGCAGAGAATGAATGAATGACATGGTTAAAGAAAGGCAAGATAGGAAATGAGTGGATGAATGTTAAAGCATAACCATTACACCATGTAGAGAATGAATGAATGTATGAATGAATGACATGGTGGTAAAGAAAGGCAAGATAAGAAATGAGTGGATGAATGTTATAGCATAACCATTAAACCATGTAGAGAATGAATGAATGAATGACATGGTGGTAAAGAAAGGCAAGATAAGAAATGAGTGGATGAATGTTATAGCATAACCATTACACCATGTAGAGAATGAATGAATGAATGAATGAATGAATGACATGGTGGTAAAGAAAGGCAAGATAAGAAATGAGTGGATGAATGTTATAGCATAACCATTAAACCATGTAGAGAATGAATGAATGACTGACATGGTGGTAAAGAAAGGCAAGATAAGAAATGAGTGGATGAATGTTATAGCATAACCATTAAACCATGTAGAGAATGAATGAATGAATGACATGGTGGTAAAGAAAGGCAAGATAAGAAATGAGTGGATGAATGTTATAGCATAACCATTACACCATGTAGAGAATGAATGAATGAATGAATGAATGACATGGTGGTAAAGAAAGGCAAGATAAGAAATGAGTGGATGAATGTTATAGCATAACCCTTACACCAGTGTTTCCCAAACCTGTCCTCAGGACCCTCCACCTCGCCAGGTTTGCCAGATAGCTGAAGCACAGCACAGGTGATATGATTTGCTGCTCAGTGATTGCAGAATTCAGTCTGTATTTCCCCAAGGTGATCTGCAAAATCTGGCCTGGTTGAGGGTCCCGAGGACAGGTTTGAGAAACACTGCCTTACACCATGTAGAGAGTGAATAGATGCATGAACGAATGAATAACATGGTGGTAAAGAAAGGCAAGATAAGAAATGAGTGGATGAATGTTATACAGCATAACCCTTACACCACGTGGAGAAAGAATGAATGAATGACACGGTGGTAAAGAAAGGCAAGATAAGAAATGAGTGGATGAATGTTATAGCATAACCTTTACACAAGTGTTTCCCAAACCTGTCGGGACCCTCAACCAGGCCAGATTTTGCAAATCGCCTTGGGGAAACACAGACTGAATCCTGCAATCACTGAGCAGCAAATCATATCACCTGTGCTGTGCTTCAGATATCTGGGAAACCTGGCGAGGCGGAGGGTCCTGAGGACAGGTTTGGGAAACACTGCTTTTACACCATATAGGGAATGAATGATTTAAGGAATGACATGGTGGTAAAGAAAGGCAAGATAAGAAATGAGTGGATATATGTTATAGCATAACCTTTACACAATGTAGAGAATGAATGAATGAATGACATGGTGGTAAAGAAAGACAAGATAAGAAATGTGTGGAAGAATGTTATACAGCATAACCCTTTCACCATGTAGAGAAAGAATGAATGTATGAATGAATTAATGACATGGTGGTAAAGAAAGGCAAAATAAGAAATGAGTGGATGAATGTTATAGCATAACCATTCCATTACACCATGTAAGGAATGAATGACATGGTGGTAAAGAAAGGCATGACTATTACACCATGTGGGGATTGAATGAATGAAAATGGAGGTAAAGAAAAGCAGATCGTGTATGTCACAACACTACAGCAAGATAAGAAATGAGTGTATGAATGTTATAGCATTATACCAATGCAGAGAGAATGAATGAATGAATGACACGGTGGTAAAGAAAGGCAGAAAATGTATTTCACAGAACTACAGCAAAATAAGAGTGCATGAATGTTGCCACATTGCAACAAAGCAGAGAATGAATGGCACCATGGTAGAGAAAGCAGAAGAATGCTTGAAGCAACATTACAGCAAGGTAGAGAGCGAGAGACTGGACTTTGCCAAATTACACCAAAGCATAAAATTAATGAATGCATGCCACAATGTTACAAGAAAATCAGTGAATGAATGTCATTACAATGCAGCATAGCATAGAAAGATTGATTGCCACCACATGCAAGCAATTTGGAAACTGAATTAACGTCACGACTACATAACGGCAAAGTGCAGAAAAGAATGGTTGCTAAGAAAGGTGGAGAATTAATGTAAAACACTGCACCACTGAGAGAGAATGAATGTCAACACATTACAGCAACTCCGAGAGAGAATGATTGTCATTACATTATGAAATTCAAAGAATGAATTAATAAAATCTAAAAAGTCACGTTATTACAACACAGTGCATTTTGGCGCACTTCGGTGATTCCGTTTCGTTGTAAATACGGTAAATTCACCATTTAGCGGATGGCCACCGTATTATACCGAAGTTGGAGTCGCCGAAGCAGTTATCATACATCGGCGAAAAACGCCGATAACCGCCAAATTGTGCGGATAACTCAATGCCGAATTGCACCGAATTCTCATCGGAAAATTACACTGAACGGCAAAAGAAAAAAAAAAAGGAAGTCTCCACTCCTATTCTCCTAATAGGAGTTTCGATAAATACTAGTACACCCCACTTGTCGGCTGCTGCATGGTCCTCTCCTCTGGCCCGTCTACGCAGCTGATGTGCGGCACGCTTGACTGGTTGGCGGTGCGAAAGAAGCCCATTGAAGTACTATACTGCCCCGCGGCTTCAAGGCCCACCTGCCCCGGGAACGGCATAGTATACACCGCGGCGGTAGCGGTTTAAAAAATAAGAAAAACAAATATGTCGACTAAAAAAATACAAAAAAAGTCTTTTAAAAAATAAAAAGAATAAACGGTCTTTAAAAAATAAATTAAAAAAAGATATTACATTTTTACATTGAAACCTAAGGGATTCACCTGTTTCAGCTGTCAAATTGAAACACCGAAAATCAGGGCATTTCACTGGAATTTCGGTGCAATTTGGCGTTCTGTGAACAGAAGACATAATAGTCTTCTATGGGGCAATTTCGGTGCTGCCTAACGCTACCAAATTGCAGCAAATTGCACCGTATTTTGCTGTCAATTTGCCTGTATTTGGCGAATTGACAGCTTATTGAATAGAAAAATTGACCCGAAATTGCACCGAATGGTGAAATTCACCGTTTGGTGCAATATGGGGCCATTTTGGAAGTTATAGTGAATAACCCCTTAGGGTAATACTAATGAATGAGACATTAATTCCATTAACAGGTACGGTTTAGCTTAAAATGGCATCCTTAATGACTGGCCAGACTAGTGATTAAGATGTAAATCCCATTATGGAGCACGGCAAGCCAGTGAACGACATTTAGCCATCATCACGTAACAGCAGTGAATGAAATCAATATCCTCATTCCCACACTGTTATGCACCATGCTCATATATGGAAATGGGCATTCATGCACAATATTATCTAGAAAGGAGTCGGTGGATTCTACTAATAGACGCAAGCAGCGGTCATGCAAGAGGAGATGTTGGGACAGTCTACTCCATTGCTGCTATAAATCTTTCTGCTCTACATTAACATATGGCAATACCAAGATATGAGCGCTTATTTCAATAACCTCTGTAAGCTATAACTACAGGCGTAAACGTGACCTCCTCTACCCCCACACTTCCTTTATTTTCCACCAAGGAAGGATTTGGGAATTTGGGTTTGGTTGGGATAGTTCAATCTCTGGTAGAAACAGATTTCAAAGGAGGCAGATCAGGAGCCATGGACAAACTACAAGAAGGTTTGAGTTTCATGTAGGTGGAGGTCTTTGATGGGCTTCATTCCCACTCAATTAACCTCCAACACCATGGTATCCCTAGTCCATCCGTCTTGTCCATATTGTGCTTCCATTCAATAGCTAAGGTTGTAATGGGCTTATTTTGGGACATTAGACTGGAACTGCAATAGAGATGCCAAAAAAACACTCACCTCTGGTTCAGTGGCGCAGAGGATGGCTCGATCCGCCACCACTTCTGGTTGTACGCTACAGAACACAGAGAATAAACAGTTCACAGTGTTCTTCCATGGACCGGGAGCAACCTTGGCACGAGCTCTGTGCCAACTTGCAGGGTTAGGCCGGTCACTATGGTGTCCTCTGGAACTCAAGTCGTAACGGGATGAAGTCACTAATACAGCGGCTCAGCCATAATAGAGCCAGTACGGAGGACCCACTTCTTGTTACCGGTTATGTCGGAACAGGGGCCTAAATCTACGTAAGCCTTAAATAACAGACACCTGTGTACGACGGCAAAGCGAGCCATACACTGCTCTTCGAGGGGTTATTTCTAATAGCTAAATTTAAAGTATTATCTGGAAACACGAACAGGCAAAAGGATATTAGAGAAACATCTGGCGTTAGGATGATGATTCACAACAGTCAAGTTATAGTTGATCTTTTCATGTTCCTTTAATACACATCACATCTGGACACTTAGTTGTGAATAGATAAAGTTTGCTTCTCCCTCCCATTAGTAGCATTTTTTTGTTTTCCCCCATAAATGTCGAAAAAATCTGCTATGTATTTGCTTCCCTGCCCCAGTTAATAGGCATCCTCTCCAGATTATCGGCAATTGACACAGGAAATCCTACATCCATCCCAGTTACCGAAAGACGACGTTAAATTGCTCCTTACATTTCAATGACTGCTACTCTGCTACCTTAAAATTCAGTGGATAAAATATGTATTATCTTAGGAGTACAAATCCGTTACACTATGAAGTGCACCAGCTATTTCCACCAGGACATTCCGACCTTATCGGTTACCCGAGACTTGCGACTGAACAGCAAATTGGGCAAAAATTGTGGAAGAGGAACGACATATCAGAACGGGAGTTGAACTACTAAAACCAGTGGACATCCACCATTTGATAGCCTTGGCATAGACCCACGACTGTCGCCTGATATAACCATATTTTTTTTTTCTTAACGCGTCGCCATTTGACTCGACAGATGTTTGTTAGCCATGGTGGTAGGTCTGCAAATTATCCAGATGATGATAACCAGGCCTGTTATCAACTCCGAGGCCTTTAAGAGACCTCAGGGGGAAGAAGTTTCCGTCAGGTACGTACTCGTAATCTTTCCACCGTCCCATAAATAAACCGGGAGCTCATTAATTAGTTTTTCTTGGATGTGTGAGAGGCAGGAGGCACCGAGATGATTCGACACAGATGCTCCCATATCTGTGAATGAATGCAGATAGGCTCTGCCAAGCTCAGACGGGTAATCTCTGTGCAAGATGCAGCTACGGTACATCAGCGCCGCGGACTGGCAAATGCCCAATGAGTGTCCTTTCTAGACTTTTTGGCTCACATTTAACCCAATACAGTTAAAGGAAGAATGGCCATATAAATACTTTTTGCTGCCACAGCATATAGGCCTATGTCACTCAACACATTTTTATAAAACAAGGGATTTTCGAGGGCATTTTCAAAGTATGTTAGAGTCATACCAACGAGAATAAAAAAGTCTAGATCAGTGGTTTCCAATCGCGGTCCTCAAGTATCTCTAACAGGCCAGGTTTTTAAGGATTACCTTGGGGAAATGCAGTCTGAATCCTGCAATCACTGAACAGCAAATCATATCACCTGCGCTGTGCTTCAGGTATCTGGAAAACCTGGCCTGTTAGAGGTACTTGAGAAACGCGGTTGGGAACCACCATCATTGATCAGCAACCTTGGCCCTCCAGATGTTTTGGAACTGCGACCCCCGTGACCGTCAACTACTCGTCAGCTTGACTGAGCCTCGTGGGGAATGTAGTTCCAAAATATCTGGAGGGCCAAGGTTGCCTACCCCTGGTTTAGATGGTTCATCTTATAAATATTAGTGTTGTCTTTCCCAAATACCAACATTTTAGACTACCTTTCACGAATACGAACTAGTGAATACAGAATGCAGTCTTAATCAAGGCGCCATAACAAGCACTGTTTAAGACCGTTCACCAGAAAAGACTGAATGCAAAAAATGTGTTGGTTGCAAAGAGCAATGGAGTTGGAGAAAATTGTTGGGTGGTATATAAATAATGACAATAATAATAATTACAATGGCATGGCTGAGGAGATCTACAAGTGAAGGAAAGAGGTGGTGGCTTCTTCAACTCATTCCTGTGCCACCACTACATAACCATTAAAACTGTTATGCAATCCCAATACATAGTCACTGAATGGTTTAATATATCTGACCATGTGATAAAAAAATGTGCAATTCATTATATGGTCATCACAAGGTGAGACGTTTGGGTAATGGCCATCAATATTCTAATGTACGACGAAGAAATGTTTTCTTGGTGTTTGCTGGAAATTACTGATCCACGCAACTGGCTCTGATACTGGGATAGCCTGGCCATCTGCGTGGACATACGAAACATTCTTAAAATAGATATGTTGTGTCTATGCTAGCAGTTTATAACCTGGAGTTGGAAGGATGGGGAGGTTGGAAAGGCACTAAGGACACTAACGATGGGGAAAATCTTACACATGAAGCTCAACATCTGATACGTTTGGATTTAGCAAAAGTAGATGCTGCCAGGCAGATTCTTGATCAACGGAGAGGGGACGGAAAGTGGAGGCAGCTCCCACTACAGCATTAATGCGTCTGACACAGAGTAATGAATGCCTGGCACCCAAAGAGCTTTAAGTCTGCTGACTACCACGTGACTCGTGCCAAATTTGCAAACCCTAAAGTCCTCCGGTGGATCTCTAAACTCAGACACCGAGGATTTCCTTCGAGAACTTTATATTTAAAAATAGAATTATCTAAGACACCACTAAAAAAATCATACTATAAAGTAGAAGGTCCGTCCAGTCGTTGAACTGGTGCAAAAGGGCACTGATGTTCCTGCACGTGAAACCTGTTCGGAATTCATGTCTAGGGTGTGATATGAAGTGAAAGTGGCTAGGACGTAGCTTGGAAGAACTGGCTGAACCACATCTAACTCAAAGAAAAATGGTTCTATCCAAAACAAGCTCTAAAACCTGAAGGTTATTGGTTGAACTTGGCAAAATCCTACATACAGCATCTACCACTTTTCAGCCCAGTTTCGTTCCTGGCTAACATTTGGTATACAGGTTTCCTTGCCCTTTGTCTGGAAAAGCTGGTTTGGCAGATACAATAACATTTCCGATTCTTCTCGGCATGTCTTAGTCCTAATTTGTTGACTCCAAAGAGAAGAGATACAAATAAAGTGTAAGCTGAGGGTCAGGAGCACATGAAGATCCACTCAACGGTGGAAAGCATTGATTAAAGGACGATTGATTGCAAAATTAAAACTACTGTGGGTCAATGGATTCCCCAAGTAACAATAAGAATCAAAGTAACCACTGCTGTTGTAGATGAGGGAGGTTAAGGTTCATCCTTAGGAGTTGAGGCCAACAAGAGACGGTAAGCGGTTTCTGGGGAGGTGGCAACAGGCATCGTGGGTGTACATTCCACCCATCAAACCCATATTGCATGATAACACTGACTGTCATGTACAGTGGTAAGGGTGCTTTCATCAACTGCATTTCCTACCCTTAAAAGTCTGTCCCTCAGACATGGCATTGTCCACCTTCTCCAAAAAGTAGGAATTAAGAATCTTGCCGACTGGCCAATAAGCATAGTGATCTTCTTGAGTTGATACAGACTCACTCTCTATTTAGCTATTTGAGGTCTTTGGACACTTATGGCCAGAAATACGATCTGTTGAAACAGTTCTCCAGGTCAACAATGTGGACAGTCTGGACATAAATGCCTAAGTAGAGGCATTTTACTCTGAACACAAATGTGATATGATCCATGAGGACATATTAATGCATATACAGAGTATGTCCTCCTAAAGAGTTGGACCGTTTTATATAAAAGTTCTGCAATGCTCAAGAGCCATGTGTAGGTTAGGCAGAGAGGGAGAGACCAATTACCTTTGGTCCTGAATATCCGGGAGGTCCTGGGTTTCCATGTGGTCCAGGTGGACCCTGTAAAACACGATTGGTAAAAGAAAGCGTTAATGCAGTAAAATCTCAAAATCTACAGAGGGAAAATCTATGCAAAATCTGATCACTAGTGATGGAAATGTGGGGAGAAAAAGTGTAGCTGGACACAGCGGTAGTGGAGGGGGTTGCTTCTGTGACGACCATCAAGCGCGTAGACATAACTGTCCCTTTCTACAACGCGAGAAAAGGATTTGGCTTGTGTCTTTTTCCAACCTAAAGGATTACAGAGGAATCCCAATACATTGCAGTTTGTCTGATACTACGAGGACTCCGACATTACTATAAAGCCTTGGTGACTGCCTCCTAGTGGATACTATAAATAAGTCCATCAAATATCACAGCTCAGTCCACGCAGCGAGCCTGATCTTCCGCTAAGTCGACACAGACAGGGAAGGAACTGGTAAAGCTATTGCCACCATGACACAATAGTCATCTCAGACGAAAAGGCTATTGATGATTAGCCATTGGTTGGCGTTGGCCCACCTTGATATCCAAGTCTGTAATAAGATTGCTTGGGTTGGTTGTTTGTGGCTTAAACTGTAGCCAAAGTTGGGCACTAGTCCATAGTTGACGCTAACATGGGGACGGTAACGGGGAAAATCTACTCCTGCAGAATTCCCCGTAGCGTTCCCATGTTAACGTGGTATTACAGCTCGGCACCTCGCCCCGGAATGCACGCTAAACACAGTGATACTTCTGCGCTGCCGCGAGTATCCCCTCCTGGAGTCCATAGGACTCCATGGAGGGTTGCACTTCCGGGTTGTGGAGTGATTGTAGAGGAAGACTGGGAACTATTTGTTCCCAGTCTCACTCTGCTCGCGGCCAGAATAAGCGGCGGATAGGGCCACTGTTCTCGTGGTGAGTATGGGATTCATTGAGGGTTTTAGGGGGTGTTAAATCATTTTGCAAATTCAGAATCATTTAGCGCCAGCTTTTACAGGGTTATTCAAAGAGAATCGAAAAGTCACCGCGAGTTCGGTGACTTATCGTTCTCCTCAATTCGGTTCGATTTGGCGATCCCATTTCGGCGACCCTGCGATGTATTCAGCAAGCACCACAGGGTCCCCGAATTGCAGGGAAAAGTCGCCACAAACCCGCCGAAAACGAACCGCAAAACCGGGCGAAGGCACACCGAAAACCCGCAAAAACATCTGGATCAACCTGCCGAAAATGCCGGAAAAACCTGAGCAGGAGTCGATCACACGCAGCGCAGCCGCCGGAAAAACCCGACACCGCAGACGAATGGAGTGAAAAAAAACAGTGTGCTTGAATGTTTGAAAAGTGAAACGCTGTTTGCAAAGAAACTACTAAGCAAAAATGTCTGAAATTTACATATGAGATCCAATGAATGATAATAAAAAGGGCTGTTACAAAAAAAGAACAAACGTTTAAAAAAATGTAAAAAAAAAAAAGGAAAAATAATTTTACCAAAAAATGCTCAAAATATCACAAAAAGTCGATTAATAAAGAGACTCTTTACTGCAGAATTATATAATGAACGGTTTATTAGATATTGCATTAAAACGGAAATATTTTTAAAATTGAAGCCTATGGGATTCTCCTGAATAAACCTGCCGAATTAAACCACCGAATGGCAACTTTTCACTGCTGGTTTGTGTTCTCTGAATAGACGAAGCATTGCTTCTCTATGGGGATTTCACTGCCCTCAAACAGGCACCGAACAGGCACTGTACGTGCAGGCAATTCGCCAGGATTTGGCGAATTGCCTGCTCTCTGGATAGCCGAATGGCCAAGAAAGGTAACCGAACGCTGATTTTTGGATCTCTTTGAATAACCCTGCTAGAAGGTGCTAAAATTTGGCTTGCGCGTCATGACGTAATTGGCCCTATGAAATACCTAATTTATCGAAATGCTAATAGCCGTTTACGCTCTCCCCGTTAAGCATAGGATGCGCAAAGTACAGTAAGCTTGCGGAAGCTCGCACAAAAAAGGTGCGCAAATGGATTACTAACGGGGTAGCGTCAGGAATGTAATATGGACGGCATGCTTTAAACACGCTTATCCTGGCACTTACATATGGAGGTGCTACATTAGCGCCAACGTATGGAATAGAGCCCATCATTTAGTAACCCACAGGTGGAAAATTGCACTAGCGATCAACCAAAAACGTTGTCTACCAGTATACGTTGGCCACTTTAGGCAGCAGCGTTGGCCACTTTAGGCAGCAGCGCTGGCCACTTTAGGCAGCAGCGTTGGCCACTTTAGGCAGCAGCGCTGGCCACACAAAGGTCTATCTATTAAAAAATGTGTTCGTCTATATATGAGCATCTCAGAGAACCAAAGTGTATGGATAAACGTTCCAAGAAAGCATTCCGTAATGCATGAAAAACAGTACAATGCGGTCTCACAGGCTTAAAGAGGTCTCCATGGACAGCCTGTGCTTTAAGATAATAAAGTGTTGGACAGGGCTGATATAAATAACCAAAAGAAGGCCCTTTAGAGGAGAAGAAAGAAAAAATCCTGCAATGAAAACACAGTTGCCCCTGGACTTCCTCTGTATACATTAATCTGCACATACTGTATATCTTTTCTTCCTTAAGAACACAATTACATTCATAGAGAGCCCCTTGGGAGGTCTGCTTCTCTCCCTTTAACCGTTTCGCCATTAGGAAGTCGGAGGCTGAACGGAAAAGCCCGCACCGCGCTCTTGGACACTCTAATGTGCAAAGAGTTAATAGAACGTCTGCGGCAAAACGGGGAATAAAACATTGGACGCGAATGCAGAGAAATCCTGCCAGACGCTGTCCTGATCCAAGTCACTCTGCCAAAGTTGTGAGTAAAGATCAAGTTTTAGCTGTGAACAGATCAGCGACCCCGTATTACAGGAGGTGTATGCATGGTGGGTGTACGTGTAGGGAGACGTCTACCCACGCATCGCAAGTGTTGCACCTCTTGCTGAGACTCGGCGGTTACAAAACGGAATTTAATATTTAGATATAAATTGTCGTCATGTACCATGCTCCGCTCCGTCACACAGGGTGCTGCGCTCCGTCACACAGGGTGCTGCGCTCCGTCACGTAGCGTGCCCCACTACATCACACACTACATCATCCACACTGCACCAGTCTATCAATACCCTATGTCCTGCACTATTGCTCGCAGTGTCCCGTTCTATCCCACTCTGTGTCCAGCTCTATTTCACACCAGGTCTCGTTCTATTCCACACCCCGTCCCACTCTATCCCACACAATGTCCCGCTCTAACCCACACAGTGTCCCGCTCTATCCCACACAGTGTCCCGCTCTATCCCACACAGTGTCCCGCTCTAACCCACACAGTGTCCCGCTCTATCCCACACAGTGTCCCGCTCTAACCCACACAGTGTCCTGCTCTAACCCACACAGTGTCCCGCTCTAACCCACACAGTGTCCCGCTCTAACCCACACAGTGTCCCACTCTATCCCACACAATGTCCCGCTCTAACCCACACAGTGTCCCGCTCTATCCCACACAGTGTCCCGCTCTAACCCACACAGTGTCCCGCTCTATCCCACACAGTGTCCCGCTCTAACCCACACAGTGTCCTGCTCTAACCCACACAGTGTCCCGCTCTAACCCACACAGTGTCCCGCTCTAACCCACACAGTGTCCTGCTCTAACCCACACAGTGTCCCACTCTATCCCACACAATGTCCCGCTCTAGCCCATAGTGTCCCACTCTATCCCACACAATGTCCCGCTCTAACCCACACAATGTCCCAATCTATCCCACACAATGTCCCACTCTATCCCACACAATGTCCCACTCTATCCCACACAATGTCCCACTCTATCCCACACAATGTCCCGCTCTAGCCCATAGTGTCCCACTCTATACCACACAGTGTCCCACTCTAACCCACACAATGTCCTGCTCTAACCCACACAATGTCCCACTCTATCCCACACAATGTCCCACTCTATCCCACACAGTGTCCCGCTCTAGCCCATAGTGTCCCACTCTAACCACAGTGTCCCGCTCTATCCCACACCCTGTCCCACTCTATCCCACAGTGTCCCGCTCTATCCCACACAGTGTCCCGCTCTATCCCACACAATGTGCCACTCTATCCCACACAGTGTCCCGCTCTATCCCACACAATGTCCCACTCTATCCTACACAGTGTCCCGCTCTATTCCACACCATGTCTCGTTCTATCCTACACAGTGTCCCGATCTATCCCACACAGTGTCCTGCTCTATCCCACACAGTGTCCCACTCTAACCCACACCATGTCCCGTTCTATCCCACTCTGTGTTCAGCTCTATTCCACACCATGTCTCGTTCTATCCCACACCGTGTCCCACTCTATCCTACAGCATGACCGGTCTATTACACACTGTGAACCATTCTTTCCTACAGCTTCACCCATTTATCCCACAGAGTGTCCAGCTCTCCCACCGTGTACCGTTCTATCCCACATTGTGACCCATTTTATCCCACATCTGTCGTACAGTGCGACCCATTCTACCCTACAGTGAGACCAGGGGTCGAGTCCTAAAGAAATAAGTGTTGGATCTCACCAATATTTCTGTCCACCAATTAGCATTAATTATCTCGCATTCAACACAACTACGAACTCAAATTTGATATATTTATGTATAAATGTGGATTTTAGTAGAAATATATGAAAAATCCTATATTTATTTTGACTTATCAGGGAAACATATGATTGAAAACCTGAATACAAGCTTTATAGTGTATGGGACCAATGGGAACTAAGTTCCCTCTGCATAAATAGTGGAGGAACGGCATTCCCCTTGTACTTGAGCCCTGAGTGCGGCCCATTCTACCCTACAGCGTGACCCCTTCTATCTCACATCATGTCCCGTTCTATCACAGACAGTGTCCCGTTCTATCCTACACCGAGTCCCGCTCCATCCCAAACCATATCCCCCTTAATTCCACACCGTGTCCAATTCAGTCCTACAGTGTGACCCATTCTACTCTAAAACGGGCCCCACACTACCACACACAGTGCTCCACTCTATCATCCACGCTCTAAAGCACACCATGTCCCAGTCTATGCCGCACTGTTCCATTCAATCCTTGAGCATGCCCTCTTCTACCCTACATCGTGACCCACTCTATTATATACAGTACACCTGTCTATCTCACATAGTGGCCCACTCTATCATACATAACAACCCGCTCTATCATACACCATGCACCACTCTATCATACACACAACAGTCTTTCACTTACCATGTCCCACTCTATCCTACAGCGTAATTTACTTTATCCTACAATGTGCTCTAATGTAGTCTACACTGTGCCCACGCTATCAAACGCAGTACATTGGTCTATCACACAGCGTGGCCCACTCGACCATACGCAGTACATTGGTCTATCACACAGCGTGGCCCACGCGACCATACACAGTACATTGGTCTATCACACAGTGTGGCCCACTCGACCATACGCAGTACATTGGTCTATCACACAGCGTGGCCCATTCAACCCTACGCAGTACATTGGTCTATCACACAGCGTGGCCCACTCGACCATACGCAGTACATTGGTCTATCACACAGCGTGGCCCACTCGACCATACGCAGTACATTGGTCTATCACACAGCGTGGCCCACTCGACCATACGCAGTACATTGGTCTATCACACAGCGTGGCCCACTCGACCATACGCAGTACATTGGTCTATCCAACAGCGTGGCCCACTCGACCATAAACCGTGTCCCGCTCGGCCATACACTGCTATATACACACATTGATGTTAGGTACATACCCTTGGACCTCTTTTCCCTGGTGGTCCAGGAAGGCCTGGTGGACCTGGAGGACCCTGTAAACAACAAAAAAAAAAACAGTAAAAAAAAATTATAAAAAGTAGTTCTTCAGAAAGACAGGAAGTCATAATGTAAATGAAATAAATAATGACTACAGGAAAAAAGTGATACATCATTTCAAATTTTCGTACACAGCTATTTTACCCTGTACAAACTCAGGCCAAAGTCAGAATGACATCATGGAACTTACATAGAGTTTTTTTTTTTTTTTTACATTTTGAAAGAAGGAAAAAAGGGAAAAAAAAACAAAAACACGATTCATTATAACGGCAGTGGCTTTTTTTTTTAAGCCAAAATATCTGATGTTGAACATTATTCGCAATTCTGGTACTTCTTCAGCTCTGCTGTTTTGGCCTAAACCGTGCGATTCCCCTGCAACGGTCCATGAATTTACAAGTTTGTACAACAATTCCGGGCAGTTGTGATTACTCATTTGGACCACTACAATGCTAAGACGAAAACCGTATAAATCAGCGTCCCCTTAGCACTTAGGTGGGATGGAAGTCGAGCAGATCACCCAAGTATGCGGGAAGTGGAGTAGTATCTTAAATAATGGTACACCAGGAAGACGCATAGGCAGCATCAATCAATAACACATTACGTGAATATATCGACGCACTTTTAGCACACACCTAAGAAAATATTATTGCTAAACCCTCTTATTTTCCTCGGTGGATGGTCTTTTCTTCGGCCTTATCTCTAATCTTCCTAGCTCTATACTCCTACCAATACAAGTTGAGGGCCTGCTTTGTCTCAATCTCAAAACATTTGCCAAAGGTCAGGTCTCTCTCACACCAGGTTCCTTATCTCCGTAAAGCCTTCATCTTGGAGGTTGACATATACCATCTCCCTGTAATTCCCCAACACCTCCGCATAGTCACCTGCTTTGGGACCCTTCTAATTAGCCGGCCCCAAACCGTATGTGTACATACTAAACTCTCTTTTGCTTTGCAAGTATGGCAATAAAAGCGTGTAGAACTGTAAAACATGCGTGTGGAAATCAATTTCATTGTCTGTCCATCCATTCACACATGCGGGAAAGGTGAAATACAGCAGAACATACAATTGGGCCTAGCAGCATCCAACCAAGGGTATGAGTTGTGTCCTGATAGATTACTGTCGGTTTAGGAAGCCAACACCTACACGTCTTTCTCACTTTTTTTGGGGATTCCCACTGTCAGCACAAGTCTTAAAAACTCTTTGAAGCCCTGAGAAAGCCAATGCCTTTGTGACTGTAACGGAACCCTGTTTTACTGCTTGTTTTTGACCTGGGTCTTCTTTATTCCAATGGTAACCGAAGCAACCGTTAGGGGGATATGCCCTGCTTTACTGTTCATCGGTGTGTTATTACTTTGTTATTCAATACTGTATATAGTTATTTAAGCATGTTGCATCGTTCTGCTTTGATTAAACCATCAGGGTTAGCTAGAGGGTAGTGGGAAAGGATGATGCAATGTTGAGAAAGCACATTGAGATGATACAGTGTTGAGAAAGTGCAGGGAGGAGACAGGGTGCCACTGGGACGTTCCTCTTAGTAAGGCTTATTTACCCAGCCAAAACTGTGTATAAAAGAGAGTACTGTAATAAAGCTTGATTCTGCTTTCATCCTTACACCAAGATCTCTCTCTGGTTTTGGGTACAGCGAGAATCGCACTCTCTGTTCCTTGCTGGACAGCTACCTTGCCTCTGGAAAGCAGCTTCAGCTTGGCCCTTGTTAGGATCCTCTGAGCAAGGCACTATAATTAAGGCTCTGCACAAAAACTTCATTTTTTTGCACTTTTGGGTAATGTGGACTTTTCCAAATTTCGGACTCTACCCGTAACATACATACACTATATAGAGATTACTGTGGACAGACCCCGGTGTTTTATTAGTAAAACATCAATGGCAAAATATAATTGTGAGAAAAGTGTAACACAGTGGTTCCCAACACTGGTCCTCGTGACCCACAACAGGCCAAGTTTTAAGGATTGCCTTGGGGAAATGCAGACTGCAATCCTGCAATCACTGAGCAGCAAATCAGATCACCTGTGCTGTGCGTCAGATATCTGGAAAACCTGGCCTGTTGGGGGTACTTGAGGACCGCGGTTGGGAACCACTGGTGTAACACCATACTTGTGCCAGCTTACACGTGGTCAACGAGGTTAATTCCACGACTAGCTTCTACTCTTTCCTTTATATATTTTTTATTCTTGTCTTATTCTTGAGGCTGAAAAGCTGAAGAACAGCCCAGTCCACACGTTCTCTCCAGATATGCACATCATCAGCTATACATAATGATTCTCGAAGGATAGACGGGCTACATTTCTGAGAATGGATAGAATTTGTGTTCATGGCTTTTGAAAAGAGAGTAGAGGGTATGGGGGGGGTAAAGAATGAGCTTTCTTCTGAACAGCATTCACAACCAACGTTTATGAAAATTAAACATGCAGTCCAGAGGAATGTTTCCTATATCGTAAATCATTAGGCACCGAGCTGTTTTAAAGGTAAACCTTTCATTTTGAAGAAGTGATTTTAAGAACATCTCATGGAGAAACATCAGTCTATCACCTTCTAAAGTCATCTATAGGAGCTCCTTAATAAAATATACACGACTTGCTCTAAAGGGTGACAGTTACTCTCTGTTGAGTGGAATGACCAAGAGAAGTACATTTGTGTACCCGACCTGTCATCGAGTCACCGTTTCTGAAATGTTCATTGAAGCAGTTAAAGGATTATTTATGAGGAGATGGTAATTTTGTAGGAGGGGGTAGGGGAGGAACGGATGTATACGGTCCTTTCTTGCGACACACTCAAGAAACTAGAAGCTTTTCCTCTCCGAAACAAAAAACTTGATGACAGCTTGGTAATTTATCCACCTAGCCACAGTCTATGAAAATACATCGCTAAGCGCTCCACTCAAGAACTCAAAGAGCCAAGAAGACTGATCTAAGCCGACTAGGCGTATCACTAACAAGTCAGATATCGAAAATAGCCGTTGTCGTGAATGCCACGTTCATCAAGGAGGACTAGCTCACCATGAATAAAGGAATGGTTAAAAGTACAATGAGTTATCTTCAGATGGGCCAACTGGAAGCCAACACAATGCTTCTAAACTATAGCTACTACCTCCATGAAGTGTAGGGGTTATGGGCCTTCTAGTTAGCCAGTTTCTAAACTTCTACACATAAGTGGCCATTGCGAACTCTGATAGAAACCTGTATACCTATTTATTCTATCTATATCTACACTGTAGTCGGCCTACTGGAACGAACACCCATCTTTGGCCACTGTTCCCTTATGGACCCCAAGCATGAGGGTCTACTGACTTCTAAACATCCTTCGGGACACTTTGAAATCTTTATGAACTTTATTATTCTGTTCTGTATCTATTTTTTATTTAGATTATTAAAGATTTTTTTCAAAATGGTCTAAACGATGGATCATTAAGAGCTAAATCACGTTGACTTGTTAGGAACGAAAGCACTCTTTGGAAGGCATGGGTGGTAGACCCAATAACCATAGAGCTTTATACGCTTACTGCTGCCAGGCAAATTTAGTAATTATAATGATATAATGAATTGTGGTATCGTTAACCACTGCACAATATCAACAGCCACTAAATATTTGCTTCCCAGAGTTTTATGTTGGGTACCATGAACAGGTACAATATGGCGTCATATACCAGGTCTCATGATCGCCAGTTAAATCCTTTCCAATATTATATCCACTTCTTATCTACGTTATCCAGTTTGAATAGGATGGAAGGCTAAACCTACTCTGTATACAACTGAACAAGTGCCACTGCCGATATATTATGGAACGAGTCATCCTACTGGCTGCATCATCTTGCTATCACTGTTTGAGTACCAGTGGATTAACCATAAGGTACAGGGAAGAAGACAAGCTTAAGGAAGGAACAGGAGCACTCACCTGGGTCGGCGACCTTCAATGCCTTCACATTGACACTCCTTCACTAAAAGGTTTCTGTTTGTGACCTTCTATGCCTGAAGTCGGACACTCCTTAACTACAGGGTGAATATCTGGGGAGTGATCTCCCGTACATTAAGTCATCAATCATTTTGACATTGAGGATTACACTCCAAAGAACATCAGAGGAATTTTCACTTTCCAGCCATTCCTCATGAAGTACCATAATTTTTCCTTATTTATTTTCCATTAGTATTTTAATCCGGAGGACTTCCCGTGTTGTATTTCATTTTCACATCCAATACTTTGCCTGATATAGCTCAAATTTAAAAAAAATTTGAATATATAATAATAGTGTCGGAAAAAAAAATCAAGAGAATAGACATATAGGGTTATTCAGAGAGAGGTGAAAACCAGGAGAATGACTGGAGAAGTGAAAATTCTAGGTCAAAATAGCCAAAGCAGAAAAATTCTCCCATTTATCTCACTTTCATAATCGGCTATTTGGTCTAGATTGTTCTCTTCTCCTGCCAGTTCTCCTGGTTTTCACCTTTCTCTGAATAACCCTGATAGTGTCAAAATAATGGAGCAGTCGAGCAGAGGTTAGATCAGTAAGTATGGTACAATGAGGTCCCATAACACTTAGATTATATAAATGAAAGGGTGGACAAGTATGAAATCAAAATTGATAATTGTGTAGGAGGTCTCCAAAAAAATCTTTAAAAAAAAATTCATTCGTTGCTGGTCTCACAAGTCATCTACATCACCAAATCACTACCCCAAATCAGTCTCCTCATTTATTCATCCACCTCCTAATTCAACCTTCTCCCCAACTATCTATGCACCCATATTTTGATCCACCCAATTCTTGATCTGTCCTACCTGACCATCTACCAAACCATCTCTATCTCCCTATTTATCCATCTACCACCCTAGTTAAAAATCTCCCTAACTATCCACCCACCCATCTTCCAAAATATCCATCTCAAAATCTATCTCCCCATGTATCCGGTTTTCTGATATTTCTCAATCCCTCTTTCTCTCTGCCCCATTTATTGATCCACCTCCCTATTCAGCCTTCTCCCCAACATCTATGCACACATCTTTTGAACCACCCGTTTTTCAGTCTATCCATTCGTCTTCCTATCTGACCATCTGCCAAACCACCTCTTCTTTTAGGAACAGGTGACTATGGATGGTTATCAAACGATCAACATATCCATCTGCTGGTCTACCCAATATCCTATCTACCCAGCTCACAGAATACTCATACCTCCCTAGTTAAACAACTCCCTAACTATTCATCCACCCATCTTCCAACCCATCCATCTCGCAGTCTATCTCCCCATCTTTCCTGTCATCTGGTATAACTCCATCTATCCATCTCTCTGCCCCCATTTATTCATCCATCTCCCTAGTCGGCCTTATCCCCAACTATCTATGCACACATCTTCCGATCCACCCATTTCTCAATAGGCTTGGCAATGTGCACCGATTTTTTTTCCCGGTTCGGTTCGTTCGGATTTTGTAAATTTTAGTTTCGACTCGTTTCGGCCAATTTCCGTTTCGGTTCGTTTTTCGTATCGACTTTTTTTTCGTGATTTCGGAAATTTTTGTGTTTTTTCGGAACGTCTGTTCTCCTCGTTTCAAAGTGTCTATTCGTTTTGACGTAAACTAATGTTTTTTCGGATACGATAATTATACGATACGATAATTCTGGCGATACGATAATTCTGCCATTGAGATTTCTCATGTTTTACAAGAAGGATACATTGAGATTTCTTATGTTTTACAAGAAGGATACATTGAAATTTCTTATGTTTTACAAGAAGGATACATTGAGATTTCTCATGTTTTAGAAAAAGGATACATTGAAATTTCTTATGTTTTACAAGAAGGATACATTGAGATTTCTCATGTTTTACAAAAAGGATACATTGAGATTTCTCATTTTTTACAAGAAGGATACATTGAGATTTCTCTGGTTTTACAAGAAGGATACATTGAGATTTCTCTGGTTTTACAAGAAGGATACATTGAGATTTCTCTGGTTTTCCAGGAAGGATACATTGAGATGGGAATGATACAAAATTTAATTACAGAATCAGCGATATAAATACGATGTCTGAAATTACTGAAATGGAACCGAAATCAGGAATGGAGCCGAAATCACGAATTGAACGAAAATGAATTTCGATTTTACACATTTCTAGTCCATTCGAAAATTCCGAAAAGTTTTCATTTCGGCTCGGAAATTTTCGTTTTCGGATCTGAAAATTTTCGGAAAAATCAGCCGAATTCGAATGCACGAATCGGGAAATTTCGTGAAAATTCCGAAACCTGAAATGCACATCCCTATTTCTCAATCTATCCATTCATCTCCCTCTCTGACCATCTGCTATACCACCTCTACAATTAGGAATAGGTGAATATGGACAGCTATCAATAAATCTCCCAATCTAACCATCAACATATCCATCTCCTGGTCTACCCAATTTCCTATCTACCCAGCTCACAGAATAATCGATCACCTTTCAATCTTCCTACTTATCCATCTACCACCTGAGTTAAACAACTCCCTAACTATCCATCCACCATCATCCAACCCCCTCCATCGCTCAGTCCATCTCTCCATCTTTCCTTTCATCTCTACACATCTATCCATCTCTCTGCCCACTTATCCACCGGAAAGCCATGTGCTTGATTTAGTGCTCCATTTCTTTGACTCCGGGAGATTGAAAAGGCATGCTTTTATTTGAAATAAAATATGAAGTAACATGGTATTCACCGCCTAGTCTAGCGTATGTCAAGTGTCATGTCGAGATGTGATTAGGCTTGTGCACCGATTTTTTTTTCAGTTCGATTCGGTTCAGTTTGTTTGGATTTTGTAAATTTTCGTTTCGGCTCGGTTCGTTTTTCGTATCGACTTTTTTTCGTGATTTCGGAAATTTTCGTGTTTTTCGGAACGTCTGTTCTCCTCGTTTCAAAGTGTCTATTCGTTTTGACGTAAACTAATGGTTTTTCGGATCCGATAATTATATGAGATTGAGATTTCTCATGTTTTACAAGAAGGATACATTGAGATTTCTCATTTTTAACAAGAAGGATACATTGAGATTTCTTATGTTTTACAAGAAGGATACATTGAGATTTCTAATTTTTTGAGATTTCTGATGTTTTACAAGAAGGATACATTGAGATTTCTCATTTTTTACAAGAAGGATACATTGAGATTTCTCATTTTTACAAAAAGGATACATTGAGATTTCTCATTTTTTACAAGAAGGATACATTGAGATTTCTAATTTTTTACAAAAAGGATACAATGAGATTTCTCATTTTTTACAGCAAGGATACATTGAGATTTCTCATTTTTACAAGAAGGATACATTGAGATTTCTCTGGTTTTACAAGAAGGATACATTGAGATTTCTCTGGTTTTACAAGAAGGATACATTGAGATTTCTCTGGTTTTACAAGAAGGATACATTGAGATTTCTCTGGTTTTACAAGAAGGATACATTGAGATTTCTCTGGTTTCCCGGGAAGGATACATTGAGATTTCTCATTTTTACAAGAAGGATACATTGAGATTTCTCTGGTTTTACAAGAAGGATACATTGAGATGGGAATGATACAAAATTTAATTACAGAATCAGCGATATAAATACGATGTCTGAAATTACTGAAATGGAACCGAAATCAGGAATGGAGCCGAAATCATGAATTGAACGAAAATGAACTTCGATTTTACACATTTCTACTCCATTCGAAAATTCCGAAAAGTTTTCGTTTCGGCTCGGAAATTTTTTCGGATCCAAAAATTTTCGGGAAAAAAAAAAAAATATCAGCCGAATCCGAATGCACGAATCGGGAAATTTCATGAAAGTTCCATAATTCCGAAACCCGAAACGCACATCCCTAGATGTGATACAGATGTGAAAAAAGGTTGAACAGGATGGGATTGAGTCTTTTGTCGGCCTGTCTTACTTTGTGAGTATCTAAGGTGTTTCTCGTTCACTCTCGGGCAGCTGTGAAGAGGATACAGAGTTGATTCATGAGGTATTATTGCCATAACAATGTACAGCTGCTTGAAGTAACGTTATAGGATCGGGAGCTTCCTCAGTACTAAAGTTCGGTGTTGCCAGACAAAGTGCGTATTCATAAAATCGCATTGAATCAAGATAACCGTCTTGGAAACGGTAACGGGAAACCCACGGGAATTAAAAAGGACAATTCAGGCAAGAAGACAAATTTTTAGTGCATGGTGCATCTGATACATTACAAAAAAAAACAGGAGAAAAAAATCTTCAAAAACGACTGTATTTGCTATAAATTCCAAGGCTTTGCAGCTCCTGGACTGAGCTCTACTCTGGACACAAAGGGCTCTATTACACTGTTCGCACAAAAATGTGCACGTGCGCAAAAACGCATTAAGGCTAGGGTCAGACGAACGCATTTTTCACGTTGTCCGTGAAAAAGTGCGTTCGAACGAATGGACGTATTTTTTCATGGAATACGCGATAGCGGTCATACGATGCGCATTTTCGTCCGTGATTTTGTACGGATCATCAATAAAACCCTTTTTGCGTCTGGACGTTATGTTGGCCGGACATTAGCAGCGTCTGACGTCTCCCAATCACGCACACACGCCGCTATGCGGCCGCAGCGCACTCTATACGTCCGTACTAGCGGTTTGACGTTCTCGAAAAAATGCGTTCGTTTGCCACTCGCGTTGCACGGACAAACTTTCGTGCGGCCGTTCGTCGTATGTTCCCCAGCATTGGACGTCATTTGCTGCTAGCACGGCCGTGATTTCGTGCGGCTAAACGCACGTTAAAACTGCTTTCATCTGACCTTAGCCTAACGCGAGGGGCAAAACCCTTTGCGCTGAACGTCGTATAACAATGTTCGCGCATACGATAAGCGTTAACGTCTAACGCGAGTGATCCTGCGCGAACGCAAGTTCGTGCGCGCATCCCATACTTAACATTGTGAGCGCAAATGCGTTCGTGCGCTGGTACGTGGATGGTATTACAATCGATGCGCAACTTTTTACGAATGACGTTTGCGCGCATAATTTTAACGTCTTTGAAAATCTGGTGGTAACGGCAAATCTGAACGTCCTGACCGAAACCAAATACACCAGCACGAAAAAAAAAAATACAGCACAGTATAGTTACACATTCTACACATACCCAAACCAATAAAATTGAGAAGTTATGCGTGTTTTTATTATTTCTGCAGCATGTATACTCAGATTGATTTTGACAGGCACTAAAACTGAACGGGAGACAATTGTGGTTCTTAATTCTGATTGGCTGAATCGCGTGAAACTGCCCAGCGATTTCTGCGCGCAACGTTAATGCGCGTGCGTTTTTGCGCGTCTTTTTTACGCGCGATATTTTTTTGACGGATGAAAAAATGTGCTCGGATCGTAATACCTGCGTTAATTCACGCGCGTTAACGTTTAACCCTGCGCGCAAAAAAATTGCGCTGAGAATGTAATAGAGCCCAAAGTGACTCCTAAACAGCTGCAAAAAACACATTTATAGAGGGTCTGTCACGTCCTCAGAAATCCTATGAGTGCATCAAAAAATAATAAACTCATACTAAGTTTTTACGATTTGAAGCTGTGTTTTTTTTTAATCGAGAAGATTACATGATGATGTCATAGCGCTGTACAGACAGGGCAAATGATTATAATTACATTGTATTTGACCTCGTGCACTGGCGTAGTCCTTCCCTTGCGGTTCCCATACATCATTACAATTACAAGCATTTATAAAGCACCAACAGATTCCACAGCGCTGTACAATGAGGTTACTCATCCTCCCCATAATTGTCGGCAGGACCGCCATCAGAAATCTTGGGCGCCATTACTGAGCCATTGATCCCCCAGCAACCTACCCCCAACAGCCATACAAGCTTCCCATCTTCCCACTATCCCAGAATATTTTGGACACAAAACGTGTTGGCTGAATGTAATGTGTGTGATATCTGTGTGACATGTGTTATGTTTGGTATGCGTCCAATGTGTGTAGTGTGTGTGATATTTGATTTAGGATATGCGTAGTGTTTGATATGTATGTGTGATGTGTATGATATATATTTGTAATGTACGTTGTGCATCATATGTGTAATTTGTGTGATGTATACAATGTACGTCAGGCCCCAAAATTTCCACTCGCCTACTCGCATTTGGCGAGTGGAAATTACATGATGGCGAGTGGAAATGCAGATACAGGCAGGGCAGGATAAAGGTTAGGTGGGGCAACTAGTGGCGAGTAACTCTTAAGGCCTTGCTAGTAGCTTGGGACTGGAAATTTTGAGCCCTGATGTACGTGATATGTTAAACGCGTGTGTGATATGTGCAGTGTGTGCAATATGAAATGTGTTAATAAAGCTGTGTTAAACCTCTTACTGGGAACTGTTCTAACTTATATTTTTACAGTAATGTATCGATATTTATTGTGAGGGCGCTGAAAATGGCCAACATAACGAGGTTTGTGCGGGTCCTGAGAACGGCCAACAACACTACTGGCCTGTTCTGTCCCCGCTCAGGTCTCACAAGGTTTTAGCTCGATGGTGACATTACAGAGAAGGCTGAACCATATGCAAATTACACCCAGAAAGGGTGGCCACTGGCCAGTCCCAAAATGCCAAGCAAGGCCTCTCTACACAAGAGATACAGCCATTCCCGGTGATCGTTTCAGCCTTGTTCAGCCTCATCAGGGGGGCATAGCAGATACCCCTCTAGGAACCGCAAGCAAGGGGTCCACGTCTGGATTACCCTGTAAACTATCATTATTAATTCAATGTCGATGGACAGTTGACCTTGTTCAGTGTAACACAATGGAATACAACTTCCTGTATGAAAATTTGGGGCAGAGGGAGGCGGCACGGTCACATGATGTATACCGTGTTTCCCCGAAAATAGGACCTAGTGTGTTTTTTGTTAACTACTAAAATATAAGACCTGCCCTGAAAATAAGACCTAGTTGAGACCAACTTGAGGAGCCGTGGGGGAGATTTAGCGATGCCGGCACCAGAAGCTGCATTATGTGAGCATGTAGATGGACATGTCTTGGCTATACTAGGGTTTTACCTACAAAACCCTCACTAACTCAGCTCCCCACTACCTGTCCTCACTAATCACCAAATACACCCCAGCCCGCTCCCTAAGGTCAAACAGTGACCTGCGCCTAGCTTCTCCCCGCATCACCTCTTCCCATGATAGACTGCAGGATTTCTCACGCGCAGCCCCCACTCTCTGGAACGCTCTCCCTCGTACTGTCAGACTTTCCCCTAACTTCTCTTCCTTCAAAACGCTCCCTTAAAACATTCCTATTTAGGGAAGCCTACCCCCCAACTCACTGACGCAACCATCAAATCACTCTCACCTTACAGTCCTCTCCTCCTGTTTCCAACCCCAACCCTCCTAGATTGTGAGTTCCTACGGGAATAGGGCCCTCATCTCCTCCTGTACTGTTTGTCAAATGTTGTTCAATGTATTGTAACCCTGTCTATACTGTGCCTATTGTACAGCGCTGAGGAATATGCTGGCGCTTTATAAATAAAGAATAATAATAATAATAATAATAATAATGGCTGCGTTATGTGACCGGGATTACGTGATTGCCTGTCATGGCTGCACTCGGGCTGCGTTATGTGCCTGGGACAGATTGCACGGCAGTGCTGGAGCCGCAGGGGAGAAATATCGTAGCGATGCCAGTGCCAGAGAAAGTGAGACGACAGCGGCGGAAGCAGAGCCGCATAAGCCGAAACTTCCTCTAGCGCCGGTTCCTGTCACAGGCGGAGTATTACCAGATGCACACCGCCTGTGAGGAATCCATAGGTAGTGAAAACATACCGGTATTTTGACCCGCCAGACAAGATGAGTGAAAAAAGACATGACTGTATTTGAATAAATGTATCTTGTACATTTAAAAAAATTAAATAAAAGACCTACCCTGAAAATAAATAATAATAAAAATAATAATGGGGGGCCAAAAAAATATAAGACTGTGTCTTATTTTCGGGGAAACACGGTAGGAGGACTGAAAGGAGGGACTAGGCCTGAGAAGGAGGGAAGATACAGCTGAGACACCATTTATCTAATCTTCAATCTTGATTTATACACATAGTACAGGAGGGGTGGGGTCGCGCCTATTCCCCGATGGGGCGCCTGCAACCACCAGATGTATCCAGCTAAGCAACATGTATAAAACATAAGAAAAAAAATATGTAATCTGCGCTTATTGTTTATTGTACCTCCAGCCAGGTCCTCATTGCAGCTGTTCCGCTCCGTGTCTTTGTTTTTTGATCCCAAAGTGGATTTGTTTCTGGGAGGGCATAATATTAGCCCACCAGTCTACCTCATGACTGAAAAGCAGCGTGGGCAGTGACGGTTCGCTACACAGCAGCCTGTGGCTTCATTTTTGGATAGGACTCACCCTCATTAGAGGTGCCATGACGTTTGGCGGGTGAGCTTACTCTCTTAATAGCCATTAATAGAAACCAAAGCCTCTAATTGTGTTTTGCTTCACAAAAAATGGGAATAAGCGCAGATGACATTGTCATGCCCCATGATTTAGGATTTATTGTATATTTTTCTGTTTTTATGATGAATCTGCCTTTGCTGCTTACATGCTATTGATTTCATATCTATTTTGTCCCTTCTGGGTTTCCCTAGCTTCTGTATTCAGCTAGTTCCCACCCCTCTGCTCAGTGTCTGTTAGTTACTTCCTGGTCACATAGCAGCCATTCCGTGATCACTGCTGGACAAACTAAAGTCTTTTTACCTGCATAGCTGTACACTAACAAGAGTGTCAGTCTGATCATTAAACTCTTCAACTGGATTCATCTTTCTACGTGTCAGTTTTGCTGAGTTGAAGCTATCTGCTTAACTTCATCGTGTGAGTACTGGTCAAATACAGACTTCAGCTAGTCTAAAGCACCCACGCCTCACAGTTTTGCATTCTTTTGATTTATACACAGACTAAAAGATGGATATAAACGCTTTCCAACTGGGATGATAAGCAAAGGCAACTATTCAATGCCATGCATATAGTTACGGGGATGTATGGTCCATAACATGCAGGCAATTTCATTTTACTAGCGAACCAAATAGGGTATTTGTTTTGTTTTTCCAAAGGAATGATTTGAAACCACTCTTACATAGATTGCCAATGACATTTAGGATGGAGAATGTAGACTAGAAAGGTCATATGTAGGGTTGCCAGATCGGCCATGTTTTCACGGACACATATAATTTATTCATGTTGATGGGCAGTGCATGAAAAATGCCGCCACGCAGCATGTAGAATACATACGCTGACGGTAAGAAATCAAAAAGGGATCCCAGGCGACCTGCCGTGATTTCCTTCCTGCGGCATATGAGTTATACATGTTGCAGGGCAGCACTATTCCCTGTGCTCCCCCTCTGAATGAAATACTAATATGTGTCCAGGAAAACATGGCCGACCTGACAACCCTAGTTGTGTGGCAAGTGCCCACCTCACTGAAGAGCAGAGAGAGTGTTGAGAAGGGGTGACAGCAGTGTTCCTTCCAAAACATGAATTCAAAGGGTTAACCCTGATTTTTTTTTTTATGAATGGAAGCAAAAAGGGCTGAACTAGACCAGTATTTGATAAATCCGGGACGCGCGCTTTCTATTGTATTAGAAAGAATACGTTTGCCAATTTCTCTTTCCATCAAGTGGTTGTAAATCATATTTTTTTCTTGGAAAGAAATAGATTGATTTCTCTGCGTGTGAACTTTTTTCCCCTCCAGCGCCGCGAGACGCCGCGAAGAGAGACTAGAGCGGGCCGTGTGCAAGGGAAGAGCGCCGACTGTTCCTGATACCGGAATAGATGATGGAACCATATGGACTGTAACGCAGAACATCTGGCCTGGGGAGGATAATACACTATAGGAAAAAAATGGCCGCATTAACCGGCTTGTTTATCTGGAGATGCAGGCTGGATATATGGCTTTGATAAATCTGCACATGGGCACCTAATAAAAACACGACGCTGAAATGCAGCTACCACTTCAGCTCTGCCACCAGGACTTGAGTAATGTGGGCCAACCACGAGACTCCCATATGACCCCTATAAATGGGGAGGGGCGTTATGTAAGTCGCACGCTGCGGGCTGTAATAAAAAACAATGGAGAACAGACGTTGTGTTTTGGGGGTATTATCTTTTCCCCTTTGTAAATCTCTTTTTTGATTGCGTTAGCGCGAAGGATTTCCCCTTGTAGCCGCAGATGTGTGGTTGTAAAGCAATCGAGCGAGTCAGTGGTCGGCCATTAGGAAATCACTGTCTGGTACCGTGGCCCTCAAGGATCTGGCTAGACCAGGGGTCAGCCACCTTGGCTCCCTGATGTTTTGGGAACTACATTTCCCATGTGGCTCAGTCAGCCTAATTGGTGACTGAGCATCATGGGAGATGTAGTTCCCAAAACATCAGGGAGCCAAGGTTGCTGACCCCTGGGCTAGACGAAGGGTCACCAGGTCCTAGTCACAGTCTGGGGACACAGGGGGCTCCGACCTCAGGATAATCGGAAGGGAACTTCTAATCTAGAACACACATACAGTATACATGGTACACGCAACTTGGACATCTAGGGTAGCAGAATGTTAGTAGGCCAATGGTAGGCAACATTTGGTCATTGTGATATGGCATATCAAGTTGCCCACAGGTGGAGAGATGTCAAAATCCAATCTAAAACCACCGGCTGGCTACAAATCCATGTATTCACACCCTAAGCCAGAGGGGTATAGTATGTATTCCAAACTGAAAGAGGTAGTCTGTTTAGACCAACAGTTTTGGTCTAAAACGAGCCAGTTTACCACATTTTTAACGAAGAAGACCATTAAAGGAACCCTCCATTAAAAAACAGAGTTTCCCTTTTCACTCTTAAATAATTGGGCAGATCCTGACCAATCATATTTTTTATTTCTCTATGTTTGAGCGCCTTGTTTTTGGCTTCAGGGACTTCTGAGCCCAGAAGTCCCTAAATCTTTCAAACACAATCTGCAGCCCTACGCAACTTGCGTAGCATAGGAGCCGCAAATCGAGCAGCGCAATATGACTTGTGCACTCTTCGTACGCAAGTTCCATAGCGCCCGAGCAGAAAGACAGATCGGAGAAGTGCGCATGCACAGATCCGATCCATCGGTTGCCTCTAGGAGACCGACCGCTACAGCGGTCGGTCTCAGAGAGGATGATGTCAGCACGATCTCTGAGTTCCGACGTCCCTGGTGACCGACAGCTAGGAAATTCACAAATCCTGGCTGCTGGTGGAGGAAACTCCTCCGCTACACCCAGTGGTTTCACCAGATCGGTGAATTTTGGAGTGGTGGAGAATGGGGGAAGCTCCTCACATCCAGTCTCTTTCCTCCTCCTGCCGATACCAACTGCGTAATATTTCCAGAATTCGGCCATTTCTTACCGCTGTCACCACAAAACAACTCATACACGCCCTGGTAATCTCCCGACTCGACTATTGCAATAATCTCTTATCTGGCCTCCCTCTGTCCCGCCTCTCCCCCCTACAATCCATCCTGAACGCCTCCGCCAGGCTAATTCACCTCACCCGCCGCTCTGTCTCTGCCGCTCCCTCTGCGAGTCCCTTCACTGGCTCCCCATCCACTGCAGAATTAAGTTCAAAATCCTTATCCTGACCTACAAAACCCTCAGTAACTCAGCTCCCCACTACCTGTCCTCACTAATCACCAAATACACCCTGGCCCGCTCCCTAAGGTCAAACAGTGACCTGCGCCTAGCTTCTCCCCGCATCACCTCTTCCCATGATAGACTGCAGGACTTCACACGCGCAGCCCACTCTCTGGAACGCTCTCCCTCGTGCTGTCAGACTTTCCCCTAACTTCTCTTCCTTCAAACGCTCCCTTAAAACATTCCTATTTAGGGAAGCCTACCACCCAACTCACTGACGCAACCATCAATCACCCTCACCTTACAGTCCTCTCCTCCTGTTTCCAACCCCAACCCTCCTAGATTGTGAGTTCCTACGGGAATAGGGCCCTCATCTCCTCCTGTACTGTTTGTCAAATGTTGTTCAATGTATTGTAACCCTGTCTATACTGTGCTTATTGTACAGCGCTGCGGAATATGCTGGCGCTTTATAAATAAAGAATAATAATAATAATAATGACCACTTTATAAATGTAAAGTGGTCAGGATGAGTAGAGTGTTCCTTTAGATGCCATTGGGTCATCAGATTTTGGAAAACAGATGAAGCGGAATGGCCGACTCGGACCTGTATATGACATGGAAATGATTTGAGCACAACAATAAGAAGCTAGAGGACGCGGTACACACTGTACTTATTTTTTCTTCCTGCCTTTACTTGTTCCATACAATCTACGGAATGCAACGGAAATAATCTCATCAATCTTATCAATAACATAGCCTAAAACTGAATTGCCATTCCAAATCACATGGCGATACTCAGGACATTTCAGGGCAAATGACCCGACGTCTACAAGTAGAACTCCGGCAAACAAAGTCAACGATATGAAATTGTATGTTCTAAACTTCACAAAAAGATAATTGGGTTGCAATTCGGGATTTATGGATGTCCTGGGGGAAGCAATTTTCCAAGAACATCAATGAACCTGAGCAATTTTCAATGCCCAGGCCTGGCGTAACCTACGGCAGGAAAAGATAAGTGTGGCAGGAAATTCCATCCTCCCGGTCAATTTAAAAAAAAAACCACAAAAAAAACCCCAGTTCTGATGCCTTTTATGAATTATTAAAAAATCTAAAAAGCATCGAATCCAAGGACGTGTTCCAGTCTTTCATTCGGATGTTTAATTATGGGTTTTGGGAAAAAACTGACACCGATCGGCCTTCATACATGAAGAATTTCCACGATACGTATTCAAACCTATACACGATACGCTTGTCAATTTGAAAAGTAAAGGACAGAAACAAAAAAGTGCGAAATTTCTCTTACAGGATTATTCAAAGACATTCGAAAAGTCACCACACGTTCGGTGACTTTTCGTTCTCTTCAATTCGGTTCCTTTTGCCGATCCCATTTCGGCGACCCTGCGGTGTATTCAGCAAGCACCACAGGGTCCCCGAATTGCAGGGAAAAGCTGCCGCAAACTAACCGCAAAACCCAGCGAATGCACGCCGAAAACCCTCAAAAACATCTGGATAAACCTGCCGAAAACCACAGAAAAAACCCGAACAGGAGCCGATCGATCGCAGCCTTTGACACAGCAGAAGAGGCAGTGAATAAATTGGGAAAACAGTTTGCATGAATGATTGAAAAGTGAAACACTGTTTGCAAAGAAACTACTGAGCGAAAATGTCTGAAATTTACATATGAGGTCCAGGGAATGATAATAAAGAGGGCTGTTACAGAAAAAATAAGTAAACTTAAAAAGAAAAAAAAAAAAAAAAAAAATCGGACTTTTAAAAAAAAAAAAAAAAATTAGGAAAAATGATTAAAATATCATAAAAAAATCTATAAATAAAGAGACTCTTTACTACAGAATTTTATAATCAATGGTTTATTAGATATTTAATTAAAACGGGAATATTTTTAACATTGAAGCCTATGGGATTCGCCTGAATAAACCTGATGAATGAAACCACCGAATGGCTGGGCATTAGGGGAACCTTTCACTGCTGGTTTGTGTTCTCTGAAGAGCCGAAGCATTGCTTCTCTATGGGGATTTACTGCCCTCGAACAAGTACCGAATAGGCACCGTATGTTCAGGCAATTCGCCAGGATTTGGCGAATTGCCTGCTCTCTGGATAGCCGAATTGCCAAGAAAGGTAACCGTTCGGTTACCTTTCTCAAGCAATTCGGATCTCTTTGAAAAACCCTGTTATTCTCCTAAAATGTGACAAGTCTGGAGCATATCATCGATGACAGTGTCACCCACCGGCTTATAAATGAGGTATACCAGATGCTAACCTTGACTTTGTGCTCGCATCAATTCAAACCGATCTCGGAGTATTTTTGACCACATTTTGGCCATTTTTCGATTCAAAAGATATAATTCAGGGCATATTGTCATTTCGATCCCTGATATGACCTCATCTCGAACATTCAGAAATTTGGCTTTAGAGATTCGACTCGAATTTATTAGTAAGACAGGTTTCGGGGAAAAAAATGGGGCTGATAAACGGCTTTTTTGGGCAGAAATTCTGTTCGAACCCCCTTAATTTAAAGGGATACTTTATTGAAAATAAGAGTTCCCTCTTTTTTGCTGGCCAGATGCTGCTGACGCTGATGCTGATAGTTATTTTATCATTTTACAAGGTGGAAAGCCTGCCCAGAGGGCAGTCTATTGTGGATATACTGCCCCAGCTCATGGATATACTGCCCCAGCTCGTGGATATACTGCCCCAGCTCATGGATATATGCCCCAGCTCGTGGATATACTGCCCCAGCTCGTGGATATACTGCCCCAGCACGTGGATATACTGCCCCAGCACGTGGATATATGCCCCAGCACGTGGATATACTGCCCCAGCACGTGGATATATGCCCCAGCACGTGGATATACTGCCCCAGCTCGTGGATACTGCCCCAGCACGTGGATATACTGCCCCAGCTCGTGGATATTGCCCCAGCTCGTGGATATTGCCCCAGCACGTGGATATAATGCCCCAGCTCGTGGATACTGCCCCAGCTCGTGGATACTGCCCCAGCACGTGGATACTGCCCCAGCTCATGGATATTTGCCCCCCACCTCTCGGATATTTGCCCCCCACCTCTCATGGCTATATGCCCCCCAGCTCAGACCCCAGACCAGACATGGGGCGGCTGTTCGAATGCTCTATCGGCATTCGGACAGCCGCCCCATGAGCTCCTCATACTTACCTTCCCGAGCGGCGAAGTGAAAGTTCCCTCGCTTCCGGTCGTTGAAGGACCCAAGCCGCGGTCACGTGACCGCAGCTTGGGTCCTTCAAAGAGCGGAAGCGAGGGAACTTTCCCTTCGCCGCTCGGGGGTTGGATGCGCGCGGCAGCCGGGTAGAGGCTGCGAGCGCAGCCTCTACCCGGCTGCTGTGTGCATCTTGTAACCGCCGCGGTGAGCGCACAGCCGGCTCGTGCCGCGGCGGTTGCATGCGCGCGCAACCAACCGCCGCTGGTTGCGCGCGCATGCGCAGAGTAAGGCTTGGCGACGGACACGCCAAGCCTTACTCAATTATATTATAGATTTTCAGGTGATTTTACTCAACTTTTCTCCCTCTGCCGCGCGCAGCTCCTCCTCTACGGCTTCAGTGAATCCCGAATCCCAAAGTCCCTGAAGCTTTTCTGCGCAATTTGCATTTCCATTTTTAGCATGGGAGACACAAATTGTGCACTGCTACAGACTGTTTTGAAACTACATCTCCCATGATGCTCCATCACTGATTAGCTCGTCTAAGCACATGGGAAATGTAGTTCTAAAACATCTGAAATGCCAATGTTCTTGAACCTTGGCCTAGAGCAGGTGTCAGCAACCTTGGCTCTCCCTGATGTGTTGGGAACTACATCTCCCAAGATGCCCTGTCATCCATTAGGCTGACTGAGCCACAAGGGAAATTTAGTTCCCAAAACATCAGGGAGCCAAGGTTGCAGACCCCTGGCCTAGAGTGTCCCATTAATGCAAACTGTAAACCAGGGGTCAACATCTGAGGGAACACATAAGAAGGCAGTTCCTCCACTATTTTTGCACAGGGAACTGCGTTCCCATTGGTTCCACACACTATAAAGCTTGTATCAAGGTGCTCAAGCTTATCTTTCCCATTACGTCACAATAATTATACGATTTATCATATATTTTTCCTAAAATCAACGGGCCCTACTACATTCTGTGTGCAAATGCGCTCGCGCAGCGCATTTTTTTTGCACGCATTGTCCAGCGTTATCGCGCGAAAATTAACGTGATATTCGGATCCGAGCGCATTTTCTCATCCGTCAAAAAATAACGTTAGTAAAAAAAACGCGCAAAACGAAGTGCAATATGCGCGCAGTAACGTTGCGCATGTATATCAGTGCGCGGACTGTTTTTTTCACGAGATTCAGCCAATCAGAATTAAGAACCTTAATTGACATCAATTCACCTTAATTGACTCACTAACGTTTTTGCAGCTGTCAAAATAAATCTGAGTATACATGCTGCAGCAATAAAAAAAAACGCACGAATTCACAATTTTATTGTTTGGGTATGTGTAGAATGTGTAACTATACTGTGCTGTATTTTTTTTTTCATGCTGGTGTGTTTAGTTTCAGCCAGAACGTTCAGATTTGCAGTTAACACCAGGTTTTCAAAGACGTTAAAATTATGCGAGCAAACGTCATTCCTAGGAAGTTGCGCATCTATTGAAATACCATCCGCTTAACGCATTTGCGCTCACAATGTTAAGTATAGGACGCACACAGTTCATCACGCTCGCGCAAGTCCGTCTGCGTTAAACGATAACGCGCATCGTTTGCGCGAACATTGAAATACGACGTTCTGCGCAAATGTTTTTTTCCTTGCGCGCGCGCAAAACCGATGCGCGAGGAATTTAATAGGGCCTCACATATATACATAAATATGTCAGGTTTGAGTGTGTGTTTGTGTTAAGTGTGAGATGATAAGTGATTATTGGGGGACAGACATCTTGGTGAGTTCCCACACTTCTTTTTTTGAGGACTCGACCCCTGCAGTAAACCATATGGCACAATCCATAAATCTATACAGAATATGGTCAGTAGTTTCAGGTGTTGTTCTAACTAGGGCTGCAACTAACGACTATTTTCATAAACGATTGATTGGTCAATTATTTTTTCAATGAATCGATTCCTAGGATAATTTTTTCAAAATTTTACTTAAAAAGGAAAAAAAAAATCAACCCCTCCCTTTGCAATTTGCGTAGGATGCATAACTTTCGTACATACATTACGCAAACTGCGTATCCCACGTAGCATGCGCACTTTTTGCACGTTAGCGCCTGTGTTCAGAAAAAGTAGGCAATACCGAAAAGCAGGCACTATGCGTTACGTCCGGCAAAACGCGAGCCCTGCCGAAGCCTCAGGACAGGACAGAAATGTCACTCTCCGTACATTGCGCATGCGCACCTCAGATCCGGCAGAGACGAGCGCGCCACACAGCGCCGCACGCCCCATCAACACAGGCAATAGGCCGAAATGCGCATGTGCCTCCCCCCGCTCTCTGGAAAAAGGCAATAGGTCTGTTATGGATTGAGGTATTATGCTGTCCTCCATCCAGCAGATGGCAGCATAGCAAATGTGTGGTTAGTGTCTCTTGTGTTTATGACTCTGTGTTTTAGTTTTTATGCTGTAATAAACTAGTGAAGTACTCTCCCAAATGCTTGTCTGTATCAGTGAGCAGTTATCCATTCAAATACACAAAAAGGCCGAACTACGCACGCGCTCCCCCATACGTGCATACGCTCATGGTGTTGTGTAGTGTTGCCATGGAAATCGCCTCCATAGCCGTTTTTGACAATTACTCGATAATGAGGATAGTTGATGACTATTTTCATTATCGATTAGTTGTTGATTAATTGATTAGTCGTTTCAGCCCTAGTTCTAACCAAACATCAGTGTTGGGGAGAAGTTAGTAATCTGACTTTTTCCGGCTGTGGATCGATGCCAGAACCTGCGTAGCAGTGTATCAAAAGTTTCAGAAACTGCTGATCTCCTGGGGTTTTCATGCACAGCAGATTCCAGAGTTTACAGGAAAAAAACCTTGGCATTTTACAGGTACATCTGACAGTGCAGAATGCTAAGTATACACACACACACACACACACACACACCATTGCATTAGAAGCACCACCACTACCAAGACATTTTAATGGCACTGTGCCAAAAAAAAATCAGCAGCGCCAAAAAAGAATCTGAACTCGGCGCGTTTCACACATTATTAATCGTCTTTAGGAAAAACATTCGCCTATGCGTGCAAAGAAACTTTGTTTCCAGCCGGAATTACTCACAGTTGAAGATCCAAACGAACAGGTAAAACCAAACTGTATCACTGCAGGCACTCCTACAATCGTCACACAAAAAACACACCTGTTCTGTCCACGGCCTATCTCCTGCTGATGAGGGCATAATAAGCCTGAAAGAGCTGTCCAGGAGAGGCTGTGACTCGTTGCATAACCTTACTTTGCTAAAAAGCCATCTAGTATGGCACGGCACTGGCAAGGAGGGTCTTTGTTAAAACAGACCCAGTATACAAAAAAGTGAGAAATTGCAGACTTCATATGTATGTCCTACCCAGAGCTCCTTGCTGCATATGGGGAATGCAGCAAATGAGCTCTGTGGGCAAAGCAGAGCCCCGTTCAATACCTCAGCCGCTGCAAGTGCTAAGTTAGCAACTTGCCATTGAACGCCGTTCTGCCGCTCAGCGCTCATCACTGCTAATTTAGCACTTGCAGTGACCCGAGGAGATGCTGCGAGTAGCTGAGTGTGACGTAGTAAAGATGGCCGCCGCCATGAAGCAAGTAACAATTCCGTACGGCAATGTTAATTTAGCGGTTTCTGTTCACCAAAGCACAAAATATTTCTTTATTATTTACCCCATGCACATAGACATATATTACAGTTCAATTATATTTTGTTTCAGAAGTAAACCTATCATTTGTGGTGTGTGCATACAAAACGGAATTGTGCCGACTGCTTTTCTTTATCATATTTTGTCCGAGTGATACGAAAAACAATTTGAATCTTTCATTAAGAAATCGTCGGCGATTAGATTTTCGAAATTCGCATCCAAAGAGTTCAATGACACTGCTGCAGCAAACTGAATTGCTGCGCTGCAGCAATTCAGCAGCCGCTGAGGTATTGAACGGGGTTCAGTTCTATGAATTGCTGGGATTTGTAGGTGTCTTCTACAATTATAAACTTTATTATTTGCTGTGTGGAGGCTTTTAATCTCACTTTATATATATAGTCTTTTTATATATATTTTTCAAATTTTATAAGGTCCATGTGTTTGTGTATATATATATATATATTTGCATTTTTTTAAACTGTGTGTATATATATATATATATATATATCGTTGTCTTTTATGTATTTTTTCACTTTTTTAAGGTCCATGTGTTTGTTTGTATATATATATACTTTTTGTATCTTTTAAGGTGCGTGTATATCTATATGTCTTTTTTGTATTTTTTCCTCCATCGTTCTGCGCAGGCGCTACGGAACCGGCGCACGTAACGTGAGCAAGTCACGGTGCGCAAGTTGTGTAGGACAGCAAATTGCGTAGAAAAGCATCAGTATCTCCCAGGTTCGGGAGTCCCTGAGCTGAAGAGGTGAGGGACAAAAGGTGAGTAATATCACCAAAAATAACATTTTAAATTAATTTAAAAATTAAGACAATAGTTGGGCTGCCCAATTATTTAAAGGCTAAAAAGAAAAGTATATTTTTTAATAGAATATCCCTTTAATGAATAAGATCTGATGACCCAAATAATGAGTCACAGACAAGCGGATTCAAGTACTAAAAAGGGGATTTATAAGAAGTTCTCCCTTGAAAAAAATAGAAAATAAAAAAAGCATTTATAGTGTTTTATTGGGTGATGTAAGGGCTGATAGAGGAACGTTAAATATTTCATGGCTATCCCATGATTAGATTTATCATATGCCCTTAAATAACCATTTACATTGCCAAATGTAGTGAGTGGGTTTGAATTCCTTTAAATTTTTCATTTTAACCAAATAATGTGCGACATACTATGGTACAAACAACACAATATAAATACAATTTTTTTTATATTCTCAGCCAGGGCTGACCCACACATGGGTCCCAATGGTGCCATGACTCCAGGCAGCACTTTGATAGGGGCAAGATTTAAAATTTATTTTAATACATTTTTAAAATTATTATTCAATTTATTATAATATAAAATATACATACGTATATAAATAATAAATCTATAATATTCAGTATGTCTTTTACTAATATATAATAACCATAGATATTTTAATATTTAAATGTGTTTTAGTATATTTTAATGTGTGTTCATTTTAATATTTAAATTTACTTTGCTATAACTACTGGAATATAAAATTTATGCTTTATTTTAATATCATTTTAATCTAAATGTTTTAGTTTTATTGCTGTGGATCTCTGTGATACGTGTGGGTGTGGTTTTGGTGGGGGCAGTATTTCATCCTTGGACCCAGGCAGCGCAATGTTTTGGGCCGGCCCTGTTCTCAACCAATCTTAGGTGTCACTAAACAATAAGGGCCCTATCAGCTGCCCTGAGCTAAAACCGGACGCTAAGGGGAAAAATTGGCGTTCGCTAATCTCCCCCTAGCACCCCTGTTTTACTAGTAGATTACGGGGCAGGCGCTGAGTCCAGCAATCTGCCCCATAGAGGCCGCTTGGGTCCTGGATGCTCGAGGCAGTGCTATCGCGCCATCCTGAGCATCCCCTCCATGGAGTCCATAGGACTCTATGCAAGCTTCTGCTGCCGGGTCACATGACGGGCAGGATCTCGCCTCTCACGAGATCCCGCATGTTGGCGGAGTGATGATGGAGGAGGGAGACTGGGGACTTTTTTCCCCCAGTCTCACTCTGCTCCCGGCGGTCAGAAGCGGCATAAGGAGTGCGTATATGATATTTTTTTGGGGGGGTTTCAGGGTATCCTAACGCTAGTTAATCTGTGCTTGCACTTTGCGCTCCCCATGGTAAGCATAGGGAGCGCAAAGTACAGTAAGCATGCGCTAAAAAGAGTACTAATACTGATTCGCTAACGGGTTTTTTAACCGGTTAGCAATCGGGAGGTGATTCAGGCGGAACGCTATCACCTCATTTAAGCAAGCACTAACGCTCATTTATGTGAGCACTAGCGCTAATGAGGTGATAGAGCCCTAAGGGTTTGAATTAAATTTGAGCACCCCTTCCCTATCTTTCAATGTACACCAAGACTCAAATACGATGGCTCCGTGTTGAGATACTGCATGGCCATCACCAGGATTGAAGATGTGCCCTAATGTCTAGTAATTTGGCTCCACCCAAACAAACATACGCTAAGATTACAATGACAGTTTGAGGTGCCAAAAAAAACTATTAAAAAGAAGGCAGGCACATTTGATAGGACTATATATGACTGTTACATGTAATAAAGACCTAGAAAAGGGCAGAGTTAGTTTGACGTAATTAATGCCCATATAACCTGCTGTTGGCTAACAAAAGAAACCATACACCACATTTTACATTTTGATTCCACTTACCGTGGCACCTTCATCCCCTTTGGCTCCAGGAGGTCCTATCAGATAAGGAAAAGCAGTAGGATCCAGCCACTGAGAGTCATGAGTAACGGGAAAATTGGTTGACCAGATCGAGGTGGACGGTTGAATGGTACTAGATCCTGGTTTGGTGTAAAACCCAGAAGTGGTCGTCTCCACCTTCCATTTCACAGATGTTTGATTCTTTACGTTGATGACACTGGTTCTTCTCTCTACTGCTTGCTTCGGGGCGACCGTATTTAAAATCTTACTGCTCCTTGTGGTTCCGTTAGTTGGCTTGGTGGTGACTTTTGTTACGGAAGGCCTGACAGTTGTTTTTTGGTGGGTGTTCTTCTTCGTTTCTTTCTCTGGTTGCTTTTTCGACTTGGTACTATTGTTACTAACGGTCACACCCTGCTTGGTGGTAGTCAGGGTGGCCTCTGCGACTGAGACATTGAACGTTGGAGAAATCCTGAGTGCCACAGTGGGCGACCTGCTCACTGGTGTAGAAGACAGCTGTGTATCCATTTTATGAGGAGTCGGAGTCGTCGAGGAGGGTACCGATGGCGCTTTGGTAGTTAGTTTCACAGGAATCTTAGCGGAAGCCATTCCCCTTGGCATGTTTGTAGCTAAGCTCGTTCTGGAGAGCTCTTTATGAGGCATAACTGTGGTGAGGTTATTTGTATATCTCGATAAGCCCCCCGAGACTAGAGGCAAACTGGCTTCTTTTGGAATCAGTGGAATCAGAGGGGGCAGATTCGGCCGGTATGTATCCGCTTGCCTGCACTGCTTTTTGAGATATTTACAGTAATTATGAGCTGCCTTGGCGGGAGGATAAATATCAAATTGACAAATAGCACCTTCAAATTGTATTGCGTGCTGGTTCATTTTTCCCAGCGTAAAAACCCCATCAGAATCCAACGCGTCATCTTTCTTTACATGCAAAATGGCATGAACTCTTTGCTTCCCACAAGAAGTATATAGAGTCACCTTTTGACCTTGAATATCAACGGCCATATTGTGCCACTGGCCATCGTGGACATTGTAATCAAAATATACAGACTGTTTGTGACCCACATAGACTATAATTTTACCCGGGATGAACTGCAGCCCAAGTTCAAGTTTTTTCTTCTTGCTTTTAACAGCAAATAGAAAAGCATTGTTGATACGGTGAGAGCAGAGGCTCAGCACCAGGGTGAGATCCGTTCCTAAACTTGTCGGGATTACGGAGTGAACCGGAGCCTCCACACGTGCTCGCTGCGTCAAAATAACTCCCGATTTAAATGGTATGACCCCATGGGGGACTGGCCGTACGGATGTCTTGTTTCCCATGAGACCCAGCTTCTGAAGAATGTCGACATCTGAAAGCCAGAGACACCAACGAGTCAGTAAAAAAAATAAAATAATAAAGACTTAGTCAACAGACTAGAAATCTGGAGACGTTCCAAATTAATAAAACGGCATATCAAAAGGACTATGTTTTAACATACAGTGATAATTAAATTTTTTTAAGCATGGAAAAATGCCATAAATACTGTACTAGAACAAATTTATTTGGGATTTATGTGGATATGAAAGCTTATCTTGCACGAAAGATAGCGTGTTCTAGTGATCGGTCAGAAAATAACCACACCAAATCGTAAAGTCATTCGTATGTTGACAAATCACTAACAAACACATGGGAGACTGGAAAATCCTGCTACAAAGACGTTGGGTCACTCTGACGCAATACCCAAGCGCCAGGAGCACAGCCAGTTGGGAGACCCAATTAACCAACCGTCTCCACGAGGTCTCTATCGTGTGGGGACGCCGCCAGTCCCCTGAATCGGCTGGACGAAGAGAAGATAGACCTCCAGTGGATAAGAAGTGCAAAAAGGTTTATTCAGGTACAGCAAGCCCAATCAAAAATCAGTGATGTTTCGACCCTAAGGTCTTAATCATACGTGTATGATGTATGATTAAGACCTTAGGGTCGAAACACTGATTTTTGATTGGGCTTGCTGTACCCGAATAAACCTTTTTGCACTTCTTATCCACTGGAGCTCTATCTTTTCTTCGTTGGGTCACTTTGGTCATAACAGAGACCCTACTAGAAGGCCAGCAAGGTGCATCAAAAGGGAACGTAAATGGTGTATAAACATCTTAACAACAATCATTAATATTCTGTTGATTTTAGCTAATTTTTTACTTTTATATCTGCTTTTGCCGTGTTAATAGAGAACATTGACACTCTGTAAAAATATGAAAACCCATAAAATCTTTGACTTTCAAGAAAACCAATGCAGTTCTATAAACCCAGAGTTCTTTTAGAGGATCCAACCTGTAGATTACAGTTCACATCATAAGAACGTTTGACTATATGAACAGCATCAACAGCCTATTGTCCTTAAATTTGAATGACAATCACCCCCTTCCGCCCATCCCGCTGTACACCGTGAAAGTCGGGCAATCAAAGGAATTACCTTCAGCTGCTACTTGAGAAATATCCAGGCAGCAGGAAATGTATAAAATTACCCAAAAAAAGACCGATTTCCTGAAAAAGAAAGAAAAAAAAGGACAATTGTAAAGAAGGCATAAAATAACCACATGGCATAATGTTCACTCAGCTTTAAAAGTCTTCCTACAAAAATATCCTCCCTTCTTGCCTAGATTACAATATAGGCATACATATTACGTATGAGATGAGGTTTTTTGAGGCGGTACGCACTGGTACGCTGTACCGGCGCCTCATCGCCAGCCTCCCTTTGCTTTTTTTTCCATTTTTGACAGCTCCGGTATCGGACTCTCAGAGTCCGAATCTGGAGCTGTCTGGTCGGCGCATGGGTGGAGCCAGCAGCCGCCGCAATCTTTTCTTCTACGAGCGGCCGCCGGCATGGATATCTGCCGCTCGCCTGGGATCCATCCACCAGCCAGCGTGAACTCTGTGATCTCATGAGATCGCAGCTGCCTAATGGATGGATCCCAGGCGAGTGGCAGATATTTATGCAGGCGGCCGCTCGTAGAAGGAAAGAACGTGGTGGCCGGCAATGACTCGGAGGGGCCTGGCAGAGGTGAGCTGGGGGCAATATATCCATGTGAGCTGGCCTGGGGCAATATATCAATGTGAGCTGGCCTGGGGAAATATATCCATGTGAGCTGGGGCAATATATCCATATGAGCTGGTCTGGGGCAATATATCCATGTGAGTTGGCCTGGGGCCATATATCCATGTGAGCTGGGGCAATATATCCATGTGAGCTGGTCTGGGGCAATATATCCATGTGAGCTGGCCTGGGGCAATATATCCAGTGTGAATAAAGGAGTATTTATTAGGACAAGAAAAATCGTCATAATAATAAGTTTTTCCCTGGGTGTGAGAGTACCCCCACCTATATTTCCAGAAAAAAAGCACTGCGTATGAGTATTGCTATCCAAAATGCCTGGGACCAAAAGAGTTTTGCATTATCGTTTATCAGATGTCGGGATATTTGCATGCAAAACTGAGATATCTTGGGGATGGGATCCAAGTCTGAACAGAAAATTAATTTATGTTTCATATACACCTTATACACACAGCTTGAAGGTCATTTTATGCAATATTTTTAATAACTGTGTGCCCGTCGCCTGAGGTTAGGTGTTGACTTTTCCACTTGAGGCATCATGTCAGTATTCAAAGAGTTTTTGGATTTTAGAGCATTCACATTTTCGGATCAAGAGTACTCAACATGCATATTAATGACCGCACTCCGAAGTGCCGATCGAGTTCTTCTATCTGGACCTAGCACTTTTATCCATTTTACGACACTTGAGAAGATCAGTGGAAGAAGTAATTGCGCTTTTGGCGAAGTCGATCGTATCAGATTATGTTCCCATTGACCCATTAACATTTTGTAGACTTGTAAGAGCAAACTCTTAACGATTATGTGTTGTTTGATGCCACAGATTTCTGACGTCGGAAGACTTCTAAACCATAGGATTCTCTAGTTGTCCAAATGCCCGTTCGACTCTCATGGACCTTAATTAATTAACCCTGAATTTGTTGTGTAATTTGTAACAGATTCTGTTGGTCGGACACGAAGACCTCTCAAATAGCCATGTATGTTGATGTTGTAAAACCAGAAATACATCTACGATTTCCATGGAACGCAATGTGATAACGCACCGATCTGGGGAGAGGCTCGGCTCAAAAAGACGTGATGGATGGTTGATTGATTGACAGAAGGGCCTGGCAATTCTCATCATTAGACAACTGATCGATAAGAATACAGAAATAAAAATGGCACATATCCATTGTTGGTGGACCCATGCGACATTCAAACAAGAGAAAAATAATATCATACAAGTAGCAGAAAGACGTAAAATGTCCAAACATCCAAAATAATGCCTAGTGTAGCAAGAAAGAGGAACGTGGTTAAGCGAAGAGAAGAAGCAGCCACCTGCTTCTCACATGTTTATAAAACGACGCCTGAGGCACATTACAAACCCTGTCATTTTTTTGAAATGCAGACCACATAAAACTCAAACAAAACAATATACAACACATGTAAACCCAGACGGCAGCAAGCATGACGTCCTAGAAGAGCAGGCTCTTCACTGTGATTTCAAGTCGAGTTCGGCAGGAAAGATAAGCCTTCAATACCTTCTAAATCTTGAAGACTCCAACTAAATCCTGAAAGACCTAGACTTTCTCCTGCATGTGCGTTCGACGGGAAGATAAATTACTCTAAAGTTATGACGGTAGAGGATGCAGACACTTAGAAAACATTCTGATAGCGTTGAGTGTTCATAATTAAAGCTGGAAAAGGCTGGGCACGGAGACAAGTGTACAAACACTAAAACTAACACTTGGCAAGGAACAACAAGCCATTGGGATAAAAAATTAAATTCTGTTCCAAGATACCCTGGCCAGCAAATCATAAAATTTAATAATTATTCCAGTATATTGAATTCCCCTCCCTATAGGTTCCCATGTAAATGCAACCGACATTGCGGTCTTTAAAGATGGAGACCATAGGAACTTCAAGCACCTCATCCTCTCGGCATCGACAAGCTTTCAAGGATACAATGGAAATGGTGGACACAAAAGGAAGAGGAGACAAAATATACTAATTTTGGTCATATACTAGAAGGGTTATTCAAAGAGAATCGAAAAGTCACCGCACGTTCGGTGACTTTTCGTTTTCCTCAATTCGGTTCGATTTGGCGATCCCATTTCGGCGACCCTGTGGTGTATTCAGCAAGCACCACAGGGTCCCGGAATTTCAGGGAAAAGTCACCGCATACCCGCCGAAAAGTCACCGCAAAACCTGGCGAAGGCACACCGAAAACCCGCAAAAAACATCTGGATTAACCCCGCCGAACACACCGGAGAAACCCAAATAGGCGCTGATCAGAGCGCAGAGCAGCCGCCGGAAAAAGCCGACACCGCAGAGGAATGGAGTGAGAAAAAAAAAACAGTTTGCTTGAATGTTTGAAAAGTGAAATGCTGTTTGCAAAAAAACTACTGAGCGAAAATGTCTGAAATTTACATATAAGATCCAATGAATGATAATTAAAAGGTCTGTTACAGAAAAGAGAGGAAAAGTTTTAAAAAAAAAATCAAAAAAAATCAGAAAAAGTTTTTTAAAAAAAATCCCGAAAAATGCTTAAAAGATCCTAAAAAATCTATAAATAAAGAGACTCTTTACTGCAGAATATTATAATGAACGGTTTATTAGATATTGAATTAAAACGGGAATATTTTTAACATTGAAGCCTATGGGATTCGCCTGAATAAATCTGCCGCATGAAACCACCGAATGGCAGGGCAATTCGGCAACTTTTCGCTGTTGGTTTTTGTACTCTGAATAGCCGAAGCATTGCTTCTCTATAGGGATTCACTGCCCTCGAACAGGCACCAAACAGGCACCGTATGTGCAGGCAATTTGCCAGGATTTGGCGAATTGCCTGCTCTCTGGATAGCTGAATGGCCAGGAAAGGTAACCGAACGCTGAAAATCAGTGTTCGGTTACCTTTCGGGAGCCATTCGGATCTCTTTGAATAATCCTGAAAGTCATGGGACAAAGTTCTAAAAGTAGAGTAATAATAACCATGGAATGTTCCCACAAAACGTTGCACCTTTTTAGAATTTTTGACTCATTATTAATCAGCGCAGTCGTTTAGAACATCGCAAACCAATAGCTGGAAAACAGTCACACGAATAGAAGGAAGTCACACTCATCTTTACTCATCTTTCACAAAATAAAAAAAAGTAATGAAATAAATAACAATTTAAAAAAAAAAGCCGGAATGTAGAGTCCATGTACAAAAACGAAGCACTTGGCCAGATAACCATACACGTGCAGTTGGCAAAATACTACACAGGCAAACGGTTCTCCAAAAAAGACACAAGCAAATGGATGTGGTCGTCCCATTCTTTCACCAATCTCTGTAAAGTCTCAGGCAGCCTGAATAAACAGCCGTCCGGCATCTCAGCTCAGCCGCAATTAGTTAATTCCAACAGAGAGCAGGCTGCCAAAAATCCCTGAAAAGTGCTCTGTGATTTACATTTGATCCGAGTGTTGCTTTCACATCAGAACAAAAACATAAAACTACAAAAAAGGAACTGTTTATCTAGATGTGTCTTTTTTTTTTCTTTGCAAAGCCTGACATGACTTCAGCAAGGCCAACCCAAAAGAAACCCTATCCAGGTGGCCAGAAGACAACGAAGACTGGATGTGAAGTCACTGGAGGTTATTAAATGTGAATATGACAAAATAATAAAACTCCAGTCCAGAGAAATCACAAAAAAAAACACAATTCCTTAATTAAATAGCAACATCTCAAGAGCAATGTAGCCTTCCTCACCGAGACCTGACACAAAGGAGCTGCTACGCTATTGAGATCTTCACATACAATCAATCAAAGCTCTTTGATGACGTCTGGAGCCTGAAGAAATGGAGTTTAAGTCCGTATATTGATATTCCTGACCATTTTTGCTGCGTCTGCCTTCCGTTGATTTGTCTGGCATTGATTAAGATGTTTATCATGTAATGGAAACCACCCCAGTGAAGTCCAACTTTTACCCATTCTGGTCCATACCACGTTTAAAGAGCATTCCATGTCCTCTACTAATGGTGGTCCCTGAGAGGTGATTTTGAGTGTTTTACAAAACAGGACAGATTTCCTCTCTAAAATAACTGATAAAAAAGGTTAAATATGTTAGTGGAGGGGGTGATAAAAAAATCATGGAGCCCATAAAGACCTTGAACCCATCCTGTGACCCTCTACTCTACTACTACTGCCATTCCTGATTTTCATGGTTGTCTATCAGATGACAAACATGCTGTATACCCCGACCATCAGACGATGTCTTGGACATATTTTTGGAATCACCATACCATGTAGCAGATTTATCAAAGGCTCCAGCCCAATTTTCACTGGTCCAGAGAGGATTCTCCTTCTCCAGGCTTTCCATTCCACTCTCGGCAAAATGGTCTGCCGGCACGTCGCTACACTATACATGCGTGAAGATATATTCACAAATCAGTTTTGAATGTCCCACATATTGCTGTTGCAGCTATCATATATATTTTTACATTCCCCATGATAATATGGACCTATACAATGAAATGAGCAGGTGGCGTGGTGGATGAATAACTGGAACACAGCTGTGATCCATGACATATTTATTGACCAGAAAGACTTCTTCAGTCTGGCTAGAAACGCAGGAAGCATGTATGAGAATGGTAAAAAGGAGGGGAGCAGAGAAAAGGAGAACTTGATAAAACGAGGAGAAGGATATCGTAAGGAGAACGTTCTGAATGGAGTGAGGACAGAAGAGGAAATGTCAAGAGAACGTGTCGAATAAAGAAAAGAGGTTTGAGGAACATTGATCAACTTCTACACAAACATGGCTGGTAAACTTGCCGTAAGTGCAAAAAACATCAAGACAGCTGCATTAAGTTTCAACATCAGGAAAATGGATATACTTCATTTAAAGAATCCTAAATTATATGGGACACAAAATAGGATGGGGTAGGTTAGGCTACCAAAATGAAACCTGTAGATTAAGTTTAAAGGTTTGACAACCTATTTTCTTTGAGTCCGTCTGTTTATTGAACTTGGGCAACTATGACCACACTCAGCAGTGTGTCGTCCTGGGATGAGGTCCCTTTACCTTCCCAAGTCCCTGCGGCACAGTGACGTGGAACATTGCTCTGCTTGCTACGTTGCTTTAAGAATACATTAACCGGCTTTACAACAGCCACATTATGTCCCTCTAGAGTCTGTCCGGGAAGAACAAACAAAAGACTTTTTCAAGCAAACTTTTCAGTATTTCCGTGACCTAAAGCGAGGAGGCGCAGGAGCTACGGAGGTGTGGAACCAAAATAGGATTTATAGTGGAGGGAGCGGGTGATGACAGCTAAACCAGGACGATGGTAGTCAAGCCTACCAAAGAAATGTATTCAATACCTCGCCGTCGATTCTCACACTGCCAGAGAAACGCAAACGCCACTGTATGGAGAGATACTTTCAATAGCAGCCAGTTAACACCGGTGTATGTTTGCCTTTCCAATTCGCCTGGCAGACAAAACTCGAGTGATGCGAACCGAACATGAAGTTGACAAGCTCAAGAGGCAGATGGCTTATGGCTATAGTCAACCACCACCATTGAAAAAGGCAACCTGTCAACCACATGGATTTTTTGCTTATGATGCTCTCATTGGTAAAATCTGCAGGTGATTTTCATATATGATATAGTTAGTCCATATAAGCCGTCACCAGAAAGCAGAAAACTGGTGGAACAAAGACTCCGCAACTCGGAAGCATAAACCGGACATTTGTGGATGCAATATTACCCAATAAACCTTTAATGGTGGAATGAAGTCCTTTGAAAACTCTGAGTCTTTTTGCATTTTTGAAATTCTTTGTATTTGCTCATGGGTAAAGGGGACCTTGGATGGTGATCCAGGACTCACCACCTGAACCTCTACCATGGGGATTTTGAGAGCTCAATCCCAAACCTATCAGGAATACAGCTGGATCCCAATCAGAAACAGAGATGTAGGACCCACATAGCAAAACGATTTCTGCAGCAGGACAGCATGTATCTAATGACCCCGATGCAGGAGATCTTGGCTAGATCTCCTCTAGTGATTTCATGTAGAAGCTCATTAATAGCTTGTCTGACAAAAAGTAAAATGTCAGTTTCACAAAGTGCTCTGTAAAAATAACTTTTGTTCCTATAAAAGAAACAAAGAGATAAATTTAAAAGTGGAGCGGCACTTCAGTGTATAAACGTTCTGACATGTCATCCATCCACCTAAATTACTAGGTTCCATAAACTAATTTTAGAGATTTGTCGGTGGAGACGTTAAAGTGGCGGGCTGGGATGGAGGGGTAGATTAAAAGAGAGGAAAAAAAACGAGATGACAAAAATCAGATCCCAAACCTCTTTCACTTATATTTATGTTCATCTTGTCAATATAATAGGAAGTGCATAAGAAAGGCAAGAATTAAAATGAATGGAATGTATTGGAACTTTGAGCATTGCACTGAATTTCAAAAATATTCGTAAGAGAGGGCAAAAAAATTCTAAGTATATCCAAACTAATAGAGCTGTAATGTTAAAGAGATATTCTCAGATTATTCACACAATCAAATTTACCAACTACTAGTTTAGGGATTAAACCCATTAGTGACTATTCATGGAATAATGCAGAAATGACATGTTAAGGAAACTGAGATTTCAGATAGAAAGTCCGTCTAGATCAGGGCTATGTTTTAGCCACTTTAGGGCTCAATTTAATTAAACTCGATTGCTGAAATCTGCTGATTTTTCACTCGAGATTTTGTTAAAATACTGGTGGAATTTAAATTACTGGTAAAAAATTTGTCTCAGTTATCAACACTTGAGTCTATAGTCTTTAAGGGAATTTTTGGCTTCAGCAATTCAACTTTCAATTCATCGGCAATAAATATCAAACGTTGAAGGATGTTGATAAATGACTCTTCGGACAGAGAAAATAACTGAAATCACATTCAATTTGCTCAATTTTAAAATTTGTGTTGGTGTAGCCCTAAAAAGACTAACCCTAACCCTAAAAATAACCTTAAAAGTAAAGGACAACAGGGGTTACTTTTATGGTTAGGGTTACTAACAGGTATTAGAGACAACTTTGGACAGAAAACCTGTTTTTTCAAGCTTATTACCAGCCAGATTTTTATCATTCTGAGATCGGCAGTGGCAGAATCTGTCAATATTTCTAAACACATATGGGTGGAAACACACCGATATTTTGTTTAAAAAAAATTCAGCTGATAGAATTAAATCAAGCCATTGTTTAGCGTAACAGCTCCAATTCACTGGTTTCCCCCAGTGACCAGTTTATATGAATATACATTGTATCCGTAAGCTGTAACAACAATGAGTTATCTGCGGAACTACTAACTCAACAAAATGGCCAATCCCCATCATCACCACCTAGAGCAGTGTTTCCCAAACCTGTCCTCGGGACCTGCTGACTGTAATGCCTCTGCTGCTGACTGCACCGTGCTCACCTTTCCATGCTCAGGCAGCACATGTAAAGTGCTGCCTTTGGTACTGATACCATGAAACACTTAAAACACAGCAAACATACACCACACCCTCCTGCCGAAATAAAGTTCTACTCCTCCCTCCCAGCAATGCTTAAGCATTAACGTTTCAACTGTGTTCCAAACCAGTCTGACCTTTCTGAAGCTCCCTGAATTACTATTGACCTCCTGTGTACCAGACCCCTGCTTGCCCATCGATTACCGCCTTCTGCTAGCCTCTGACCAACAGACCATCCTGACCATTCTCTTGGAACACCCACATGTACCTTGCCTGGAGTCCCCATTGTGTCCTGTCTAGCACCCCAAGGTACATTCCCAGTGTCTTCCAAGAATCCTGGTCCCTCCTGTCTGTATACCTGTGAACCCCGGCATTACTGGGCTCAGACCACCCCACCAACCGTTACACTGACATGCCATGTTTGCCAGATATCTGAAGCACAGCACAGGTGATATGATTTGCTGCTTAGTGATTGCAGGATTCAGTCTGCATTTCCCCAAGGAAATCGTCAAAATCTGGCCTGGTTGAGGGTCCCGAGGACAAGATTGGGAAACACTGACCTAGTGGAAGACATGTTAGCCTATCTAGGAAAGGTAGAATAAATAATTATGTATCACATAACCCAATAAATTCCAGCCAGATATGCAGATGATGTGGATGGAAATCTATATACAAAACTGACTTTTGCCTAAAAATTTGTAGTTGTCAACCAAGACTTTATCAACTGCTAAACTGGACATACTTGTTCAAGTCTTTGCTTACAATATGTCAAAAAGACGAGCAGGGCTTGACTAGTTTATTTCAAACTTAGCCTTTTCGCAAAGGTTAGGAGACAACTACACGTGTTTGGGTAATGCTTCACATTAGCCAACTGCTTATTGAGAATTGGGAGCATAAAATGGCGGCTCTTTGTAAATAACAGGGGCACCAAGGGCCATGTGTTTGTGTGTACTGGTAGGAGGCATGTGATGTATAAATAGCTATATATGAGGATGATTTGCTACCACGGCAGGTGGTCATGAAGCAATTCCAGCCGTTGAGGTCAAGACCCCAGTTTGTGTTGAGTTCCAATGCTGGAAAGTGAGGGTCGATATAAGCATATACAAACAACGAACAAATAAGAATATTTGGCCAGCAATATGTATGTTTGGTTTCCATACAAACATCTACAAACTCATATCCACTCGCTCATTCATACAAATAATATCCCTGGTGTTGGAACAAGAATCGATCTCCATGCACCCGGGGAATGGTGCTAGATTTTACACCGTGATGGTGAAAGGAGGAGTCGTCTAATGGCAAACACGCAGGTTCTTTGAAGTGGGAGGTTTGCAGTTTGAATCCTAGTGTCAGCTCTGTGTCATCCAGTCTCCTTGTGTACCCGTCGCCACCCAATGTTGGAGAGGAAGCGGACGTTTGTTGTATTTGTCAATTAAATGCCCATCTCCTATGTTGGTCCACAGTCCAATGATCGGGAAGGCTGATGACCCTTTACAGACACACAAAGCTTTTTGTGTGTGCCTAGAGGAATTTAATTTCACAGCAAATATACATGTTTTCATGTGTACACACTGTGACTGTAGCACCTCGTTGGATCTCAATCTATTGAGTCCATGGGCTCATCGACCTCAGACGGGCTTGGGTTAGCCGTGGGAGCATGTTAGAGAAACGTGTTGGTTCAGGTCCAACAGAAATTGCACAACTGCTATCTCATGACATAATTTTAACAAAGATATGGAAACACACCACAAAAAAATATATATTTAAAACATAGTCAAAATAAACTCTTAATAGGCACTCGGAATTGCAACATACTATGAGGAGGAAACAAAATAGGCACCATATTTAATGAAAAGGCAGAACAATAAACAGTATACTAAATATTTGAAAAACTGCTGGATCTGCAAAAAAAAATTCTTACCAATTCTTTAAAATTAAATTCTAAAGAGTCAAAAACTAACAGAGCATTTTTTTTCTTTTGAATAGACTAAGAAAACTCTAATTTGCATGGTGCAAATCCGATAACAAAGTTTTGTTATTCAGTACATAATTTAAATTCATGGGGATGAACATCCCTCAAACGCATTGGAAATTAAATATTTTATATTTAAATAAAATCTAAATATTTTTTTACAAGTTAAATATTTTATAAATAATTTAAACAAATATTTATAAGTACATACAGTATATATATATATATGCATATTATTGTGTTTTTATTGTGTTCGAATTAGATGAAAAGTTTACATATTGCATAGATTGTATGATGTGATTAAATATCTTGTAGGTAATTCATGGCAAAGTCTGTGGTTTTCAACCGTGAGTTCACCTAGTGTCCTTGTTATCAACCCTATACTGTTTTTTGTTTCCTTAATAAGAGAACATGGGTGAAAAACTGGGTGTTTGGCAAGAATATGACTAAGGGAGATAGGCTGTGGTGGTGATGAATTGCTTCTAATTTAAATCATGTTCCACCATATGTGCTGTTGCTTAGCAACACAAAAACTGTGTGTATACAGTAAATTCTTAGCAAGTATCTCACCATTCCATACCATCTTGGGGGAGGGGTGAGTGAGACTCAATGGGAGAATGAACAAAAAAAAATGTAGATCTGGTGATGCTGAGGCATCTCACACCTCGGCGCATGCGCCCACACATCAGGAATGTAGGAAGTCAAACGCATCAACGGGGACAAGGAGTTCAAAAAAGCAGATTTTTTTTCATGTCGGTATATTGTGAGGCATAGTCGAGAAGTAGCCATATCTAGAGAGACAGGTTGAGTGGAAATTGAGGATTCTTCCATCAAAATGAAATGTTACAGTCGCTTTAGTCATGTTCTTTTGACTTGGGCGGCCATTTTTTCCAAAGAGATGAATGTAGAGGAATACATGGAGTTAGATCGGGTTGTCCTAGTATCATGTGCAATTTGGCAGTTCTAGTTCCGAAGTTGTAGTCTAGCGTCTTTGTCCAGCTTGATTTTGCATTACAAATGGTTTTATGCCCATAATGTTGACATCTTTTCAACCCATTTCATCCACCATTAATAAGTTACTATTCATGATATATACCATTATTAACTGAACAGCAAGGAAAAAGTGAAAGGTGTCATGATGACCGAAGAACCAGGATTCACTTTGAACTTCAGATTCTCCTGCAGGCGACGCAAAAACGATACAGAAATGACTGCGTCTAGGGTTGACTTTTTAAGGCATTTAAATTAGACAGCTGATCACTCACTTTCCCTCCTCATGTCATAAATACCTCTCATTCAAAGCCCACTCTCAACTCACCATCCAAAGCCATCAACCTTTCCAGCTCCTGCATTTTCACTCTGCAGTCGCTCTCGCCCGTCGCATTCACCCTCCCACCCGGTCCTGAGCCTCATTTCATAGCTGTCCCTTCCAGCTGCTTCCACGTTTCTAATTACCCTTTTCAAGCCAAAGCTTCTAGTCCTTCCCCATGCAATCTCTGCTCTATTCTTTCTGGCCTCCAGCTCCACACTCCCCCTGCTCCCTACTGTTTCACTTACCTCTGTCCCTTAGATTGTAAGCTCACAGGACGTCTGGCCGAGCACTTGTATAAAGTGTTGTAAAATTATCCTACGGGCAGGGCTGTCTATTCCTGTATGTATCATTATTATTTCTCACGTTTGTGCTTGCCCATTGTAAAATGCTGCGGAATCTGTTGGTGCTATATAAGTGACTATAACTCTACAACAAGAAACTCAAAATTTGCCCACCCAGATATTTATAGTCTACAATTCCCAGAATCCCTTGAATTGAAAGGATGTCCAGATAATCATGTGAGTTGTAGTCCAGCAATATTTGGGGGGGGGGGGTAGAATCTGATATCCCTGCATTAAAAGGTATCCAAAAAGGGGGTCTGGTTTCCATGAGCTAACTTTTTGGTCAAAGTGCTCTCAAACGTAGTGTTATTTTATAGAAGATGCCCCTCCCCCTACTCCTCCGTACAGGTAATTATCATAATAACATGTATCCAGTACATTGCAAGTCAAAACAATCATAAATGAATAAGATCTAACACATTATTTCTTGGCTCTGGAGCCTGTTCTTGTCGAATGACGGATGGTATGCGAGAATGTTGCATGCTGGTGATAGGGGCATGTCTTGTGTAGATCGCTGGTCCACATGGATTTTTTTTAACTCCAGTGCACTAGGGTTTTACGTTACCTAAGGTGTGCTCGGGTCTGAAAATGATAGACAGATTGTAGATGGAGACTGGCACTTTTGATGCCGTGGACCACATGACTCCTGTAATGCCCCCTCCCTTTCACCCAACAAAATACTGGTCAGGAGGTTCGGGAAAAAAAAAATAGGAATTTTTCAATCCTCTAGAACTCCAGGAATCCAATTCTAAAAGGTTAATGGAAAAAAAAAGAGATTCAACACAAGCTCCACCATCTACTAGTGAAATAAATTCTCCAGAGATATTTGTCTGATAAAAACCAGAAGGTGAAGCTGGCACGTTCATCAGCTGGATGTGCATCATTGGCTATGCCTCGTAAAACTCATCCATCAGGTCACTCCAAGACTAGGAGGCCTATTACATTCTTGATGCAAACATGGATACAGTAAGCAGGATAATGTGCAACTGCAGGTTTTCCCTTACCGTCTCCATGTTCACATCCTATTCCGGGGAAGGTGCTATCTTAGCACCTCGCCCAGGAATGCAACGCTACCCGGAAGTGCTACCCGAAGTAGCGCTTCCACGGCACCACGAGTATCAGCTCCTGGAGTCCATAGGACTCCATGGAGACTTGAGCGTCCAGTTAACGAGATCAGTCTCAGTGCCATAGAGTGATCGTGGAGGAAGACTAGGAACTATTTGTTCCCAGTCTCACTCTGCTCCTGGCAAGAAAAGCAGCGGATCGGGCCACCTTTTTCACAACAGGATAAGAGGTGAGTATGGGGTTTTTATGGGGTTTAATGGGTGTTAAATGATTTTATATTTGCAGAATCATTTATCACCAGCTTTCAGAAGTTGTTAAAAATAGTAATTTCGCGTCCCAACCTTAATTTGCACCAGCACCTTGGAATACCTAACTTTCGAGACAGTATAAAAACTGATCGCGCTCCCATATTAAGTATACAAGACGCAAAGTACAGTAGGCACGTGCAAGCTGCGAGGAGTAAAACATTTTCCCCTGGCTGCAGCGTCATCAAGAGCGGAATAGCGATGCCAGACGTTAAACTTACCTCTCCTAGCGCTAACGATTCCATATCGAGCTGCTACATTAGCACCAACTATGGAATAGTTGTCTGGAAGTCTGCCATCGAGGAGGAGTAATGTCTTGTTCATCCACATGGATGAGTAAGATAAAGGGAACGAGAATGGGACCCTAAACCCAGGCACCTTAGAGAGAACTGAAGTCCAAGATAGAGTAATCCATTCATGAGTGATCTTACCCATGAGACATATTCTAGCAAGCACATACCAAAACACATATTCTTAAAAAGGATATATACCGATAGGAAGAGGTTGAAACTCCATTCCTATCCTATGGTTTGAGGCCAAGCCACTCTATAACCTCTAAACACAGAAAGAAGACAAGGTACAGTGCCACCACCAAGAGGGGTTTCTGCCCAACATCTCTCTCTGTTCCATTACACCAAGACAGTGATGAGGATCTTTGGCATAGGTTCAGTAAAGCATGAAAGTGCCAAGTAGCCACCAGTTCTGCCTGGCCTTCTTCTAACATTTTGTTAAAAGGCATCATCTCGCATCCTCTCATCCTTCCCCGATCACGTTCCTCCAAGGGCTTCTTGCAGATCGATCTTGGGTTACACATTAAAACATCCACCACCCTACCCTACCAAAATGGGTAAGAGCGTCAAAGCACCTGAAAAGGAGCTGGAAATGCAGATGAAGTTCCCTGATCTCCTTACTGCCCAGACATTCTTAGAGTGAAAAGGTGGACGGACAATAAAAACTTACATGATAGAAAACGAACATGCACAAAATGACATATTGAAAAAAAACACTCGTAGAAAAGGGATGCCCAATGTTGGGCAACCAGGTGTGGTCCGTTTGAAATCATCTAGTATGTATAAAAAAATCTATAATATATAGAACGTATTGATTTTAGTAGAAGACGACATCTCACCCTTAGATGGGGGAGTGTTTGAGGAGACCAAATATCCTGTGAAGCGACAGCTGTGATGGAGTATAGGCTTTTGTACCTAAGAATCAAGACATGGAATGACGTCATCCCATACCATTCCAGGTTCTGCAATCCCCTTAGAACAAAGTATACACGGGTTTGTGGGTTACATATTTATACCAATTTGATGGTTCCTCGGACTGGGTCACTGGTCCCGTAGCAACTGCAACTGGTCCACCTCCAACAGTTGGTAAGCCTGCTGCAAACCTGCCATTAAGATTTTATTTTTTTATTATTTTTTTATTTAACTTTTTTAATAAATTTTATTTTTTACAAATGTCAACAGTTGTTCCGCCAGAGGTGTCAACACTTCATAGCTTCCTTATTGAAGAGAGGAAAAGTAACCAGAAAATTACAATGGTGGCCATTTTCAAATCTCTTTTTGCTAGAGATACGTTTCGATAAAGTTTTATTGTACTGGGGAAAAGAAAGGTCTATTTGTAAAACTTTCTAACAAAGGGCTGGGGAGAAAAAAAAGGAAACTTCAATGGGATCTAAAATCTGCTTGCGAAGAACGAGGGTTAATCTCCTTGGCCGACCTCATGAAGGGTTAGGACAGGTAGAGACAGAGGTGTGTCTGAAGAGGCTTGTGATTAAGGATACCCTCCAGCCAAGGTGTGCATCAACATCTCCCAATATCCTACGGGGCATGGGCTAATTACCAGCCGTGCTTGGCTCAACAGCTGAGGTTTACTCATCCCCTTCCCGGTGTCCGATTCTGTAGATCTGAGTCCAGGCAGCACGTTGAGCATTACCTTCACCTCCAGACGCTCTACGAAAATCGAGAACGCTTGCCTAAAAGTCGTAAGAGGAAGACTTTCTGTTCATTGTGATTTTGGTCTCTCCTTGGTTCCCACCCTTTATCCTGGAACCAAACCCAAGTCCACTCCCCTTCCAATACACAATCGGACAAAATCTTGCTTGATTAGAAGACTATTTCCCAAAAAAGTCCAACTGGTTATACGTATGGAAGCTGTCATTTCTATCCGCCCAGTGCACATATCACCACTCGAAACGGTAGAGTAGCCGGAGTCGAAGGTGGTGATTGAGCACCAGGTCGTAATGAGCGACCATCTACGAAAACCATTCATTCTTCCTGCTATAGATGCGTCCTACCATTTCCAGTCCCCACCCCAACATACATTTCTAAAGGATTAAACTGTCATCTGGAAAAAGTGTTGAATGACTGAGGTTCAGTCATCGAGCGAGATACGTCTGTTGGGTTAAGACAGGCCCCTGGAGAGGAGCCTATAGGATATCACGGCGTTAAACTGTTCCTGCCTTTTAACGAATACACATGTCATCTTGTCTGGCTCGGCTTTTACGCAACGGTATGTATGAATTTATTGCAAAAATTCTAGAGAACAGCGAAAGGAATTTTTTTTTTGTTCCACGATTTTTTTATTTATTTATATAGTTTTCTATATAAAAAAAAAAATCCTCTCTGTCGGTGACATACCGGTGCTGATTATGATCGAGAAGAACTGGCTAGGCTGGCTGTTAATGGGTCAACATACATTCTTCCCATCAGATAAAGACTTTGTTCTCTTTCGACGGAAAATCCATGTTTGCATCATCACTACGGAGGTAAACAGAAAAACTAAAATCCTTATAAAATGTGTAAAAAAAAATCACTACGGGACCTTCCGAATCGTGCCGAAGCCTAGGCAAGACGCCGAAACACATCCCGGTGGTGCTCAATCCCACCAGAACGGGTTATCCAAACATAGAGATTTTCTCCCGTTTTTTTTGTAAAGTACCGTGGTGGTTAATTACATTTTGAGGAAATTTTCCATCAAGCCAAGGTACAGCCCAATGGACCAATCTCCTCTAAGCTGGAGTGGTCGGAACCCTTGTACCAGTGATGGACAGAAAGCTACGAAAAAGGTCTATCTTCAAAATCAAAACAATGACCCAAAACAACGACGGGTTCAGCAGATACATTAGATATGTTGTGGCCCCTGAGATAACCTACGTGGCCAGTTCTGAAGGTACCGGAGAGTACACCATAAAGCGAAGAGCCTGGATGGTGCTCCAGCGTGTGAAGTGTTAAGCAGAAGAAGACGCGTGTGATAGTGGAAGATTCCGAACACTATCCCCGACTTGGCATCCATCAGAACAATCTGTAGTATTAACCCCATGAAGACTAAACGTTGTCATACGATAACCCAATGCCTGTCGGCTCCAGGATAACTTCAATATCACCCGGCTCGAGTCATTCTACAAGTTAATTCAGCCTTTGGCTCCAACAAGCCGGAGCAGCCGAGGATTCCCCAAGAAGAAGACGACTACGAGTCGATGTGGTTTAATGAGATCACCGGGTTACAGAGTATACGATATACCAAGGTGGAAGGTGTGCGTCAAGTCCAAGCTCCACTTTGACATCTATGTAGTTGCCCATCACAGAGCCACCACCAGTCCCTACCTACAACAGAGTCGTTCAATGTGCCGGCACATACCCGTCGAAGGACCCAGCGCCGCCGAATCCTCTGAGCATTCCCAGTCAATGGCAATCCCCTGCCAGACTGTGTGTGTATAAAGAAGTCCAGACGCGACACGACTGTGTGTCACCCAAATCTTCACCCAGGTGACCCAGCAACCCCTGCACATAGTACCTTGGCTTATCATCCTGATCAATAATCCCCTTCATCCAATGTGGGGGGCACACTGAACAATGGGGTATGTCAAAACCGGGGTTCAGATTATAATATGTGAAGCCTGGGGCTCAGAATGTTCCCTGAGTGACATCGAACATTTAGCTCATTGCACCCCACAGGACTTAAAACATGGGGTTCCTCCTCTACCACAAATCAAACTTGGGGTTCATCCTGTTTCACAGGGCACATCAATCCTTGGGGGGGGTAACGCTATAGTATAGGGGTTGTCATCTAAGGGGTTCATGCTACAGCTTAAGGTTAATCAAACATGGGGTACATACTAAACTATAGCTCATCAAACTTGGGGTTCTCCCTATATCATAGCACATGAAATATGGGGTACACCCTTTACCACAGTCTATCAAACTCAGGGTTTGCAGTATATCACACCACATAAAACTTGGGGTTCACACTATTTCATAGCACATCAAATGTGGGGTTCACAGTAGATCATAGTGTATCAAACTTGGGGTTCACACTATATCACACCACATCAAACTTGGGGTTCACATGATATAATAGCGTATCAAACAATATCATGGTGCATTGAACCTGAGGTTCCCCATATATTAAAGAATGTTAAACAAGGGGTTCACCCTATATTATAATAAATGTTAAATGGGGTGCACCCAATAGTAGAGCACACAAAAACTGGGGTTCACTCTCTATTACAGCAGATGAAACATGGGGTTCATGCTATATCACAGAACATGAAACATGGGGTTCATGCTATATCACGAGGAATGAAACATGGGGTACACACTGTATGCTAGAATATGAAACATGGGGTACAGCCAGTTTCACAGCACACGGAAATTAGGGTTCAGCCTCTATCATAACAGATGAAACATGGGGTTCATACTTTATCACAGAGAATAAGAGATGGGGTTCACCCTATATACTAAAGAATGAAACATGGGGTACGGGCAGTATTAAAGCACATGGAAATTGGGGTTCACCCTGTATCATAACAGATAAAACATGGGGTTCACCTTGTATCATAACAGATGAAACATGGGGTTCACCCTGTATCATAACAGATAAAACATGGGGTTCACCCTGTATCACAACAGATAAAACATGGGGTTCACCCTGTATCATAACAGATGAAACATGGGGTTCACCCTGTATCATAACAGATAAAACATGGGGTTCACCCTGTATCACAACAGATAAAACATGGGGTTCACCCTGTATCATAACAGATGAAACATGGGGTTCACCCTGTATCATAACAGATGAAACATGGGGTTCATGCTGTATCATAACAGATGAAACATGGGGTTCATGCTGTATCATAACAGATGAAACATGGGGTTCACCCTGTATCATAACAGATGAAACATGGGGTTCATGCTGTATCATAACAGATGAAACATGGGGTTCACCCTGTATCATAACAGATGAAACATGGGGTTCACCCTATCTACTATAGTATGAAACATGGGGTTCACCCTGTATTATAGAGAATTAATCATGGGGTTCATGCTGTATCACAGAGAATAAGACATGGGGTTCACCCTATCTACTATAGTATGAAACATGGGGTACAGCCAATATCAAAGCACATGGAAATTGGGGTTCACCATGCATCATAAGAGATGAAACATGGGGTTCACCCTGTATCATAGAGAATGAATCATGGGGTTCACCCTGTATCATAGAGAATGAATCATGGGGTTCACCCTGTATCACAGAGAATAAGACATGATGTTCACCCTATCTACTATAGCATGAAACATGGGGTGCAGCCAGTATCCCAGCACATGGAAATGGGGGTTCACTCTGTATCATAGAGGAGTTAAAGGCTTGGGATCCTCAATGGAAACATGAGGTCACCCTGAAACAATGTGTCCCCCCACACCATGCAGGGTGTAAGCCCCCAGGAGGAGACACACTGGGCATTAAGTCAGCTCAGACCCCCATCAGCCCCCCTAGAACCTTCCAGTGCCCCCCAGGGTCACTCCCCGGAGTGTGTACTCACCCCCTGGACTCGGCTGCTCTGAGTTTGGAGCCCGGGGCTGATACCGGCTCCATCACGGTTACTTCATTCTCTCGGCCATGGGAGTGAGTGCATCATGCTGCAAAAGGGCACCTCTCTCACCCCCTCCGCCGGCTCCAGTGCCACTCACCCCCCGGGGACTCTACACTCCACTCGGGAGGGGGGCAGGGGGCTGGTCTGGGGGGATCTGGGACCCATGGCAGCCTGGTCCCCCGCGGATCTCTGTGCACCCCCTCTCTGCAGTTGGAGGGGAAGAGGGGGGGGGTCCCTGCCCAGGCTGCACACTGACAATCCTCCCTGCTGGACCCGAGGCACAGGGAAAGGAAGGCTCAGGCACAGCAAGCTCATATAAGCCCCTGACTTGCATGGCTCAGCTCCCACTGCTGCCACCAAGTGGACACACGGCGGTACTGCACCTGCTCCTTCTACCCAGGCTCTCACTGCTTTTTATTTTTAACTCTCTGTGCGCCAGGTGGGTGCCCTGGGGACCCAAAGGGTCAAGGAAAAAGAGATAAGTGCATGATAAATAAATAAAAATAACACCTGCAAAGCCTTGCAGTGTAATAATTATATTATAATTATTTATTTTATTTATTATTATATAATTCATTATTTTATCACTTTAAAAAAAAATCTGAAAAATCACTTTGGTTTGTGAACTGCATTATTATATTAATGTGTATTTTATGTATGGGTACACTGTTTATTATTATTATTATTATTTTGCATTATAGTATTATTATTTTTTATTGTTAATATTATTTTATTTTTATTTGACTAATTTTATTATTTTTTATTTATTAATATTATTTTATTTATTTTTTGATCAATCGTATTATTTTTCTTTACAATCATTATCCCACTTTGTCACAAATATGACTAGAAATAATATATATTGCTATATTTATAATAATATGTATTATTATATTGTTTATAATCATGAAATGGCAGTGACAGGTTTTTTTTTGTTTTTTTTTAATTATTATTTGGTGCGGTGGGGTGTGGGATTGTGGCGGGTCCAAAGTTTCCAAAACCAAACCATTAAAAAAAAGATATAAGACTATTAGGGCAGCATTAAACGGTTATTGCTGACGAGGGGATTATTCGCTAAGTGGTGAGATGAGATGATGTTGTAATCAATCCCTACAACATCTCCAAACAAAATATCCAAGGCTGGGGGGCTTCATTTCATCGGTCTAAAGTTTGTATTGTTATCTTGAAGCATCTCTCTGTTTAGTGAATAATCCCCCCGATTAGCTTTGAGCCCCCTTTTCCCATATCCCTGTATCCTCGTGTGCATCTGGCACCCTCCTGAAACCATTTAAATCCATTTTCCGCTAGAAGTGAGGATGTATCGATGCAACTGTATTTTATGTCATACATCCAGCAAGGGCTGACACTTTACTGGCGCTTTAAACCCCCCTTAATTATTTTAACCCTCGCGTCGTCCACGGCGGGGGGCCAGTTTCGAAGACGAATTTTTTTTTTTATCGCTGTACCTTTCTTTATCAAAAAATAATTTAAAATAATGATTTGCAAGGAAACATGAAAAAACAGCTAAAAAAAAAAAACCTTTATCATACATGGCTTTTTTTTTTTTTCCCCTGCCGGAATGTCACCGAATAACCGTCAGCCGTCAGAGCCAAAATAAACAAAGGAGCCAGGATTAGCTGCGATCCCTGAAATAACTGTGGAAACCCAATGACAGTGATTGACGTGACGTTTGACACAAGCCTACGCCACCCGTCTCCACTCCTACCGGGACTGGACGCCACTCCCATAGCCGCGAGAGGATTTTTTTTAAAAAAATATATATGTATTTATGGCTGGCTGTCTTGACGTCGCGCGGAATATTCACAGATGCTTCATTCTCAATTTAATAAATAAATATATATATATATATAGATCACCAGGCAGAGAGGGTCTCCTTATTAATACTTCGTCTATATATATATATATATATATATATATCACGTGTAATTTGCGTGCGCAGGGATCTGGGGATGGGAACGTATGATGCTGCACAGAGAAAGTTTTCATTAAGATGGCAGGGCAAGGGTTAAAAACAGGATTCTATTCAGAACACGCGAATAACTGCCGGGTTCCAAAGGAGACCGTCGACCGCTACGTACAGATAGGTGCCAGATCCGGACCTGGTGGCCCTCAAGGGTTTTTCCTATGGATCCCCCCCCTCAAATAAGCCCCCACAGTCCTGTTCTGCAACATAAACCCAAACAGCTTCCGTTACCTCTATATCAATAAATCTGTCTCTCGGCCTTACTTCTATCCCCGACCCGAATGTCACAATGAGCATTGGCTGTGCAGACGCACCGAGCCGTATCGCAGAGATACTGCAGGGGGGCCTGTTCGCTAAACGGCGAGTCGAGGGATAGCACCGCTGGCACTCTGGCTTAATCTGATCTTGTTCATCCGCCTGCTTTTCGGGACTGGTTGACCGTAACTCAGCGTTTAGTGAATAAGCCCCTTCTGTAAACCTGTCCTGTTTGGATGCTGTATGGATCATTTTCCGGAAATGACTGCGCTGTGTTCTTGGCGTAAAACGACTCAGATGCCAACGTATGGATGCCCTATATATACGCGCTGCGCACCGTGAATACAGGAGTAGCGCGCTCTGCTGCGCCCAGACTGACATCCACGGTGCTCTGCACTGCTATGGCGTACCTTGACTGTTCGGATGGTGTTGGCTCTACATGGGAAAAAGTTGCAGGTTACAGATATTCTTCTGATGTCCTTTTAAAAAAAAAAATTGTTCTGGATCCCAAAAGTCACGCGTGATGTGGGTTACCCTACACGTCACATTTTTGGGTCACCATCCACACGCCGTAGCAGCGCAGCCGCAATCAAGCCCTATTTGAAGGTCTTCTAAGCAGGTGTATCAGCCTAAGGGTTAATACACAGTACCCGCTCCACCTCTTGCTTTACAGTCCTCGCTGCTGCCTGGGACTGATGGGAGTCAGAGCGCCGGATGCCTGATGCGCAAGGCTCTGCCCTCGGCGTCACGGCGGTCGGAGCAATATTATCTCAGCGCTTTCTCGCATGTGAGCGCTGCCACAGTTATTCTTGGCGGAGATAAATACATAGTGTAACGGATTCATTGAAGAATAGAGTAAGCCCTCGCACTACGGGGCTTGCTCGCTAAGCAGTGAACGACGACACATCAATCAACGGATCCAGGGAGGAGAAAACAACGCGTAGACTTGGCAGGTCCCCTCCTCGCGTCCATAGTATTTTATGCCGTTTCTGCACAATCGATATGTTTTTGTTTACTTTTAAAAAATTTACAGAATTCCAAAAAGCAGGAATAATACAGACAGCAAATATAAACATATATATACACACACAGATACAACATAATCATATACATATATACATATACGTAAGTTATATATGTATGTTATAGGTAATATATATATACAGGACAAGGCATGTTTCATATATATATATATATACAGTATACACACCTAGATAATATATATATATATATATACAGTATACACACCTAGATAATATATATATATATATATACAGTATACACACCTAGATAATATATATATATATACAGTATACACACCTAGCTAAAGTATATATATATATATAGTACACACCTAGATAATATATATATATATACAGTATACACACCTATATAATATATATATATATATATATACAGTATACACAGCTATATAGGACAAGGCATGTTTTATATAATTATATATATGCAGGACAAGATGTCATTCATATATCTAAATATATATATATATATATAGGTATATTATGTATACACACACATACAGTATGATATATATATATATATACAGAACAAGGCATGTTTCATACTCGTATATATATACACATATAGATACAGTTTAATATATATACACACACATAAATACAGTATAATATATATGTACACAGGACAGGTCATATATATATACGTATGTATGTAAAATCACATGGCAGGCTCATATGCATATATGCAGCCAAAACAGATCTGTTCTTCATGCACACTTTCTTTAAAACTAACCTTACAGACGCTACAAGAACGTGTTGACGCGAGAAAAAAAAACCCACTATGCAACAAAGAGTTAAAGGTACCAGTTCGCCTTCCACCTGCAGCCCCGTCTGCGAGCCCACATCCCCATCGCCATATACAAACGTACCCTAATCTGTCGCGATCTCAATGAATTATTACAGCGCAGCATGTTCCGTCTGATCCCAAACCAAGGTCCATTCGCAGCCCCAGGACAAACCCCCCCCCAAAAAACCCCACATCTTAAAATAAAAAAAAACTCAAAAGATGAAAGCCGTTTCCTATTATTAAAGTTTCGTTGCGTCACCAGTAACTCAGAAACTCTGCCGAATAAAGAATAAATAATGATATAAAAAAAGAACAAAACACACACACACGGAACATACACACACACACGGAACATACACACACACACGGAACATACACACACACACGGAACATACACACACACACGGAACATACACACACACACGGAACATACACACACACACGGAACATACACACACACACGGAACACACACACACAGAACATACAGAGATAGAACACACAGACAGATGGAAGTGAGTGTTAACTCTTCATTCATTCGTCCATCCACTCATTCATTCGTCCATCCACTCATTCATCCATCCATCCATCCACTCATTCATACATCCATCCATCCACTCATTCATCCATCCGTCCATCCACTCATTCATCCATCCATCCACTCATCCATCCATCCGTCCATCATCCATCCATTCATCCATCCATCCATCCATCCATCCACTCATTCATCCATCCGTCCATCCATCCACTCATTCATCCATCCATCCACTCATCGATCCATCCATCCACTCATTCATCCATCCGTCCATCCATCCACTCATTCATCCATCCATCCACTCATCCGTCCATCCATCCACTCATCCATCCATCCAGACATAAAAAGGAGTCTACTGGCATCCAAGGGGACAAACAAGGACCACGGAGTAAGTAAAGACACTTGGAAAATAAGTCTTAAGGTAGATTGTCGCAAGCGTCCGTAGGAAAAAAGGCGAAAAAACATCTGACGTATTAAAAAAAAATACAAAAAAAAGAAACAAATAAAAAGAACCTTTTTTAAAAAAAAATAAAAAAAATCCAACTAGTTTTTATTTTTTATTTTATTTTTTGGCTAATATCACTTACTTGGTGGCGAGGTGAGAAGTACAGTCTCTCCATCCAGCCCCTAAATTCATTTGTATTCATTTGTCCCAGCAGCTAATATCCTTGTTTCTTCGTTCGTTGATTTTTTTTTGTTTTTGTTCGTTTCGTCGTAGTCGAACTTTTTTTTTTATTAAATTTTTTTTTAAGTTTTTTTTTTTTTTTTTATGCTTATCTTTTTTTTTCGGGTGGGTGGTCGGTTCCAAAATTTTTTTTTTTTTATTCTAATTATTTTCGCTGGTTGTCGTCTCGGTCTCGGACTGACTCCCGATCAGCGAGTCGAAGAGCACGCCGCGTCCCCGTGTGTCATTGGAGTGGCAGGTTCCGACAGAGTGTGGCGCGGACAGACGCAGGTACGGCCAGTTATAACCTTGCTCTGGTCTTTAACGAGAGAGAGTCCTACCTAAGCCGTACGGCCACTCGAGGCTCATTTGACACAGCGAGGCGAAAAAGAAGAAGCGGGGGGGGGGGAACGGGGGACGAAAGGGAAAAAAAAAAAAAAAAGGCTTTGAAGACTCTCATAGGGGCGCATGAAGACGGTAGGGCTTATAAACCGAGCCTTGTCCTTTTAAATAGATGCAGTCAGTGAGAGAGGGGCCTTTTTTTTTTTTTAAGCCAGGTATCTGGTTTCAGTGCAAACATTTAACTAATAAGCAAAAATCCTGCCTCTCGAAAAGGGAGGGTCCTCGTGGCATATAGGAATACAAGGGGTACCAGTGTCTGCGAACAGAAGCTGCGAATATCAAGGCTACCAAGCACAAAAGCCCAAAAAAAACTTATCATAACAACGGCGACGTAAAGCAAACAGGTTCTGCAGGAAAATGGGGGGCGAGAGGAAAAATTGGAGGACCGGAGATGGGGTGGTGGTGTGGGGGGGTAGGATGGCGGAGCTGGGACTTGACGGGTGCAAGGGGGCGCTGGTTTCTGGATTTAAGTTGAATTAGTAAGGCGTCAGATTTTGATGTATCTCCATATAGATGGAGTCCAGGACCTGCTTCGGTTAAACGTCAGATTGTGTAACGTTCTTCTCGGTCGAGGAACATCCATGCAGCCAAATGGCCTGTATGCAGCAAGCACAGGTGACCGGCTGGAGGTTGAAAGACACAGTCCGGTACAACCTGTGGTCGCGGCGTCGGGTTATGTATATGTCGAGTCTCAGTACCGGTAAAGGATCTTCCAGAAGGTGTAGATGTAGGAAGCAAAAGATCGAAGGGTAGGGGGCAAGATTCAAGGGTCGAGTCAACAAGAAAAGGGTCGATATCCGGAAAATCAACAGCGTCATAGAATCCAACAATAACTCTATAATATTAGGCAAAATCAACGGACTCACGCTCCAGCGCCTTCTTATATAAAAGGGCCGATTTGGGGCAGTTTGTGGACGTCAGGCCAGAGCGTTGCGACATCATAATGCGCCAGCTGGCACGTCCATCATAAAGGCTCCAATGGTTGACACGCGCATGCGAGGAACGATTGGCGGTCGTTACTTCCGCCATGTGTGTGGTCTTGGAGGTCGCGGGTAGCGTGGCATGAGGTGGAGGTCTGGGTCATGGGCAACACAAGGAGAGGCGACAGAGGACCAGGTCCAGCAACAACGTGAAGATTTGATGCCGAAGCTGTGGGTAGATTGGCGGAGGTCCATGCAGAGGATCCTCTTGAGGTATTTGACACCTGGGATGACAGACTTTTGAGAATCGACTTTGAAGACGATGGCCAAAACAACTGATTTCGATCAGGTTTGATCATGTCGATGGCCACCTAAACAACAAGAGGACCTCCTTCGGATCTGATACACTGACAACCCGTTTACGTGTTGCTACAGATGGATGGGACAGGTGTTGCCCCAATGACTTCACGTAAGTGGCCGGGCGGTAACTAGGTAACCGTATCGATGCTTTAGGTCTGTGCGTGTGGCAGGTTTCCGCACGTCTTTGCGAGGCGTGTCCCGTTCGGATGCGCGACATGAAAAGGGCCTTTGAAATGTGCGTCTAAAGTGATGAAAGCAAATGTCATAAAGAAATTTTAATATAATTAGAAGAAAATATCCAACAAATTGCATTTAAGGAAAAATAATCCCACTGAAGAACGAAGATAATTCGCACGAAGGGAAACAGAGCACGCTACTCTGGTACGGCTTTAGGACAGATTGACTGGGAGGGTAGAAGACGCAGAATGCCAAGAGGTCAAGAGGAAAAAGGATTACGTTGTAGGCCATCCTGCGCCCATAAGGTGATCGTTGATGGTCTTCAGAAACAACACAGGTACCACCAGACAAGGTGAACCCCCGGAAAGTTAAGGTAATCATTGATGGTCTTCAGAAACAACACAGGTACCACCAGACAAGGTGAACCCCCGGAAAGTTAAGGTACTCATTGATGGTCTTCAGAAACAACACAGGTACCACCAGACAAGGTGAACCCCCGGAAACTTAAGGTAATCATTGATGGTCTTCAGAAACAACACAGGTACCACCAGACAAGGTGAACACCCAGAAAGTTAAGGTAATCATTGATAGTCTTCAGAAACAACACAGGTACCACCAGACAAGGTGAACACCCAGAAAGTTAAGGTAATCATTGATGGTCTTCAGAAACAACACAGGTACCACCAAACAAGGTGAACCCCTGGAAAGTTAAGGTAATCATTGATGGTCTTCAGAAACAACACAGGTACCACCAGACAACGTGAACCCCCGGAAACTTAAGGTAATCATTGATGGTCTTCAGAAACAACACAGGTACCACCAGACAAGGTGAACCCCTGGAAAGTTAAGGTAATCATTGATGGTCTTCAGAAACAACACAGGTACCACCAAACAAGGTGAACCCCCGGAAAGTTATGGTAATCATTGATGGTCTTCAGAAACAACACAGGTACCACCAAACAAGGTGAACCCCTGGAAAGTTAAGGTAATCATTGATGGTCTTCAGAAACAACACAGGTACCACCAAACAAGGTGAACCCCCGTAAAGTTATGGTAATCATTGATGGTCTTCAGAAACAACACAGGTACCACCAAACAAGGTGAACCCCCGGAAAGTTAAGGTAATCATTGATGGTCTTCAGAAACAACACAGGTACCACCAGACATGGTGAACCTCCGGAAAGTGATGAGGCACAAGGCAACAGCCCTGCCTTTCAGGTGGAACGTGCAGGGCGCACACCCTAGCAACAGACCTGCCTTTCAGGTGGGATGTGCAGGGCACACACCCTGGGCCCCACACTTCTGGGGGCCCCATGCCACCCCGATACCTGCCTTGTAAATGCACAAAACCAATGCCCAGGATGGACGTCCACCTGCCTCCATCTTCAACCAAGCAAAGACATGGGGGTGTTAGTGTGTCTATTTGGAGGGGAGATGGTGTCTATCGTAGGGAGAGGGGGTGTCTATCTATGGGATGGAAGGGAGAGGAAACTATCCGGGGATGAGAGGGGTCAGGAGTGTCTATCTGGAGGAGGGTTGTCTATTTCTGAAGATCGGTATAAGAGGACCAGAGTGTGTGAGGAAAGGTGGAGTATAAGGAGATGTGGCGGTTTAATCGTGGCCAAGGACCTCACATAAATTTCTCACCAAAGGCCCCCAAAATGCTCTTCAAGGCAAGCATCCTGACTGAGGATCTCAGAGTGATTAAGACCATGGGTGAGCATCCTTGGCCCTCCAGATGTAACAGGTGGTTGAGTATCATAGGAGACAAAGTTCAACAGCATCTGGAGGGTCAAGGTTGCTGACCCATGGTTTAGAGGGTTATTTTGTGGATTCTTCCCAAGTTACCATGAAGTCTCCAGAGCCACTTCATTTAAATATTCCAGCACGCACGCGGACTGTAGGTTGGCTTCACGTAACCTAGCTCCGAGTCATCAGTTCCAGCAGTGTGGTTCCAGGATGAGCCTTTTATTGCTCGGGTCAAATATTCGGGGGGTCCTATCATCTTAATAAATCTCGTCTCTTGCCAGATGGTGAGGGTTTAAGTTGGAGAGTCCACCTGCTCCACCTGGAGAGTCCACCTGGAGAGTCCACCTGCTCGTGAAACCAATGGCCAGCAAAGATAGGAGCCTGGAGAACTCAAGTGTACCCTATGATGGTCCCTCACTCACGGCCGTCGGCCAGTGGTTGAGGGGTAAATCAGAGTGGATGGATAGCATTCACCTCTATCCAGGGCTCAGGTCCTAAAAAAGGAAGTGTGGGAACTCACCAAGAATTCTGTCCCCTAATTAGCAATTATCATCTGGCACACACTCAGATCTGATATATTTATGTATAAATGTGGATTTTAGAAAAAATATGTGATAAATCCTATACAGGTCTATTCAGAGAAAGGTGAAACTCAGGAGAATTTTTTTTTTTGGGGAAAGTATTTTACCAGGAAGAATACATTGAGATTTCTCTCGTTTTCATGTATGTCCTGGGTGGCGAGTATGTACCGTTAGGTGTCTTGCCCAAGGACACTTACTGGAGAGGTGTTCTTGCCGGGATTCGAACCTGTGTCTCCACAGTCACAGAGCAGTGATGTTATCTCTACTCCACCCAGCCGGTATTGGAGAAGTGAAAAATCTTGGTCAAAATAGCCAAACCAGAAGAATTCTCCCATTTATCTCAGTTTCCAAATCGGCAACTTGCAGGGCTAGGTGAAAATCAGGAGAACTGGCAGGAGAAGAGAACAATCTAGACCAAATAGCCGATTTGGAAAGTGAGATAAATGGGAGAATTTTTCTGGTTTGGCTATTTTGGCCTAGAATTTTACACTTCTTCAGTCATTCTCCTGAGGTTCACCTTTCTCTGAATAACCCTGTTGGTCTAGATTGTTCTCTTCTCCTGCCAGTTCTCAAGGTTTTCACCTTTCTCTGAATAACCCTGAGATTTATTGTGACTTAACAGGGAAAGATATGATTGAACACCTGGATACAAGCTTTATAGTGTGTCGACCAATGGGAACTCCGTTCCTTCTGCAAAAATAGTGCAGGAACTGCGTTCCCACGCGTTCCAAATCCTGGCAAATTACCTGCACATTCGGTGCCTGTTCGGTGCCTGTTTGAAATCCCCATAGAAAAGCACTGCTTCGTCTATTCAGCGAACAAAAACCAGCAGCGAAAGGTTCCCGAAATGCCCTGTCATTCGGTGGTTTAATTCGGCAGGTTTATTCAGGCGAATCCCATAGGCTTCAATGTTAAAAATATTCCCGTTTTAATCCAATATCTAATAAACCGTTCATTATAAAATTCTGCAGTAAAGAGTCTCTTTATTTATAGATTTTTTAGGATTTTTTAATCATTTTTCGGGATTTTTTTTTTTAAAACAAAAATTGATTTATTTGAATTTTTTTTTAACTGTACTTCTTTTTTCTGTAACAGCCCTTTTTATTATCATTCATTGGATCTTATATGTAAATTTCAGACATTTTCGCTCAGTAGTTTCTCTGCAAACAGCGTTTCACTTTTCAAACATTCATACAAACTGTTTTTCTAATTTATTCACTCCATTCGTCTGCGGTGTCGGGTTTTTCCGTCGGCTGCGCTGCGTGTGATCAGCTCCTGCTCAGGTTTCTCCGGTATTTTCGGCGGGGTTAATCCAGGATGTTTTTGTGGGTTTCAGTGTGCGTTCGCCCTCGTTTTGCGGTGAGTGTCTTTTCCCTGCAATTCGACGGCCCTGTGGTGCTTGCTGAATACACCGCAGGGTCGCCGAAATGGGATCGCCAAATCGAACCGAATTGAAGAGAACGAAAAGTCACCGAACGTGCTGTGGCTTTTCGATTCTCTTTGAATAACACTGTATGCCTTTAATTCAGTTTGTGTTTCTTCCAGCGTTCAGAGTGGAGGACGGAGGACGGAGGACGGAGGACGGTTACTCTTGTGTCGTTATCGTTTTATCCAACCTCTCATCATCTCATCCTCTGCGAGATCAAGAGTGGGACACAATGACAGAGTCTGCTCAGCCATGGAGTCAGACACGTTAAAGGACTATGAAACCCTTGAAGTTGGTTCATGGACTTCAAAGTCCGGTATCATTATCATCTGAGCGCTTCTCCCGCAACATAATATTTAGGATGGGTAGACCCCTCATTACCAAAGTCTTTCACCAGCAGCACCTCCTGTCTGAAGTGGTGTCTGTGCCAGGACTCACAGCTTGCTATAAACCCTTACAGGTATATCCTGCAGGAGACGCAAAGCTTCCGACTTGTGTGCAGTGATACAGCTCAGACAAACTCAAATTGGACCGGAAAAACTGTTGATTTTTCTATTTAAAGGGCCAGTACCCCCAAAAATGCAATGTCCTCATTGTGTTTATATGATGTTGCTGATATCTGACATGTGTTTTGTTTTTCTCTTGTTTGTTTAGTTAAGAAAATATTTTCATCTATGTGTCACTGGGCGCATCCATTGTGTGATATTTTCCTCTATATGTGTCACTGGGCGCATCCATTGTGTGATATTTTCCTCTATATGTGTCACTGGGCGCATCCATTGTGTGATATTTTCCTCTATATGTGTCACTGGGCGCATCCATTGTGTGATATTTTCCTCTATATGTGTCACTGGGCGCATCCATTGTGTGATATTTTCCTCTATATGTGTCACTGGTGCATCCATTGTGTGATATTTTCCTCTATATGTGTCACTGGGCGCATCTATTGTGTGATATTTTCCTCTATATGCGTCACTGGGCGCATCCATTGTGTGATATTTTCCTCTATATGTGTCACTGGGCGCATCCATTGTGTGATATTTTCCTCTATATGTGTCACTGGGCGCATCCATTGTGTGATATTTCCTCTATATGTGTCACTGGGTGCATCCATTGTGTGATATTTTCCTCTATATGTGTCACTGGGCGCATCCATTGTGTGATATTTTCCTCTATATGTGTCACTGGCGCATCCATTGTGTGATATTTTCCTCTATATGTGTCACTGGGCGCATCCATTGTGTGATATTTTCCTCTATATGTGTCACTGGGCGCATCCATTGTGTGATATTTTCCTCTATATGTGTCACTGGGCGCATCCATTGTGTGATATTTTCCTATATGTGTCACTGGGCGCATCCATTGTGTGATATTTTCCTCTATATGTGTCACTGGGCGCATCCATTGTGTGATATTTTCCTCTGTATGTGTCGCTGGGTGCATCCATTGTGTGATATTTTCCTCTATATGTGTCACTGGGTGCATCCATTGTGTGATATTTTCCTATATGTGTCACTGGGTGCATCCATTGTGTGATATTTTCCTCTATATGTGTCACTGGGCGCATCCATTGTGTGATATTTTCCTCTATATGTGTCACTGGGCGCATCCATTGTGTGATATTTTCCTATATGTGTCACTGGGTGCATCCATTGTGTGATATTTTCCTCTATATGTGTCACTGGGTGCATCCATTGTGTGATATTTTCCTCTATGTGTGTCACTGGGTGCATACATTGTGTGATATTTTCCTCTATATGTGTCACTGGGCGCATCCATTGTGTGATATTTTCCTCTATATGTGTCACTGGGCGCATCCATTGTGTGATATTTTCCTCTATATGTGTCACTGGGCGCATCCATTGTGTGATATTTTCCTCTATATGTGTCACTGGGCGCATCCATTGTGTGATATTTTCCTCTATATGTGTCACTGGGCACATCCATTGTGTGATATTTTCCTCTATATGTGTCACTAGGCGCATCCATTGTGTGATATTTTCCTCTATATGTGTCACTGGGAGCATCCATTGTGTGATATTTCCCTCTATATGTGTCACTGGGCGCATCCATTGTGTGACATTTTCCTCTATATGTGTCACTGGGCGCATCCATTGTGTGATATTTTCCTCTATATGTGTCACTGGGCGCATCCATTGTGTGATATTTTCCTCTATATGTGTCACTAGGCGCATCCATTGTGTGATATTTTCCTCTATATGTGTCACTGGGAGCATCCATTGTGTGATATTTCCCTCTATATGTGTCACTGGGCGCATCCATTGTGTGATATTTTCCTCTATATGTGTCACTGGGCGCATCCATTGTGTGATATTTTCCTCTATATGTGTCACTGGGCGCATCCATTGTGTGATATTTTCCTCTATATGTGTCACTGGGCGCATACATTGTGTGATATTTTCCTCTATATGTGTCACTGGGCGCATCCATTGTGTGATATTTTCCTCTATATGTGTCACTGGGCGCATCCATTGTGTGATATTTTCCTCTATATGTGTCACTGGGCGCATCCATTTTGTGATATTTTCCTCTATATGTGTCACTGGGCGCATCCATTGTGTGATATTTTCCTCTATATGTGTCACTGGGCGCATCCATTGTGTGACATTTTCCTCTATATGTGTCACTGGGCGCATCCATTGTGTGATATTTTCCTCTATATGTGTCACTGGGCGCATCCATTGTGTGATATTTTCCTCTATATGTGTCACTGGGAGCATCCATTGTGTGATATTTCCCTCTATATGTGTCACTGGGCGCATCCATTGTGTGATATTTTCCTCTATATGTGTCACTGGGCGCATCCATTGTGTGATATTTTCCTCTATATGTGTCACTGGGTGCATCCATTGTGTGATATATTGTGTTGTAAATTGGCCCTCCACAGTAGCTTTCCATCACTTGCTCCTCACTGTGTGGCTTTGGCCATAGAATGGAGTCTACGGGTCAGGTCTCCGGAAAACTGACCTATTCACTTGTCGTGTGCGGAACGTGTGCACATAAGATCACCAGGCGGTACCATTCAGTGTTGCTACCTGTTATCAGATCTCACTCAGCTGCCATCTCCTTAGACGACACAATAGATCCCCGGCAGCCTTGTCTATACAATCCCTCCTCCGCTTCATTGCTTCTCCACTACTCTTTTATCCTATACCACAGCTGTAAAATGAGACTTGCGATAAGATTTTGGTAAATATTGCATCATGGGAAGAATCCACAAAACAGAAATAGGGGATAAAAAAAACCTAACTTAATTTTTCCCTTTTACACGAAAAACAGCCGCGTGTGTTTTATAATAGGGGTTACTCAAAGAGAGCCAAACCGGCCCCGAAATTGCACCGGACCGGGAATTTCCCCATACGGTGCAATGTTGCGGCAATTTGGCTATTCAGAAAGCAGGCAATTCGCCAAATATTGGCGAATTGCCAGTGATATAAGGTGTCTGTTCGACGGCAGTGAAATCCCCCATAGAGAAGCAATGGTTAATCTATTCAGAGAAACCGAACAGCAGAGAAATGTCAGTGAAATGTCCTGCTGTTCGGTGTTTTCATTCGGCAGGTTTATTCAGGCGAATCCCAAAGGCTTCAATGTTAAAAAATTTCCCGTTTTAAGCCAATATCTATAAAACCGTTTATTATTCTAATCTGCAGCAAAAAGTCTCCTTAATAATTTATTTTTTTGGATTTTTTTGGGCATTTTTGGGGATGTTTTTGATAATTTATTTTTCTGATTTTTAAATAGCAATATTTTTTTTCCTGTAGCAGACCTTTTTATTATTATCTATAGGACCTACTATATCATTTTCAGGCATTTTTGTTCAGTAGATGTTGTTAAACATGTTTTTAAAGGTTTTTTTTACTGTCTAGTGACTTGTCGGCTTTTTTCTGCTGCGTTCGGCGGGTCGTGGGCCGTGTTAGGAGGTCTGTTTGGCGAGTCGTCGGCTACTTGTGGGTGCGAATTGGCGGCGGTCTGGCGACTTTGCAGCGTCTGTCAGGGGGGTTGGAAGCGGCGGCAGCAGCCAGCGCGTTTGTGGAGGCTGTCCAGCAGGTTTACGGCGGCTCTCCGGTCGATTTGTGGCAGGATTCGGCAGGATTTTTTCTGTGGTGTACGGTGGGTCGTCGGCTCCTGTAGGTGGTCTGTTTGGCGCGTCATTGGCTATTTGCGGGTGCGTTTGGCAGCTTTCCGGCGACTTTGCGGCAGCTGTCAGGGGGGTTGGCAGCGGTGGCCAGCGGGTTTGCGGCAGCTGCCCGGCTGGTTTGCGGCATCTGTCCAGCCGATTTGCGGCAGCGTTCGGCGGCTGATTCGTCACACTTCGGGGATCCTGCGATGAATGCTAAATTCACCACAGGGTCAGCGAATTGGACTCGCCGAACTGCGGCTCTCTTAATAACCCTGATAGTGTTATATAATGTGTTTTATAATGTGTTTTATAGTGTGTTATTGTTTGTAATGGACAAGTGATCTAGTTACAGCTTATGTAAGTGGTCGTGGTCCTTTAAATATTCATTTTATTCTTGAATTTTAGGAAAATTATCAAATATACCCAGAAGGGGGTGTATAACGTCTGGATATGATAGCTCTCTTGTGATTGGCTACTTGATAGTTCTAATGGAATTGATAGTCATTATGAGGATAAAAAGATTTCACCCTCCAAAGTGAAACGCCCCCGCGACATAATACCAGGATAGGAATGCGCTGCTCCTGTGTGTTTGTGGTATCATAGGAGTCATGTTTTTAAGGTGAACAGCTGCCACATTTCTAAGGAGGACGAGGTTTTAGATGGCAGCCACTGCCTAGACGACTGCCCTGCCTCAGGCCACAGTGGTCGAGCAAGGCATGCAAGGTCTGGCCCCATTGCCCTGGGGGGTGCGCAGGGCCGGCCCAAAACAATGTGCTGCCTGGGTCCAAGAATGAAATGCTACCCCCTCTAAAACCACATCCACATGTATAACAAAGAGCCACAGCAATAAAACTAAAAAATATAGATTTAAATTATATTAAAATTAAATATAAATTATATATTCAAATAATTATATTAAAGTAAATTTAAATATTAAGACGGGCATACATTAAAATATACTAAAATACATTTAAATATTAAAATACCTGTGAAATTATATATTACTAAAAGACATATTGAACATTATATATTTAATATTTATATATGTATCTTATGTTAAAATAAATTGTATAATAATTTTAAAAATAATATTAAAATAAATTTAAAATACTACATGGAACTTAAAATAAATATTCTATTTTGCGCAAAAAGAAAACCGAACTTTAAGTAAAATAGTACATTTTTGGTTTATCCTTTAAAAATGTAGGTGGTTTTTAATATTATTTTTAACAATTAATATAATTGTTATTTTTTTGAGTGGTTTCCAAAGTCCTAATAAAACCAATCTGTCTAAGGAAGCTCATAGCAAGTCTTAATAAATCCAGTTGGTATAAGAAGCCTTTTAGCAATTTAATCACTTAACCCTATGTCGTTGGCAGCCCGCAGACTTCTGCTTCTGTAGCGTTCGCTTCCTGATTCAAGAAGTGCACAGGGGGAGAGGGAGATCTGCTGAGGATGCGTGTTTTGGTAAGCGAGGGAGAAGGATTTAGATCAGCTAATACAGAAATAGGAAAGAACATAAGTATAAATGAATGGGTTTTGTTGGTAGACATACGGTGCATGGCCCAGCTTATTCTTTATTTATAAAGTGTCATAATATATGTAAAAATGTATCTTCATACATTTGTGTGACGGATCTCAGTACCCTGACTAGATATATCCGTGTCACGTTTCCCTGGTTCCAGCCCTGTCCCCCTGCCCTCTGTATTCTTTATGTCTGTGGTTCCCATATGTTTCTGTGTCTTGCTTTACCTGGATTGCAACTCAGGGGTTAAGTGGCTCCTCGTTAACTCTCCTGTTGGTGATGTGGGCTGATCACCTCCCGATATATTGTGATGGGCCCTTATCCCATCACTCTTGCATTTTGGTTCACTTCAGTTCTTGGTTCCTGCTGAGTGTTTGTTCCTGAGAGCTGCCTGCTGTTATTCTGGTCAAGTTTGTGTTTTCTAGTTTACCTTATCTGTCTGCTGTTTCTTTAGTTAGTCCATGTTCTAGTACCTGTCCTGTCATTCCTGTGTAATTAGTTCTAGTGTTTCTCCTGTGTCTGGTTTTGTTATATGTCTGACTGATTACCTGGTTTTGGCCCTCTTGCCTGGCTGACTGATCTTCTGGTTCTGGATCCCTGGCAATTGTATAAGGTATACGTTCTGGTTTATGACTTCTTGCTTTCCTTGACTTCTCTATTTGGATACTTCTTGTCTGTACCATTTATATATTGATATACAGTATTTCTGTCTCGTCTGTAGGTCCTTAGACTCTGCACAGCATTGTTGTATTATATTTACCTTAGAGCAGATCCGGCTACTCTAAAGACCGGTCTTTCAGAATAGGGCTGCTGTGTACCGTACAGGGTCTCTGGCCTAGGCTATCTGCTCTGTATCATCTGCATATTGGGGCTTTCCTTTGTACCAGTGCCTCACCTTGGCTAATGCAAGGTGCCCTCCCTGTGACTGATTGTGACAACCCGCTAATGTCGATCCCTTGCAGGACCTCCGTTCTCCCACCAGTGAGCTCTTATGTTTTCTTTAGACCTTAGCTGAAGCCAATGAAAGAATGATCATAGCATTAACCAACAAAAGTGAGAGAGGAAACAGATCTGTGGTAAAAAACAAGTGGGCTTTAATGAAACATATGAACCAGATATACACAGTGCAAGAAGGGACCTGGAGAACAATAGAAGATGACACCATGGTGCACCTCCTTCTCCTGCTTTCCCCCTCTGTTGACCGTGTGTGTTCAACCATAGCCCAAACCCAAATAGAAATAGAAAAGGGAAACAAAAGATCACCTTGTAATCACAAGGACGGCGCCGGGCTGTCTGAATAAGTTACATCACAAACACACAACAGTCCGATGGAAAGAGAAGCAATGTTTGCCTATGCAGCCAATGAGCACTCGAATCAAGTGAAAAACAACATATTAGGGGGGATTGGAAAGGGCTCTAACGACACACACATGGTAGCGATATCAGCAACAACAATATTAACACATAAACACAGACCTATAAGGGGCACAGGGTAACTTGGACTTAGGGAAGGGTTAGGGGACAATATGATATACAAGTACATAAATATGTATTTCAGTGTGTTACTTAATGAGATGTTGTTACAATATGTGTCTTTACTTACAGAAGACGAAAATAGATACTTTTTATTCTTTTAGTCTCATAAGTGCAGGTCGGCGTCTCATGATACACAGGCAGCCAGTACAATAAGATTTTAACGTCGTGAACGGTCGTCATCCCTCGCATCTCAAGCTCGTCTTCTGTGGACGTTGGCCTCTGTGTGTTTGTGTATGTAAGAACGAGCGTGTCTCCCTTTGGTAAATAAGATCTATATATACTTCAAACAAGCAAACCATTCAGCTTCTCCCCACAAACAGAACATCCTTATGGTAAAGCAGCCGTACAGTGGGCAGAGCCTCTCGTAAAAGCAGATACGCAGCTTTGGGCCGCTCGATTCAATCCCAATCGGCAAAAATTTTAAGAAAAACAATGGCCCGTTTCGGACTATTTTTGTTTTTCGAAACATCGGCTGATCCACTTGAAATAAAATCGTCCGGAGCCGAAAACCAAATAAGGGTGGCCAGTAAAACGCCCGAAAAAGCTAATTTTCGACCAGCACATATAGATTTCTTGTTAGTAAGAATAGCCACGTAAAAATTCTGATGAATTCTGATTTATTAATTCTTTTCATTGTTTGAATTATTTTCGGAGATTGGCTTACCGATAATTTCGAAATTCCTCCAGAAAAGCTGCTGATGTCATCGATCAGATTGAATCAAATCGAGCCCTGTAAACGTTATGGAAACTTATATTGGTCAGTTCATTGCCCATATATTCCATGAGAGATGTAAATCGCGATGTCATTCCACATCATCTGTCCCCTGCCTCACATAATGAGACGTAAGAATTGATCTCGTCCATACCAATCATCTGAAACCACATAATATTTAGCTATACCGAGTGATTCATATAGATCCCAAAGTTTTAGCTATAGATCGGAAACAAATGAAAGGAAATGAATGAGAGTATTAGGAAATGTGCCTCCTTTTATGTTGAGCACATTCGGAGTATCACACGTCACAGGCTCTTTTTTGTCAGATGAGGCTGTGCCTCACTTGCCTCCTTTGACCATTAGTCCATGTCACACACGATCATATAGATCCGTACTCACACCTTTACACAATATGAGGCTCCTGTCCAGTTTTCATGCACAAAGTCAAACCACATGTGCCAAGTGTCAATATGGACCATACAGAGAGGTTGTGACAAGCTCCTCCATGGTTCAGACAACCTCTATGCTTGCAAGTCATTGGTGGAGTGTAGGTTCTGCCTCAGTGCTCCAGATGGCCAGAATCAGAGCCCTAGCCACATTAAGGAGGGGTTTGGCCCTTGATTTCTTTTACCTAGAAGGGACCAAAATCTTTGAGAGGTGGATGAGCATGCATTCAGGTGTAAAACGGGCGCTATAACCCACTATATTGTTTGTGACACAATGCACAGGGTTTACTATAAAAATGACTCCACCTCCTGGTCGTGCATGAAAACAACATGATAAAAGTGACACTGAATTAAGAAAGATGCTCCAATTCGGACACTTCCAAAATCAACATCTCGCAATGTTTTTGGAAGCTTTGTTCTGAAGCATTTTTTGATACCCTTGTGTCAAAAGAACTAGGGGCCAGATCAACACCAAGGCGCAACGCATGCCATACAGCATATCGGCTCGAGCGCTGTGCTTACCTCTACAACATCCTATTCCATCTGAGATGCAAGTTGAGCTTACGTCTCGGATGTAGTGACTGCTTACTGTACATTAACGTATCCAAAACTTAGCATGGGAGACGCTAATGTGGCCACAGCAGATAGAGAATGTGCTATTCCAGCCAGCTCCAGCACCATCACCATCTGCGTCTGCTGTTATTCAGGTTTGAATAACGTTTTCCAGTCCATGGTGTTAAGTGATTTCCCTTCAACACACTCACTGAACACATCTGTAACTGAAACCCTTGATCCCTACACACATGTCAGATCGCTAATCACAGGAAAGACACACAATAACAAATTCAGAACAATCCAAAGTTAGGAACCAGAGCAGATAGTCAGAAAAGGTCAGGAGTCAGAACCAGAATGGATAGTCAGACAAAGCCAGCAGTCGGTACACAAGGAATCAAGGAGAGCAAGGGTTAATACTAGAGAGTAGTTAGGAACAAAGCCAGAGTCCGTTCACGGTATACAAGTAACACGGGAACAAGAATCAAACTGACCAGGATAAACCACAAAAGGGCAATGAGACACACTCACCGCTGTGTTTTTAAATCCAGTGGGCGTCACGTCATCACGCTGAGCCCCGCACGCATCAATGACCCGCGGTCACTGGCAATATTGTCATGCTTTAGTATCGTAGGTTTGCTTGGAGTCCAGTATGCAGATATGTTAAATAGAGGAGGATGCAAGAGACGTAACCTGGAGAAGAGTAGTGTCGGTTCAGGCGGAGTTCATTCATAAACGAGAAGGAAAGCCAGGAGTCGGTAGCCGGGAGGTCAGTCAGATTCTAGCGCGGTACAATAGGGTTAGGCTGGAGACTTGGTCAGGTAGAAGCAAGGTTCGTTCAACAAGGGTTTCTGTGGAAATTATACAAGGAACTTGGGTAGCTTAGGGAGCTGACGACTGAGCGTCTTTCCTTTGCTGTTCTGAACCTTTATGGTGCACAGGTAATGGGCTCCGCCCGTCTGTGGGAAGGGGTCCCTCCCCTGCCCCTCCTACCCACTGGGTTACCCCAGGCTCCATCCGGAACTCGCAGGGGCCACGCCCCGCAGGCGAGCCGGGAGACTCCGCCCCCCGCCGAGACCCGCGAGTCCATAGCGGGACCCGGAAGGAGGACCGCGCCCCACGTCGCACCCGCGAGCAATGACCGCCACGCGAGGGCCGATGGAAGGGAGCGGGAGGCAGCGGGGGAACCCCAGCGCTGGACCGAAAGGTCACCACAACCCGCGGCAAGGGAGCTCCCAATGCCCGACGTCTCCCTGCCAGGAAGACGCCGACGGCTGTCGTGACACCTCGGCCGCGCCGTGGGGGTAAGGCATGACACAGCCCCCCCCACAATGCGAGCCCTCCGGGGGCGCAACGGACCTGGCTTGGCGGATAGGAACGGTGAAATCGACGAAGAAGAAGAGGCATGTACATTTACAGCAGGTTCCCAGGATCTTTCCTCCGGACCGTAGCCCCTCCAATGGATTAGATATTGGAGTTGACGGCGTCTATATCGGGAATCTAGGATACGATGAATTTCATATTCGGGTTCTTCGTCGACTGGAAGAGGTGGAGGTCTCGTGTTAACCTGCGAGGAGAAAGAAGGTGCTGTCCAAGGTTTGAGGAGCGAGACGTGGAAGACCGGGTGAAGATGCAGGTCGTCGGGCAACTGAAGACGGATGGCAGTCGGGATATTATGGCCGTGATAGGAAAGGGACCTATATATGTAGGTCCCAACTTTTTTGTGGGGCAGGTGAGCCGAAGATTTCGGGTAGAGAGCCATACTTTTTGGTTCACCTCGTACGTAGGAGACGGTCTGCGTTTTAAATCCGCGTAGGCTTTGTAAGTGTCTTGTGCTTGTTGTAAGAGGTGTCGAGCTTGACGATGCCCGTCGCGTAGACGTTCCAGACGTTCGTGAGCGTCAGGAACAGCTTCCATCCGAGGCAAGTCGGGGAGAAGACTAGGGTGATAGCCATAGGTGAGAAAAAAAGGTGACTCACGTAGTGATTGGTGGTGACCAGAATTGTAGGCGAATTCCGCAGCTGGTAGCAGGTCTACCCAATCATCTTGTAAATGACAGGTATAGCACCGAAGATATTGTTCCACGATCTGGTTGGTTCTTTCGGTCTGTCCATTCGTCTGAGGATGATAAGCAGAGGACAATTTCACATGTATTTTTAGCGAGAGACAAAACATCTTCCAAAAACGAGAGGTGAATTGAGACCCCCTATCCGATAAGATGGAGGCGGGAATTCCATGTAGGCGAAATATTTCTTTGTGGAATAAGGAGGCGGTTACTTTAGCAGTGGGTAAACCTTTGGTGGGTACAAAATGGGCCATTTTCGTCAGGCGGTCGACTACGACCATTATGGTCGTACACCCTTGAGAAGGTGGTAGGTCAACGATAAAATCCACGGTCAGGTCCTTCCATGGACGATCTGGAACAGGGAGAGGTTGGAGAAGACCGGCTGTTTTTTGTGAGAGCTTTTTGTTTCTGTTACAAACAGGACAGGCTGTGACATACTTGATGGCAGCATTGTTCATGGTGGGCCAATAGAAGTAGCGATGGAGTAGGGCTTGAGTCTTCTTAATTCCTCCATGTCCAGCTTGAGGGGAATCGTGACAGAGAGCGAGGACATCTGGACGTGCTCCTTCTGGAACAACTATCTTGTCTTGATGTAGACACAGACCATTCGTGGTTATGGGATAAACCGTCGGGCAGGTTAGTTGCTTGATCTTTTCAATGGTAGAGGAATGAGTAGCTAGGAAGTATTTGATGGGTAATATAGAGTCGCTCGTGGATGAATCGGTTTCTTCAGGCCCGGGTAGGCGGGACAAGGCATCAGCCTTGCCGTTTTTACTGCCTGGTTGATAGGTAATGTGTAAACGAAAACGGGAAAAAAAAAGGGCCCAACGAGCTTGACGAGGTTTAAGTCTTTTTGCGGTACGGAGGTACTCCAGGTTTTTATGGTCGGTAAACACCGAGACTGGATGTGAGGTGCCCTCTAAAAGGTGACGCCACTCTTCTAAGGCCTTTTTGATGGCCAATAATTCACGATCACCGACCTCATAATTGCATTCGGCCGGGGTAAGACGTTTCGAGAAATAAGCTATGGGATGGAGTCTTTGGTCTATCTCATCTCTTTGTGAGAGAACTGCTCCAGTGGCTTTGTTAGAGGCATCTACCTCCAAAAAATAAGGTAGGGAAGGATTAGGCAGCCTGAGAATAGGAGCTGAAGTGAACTGACTTTGGAGAGTTTGGAATGCGTTAGATGCTTGTTCAGACCATTTAAACGGTACGTTCTTAGTGAGATCAGTCAGTGGTTGTACCAGCTTTGAAAAAGAACGAATAAATCTTCTGTAAAAATTAGCGAATCCTAAAAACCTTTGAACATCCTTCCGTGTGGTAGGGGTTGGCCATGAGAGAATCGCGGCTATTTTCCTGGGTCCATCTCGATCTTGCCTGGGGAGAGGATGTATCCAAGAAAGGCGATACGATTAGTCTCGAATATACATTTCTCCCTTTTTGCATATAATCGATGTTTGCGTAATCTAGAAAATACCTCTTTCATATGATGTCGGTGTGTTTGAAGAGTGTCTGAGTAGATTAAGATATCATCGAGATATACTATTACACATATGTCTAATAGATCCCTAAATATGTCATTTACCAGGTGTTGGAATGTCGCTGGAGCATTACATAATCCGTAGGGCATAACTAGATACTCGTAATGCCCGTAGCGGGTTCTGAAGGCGGTTTTCCATTCGTCACCTTGGCGGATACGTAGAAGGTTGTAGGCACCTTTGAGATCCAATTTCGTGAATATCTTGGCAGTTTTTAATCGTTCCATTAATTCTGGAATTAGAGGAAGGGGATACCTGTTTTTTATAGTGATATTGTTGAGTTCTCTGTAATCCACACAAGGTCTTAACCCTCCGTCCTTTTTCCCACGAAAAATATGCCGGCCCCAGCAGGAGAGGTAGAAGGGCGGATAAATCCTTTCTGGAGGTGTTCATGAATGTATTCCTTCAGAATATTCAACTCTGGCTCGGATAATGGGTATATGCGGCCATAGGGGATAGCGGCCCCAGGAAGGAGGTCGATCGGACAGTCATAGACTCGATGAGGAGGAAGGGCCTCTGCCTTTGCCTCGTTGAAGATGTCCTCATATTCCATATAGGCGGGTGGAATGATGACATCTCTTTTTTCCATGTGTATATCTAGAATAGAATGAATACTCTTAATGGATTGTTTCATGCACATTTGAAGACAATGGGGGGAAGTAAATGATATTGCTTCCGGTTCCCAACGTATGACTGGATCATGGGTGCGTAACCACGGTAATCCCAGGATAACTGGAAATACTGGTGAGGCAACCAAATCAAATGAAATTTTTTCGTGATGGTCCCCACCGATAGACATTTTTAGAGGACCGGCTTCTAGGGTGACCAACCCTGATTTCAATGAAGAGCCGTCAACCAATTTTACGTGAACAGGGTGCTCTTTATTGATTATTGGTACACACAATTTTGTGGCAAGTGATAAGTCCATGAAGCTACCGCTAGCGCCGGAGTCAATCATGGCGGGTAGAGTGAGATGTTGGTCATTCCACTGTAGAAAGATAGAAACGGAAAAATGTGGGGCAATCACTAATGGTTCATTACGAGGATCAACGATGGAGGGGTGTTCATTTTCTTACCTCCACGTTCTGGTTTTTCAGGGCAGAAACGAACAGTGTGGCCGGCCTGACCACAATATAGGCAGAGATGGTTCGATCTACGACGTGCCATTTCTTCTGGAGGAAGTCGTCTGTTGGTTGCTCCAATCTGCATGGGTTCCTCTTGGGTGGTACGGGGTGTAGAAGGTACCAAATCTCTAGTAGTATCAGGAGGTGTAGGAGGTAGAGCACGACGAGGTTGTATAGACACAGATAGATTTCTTTCTAGTCTTCTTTCACGAAGCCGTCGGTCAATGGATATGGACGCTTGCATTAGTAGATCCAACGTTGGTGGAATGCCAATTCGAGCTAATTCATCTTTTAATTGGTCAGATATACCGCTGCGGAATTGATTGATAAGGGCTATCTCATTCCAGGCGGTATCAAGGGCGTACTGCTTGAACTCCATAACATAGTCCTCTACAGGACGGCGACCTTGTTTGAGGGCCTTGATCTCTCGCTGTGCGGTGTCTTGACGAAAAGGGTCATCGTATATATCGTTTAAAGCTGATAAGAAGGTCTCCCAGGTATCAAGGAGCGGGCTTTGGAGTCTCAATAGTTGATGGGCCCACGCTTGGGGTTCTCCTGAGAGCAGCGATATAACGGTGTGAACCTTGACGTACTCATTACAGAAGGTGCGAGGTTTTAACGAGAACAACACCTGGCAGTTGGTCACAAAGGACTGATATAAGCGACGGTCCCCGGTGAATCGCTCTGGTAAGAGGACGGGAGGTTCAGGGGCCATAGAAGTGGTGAAATCCTCTTTGGCTTGTACTCGTACTTGTAACGCGGTATGGCTTACTTGTAGCTCTTGTACTGATTGGGCGATGGCCGTCACCTGTTGCGTTAGGGTATGCAGCGTTCCTGCTATATCTGCGGGCTCCATGTCATGGCTCAGTCGTTCTGTCATGCTTTAGTATCGTAGGTTTGCTTGGAGTCCAGTATGCAGATATGTTAAATAGAGGAGGATGCAAGAGACGTAACCTGGAGAAGAGTAGTGTCGGTTCAGGCGGAGTTCATTCATAAACGAGAAGGAAAGCCAGGAGTCGGTAGCCGGGAGGTCAGTCAGATTCTAGCGCGGTACAATAGGGTTAGGCTGGAGACTTGGTCAGGTAGAAGCAAGGTTCGTTCAACAAGGGTTTCTGTGGAAATTATACAAGGAACTTGGGTAGCTTAGGGAGCTGACGACTGAGCGTCTTTCCTTTGCTGTTCTGAACCTTTATGGTGCACAGGTAATGGGCTCCGCCCGTCTGTGGGAAGGGGTCCCTCCCCTGCCCCTCCTACCCACTGGGTTACCCCAGGCTCCATCCGGAACTCGCAGGGGCCACGCCCCGCAGGCGAGCCGGGAGACTCCGCCCCCCGCCGAGACCCGCGAGTCCATAGCGGGACCCGGAAGGAGGACCGCGCCCCACGTCGCACCCGCGAGCAATGACCGCCACGCGAGGGGCCGATGGAAGGGAGCGGGAGGCAGCGGGGGAACCCCAGCGCTGGACCGAAAGGTCACCACAACCCGCGGCAAGGGAGCTCCCAATGCCCGACGTCTCCCTGCCAGGAAGACGCCGACGGCTGTCGTGACACCTCGGCCGCGCCGTGGGGGTAAGGCATGACAAATATCAGCGAGCGGCGAGGACGGCGCTGCTGGCGGCTGAGCGGCGCTGGCCCCAGCCGTGATAACATGAGTCTATTCCCACCCAAAAATCCCATACTCAACTCAGACCCCTCAGTGGTGACAGCAGTACGGTCTGCCACTTCCTTACTCCGCAGGCAGAGAAAAACTGGGACCAAATAGTTCTCCTGCTGGAGGTTCGCTTAGCGCCAGTGGTGTTTTCACCCTGCGGCTAGGAAGTATTATGACTCGAGCTGCTGAAATTGGTCATAATAACATGAATGATAAAGGTGAGCCACAAATGGAAAACGGCAGATGCAAACATTTTCCATTTGCGTCTTACCTTTAACGTCCGTGTTGTGATCTTGCCCTAGGAGTTTGGTTATATCTAGCCACATTTGTGCAGGAAGGAATCAGGAATCCCTGATTCGTATTGTTCGGTGATTAACCAGTGTTTGTTATTGCTGAGGTCATACCAGTCCACCACGCGGAACAGGCAGTCCTCTCGACTTACTGCATCACAACATGGATGGCAGTCCCAGGCCACTCTGGGCCTTAAGAAGTATAAGGGTGGGTAGGTGGACTCTTGAGTGTTCCCACTTCCACACAAAATTGCATATTGAGGTGTTAAGGAAAGTGGAGAAGGTTTTTTTGGTATCCTAATAGGGAGTATCGGGAACGTATAAATAACTCTTGGTAATTGATTCATTTTCAGTACATATATGGAGGATCAGCTCTTGGGGTCTACGTGGAGCCTATCCAAAATGTTCAGAAGACATAGTCTGCATATATCTGATGAACTCTAGACTCCTAGGTGCTGTAGACTATCTGTGCGCCAAGCAAACTTGAATAAATTCAATAAGTTCTCCATCCTCTCAAGCCTTGAACCTAGGCAGGGTGACAATTAGGATTTCTAGATTTGACACATTTAGTGTGAAGTTAGACAGGGCTCCATATTTGTTGATGGACACTATGAAATTGGTTAGGGATACTTGTGGGCAATCCACAAAGAACAACAGGTCGTTGGTTGTTGGCGTAGTCTCCCTGGGGCATCTTCGGATTCCACGGTTATGGCACATCGCTTCTGTAGGGCTCCAAGGATATGACACGAAGGGGAGACATAAACCAGCCCCGTCACATGCCACTAGCAATGCACACTCGGTCTGACAGGAAGCCATTGATTCCATTGTATACACTGGGATTAGTGTACAAAGAAAAGACTCAGTGGTGGAAATTTTCACCAAAGGCCATTGTTTAAGTGTAGCGTGCATGAACCCCCAGTCTACCTGGTCAAAAGTCTTCTCAACGTCAACTGAAAGTAGAAGAAGAGGTCAACCGGACATTCGATCTGCCAGTATGATGTTGAGGAATCTACTCTTGTTGTCCTTAGTTTCCATACAGGGAACAAACCCCACCTGCTCTATCAAGTTATGGAGAACCCTACAAATGATTGTAGCTTGGGTTCAGGCCAAGATTTTTACGTCTGTGTTGAGGAGCTATATTGGATGGTACCTACCGCATAACTCAGAGTCCTTCCCCTTCTTGGGAATAACTGTGATGTGGTCCATTAAGGAACTGTTGGGAAAGCCCCCACCCCCCCTCAGATTACTGGTCCTAATCTGATGCACACTGGGTGACCCTGATACAAGGTTTTTCCTTTAGCATATTAATACAAGAAATGGTAACTGTAGCTGAACACGGTTATGTAAAACTCCAGCTTCTGCTGTGCCAATCCTGGGAGGTTCTACAGCCATGGGCACTGAGGTTGGAAACCCGTAGGTCCACCTCCAGATAACAGGCCCTCTCTATGTGAGTTAGTGGAACTATACTGACCACAGAGTGTGCTTGCGGCCAACCACAATACCAACAGGTATGGTTGGATGCAGACCAGGTTCAGAAGAGCAAACGACTGTGGTTTACAGTGAAACGTATGTAGAAACATGCAAATTAAACAGCAGGTAACCACTTCACCCATCACCCAAATTTTCCTACCTCGTTTAAAGGGAATTCTTCACCATCAGTTTGTATAACCGTGTTTATGGTAAGACACACTATTAAGCGGCGCAGTGTACTTTTTCAACTTTATTCAACTGCCGAATGACGTCATTTACTGATGTAAACATGTTAATAGTGCATGTATGTATATATATATATGTTGGCGTTTGCGATTCTTCTCTTGAGAAGAATTCTCTAAAAAACATTCTACTCACCCAGACCACTTTATCTTTTTAAAGTGTTCAGGATGTGAGGAGTGCCCCCCTCTCCCTGCAACCCCGATCTGGAGAAACCACACGGTGAAGCGGAAGAGTTTCCTCCACCCCACCCATCGTCACCAGCAGGCGAGATTTTGAATTTCCAGGCTGCCGGTCACTAGTGACGTCAGCAGCACACAGTGAGCGTACGGACGTCAACCTCACTGAGATCAATCGATGTAACGAGTGGCCTCAGACAGGCAGCCGATGGAGCGGATCTGTGCATGCGTGCTGCTCCGGTCTATCGTTCTGCTCAGGTGCTACGGAACGTGCGTACATAAAGTGCAAGTCCGTAGCGGTGCACAACTTATGGATCCTACGCTAAGCAAGTCCTTAATTTATGTCTTAACAACTTCTTCTTTTACATCATAGCAGCTGCTTATTTTATGTCATTGCGGCTCTTTCTTTTATGTCATAGTGGCTCTTTTTTATGTCATAGTGACTCCTTATTTTATGTCATAGTGGCTCCATATTTTAAGTCATAGTAGCTCTTTATTTTATGTCATAGTAGCTCTTTATTTTACATCATAGCGACTCCTTATTTTGTCATAGTGACTCCTTACTTTAAGTCAAAGTGGCTCTTTATTTTACGTCATAACGACTCCTTATTTTAAGTCATAGTGGCTCTTTATTTTAAGTCACAGTAGCTCTTTATTTTATGTCATAGTGACTCCTTATTTTATGTCATAGTGGCTCTTTATTTTATGTCATAGTGGCTCTTTATTTTATGTCACAGTGACTCCTTATTTTATGTCATAGTGACTCTTTATTTTATGTCATAGTGACTCTTTATTTTATGTCATAGTGACTCCTTATTTTAAGTCATAGTAGCTCTTTATTTTATGTCATAGTAGCTCTTTATTTTACATCATAGCGACTCCTTATTTTGTCATAGTGACTCCTTATTTTAAGTCATAGTGGCTCTTTATTTTACGTCATAACGACTCCTTATTTTAAGTCATAGTGGCTCTTTATTTTACGTCATAGCGACTCCTTATTTTGAGTCATAGTGGCTCTTTATTTTATGTCATAGTGGCTCTTTATTTTATGTCATAGTGACTCCTTATTTTATGTCATACCAGCTCCTTATTTTATGTCATAATAGCTCCTTATTTCATGTCATAGTGACTCCTTATCTTATGTCATAGTGGCTCTTTATTTTACGTCATAGCGAGTCAGCGACTCCTTATTTTAAGTCATAGTGGCTCTTTATTTTATGTCATACCAGCTCCTTATTTTATGTCATAGTGGCTCTTTATTTTATTTCGTAGCAACTCTTTATTTTATGTCATAGTGACTCTTTATTTTACGTCATAGCAACTCCTTATTTCATGTCATAGTGACTCCTTATCTTATGTTATAGTAGCTCTTTATTTTACGTCATAGTGACTCCTTATTCTATAACATAGAGGCTCTTTATTTTATGTTATAGAGGCTCTTTATATTATGTCATAGTGACTCCTTATTTTATGTAATTCGTCTGTTTAAAACTGTCAAACTGAACCACCGAAAATCAGGTCATTTTGCCGACATTTCGTTGCAGTTCGGCACTCTCTGAAAAGGTTAACCATGACTTCTGTATTGGACAATTTCTCCTCCTGCTGAATTGCGGCGATCTGCGCCGAACTGCACCGTATTTGGCGAATTGACAGCTTTCTGAATAGACGAGCTGCCATGAAATTGCAAACGTACGGGGAAATTCACCGCTCGGTGCAATTCAGTGGCAAGTTCGGCGCTCTTTGAATAACCCTTGGGAACAATGTCCAAAATTACCGATGCCGATACTGCAACCACATCAAACTTCAGTGTTCCCGAAAGAGAAAATCTAACTAGGACAGGGAAGCTTGATCAACATCGCGTCCCCCACTATTCTTTCCTTAACGGAATCACGGAAGTTTAACATGGTTGCAACAACTCTAAACAGCGACGTTTAGTGAATAAACCCCTTAGAGTTATACTTTTATTTTTATTATTGTCACTTCAAGTAAATGTAGCCTGCTTTTTCAATTGTATTGTTTATTTGCCAAAATTAACTCTTTATGGCAAGGAGGGAAAAAAACAAAGTGAACGGATTTGAAGAATTTAGAATGTTCTGGGATTCCGCATTCCGCTAACTCAAAGTATTATGAAACGTGGTGGGGGGGGGATTCGTTTTCTCACCCCTGTTGCTAACGATCTTTTCCCATGCTGTAAAGATGCCGGCGGTAGACACTGTCCTGTCTGTACCTGGTAACAGGTTTTTCTTTGATGGGCCTATTTCTGCAAACCGATAATTAGCCTTCCTGCGGGTGTCACTTCTAATATCTGTAATTTTGTGGATATTTGTTTTCTTTTGCTTTGATTAGAACTATAACTTACAAAAGAACAGCCATCCCTTGTGCCGGGGTCTAAGAGGGTGGTCTTAGCTCTCTGGTGCCGCGGATTCCCCCTAAAAATCGACTTTTAGAGAAGTTGCTGTGGAATGACAGCTGGCAAGGCTTTCCAGGTGGCTGAGGTTTGGACTAGGATTCGGCACGGAGAGAGGTAAACGGGCACGTGCCAAGTAAAACATTAGTCACGGATTTACATCAAATTAAATGTGACGGGACACGCCGGCGTCTACTGCGAAAGCGCTAAATCAGCTTTAGCTAAAAGAGACAGTAAAACGAAGATGGACATCGTCAGGGTTTTTCAACGAAATGCCGGTGTTTACCATCGTTGCAACCACGATAAAGGTCGTCGATCCAGATGATGAAACTCAACGACCGGCAGGTAGGGTTGCGAGATCGGCCACGGTTTCCTGGACACGTATTACTATTTCATGCAGAGGGAGAGCACGGGGAAAAGTGCCGCCCTGCAACATGTATAATTCATATGCTGCAGGAAGGAATTTGAGACCGGTCACCTGGGATTCCTTTTTGATTTCTTACCTGCAGCGTATGGATTCTACATGCCGCGGGGTGGCATTTTTAACCACTTCGCTGCGGAGGACACGCTGAGCGCTTCGGACCTCTCTCCCTCGCGATCGCTGGGGAGCAGGGAGTTAATACGGGCTTGGAAGGGCACAGCCTTTAACCCCTGGGGTGCATTAACCCCTGGGGAGCCGGATCACGAATCGGCGCTGAAAAGCGCCGGTTCGTGATCCTTTCCCGGAGCTGGCCGACATCTTGGATGTCGGCCAAGCCTCCGGGAACTCCCCCTGAGGACTGGCGTCATCGTGCATAGCACGATGACGCCAGTCCTGGAGTTAACCTCTAGCTGCCAGCAATGGTGGAGATAGGGGGTTCCAATGAACCCCCTATCTCCCGATCCGTGGCAGCCAGGGGTTAAGGTTTGGTACTGTTGGATCGGCCAGAGCATGGCCGTTCCAACGATACCAAACATGACTATGAAAAAAGGTTTTTTTTTAAAAATAATTAAAAATAAAAATAAAAAAGTATTTAAAAAAAAAATTATAAAAAAAAAATAAACAAGTTTTTTTTCTTTTTTTTGGTTTGTTAATGCAGCAATATTGTTCCCATTTCAATTATAATGTGAACAATGATGCTGCACTAACGATTTTTGTATGCGGTGCGTTTGATAAAAATCGCGTAATTTTCCCCCAAAAAAAATGTAATGAGACCCCATTTCTAATTTTTTTAACAAGCGCACCCCATACAAAATATAACCGCAATTGCTCGCATCTTAAAATGTGAAAAAAAAACACTTTACACGTTGTAAATTATTGAAAATTCATATTTTATTGCATTTTTTGTTATAATATACAGACAGGTCATGACGTATACATATAATAATGACATATTATGAATCTGCCGAGTCTGACGGAAAGAACGATATATAATATGTCTGGGTCATATACTAAAATAAGCCTTCAAAACGCATTTAAACATGATGAGCAAAACCGGTAAAAATGACCTCAGCGCAGAGGCGTGAAATGCCTCAGCAGCGAAAGGGTTAATGCACTGCCCATCAGCATGAATAAATAATGCGTGTCCAGAAAAACATGGCCGATCTGGCAACCGTATCAATGAAACTTCACCCTCTGGTCTTTGGTTTATCCAACTTTATTGTGGTTGTGACAACGGTAAACAGTGGACTAGGGAATAGCTCCTTATATGTGTCCCCTGATTGAACAGGCAGAAGGTACCGAGGACTACCCACTCCAAGCAGAGTAGCCAGCATTATCGGACATTGCACGTAAGGGCTTTCCCTGGACCAGTAGGGAAGGGGAGCATGACAGCGGGCATGGGCAAGTGGGTCAGGAATGGGGTTGGGTGATGGTGGAGCTACATTGTGGCACGGAGGATACTTAAAACAAGGGTGGAGAGAGTGTGGCTTCTTCGCCCCCTGGTAGCCTGGCAGTAAGTTTGCGGCAGTGAGGTGGTGAAGAAGAGATTTACAGGACCTGTTAGTTCAGCTTTGGGCCCATACTGAGGCCCAGGGCACATCTGTGAAAGGAATTGTTGGCTGCTTCTCCGGAGATTAGCAGGGAATTGTCCCCAGCAGAAGAGAGACGGCGCCAGAGGAGAGAGCGGCCTACCAGGCCACCAAGACGCCTCAGTCCAAGCCCAGTGAGAACACGTGGCAACTTGGGAGGAGCGGCGAGTGGACGAGCGGATGGCGCTGATTTGCTGGGCGAGCGGCCGTCATCGTGTGCTTCCAGGGGTGGGTAGGTGTCTCAAGTAATGGAGGGCCAAGATGGCGGAATCAAGCAGTCGTTCGCAGAAGTTACTCTCCCCAAGACCCAACATTATACAGATGCCATTGACTGATATTTTCCAGCTTTTTTTATAACAATCATTTATCTATCTATCTAGTATCTATGTAACAAACGAGGAATAGGCGTCTGTGCTCTCTTCCTCAGTTGTTGTATTTTTGTCTTGAGAAACACCTGCTCGTTGTACTTAGTAAAGGTTGAGTGTTTCCCTCTTGGTGTATTCTGTACAAAAAGGGCTGACAACCCTCCAGGCGTGCACCCCTGCCACAGGTGTTCCAAATACAGGTTTCTATTTAACCTTGAAAGGATTCTGTCCTCAGTGAGTTCCCATAAATGCAGTCATTAGGTGTTTTACAGTAGGACCTGTCACGATGGGATACATTGACGCTGTGACAGGCTTAAGCAATGTTTGACCATATTTTGTGAACAAAATTCCCATAATTTTTTAACAGCTTAGGGTTAAAAAGGTTGTGCAAAAACTCTTTAATGGGTTAAAAATCGTTAAAATCTTGAAAGGGCTAAGGGTTGTTAGAATCTTTAAAGGGTTAAATCTGTTAAAATCTTTAAATGTGCGAGATACTGTTAAAAGTTTTCGAAATGTATAAGTTGGTATGCTCTCTTCCTGGTTTGTTTTTTTTTTTTGTCTTGAGAAGCACTCGCCCGCTATGCTTAGTAAAGGTTGAGTGCTGCCCTCCTGGGGCACTATCACCTGGTGTGAGCTAAACCTAGTGTCGGCATATAATCTTGTTGCGTTAGCGCCTGGTTAATTGAGTGTAGCACCTGACCAATAGATTGTTTGCCTCCCGCTAGAAACAGGAGAATCACTTAGCGCGTCGCTATTAGTGATGAGCCGAACACCCCCGTGTTCGGTTCGCATTCGAACTCGAACAATTTCAAAAGTTCGAGTTCGAATTTTAGAGTGCCCTCCAAGAGGGCCTATATGCAAGATATTTGCCATAAAAGGTGTATGGGGGTCCGGGTAGTGCCCTGGGGACAGGAAACAAGGACAAAAAGTAAAAAAAAAGTTTTTAAAGGAACAGTGAGTTTTCCATGAAATAAAGGTTAAGAATAAAAACGAAAAATTCCTTCAAATATCGTGCCTAGGAGGTCCCCATAACCTGCCCGTGAAGTGGCGGATTCCTAGGATGTATAGAAACATTTAAAAACAAAAAAATGACATTTCGAATGTCGGTAAATGGTTTTCCTTTAATCTATTCATAAACAACTGCTTGAGGCGGCAGTCTGTATGAAAAGAGGAGACATTTTAGGATACGCAAAACAAGTTTAGTGATTTTTTGGCTAAATTATGGTGAAACTTATGCAGGCTTTGGTTGAAAGTAACAATAGGTGCTTTAAAATTGGGCCTTTAGTAACCCCTCTGTGGTATTGTGGAAGAGTGCAGTGGTGGAGGATTTGGTAATGCAGAAGAGATCCCCGATCTATTCAGTTACATCAGCAGCTATAACAAAACCGGGTCAGCAATGTTTAGGCACTTGTACTGCGCTACTGTATATGGTGAGAATCAGCGCCCACCAGTAGCAACAGGAAGCAAACAGAACAGGCAGGGAATACACAGAGAGAATAGTCAAATGGCAGGCAAGGTCGGCAACAGATCGGGTCCTCAGAACAAGCAGGGTTAGTAACAAGTATACAAACTGATTCGGTAAGCTAGCGATGCAGGAATAAAGGCTGAGACACACTAAGCGTGTAGCGACGCACAGCATAGCGAAGCGAAGAGAAGCAAACATTTTGCAGGCTTGACTTCACACCGCTCCGCTCCGCCTCGCAGCGTGTCTACACTACATTACGTTTGCTTCTCACCGCACTGGACCGGAATCCACTAACTAAATTGAAATGTACACACAAACCGTTTTATTTTCACAAAGCACAGGTTATATAGGCAAAAAAAGTTTCTACTGAATAAAATATATCAAAAATTACTGTTAATTTAACCGTCTATAGAGTAGGGATGCATTGATACCACACACAGACATATATGTATATATCAACACGCAGACCTATATATATGTATATATCAACACGCAGATATATATATATACACCCACCCACAGACCTCAGACCATATATACACATACGCACATGGGGGGTGGCATGTGGACAATCTCAACTAAATGCGCCCCCCCCCCCATTTGGCTGATCCCTCCAGAAGAAATTGTTGAACCCGACAGAGCAGAGAATATATATATTATTCTCTGCTCTATCGGGTTCAACATTTCTTCTGGAGGATCAGCCAAATTGGGGGGGGAATTAGTTGCCAAAATGTGTGTAATAAAAGTCTGGATATATATATTTATAAATACAGAAAAAATGGCGTCGCGCCATACTCACCGGAGCGGCAGCAACTGCCAGGAGTAACAGCCCAGTTATGTATAAAACATAACAAGGAAAAAAGGTGTCATCTGCGCTCGTTTCTATGTGTTCCATGTACAACAAAACTGAGGTTTTTGTTTGTTTCAATGACCATTGCAACGTAAGCTCACTCGCCACTTCACGGCACCTCTTTACAGAGTGAGTACCTAACAATTGTAACCAAAAGGCGCTCTACTGAGCAGCTCCAAGCCCCTCCTGCTGCTTTTCAGCCAAGGAGAGGCAAAGATATGGTGGGTTTTATTTATACACGCACCAAACACTTCCCATTTGGGATTAAAAACAAAAACATGGAAAGAGGAACAGCTGCAGAACGACGGACTGGTGTTACAAGCATGATATAAATAAATACAGAAAAAATGGCGTCGCGCCCATACTCACCGGAGCGGCAGCAACTGCCAGGAGTAACAGCCCAGTTAATGTATAAAACATAACAAGGAAAAAAGGTGTCATCTGCGCTCGTTTCTATGTGTTCCATGTACAACAAAACTCAGGTTTTTGTTTGTTTCAATGGCCATTGCAACGTAAGCTCACTCGCCACTTCACGGCACCTCTTTACAGAGTGAGTACCTAACAATTGTTAACCAAAAGGCCGCTCTACTGAGCAGCTCCAAGCCCCTCCTGCTGCTTTTCAGCCAAGGAGAGGCAAAGATATGGTGGGTTTTATTTATACACTCACCAAACACTTCCCATTTGGGATTAAAAACAAAAACATGGAAAGAGGAACATCTCAACTAAATGCGCCCCCCCCCCCATTTGGCTGATCCCTCCAGAAGAAATGTTGAACCCGACAGAGCAGAGAATATATATATTATTCTCTGCTCTATCGGGTTCAACATTTCTTCTGGAGGGATCAGCCAAATGGGGGGGGAATTAGTTGCCAAAATGTGTGTAATAAAAGTCTGTATATATATATTTATAAGAATATAGATATATATCTTAAAATGTCCTCGGATTTTATTTTTTTTAGAAATGTGTCGCCTTACCTTAGCCTGGTGGTCAGTGGGGGCTCTCTGGATCCTGGTTGTGGGGGGGTCTGCCGTGGCCACAGGTGCAGTGGCTCCCTCCCTGCGCTGCCTGTCTCTGCCACATGCACCCGGGCGGCTAGCCCGCACAGTCGCAGCTCTGTCATCCGGCGGCCGCATACTCTTCAATGCTCCTCAAGGGGATCCTTGGGAGGCCCCTGCAGGCTGCCCTCTACAGTTCCTGATTAGAGGGCCGTGTCTGCCTGATGTTTTAGTAACAAGAATGTTTTATCCCATAGGCTTCAATGTTAAAAATATTCCCGTTTTAATTCAATATCTAATAAACCATTGCTTATAATATTCTGCAGTAAAGAGTCTCTTTATTTCTAGATTTTTTTGTATTTTTTAAGCATTTTTTATACTTTTTTAAAAAAACAAAATTCGAACTTTTGGCGAACGTTCCAAAAAGTTCGAAGTTTCCCGAACTGTTGAACGGCCGATGTTCGATGTGAACTCAGAACAGATCGCACCAAACAGCTCATCCCTAGTCGCTATTAGCGATTCGTAGCTCGAGCTTACTGTACTTTCCGCGTCCTATACTTAACATGAGCAGAGCTAGAGTTCTCTAGAGCCACAGATCACTTGGTGCCAGCGCTAATTTCTGGGGCGACGCTAAACGCAAAATTTTACCTACTGCTCAACATGACGGTAACTCCAAAAAACACAAAAAAACAGGTCCTCGCCCAAAATTAACAGGCAATAAACAGCAGGCGATTGAAAGGAGTGCATCACGGGTGTTTTCTTGGAACTATACACCATTAGACATGTGCACAGCACAAAATTTTGTTTTGAACTAATGGATTAGTCCTAAAATGCAATTTATTTAGTTGCTAAAGAAATTCGTTTTCAGTTCTTTAGTATGAAAACTAATTTCATTCATCCGAAAACCAGTGGATACAATTACTATTGTAGTGGCTCCTCAGAGGGCTGAGATCGCTGCTTGTTACAGTATCTCTCACTCTCAGCACAATGTGTCAGGCAAAGCTGTTACAGTAACTGACTGCTGCTCATCACAGTGCTCAGAGTTTCAGTAAAACTAGTAAATAATATTTTTATATATAAGAGGTTAGAACAATATAATTTCCTTGTTTTACTGAAACTCTGAGCGCTGTTACAGTCAGTTACTGTAACAGCTGAGCCTGATACATTGTACTGAGAGATAATATAACAAGCAGACGATTTCAGCGCTCACAGCCACTGGATTTAAAGGGCTAAAAAAAAAAGACGCCTCTCTGTATAATGTATAGAACATCCTCCTGCATTAATTAATACCCCTCTCTGTATAGAACATCTTACTGCATTGACATGTGGAGGGTGCAGAACTTCAGAATGCAATGCTTATCCAGCACAGGTGAGGGAACTTTTACTTAAACTTTGTATCTCTGTGGGGGAGACACAGGAATATAAAAGCAGGGGAGAGGGAAAATATTAACGTAAATCGGTCTGAAGGCTCAGAGAAGAGATGACTGGTGCAAATTGATTTTAATAATAAAATAAAGCACTTTAAATGTAGGGAAAACATTCAAATAAATCACACTGAAGGCTCATAATGACAGAGTAACGGTGAGAGCTGGATACAAAATGTATCAGACGTAAAAAAAAAAACTTTATAACAAGTAGCACTGGGAGAGGAGAGGGACTTTATATAAAACGTGTATTATAGATGAGGAAAGGGGGATAGTGCTCATGGGTAATATAAAATGTATCAGACCTAAGGCTAGGGTCAGACGAACGCAGTTTTAACGTGCGTTTAGCCGCACAAAATCACGGCCGTGCTAGCAGCAAATGACGTCCAATGCCGGGGAACACACGAAGTACGGCCGCACGAAAGTTCGTCCGCGCAACGCAAGTGGCAAACGAACGCATTTTTTCGAGAACGTCAAACCGCTACTACTGACGTACAGAGTGCGCTGCGGCCGCATAGCGGCGTGTTTGCGTGATTGGGAGACTTCAGACGCTGCTAATGTCCGGCCAACATAACGTCCAGACGCAAAAAGTGTTTTATTGTTGATCCGTACAAAATCACGGACGAAAAGGCGCATCGTATGACCGCTATCGCGTATTCCGTGAAAAAATATGTCCGTTCGTTCGACCGCACTTTTCCACGGTCGACGCGAAAAATGCGTTCGTCTGACCCTAGCCTAAGCCCCTATTATGCAGAGCGGGAGGGGAGATAACACACGTTTTATAAAGTCCCTCTCTTCTCCCAGCGCTGCTGGTTATAAAGGGGTTTTTACTATCCAGCCCTCCTCTGTTATTAGCTTTCAGTGTGATTTATTTGAATGTTTTCCATCTCCAGCTGCTTTTATCATCTTGTCTGCCTCATAGACATGCAAGGGTTAAGTAAAGGTTTCCTCTCCTGTGCTGGCTGTCTGTGCTGCGAGTGAGTATTCTGGAGCTCTATCACTGTCAGATTTTCGGGTAGGGGTCGGGAAGGATTACACATACAAACCTTTTCTGTAATTTTGCGTTGTTGCGCTTCATTGCTGGTCTCCTTCACTCATCAATGTAATATCACAAAAAGGACTGAAACTAAAATGTAGTGCATTTTATTTTAGCTTCTTTCGTTTTTTGTACTGAGCAGTTTCGTATATCTTGAGTCATACTAAAACTAAATTATCCCAAAATTCGGACTAAATCGTTTTAGTACTAAAATGAATGCACATGTCTATACACCATAGTAATGGATCTGGTCAGCAATGTCGCTGCTGTTGCAGTAGGCTCTGTTCGTAATTTTTCTCTCTATTACTGTACCCACACAAATTATATATATATTTTTTTTTCTTTTCAGGACAAGAAGAGCTTTCATAACATCCCATTATTTTCTTATTATCATATAATATATTATAAAAAATTAATAAAATATGGGGGAAAATTAAAAAAAATAAATAACTTTTCTTTAATTTTAAATGTAAATCATTTTATTCATCTAAAAAAAAGCAAACAGGAACACTTTGAATCACAGAAATAGAAGCCCTAGCACCCCTTTACATTTCCCCCAAGGTAACCCTTCCCCTGCTTTTTCATTGCTTTCATCCAAGATGGCGGTAGCCCACTGGATCTAGGCCACGATCTGGCACCGAATGGCCACAGATCGCAGCCCGGCATTTAAGGGTTTAAAGCCTGCCCTTCAAAGCGGTGCCTGGCTTTTGGTTGAACTTGTAGACCCTCCCGATCAGGAGGGAGAAGGATCTGAACGGACCCCCCCCCCCCCGCTTCAGGCGATCTCCCGGGTTCTGCCGGGTGGTCACCTGGAAATGACGTCATTACTGCGGGAGGGTCTATAAAAGCTGCGTCGGACTTCAAGGAAGTCAGAACGCCACGGGACCTGGATCAGAGAGGTGAGTATCTCTCTGCCCCCCCCCCCCTGCCGAGCGGAAGACGTGTGGGGAACATCCTCCTCATACAGCGGGGTTCAATGAGGACATTCTTTTTAAAAAAAATTCTAAATGTTTTTTCTTTTTCTGTAACAGCCCTTTTTATTACCATTCATTGGATCTTATATGTAAATTTCAGACATTTTCATTCTGTAGTTTCTTTGCAAACATCGTTTCACTTTTCAAACATACAAGCGTACTGTTTTTTTTTTTTTTACTCCATTCGTCTGCGGTGTCGGCTTTTTCCGGCGGCTGCTCTGCGCTGTGATCGGCGGCTGCTCAGGTTTCTCCGACGTGCTCAGCGGGGTTAATCCAGATGTTTTTGCGGGTTTCGGTGTGCATTCGCCTGGGTTTTGCGGTGAGTGTTCGTCGGGTTTTCGGTGGCTTTTCCCTGCACTATGACGGCCCTGTGGTGCTTGCTGAATACACCGCAGGGTCGCCGAAATGGGATTGCCGGATCGCGCCGAATTGAAGAGAACGAAAAGTCACTGAACGTGCGGTGACTTTTCGATTCTCTTTGAATAACCCTTTATATATTTATTTTTTATTTTTTTGCAGCTGGATTCGTATGTGTATAGATAGACATATATATATTAATTTTTATGTGTCTAGCTATACACATACGAATCCAGCTTCAAAAAAATAAATTATATATATATATTAAGTATTATTTTTTATGTAATTTATTTTTTAGATAGCCACATAAAAAATAATATAGATATATAATATATTTTTTGCAGCTGGATTCATATACCTATATATAAATACAGCACATACGGTATAGTGTGTATATATATTTCTTTTTCATCTGGTAACAGGATATTTGTAGGGTACAGGTGAACACGGCAGAAACAAACATCCCTTTAAGCAATTCGGCTCGAAATCCCTATAGAATAATAAAAGGCAATAATGGCGTTCCAGTGCAAACGCGCAGGAGAACAAGGAAAAGGAGCAGACGGAGTGCGGCAATAATGTGCTCCCGCTGTACCCGGCTAACCATAACACAAATAAATATGTGAACTGCATCGCAAACGACTTAATGTTACATAATTACTGCTCCTTTATACAAAACCTTGTGTAAGTCTTCCAGGACGTCGTGTTGTTGATTTACATAATGTTTTGTATATGGAGCCAGTAATTCCGTGTTTTTAATCCCTTTGGTGCGTAATTGATGTGTTTATTTTGGTCCTTATACACTGGCCTCTCTTCCTTTTTAAGGCATTTATTCATTTAAAATCAGATTTCAATGCCGAGTCAGCTTTAATCTGAGACGCAGCCGAAAAACAAAGAAGTGTGTCTTACCTCTGAGCTTTCTGTCTTCTCTCTTCACTTTGTAACCTGATATCAATCCTCTACATGGGTTTGGGTCGAAATCCCTACAACCAGGTTCCCTAATGTCAAAATCCCGACAGCCAACTTCCCTACACAGACAACGCCCTGACGGCCAACTTCCAGACATCCAAAATCCCAGCGGCTAACACTAACCCTACTCCCTATCCCCCTAAACCTAGCCCTAACCCTAACCCCCCCCCAAACCTAGCCCTAATAACCCCTAAATCTAGCCCTAACCCTAACCCCCCTAAACCTAGCCCTAACCATAACCCCCCTAAACCTAGCCATAACCATAACCAATCTAAACCTAGCCATAACCAGAACCCCTAAACTTAGCCCTAACCCCCAAAACCTAACCCTAACCCCCAAACCTAGCCCTAATAACCCGCCTAAACCTAGCCCTAACCATAACCCCCCTAAACCTAGCCATAACCATAAGCCCCCAAACTTAGCCATAACCCCCTAAACCTAGCCCAACCCTAACCCCCCAATCCTAGCCCTACCCCCCCAAACTTAGCCCTAACCCTAACCCAAACCTAGCCCTAACCCCCTAACCCTAACCCCCTAAACCTAGTCCTAACCCTAACCCCCACAAACCTAGCCCTAACAATAACCCCCCTAAATCTAGCCCTAACCCCCCTAAACCTAGCCCTAATCATAACCCCTCCAAACTTAGCCCTAACCCCCCAAAGCTAGCCCTAACTCCCTAAACCTAGCCCTAACCCCCTAAACTTAGCCCTAACCCCCGAAAACCTAACCCTAACCCCCCTAAACCTAGCCCTAACCCCCAAACCTAGCCCTAACCTTAACCCCCTAAAACTAGCCCTAACCCCTAAACTTAGCCCTAACCCACCTAAACCTAGCCCTAACCCTAACCCCCCTAAACCTAGCCCTAACCCCCTTAAACCTAGGGTTAGGGTGTTAGTATTAGGGTTAGCCGCTGGGATTATGGATGTCTGGATGTTGGCCGTGTAGGGAAGTTGGCATTAGGGAACCTGGCTGTAGGGATTTTGTCCGGCACCCCTTCTACATAATGCACCGAACAGCAGAGAATCTCTTCCCTGTCTGTGAACAAAGACAAGGAGGAAAAAGCAGGGTCTGCTTGTCCCGAAGTGCAATAGGACAAAGAAGCATTTTAGCAACTGAGACTATTACCAGACTGGGTTTTGTAGGGATTACTTTAAAACACCATCAGAACGACCCTTTAGCGATAGTTGCTGACTATTATTTGTTAGTTCTGCCTTAATAAATATATATACAAGTCTGTCAGGGTTATTCAGAGAAAGGTGAAACTCTGGAGAACGTTTGGAGAATTGAAAATTCTAGATCGAAATAGCCAAACCAGAAAAATTCTCCCATTTATCTCACTTTCCAAATCGGCTATTTTGACCTAGAATTTTCACTTCTCCAAAAGTTCCAGAGTTTCACCTTTCTCTGAATAACCCTGTATGAATAATTTCACTTCTGTCAAATTCCCGAATTTATCATTTTATCTCTTACTAATATTATTACTTTTTTAAAGGGACACTACCACAAAAGCTGTAATTAGATTACTTGTGCATTACAAATAAAAACACATTTATAAAACACACGCTGCAGTTTCATTCCTTTATTTGAAATAATTGCATGTATAAAGAAAAAAAACTATTTTTTTTATCTCCCGTTTCCACCTTGTGGATTTTTCTCATGATGCAACACTTTCCAAAATCTGTGCAAAAGTTTTACTTAAATACTGTAGAAGCTAAATCGAAGCAGTAAATAGTCCATGGAGTGTAGGAGGGAATGTTTAGATAAGGCTGCAGGAGGCCTGTTGTTCTCCAGGCTAGCTGAGATAAGAGCTGGCAGCTGAATGAGATATAACAGGGAGTTCAAAAGACCTCTAATCTACCCCTGGTGATGTCCTTTGAATACATCCCACGCAATATAATGATTTGAGTCGTTGACTGACCCTTTCACTCCATTCTATGGACAAAGACAAAGTGAGGAGCAAGTGATGGAAAGATACTGTGTGTGGGGGGGGGGCAGTTTACAACACAAAATTTCACACAATGGATGCACCCAGTGACACATATAGAGGAAAATATCACACAATGGATGCACCCGGTGACACATACAGAGGAAAATATCACACAATGGATGAACCCAGTGACACACAGAGGAAAATATCACACAATGGATGCACCCAGTGACACACAGAGGAAAATATCACACAATGGATGCACCCAGTGACACACAGAGGAAAATATCACACAATGGATGCACCCAGTGACACACAGAGGAAAATATCACACAATGGATGCACCCAGTGACACATAGAGGAAAATATCACACAATGGATGCACCCAGTGACACACAGAGGAAAATATCACACAATGGATGCACCCAGTGACACATAGAGGAAAATATCACACAATGGATGCACCCAGTGACACATATAGAGGAAAATATCACACATTGGATGCACCCAGTGACCATATAGAGGAAAATATCACACAATGGATGCACCCAGTGACACATATAGAGAAAATATCACACAATGGATGCACCCAGTGACACATATAGAGGAAAATATCACACAATGGATGCACCCAGTGACACATAGAGGAAAATATCACACAATGGATGCACCCAGTGACACATATAGAGGAAAATATCACACAATGGATGCGCCCAGTGACACATATAGAGGAAAATATCACACAATGGATGCACCCAGTGACACATATAGAGGAAAATATCACACAATGGATGCACCCAGTGACACATAGAGGAAAATATCACACAATGGATGCACCCAGTGACACATATAGAGGAAAATATCACACAATGGATGCGCCCAGTGACACATATAGAGGAAAATATCACACAATGGATGCGCCCAGTGACACATATAGAGGAAAATATCACACAATGGATGCACCCAGTGACACATATAGAGGAAAATATTTTCTTAACTAAACATACAAGAGAAAAACAAACACATGTAAGATATCAGCAACATCAAATAAACACAATAAGGACATTTCATTTTGGGGGTACTGTTCCTTTAACATTCAATGCAGCAACAGTGAGTAGCATAGAAGAAGCGCTGTATAGATTCATAGAAATTATTACTTTGCTTAGTAAGTAAGATTTACTGTAATATATATATTGCTTTTGCACAGTTACGCAACCGTCATATTTTTTTTATTAGCTGGAAAATGTGTTTTTCCCCCCCCTCCCCGCTATGTTTGCGCACAGCTGCCCGCGTTACATTTACATATAACCTATTTTATTTGCTTCTTCCCCAGATATAAATAAATAATGTTTTTGGAATTTACCTCTTCCCGTCGAAGACTTTGTACGTTTTACTATAATTTACTACAATTTATATAATAAATACCTAGGATGTCGTTTCAGAACAGCTGTCAAAAGAGACTTCGGTGTCATTTGATGGAAAATTCGAGGCGATTTGAAATGGATTTTACGGCTGAAGAGACTAGACTTGATCTTGTGGCCAATACTGACACCTGGTGGTTTTGCTCCATAACGCCACACGCGTAGGCGCCTATCATTACCCCCCCCCCTACAACATACACAGCCTGGCCATAAAAGAAGTCACCACCTGGATTTATCTATACCGATATGTGCGAGCCTTCCGTTGGATAATTAATGCAGTCATTAACCCTTTCGCTGCTGAGCCATTCCACCCCTCTGTGCTGAGTTCATTTTTACCGCTTTCGCTCATGTTTAAACGATTTGAAGTCACATTTTATTATACAACCCAGACATATTATATATCGTTCTTTCCGACAGACTCGGCAGATTCATAATATGTCATTATTATATGTATACGTCATGTGCTGCCTGAATATTATAACAAAAAATGCAATAAAATTAGAATTTTCAATCAGCTACATTGTGTAAAGTGTTTTTTTTTCACATTTTATCATGCGAGCCTTTGCGGTTATATTTTCTATGGGGTGAGCTTGTTAAAATTTGAAATGGGGACTCTTAGAAATGACGTGTTTTTTAGCAAGCACCCCCATAGAAAAAATCGTTAGTGCAGCATCATTGTTCACATTATAATTGAAATGAGAACAATATTGCTGCATTAACCCTTTCGCTGCTGAGGCTTTTCCCGCCCCTGTGCTGAGGTCATTTTTACCGGTTTTGAAGGCTTATTTTAGTATATGACCCAGACATATTATATATCGTTCTTTCCGTCAGACTCGGCAGATTCAGAATATATCATTATTATATGTATACGTCATGACCTGTCTGTATATTATAACAAAAAATGCAATACAATATGATTTTTCAATAATTTACAATGTGTAAAGTGTTTTTTTTTCACATTTTAAGATGCGAGCAATTGCGGTTATATTTTGTATGGGGTGCGCTTGTTAAAAAAATTAGAGATGGGGACTCGTTACATTTTTTTTTGGGGAAAATTACACGATTTTTAACAAACGCACCGCATACAAAAATCGTTAGTGCAGCATCATTGTTCACATTATAATTGAAATGGGAACAATATTGCTGCATTAACAAACCAAAAAAAAGAGAAAAAAATTGTTTATTTTTTTTTTTATAATTTGTTTTTAAAATATCTTTATTTTTATTTTTAATTTATTTTTTTTTACAAACTTTTTCACTTTCGTGTTTGGTATCGTTGGAACGGCCATGCTCTGGCCGATCCAACAATACCAAACTTTAACCCCTAGCTGCCACGGATCGGGAGATAGGGAGTTCCAATGAACTCCCTATCTCCACCATTGGTGGCAGCTAGGGGTTAACTCCAGGACTGGCGTCATCGTGCTATGCACGATGACGCCAGTCCTCAGGGGGAGTTCCCGGAGGCTTGGCCGACATCCAAGATGTCGGCCAGCTCCGGGAAAGGATCACGAACCGGTGCTTTTCAGCGCCGATTCGTGATCCGGCTCCCCAGGGGTTAATGTCAGGTACCATTTGGAAGGGCAGGCTGTGCCCTTCCAAATGGTGTCTGGGTTAACCCCCGCAACGCCGCCGATCGGGAGGGAGAGAGGTCCGAAGGACCTCTCCCCTCCCTTTCAGGCGCCTCCTCCGCACATGCGGGGGGGCGCCTGAATTAGGTGTCATCGCGCCCCCGCGATGACACCTAATTAGCCCGGCGGCGGTTCCGGATGCTGGGCTGACATCGAGGATGTCAGCCCGCACCGGGGGGGCCAGCGATCGGCCGAACGCTGACCCCAAAGGCTGGACGCGCTCAGCGCGTCCACCGCATGGAACGTGACATGCGGTTGGACGCGCTGAGCGCGTCCACCGCAGCGAAGTGGTTAATAAAACAAAAACTGTTTTTTTAGATATTTTTTTCCATTTTCTACTTTTTCTATCTTTAAATTTTATTTTTTACATGGTCATGTTTGGTATCATTGAAAAGGCCATGCTCTGGTCATTCCAATGATACCAAATATTAACCCCTAGCTGCCACAATTCGGGAGATAGGGGGTTCCAATGAACCTGCTAATTCCAGAACTGACGTCATCGCGTTATGCCACAAAGTGTACATGCGGCAGGACGCGCTGAGAGCATCCTCCACATGGAAAGGGTTAATATGTTTCAGCTGCAATAAATGAGGTCATGTGACTCCCTGAATACACTGAAGGAGCAGGTTTTTCCATCAATGGGTTTTTCTCCCCTGATGGCACAGCGGGCATATTCCAAGATGGCAATGCCAGGATTCAATCAGGCTCAAATTGTGCAAGAGTGGTTCAGGGAGCACGAGACATCATTTTCACATAAATTGGCCACCGCACAGTCCAGACCTTAACCCCATTGAGAATCTTTGGGATAATGTGCCGGAGAAGACTTTACTCAGCGCCGCGACTCTCCCATCATCAATACAAGATCTTGGCCACAAATTAATGCCACTCTGGACGCCAATAAATAAATGCTGTGACATCAAAACGACGCCGCGGCGAATATGTGCCAGAATCATGACAAATGGAGGTCCAACCAAATATTAGAGTGTGTGTGACCATTTTGGCCAGGCAGTGTATATGACGAAGTTAAAAATGAAGGTCGTACTGGAAAGAAATGTATAGAATATTGTTGATTCCCCAAGTGTCCTTGCCCCTTATTTTAGGGGTTCCTCCAGAGGTCTAATTCAAAATAATAATGTACCTGGATTTCTGCCTCAACCCACACGTAATTATTTTCATCTCGCCTATATTGGTACTGATGATATAACTATAGGCTGTGGCTTAGGGAATCATTGGAATACAGTAATTATCACACAGCTATAGTTACAAGTATTTATAAAGCGCTAACAAGTTCCATAGAGCAGTACAATGGGTCAGACGTAATAATAATAAAACTGCATACAAGATAAACACACGGAACAGTAAGAGAGAGGATACTGCTCGAGAGCTTACAATCTAAAAGGAGAGGGGTGACACACTAGGTGAGGGTAAGAGCTGGGTATGGGAAGTAGCGGGTGCATGGGGGCTGTGCAGGAAGATGGGGCAAGAAATTTACAGTAGGGGGGATCATGGAGTGAGCCAATAGGCTTCTCTAAAGTAATATGTTTTCAGAGACTTCTTGAAGGACTGGAGAGACCAGGAAAGTCTAATGTGGCGGGGGAGGGAGTTTCATAAAAAGGGGGCAGCTCAGACGTCTTGAAGGCGATAGTTGGGCCTGCGGGTACAAGGAGATGATAACATCAGATCATTGGCAGAGCGAAGTGGTTGGGATGGGAATATGGGATGTACCTGCTAATAAGGGAGGAGATATAGGCAGGGGTGTGGTCATGGAGAGCTTTGTACGTGAGGATCAGTATTTTGAATTAAATTCTATAGGAGACAGGGAGCCAGTGTAGAGATTGACAAAGGGGTGAGGTGCGAGAGGTGCAGAAAGTGAGGTGCCAGAGGTATGGGAGGTGAGGTGCCAGAGGTGCGGGAGGTGAGGTGCCAGAGGTGAGGTGGATGAGCCTGGCACAGGCGTTCATTACAGACTGCAGAGGGAGAGTCTGGGATCTCTAAAGGATCTGAGATCTCTAAAGGCCAATGAGAAGGAGGTTACAGTAGTCAAGGCGGGAGATAATAAGAGCTTGGAGGATGAGCATTTTAGTAGAGTCCTGATCAAGAAAGGGACGGACACGTGCAATGCTTTTTAGTTGGAAGTAGCAAAATTTGGCTAGAGACTGAATGTGACTTAAAAGCATATAGCTGAACCCTAAAAAATAAAACTTTTTAGTGTGTGAAAATGGAGACCTATACTGCAGAAACGGCTGTGGAGGAACTACGTTCTCATACATTCTCGCTTGACTTGACGGGTGCTCAGGAGTTGAGTAGAGAGAGAACGTGTGGGAACCTGATCGGCCTCCACACTCAATGCAGGTCCCCTTTCCTTATGGTTGGCCGGAAGCAGCTCTTTTGTAGGTGACGGGGAGATATGAAATCACTCTCCCCCTCTACCAGAGCGCTGCTTCTGCCTAGCAATCTCAGTGAGTGCTGCTTAGGGTGATTTTAGGCCATGGCTGCTCAGGTCCATTAGGCATTCGCCTAGCACCAGCCTGACAGGTACGCCGTATCTTAAATGATAGAGGAAGTGCATTCGTCCCTCAAAAAGAACAGAGCGGCTCCAAGAGGCCATTCACCCGCACTATAATGGGTCAAATTGCCACATGAGAAACCAGACAAGGGTATGTATGGCAGCTGCTCGAAAGAGTCGTGTGCTCCCTGGGACTGGTGGATATGTCACTGGTGTTTGATAGGTGCGGTTGGAGATTTGATTTAGGGTAAGGAGATATTAGAAAGGTCTGATTTGGGTAATAGAGTGATGGAAGAGGGTCTGTTTGGGATTATACAGGTGGTAGAAGGGGCTGATTTCAAGTGTGGAGGTGATAGAAGGCTTTCTTATTGGTATTGAGCCTAGGAAGGGGTGCCTCTAGTGGGTTCTTCAGGGTGAAATAGGGGGTGACAGGGGTGGGTATGGTGGCTTCTGACAGGGTCCAAAATGACATATTTGAACAAAGGTCTTCTCCTTGAAGTCTAGACTGGCTCACTTTGTGGACATAGCGATATGGTGAGCAGCAGCATCATAATATAGTATCCATTAAGAGGTAACTATATTTTAGAACAGAGTATCCTCCTAGTTTAGAGTAGAGATGTGCACCGCTGAAATTTCGTTTCGTTTTTTTTTCAGGTGTTGTTTTTTTTTCGTTTTGGGTCGTTCGGACCGTTTTCGTTTCGATTCGGGGATTCGATATCGATTTGAAATTTCGTATCGTTTCGGCAATTCGGGTCATTTTGGCGTTTGGATCATTTCAGTGATTCGGTTCAGTTTGTTTTTTTTATTGCTTATTTAAGAATGGGAAGTAGACTTACAACCAATAGAATGAAAGTTCCTTTACTTATTTATTCTTTTAAGGTTTTTTAAGCGAGATTTTAGGTTTCTTAACTTTTTTAAAGGAACAAGGCTTTTATCGAATCTAATGACTCGAAATTTCGAATCAATCCGAAATTTCATATGGTCGACATTTCGGATTCAGGATGCCATCGGAAGCACAAAAAAAAGGTAAATTTCGTCCTAAATTCGATTCGGTACGAAACGAACTGCACATCCCTAGTTTAGAGGTGCTCTGCGCCCATCATGTCTCTGGATCATGAGCCTAGAGATCTACCTTCCTGGCCTTTGTGTTTACCTGACCGGCCATTTTTGGGATATGATAAGCTTGGCTAGAATACCCCCTGGGTTCGTTACGAATACGTACCATTTACAAAGACATACCCAAAACATCAGTGGTAACGAAAGGGCGATAGATGCTTGGCAGCCATATTTCTTTTGCTGTAGAACTCTAACGGCCATCCATATACTCTAGGCTTGTGCACCGATTTATTTTTTTCAGTTCGATTCGATTTTTCGGATTTTTAAACTTTTCGATTCGGCTCGTTTCGACCGATTTCGGTTTCGATTCGGTTCGGCTCGACTCGTTTTTCGTGTAAATTTTTTCGGAATTTCGACCATTTTTCGTATTTTCGTGTCACTTAGCTCGTTTTTGTATCGACTTTTCGTATTTTCGGAAATTTTCGTTTTTCGGAATTGTAAATGGTTTCGGAATATCGACCATTTTTCGTAGTTTCGTGTCACTTTGCTCGTTTTTTGTATCGACTTTTCGTATTTTCGGAAATTTTCGTTTTTTCGGAACGTCTGTTCTCCTCGTTTCAAAGCAATAAATTTCGATTTGACACATTTCAAGTACATTCGAAAATTCCGAAAATATTTCGTTTCGGCTCGGAAAACTTTTCGGATCTGCCATTTTCGGATCTAAAAATTTTCAGAAAATCGGCCGCATCCGAAAACACGAATCGGGAAATTTCGTGAAAATTCCGAAATTCCGAAACCCGAAACGCACATCCCTAATATACTCCAGTTAGCCAGAAATGCCAGGGAATGGGCACACAGGGGCCCTACAAATGAGGGTCTACTTCCTAAGATCGTACAATGTGCCAATGTACGTTCGTTTCCGTGTCTTAGATTTAAGGGACATCTTACACATTGCCAGCAAAGCAATGATTATGCAGCGGTACACCATGAAATATCTGCCAGAGCTGTCATTAATTCTCGGTCCCAAGGCACCACATAATAAGGTACGGGGTGTGGGTAAGACGTGACCACAGGTCAGGCCGCTGCCAGGACAAGCAGAGCCTGAATAAAGTACTGTATGCTGCCAGTGTCAATGACATGGCTGCAGAGACGGGGCAGCCGAGTGACTCGTGACTCTCCGTTTCATAGAGAAAAAAAAGCAGATGTTATTGGCAGCGAAGGTGTATTTAAAATTTTAAAAAAAGATATTTTAAATTGGAAAAAAAAAAAATCCCCAAAAAATTCAGGGTTAATGAAAATTCTGTTTAATACAAGTGCGCCATTAATTGCCGACCCAGAGTGAATTATTACAGATCTGTTCTAGGATGATATTAACCCTATAAAAAAAATATATAATGCATTAAAAACTATTTCAAAAAGATGCTCTGCCTTAAAGCCTGTGAAGTTACCATGTACGGACACATTGGCTGCTGGGACTCTGTCCTGACTCAGGAGCCACTCATTCTGGTTAGGGATGTGCGTTTCGGAATTTCGGAATTTTCACGAAATTTCCAGAATTATCGTATCGTATCGTATAATTATCGTATCCGAAAAACCATTAGTTTACGTCAAAACGAATAGACACTTTTAAACGAGGAGAACAGACGTTACGAAAAACACGAAAATTTCCGAAATCACGAAAAAAAAGTCGATATGAAAAACGAACCGAAACGAAAATCGGCCGAAACGAGTCGAAACGAAAATTTACAAAATCCGAACGAACCGAACCGAACCGAAAAAAAAATCGGTGCACAAGCCTAATTCTGGTCTACGAAGGTCTGGATGTGTCCTGAGTTGATGTAGGGCAGAGAGACCACATTTACTGGGTTATTCAAAGAGATTCGAATTACTGGAGAAAGGTAACCGAACGCTGAAATTCAGCGAATTGTTACCTTTCTTGGCCATTCAGAGAGCAGGCAGTTCGCCAAATGTTGGCGAATTGCCTGCACATACGGTGCCTGTTCGGTGGCTGTTCGGGGGCAGTGAAATCCCCATAGAGAAGCAATGCTTCGTCTATTCAGAGAACACAAACCAGCAGTGAAAGGTTCCCCTAATGCCCTGCCATTCGGCGGTTTAATTTGGCAGGTTTATTCAGGCGAATCCCATAGGCTTCAATGTTAAAAATATTCCCGTTTTAATCCAATATCTAATAAACCGTTGATTATAATATTCTGCAGTAAAAAGTCTCTTTATTTATAGATTTTTTTCGGGACTTTTTATTTGTTGAAAAAAAATTCAGATTTTCTTTTTTTTTAACTTTACTTCTTTTTTCTGTAACAGCCCTTTTTATTATCATTCATTGGATCTTATATGTAAATTTCAGACATTTTCGCTCAGTAGTTTCTTTGCAAACAGCGTTTTCACTTTTCAAACATTCGAGCGAACTGTTTTTCTAATTTATTCACTGCATTCGTCTGCGATGTCGGCTTTTTCCGGCAGCTGCGCTGCGTGTGATCGGCTCCTGCTCAGGTTTTTCCGGCGTTTACGGCGGGGTTAATCCAGATGTTTTTGTGGGTTTCGGCGCGCATTCGTCCTCGTTTTGCGGTGAGTTTTCGGCGGGTTTGCGGCGACCTTTCCCTGCAATACTGGGACCCTGTGGTGCTTGCTGAATACACCGCAAGGTCGCCGAAATGGGATCGCCAAAGCGAACCGAATTGAAGAGAAAGAAAAGTCATCGAACGTGCGGTGACTTTTCGATTCTCTTTGAATTACCCTGTTAATGCTGCTTTGGGGGAATTATTCTCTGCTATAGGATTGGATAACAGACAAGAAACAGGAGTGTGGTGGCATTGTCAGGATTGTTTATGTAACGTGGGACATTTGGGAAGTATGTGATTCGAGTGTAGCACCCAACATGCGCACTGTTGGGCGCCACCATTGCTTGTCTCCTATTGGCCAGATTTCCTGATCTCACCTGACAGATACTCATCAGCAGCTCTGATTAGAACTCAGACTGCTGTGCCAATACTATGAGCAAGATGGCGGCGCCCTGTGGGTAAGTATCTGAGATGTTAAGCAAAAATCCATGGAGGGATTGAGTGTTGAGGCAGTGAGTAGGTCGCTGCTTCTTCATCAGGAGAAAGCCCAAGCCAAATGTCCTGGTGTTGATGACGATACATGTCAGGCTTGTCCTAGATTAAGCTCATTAAAAAGTACTGCGTAGACAAGGGGTCAGCAACCTTGACCCTGCAGATATTTTGGAACTATGAGGCTCAGACAATCTAATGAGTATCTGAGCATCATGGGAGATGTTGTTTCAAACATCTAGGGCTCTATTACATTCTTCACGCAAAAATGCACGGTAAACGCGTGAATTTTTGCACGAAGCGTTAAACGTTAACGCGTGTAAATTAACACTGGTATTACAATACTCGCGCATTATTTCATCCGTCAAAAAATATCGCGTGTAAAAAAGACACGCATAAACGCGCGCGCGTTAAAGCTGCGCGCAGAAATCGGTGGGCGGACTGTTTTTTCACGCGATTCAGCCAATCAGAATTAAGAACCACAATTATCTCACGCTAAGTTTTTGCGCCTGTCAAAGTCAATCTGCGCGTGTATGCTGCATCAATAAAAAAAACACGCACAACTTCTCCATTTTATTGTTTGGGTATGTGTAGAATGTGTAACTATATATAGCAGTTTAAAGACACATATGCTGTATGTATGTTTTGGTCCTCGTCATCATTTGCAAAATAAAAAAAAACAATCTTCAGACTCTATACAATTAACTATAAACGGTTTTACATTTTTATTTTATAATCTTTTGTGACACAAAAATGATGGGGCGCTGCCCCTGCTGCCCAAATGGAAAAGCCTCCACTGTCCTTCCCATATTTCTTTAACAGTTAAGGCTAGGGTCAGACGAGCGTGATTTCTACGGACTGTATGTCCTTGCACACGGACGTACGTCAGTACGGAAGACGCAGTAGTGGCCACACAGTCCGTTTTTTTCACTGACGTTTATTTTGACGGATGTAGGAGGGAAAATAAATTAAAAAGCAAAACCATTTTGTCCGTGAAAAATGCTGGACGTATAAATGCAGTCCGTCTGACCACGTTCCATCACTCACACACAAAGCTATGCGGACGTTGCGGACGCAGCGCACTTTGTGCGGCCGTTCTAGGGGTTGTACGTTCTTGCCTGCCTTGCGTCCGTTTGCCGCGGCCGTTGTGCGTCCGCAGTTCAGTGCGGACGTACTTCATGTGTCAGGCTCCAATGGACTTTCTTTCATGCCATCACGGACGTACTTTTAGGCGCAATCACGGACGTGAACACTACGCTCGTCTGACCCCAGCCTAAAAGTCACATATACTTTATGCATGTTTTAGGCTAGGGTCAGACGAAAGCATGTTTCCCCGCGAACGTGAAAAAGTGCGTCCGAACGCATTGACGTATTTTTTCACAGAATGCACAAAAACGGTCAGACGACGCGCATTTTCAGGCGTGATTTTGTACGGATCGTCAATAAAACTCTTTTTGCGTCTGGACGTTATGTAGGCTGGACATTAGCAGCGTCTGACGTCTCCTAATCACGCACACACGCCGCTATGCCGCAGCTGCGCACTCTGTACGTCAGTACTAGCGGTTCAGCGTTCTCAGAAAAATGCGTTCAAATTCCACTTGCGTTGCACGGCCGGACGTTTGTGCGGCCGTACATCGTATATTGGCCGTCATTGCCCGTCATCTGCTGCTAGTGCGGCCGTAATTATGTGCGCCAGAACGCACGTTAAAAGTGCGCTGGTCTGACCCCAGCCTAAGTCATCATCATTTTCATCTTGAATTTCTTGACTCATAGTTCTCGTTTGACAAATTTGGCAAAAGAAAGTTTTGCTGAATCTGCGCTGCCTTTATTTCTGTTCTTTTCTTTCTATAATATGTCCATTGCTGCGCCTTGCTTCTGTTTGCTGTAGACGGCTGTAACAGCGCGTCCATAACCTATTGGAGATACACAATGGAAATTATCAGGGTTATTCAAAGAGATTCGAAAAGTCACAGCACGTTCGGTGACTTTTCGTTCTCTTCAATTCGGTTCCTTTTGTCGATCCCATTTCGGCGACCCTGCGGTGTATTCAGCAAACAGCACAGGGTCCCCGAATTGCAGGGAAAGGCTGCCGCAAACCTGACGAAAACTAACCGCAAAACCCGGCGAATGCACGCCGAAAACCCTCAAAAACATCTGGATTAACCTGCCAAAAACCATGGAAAAACCCGAGCAGGAGCCGATCACACGCAGCGAAGCTGCCGGAAAAGCTGAGACCGCAGACAGTGAAGTGAATTAATTAGGAAAACAGTTTGTATGAATGTTTGAAAGTGAAACGCTGTTTGCAAAGAAACTACTGAGCGAAAATGGCTGAAATTTACATATGATCCAATGAATGATAATAAAGAGGGCTGTTACAGAAAAAATAAATAAACTTTAAAAAAAAAAATCGGACTTTTAAAAAGAAAAAATTCAAAAAAATGCTTAAAATATCCTAAAAAATCTATAAATAAAGAGACTCTTTACTGCAGAATTTTATAAGGAACGGTTTATTAGATATTGAATTAAAACGGGAATATTTTTAACATTGAAGCCTATGGGATTCGCCTGAATAAACCTGCTGAATGAAGCCACGGAATGGCAGGGCATTTCGGGAACCTTTCACTGCTGGTTTGTGGTCTCTGAATAGCCGAAGCAGTGCTTTTTCATGGGTATTTCACTGCCCTCAAACAGGCACCGAACAGGCAACGTATGTGCAGGCAATTCGCCAGGATTTGGCGAATTGCCTGCTCTCTGGATAGCCGAATGGCCAGGAAAGGTAACCGAACACTGATTTTCAGCGTTCGGTTACCTTTCTCAAGCAATTCGGATCTCTTTGAATAACCCTGTAAGAGAGGACAATGTGAGTTCATCTTCAAACGTACAGGGTTATTCAAAGAGATCCGAATTGCTGGAGAAACCCAAGCAGGGGTTGAAATTCAGCGTTCGGTTACCTTTCCTGGCCATTCAGCTATCCAGAGAGCAGGCAATTCGCCAAATCTTGGCGAATTGCCTGCACATACGGTGCCTGTTCGTTGCCAGTGAAATCCCCATAGAGAAGCAATGCTTCATCTATTCAGAGAACAAAAACCAGCAGTGATAGGTTCCCCTAATGCCCTGCCATTCGGTGGCTTCATTCAGCAGGTTTATTCAGGAGAATCCCATAGGCTTCAATGTTAAAAATATTCCCGTTTTAATTCAATATCTAATAAATCGTTGATTATAATATTCTGCAGTAAAGAGTCACTTTATTTATAGATTTTTTAGGATATTTTAAGCATTTTTCGGGATTTTTTTTAACTTTTGAAAAAAATTATTATTTTTTTTTACTTTTTTCTCTAACAGCCCTTTTTATTATCATTCATTGGATCATATCTAAATTTCAGACATTTTCGCTCAGTAGTTTCTTTGCAAACAGCGTTTCACTTTTCAAACATTCAAGCAAACTGGTTTTCTAATTTATTCACTGTATTCGTCTGCGGTGTCGGGTTTTTCCGGCGGCTGCGCTGCGTGTAATCGGCTCCTGCTTGGGTTTTTCTGGCATTTTCGGCGTGTTAATCCAGATGTTTTTGCGGGTTTCGGTGTGCGTTCTCCCTCGTTTTGCGGTGAGTTTTCGGCGGGTTTGCGGCGACTTTTCCCTGCAATTCGGGGACCCTGTGGTGCTTGCTGAATACACCGCAGGGTTGCCGAAATGGGATCGCCGAATCAAATCGAATTGAAGATTCTCTTTGAATTACCCTGTTAGCTTTATCTTCCCATGCAGTTCATTCCACCATCCTGTTTTTTTATACTGCTAACTTTATTAGTACAGCAAGATACAAACCACTTACATGAAGCATTAGCAAACACTGCCATCTACTGACGAAACAATAAGGTGTAGTAGGGTTCCCTCTGTTTGGCGCTGCACGTAATAATAACGTGAAATACTGTATCTCGTATGTAAAGTGGCAATAAGGTTCCGTTGGGATGAAACCAAAGTGCTTAGTGCTCAAATTATAGTATATATGATAGCGTACATAGACATAAAAATGCTTATCAAAAGAGGTGATTATAATCATCACATTGGTCTGGTAAGACCACTAACAAATAAACAGAGGATACAGCTTACACTGTTGCAGATAAATGTGAAAATTCAAGAAAAATAATAAACATATATTTAGTGGATACAATGGAATAAAAAATAAAAAAAACAAGGAGCTAGAGATAAGGAACTCTAGTGGTGAAAAGTGCGTGGTTGAAGAGCCCAGGTCTGCAATCTGTGCAAATTTATGCAAACCTAACAGTCAGGTTCCGTTGGGTTAAAGCCAAAGTGCTTTGTACTTAGAAACATAGAAAATGTCGGCAGATAAGAACCTTTCGGCCCATCTAGTCTGCCCAATTACATGGATACTTTACCTGTATTTATCTTTTGTTTAGGATAGCCTTATGCCTATCCCATGCCTGCTTAAATTCAATTACTGTTTTGGCCTCTACCTCTTCTACTGGAAGGCTGTTCCATGTATCCACCACCCTCTCAGTAAAATAATGCTTTCTGATGTTACTTTTAAACCTTTGCCCCTCTAATCTAAGACTATGTCCTCTTGTTTTGCTACTTTGTTTCCTTTTAAATATACTCCTTTCCTCTACCTTGTGGATTCCCCTTACATATTTAAATGTTTCTATCATAGAAACATAGAAACATAGAAAAATGTCGGCAGATAAGAACCTTTCGGCCCATCTAGTTAAATTAGCCCCCCTGATGGTTTTCCCGAGTGTGGCTCGGGGTTAACTTTTTGTACCAAAAGTGGTATCCCCGAGCCACAAGTATGTATCCAGCCACACTCGGGCTGGATACATACATGTCCTGCGCTCCCTCGCTGATCCCGCAGTCTCCTCCAGCCGCTCGCAACGTCACACTGCCTGGATATTTTCTCGCGAGGAGTGAACCAGGAAGTGTGACATCATGATCGGCTGCAGTGTGACTGCGGGGACAGCGTGGGAGCGCAGGACATGTAAGTATCCAGCCCGAGTGTGGCTTGGGGTTAACTTTTTGTACCAAAAGCGGTATCACCGAGCCACACTCGGGCTGGATACATACATGTCCTGCACTCCCTCGCTGATCCCGCAGTCTCCTCCAGCCGCTCGCAACATCACACTGCCTGGATCTCTTCTCGCGAGGAGTGAACCAGGAAGTGTGACATCGCGATCGGCTGCAGTGTGACTGCGGGGACAGCGAGGGAGCGCAGGACATGTAAATATCGGCCCGAGTGTGGCTCGGGGATACCGCTTTCAGTATTGAAAGTTAACCCCCGAGCCACACTCATACCGCTAGGGGGCCAGAATAAATTGGACCGATTCTGACATATCAAATAGGTCAGAATCGGACCGCCAGGGAGGTTAAAGGATATAGAATGTAAGAGAAAAAAAGGTTATCAGTGGAAAAAGGGTGATTGTGATCATCACATTGGTCTTGAATAAGACCACTAGCATAAAAATAGATGATGTCGTTTACACTGTTGCGAATAATTGTGCAGGTTCAGAAAAGATTATGAATAAAAATGGTAAATACAATATAGTAAAAGCAGTGGGCTAGCAATTAGGCCCTCTACTGGTAGTAAAATAGGTGGTGCAATAGTTCAGGTCTACAACCTGAGCAAACTTCTGCAGACGAATTCTCAGGCTATGCTGACACCTAGTGGCTAAAGTGTCAAAATGTCCTTCACTCCAAAATGCTGAATTCTATCCGCTGCGGTTCTTTTTATGCTCGCAGAGAAGGGGGAAATAAATATATATATATATATATATTAGGTTTGGGTGTCACTGGTTGCTTGTTGTGGATATTGAAGAGGCGGCCTGTTCTGGAAGGTCAGGCTGTCAGGTCTTCAGTCACCTCCAAGACAAGGAATTATAACCTACAGGGTTATTCAGAGAGAGGTGAAAACCAGGAGAATGACTGGAGAAGTGAAAGTTCAAGGTCAAAATAGTCAAACCAGAAACATTCTCCCATTTATCTCACTTTCCAAATCGGCTATTTGGTCTAGATTGTTCTCTTCTCCTGCCAGTTCTCCTGGTTTTCACCTTTCTCTGAATAACCCTGATAATGTCAAAATAATGGAGCAGTCGAGCAGAGGCTAGATCAGTAGCATCACCTCTCTCTGAATAACCCTGATAGTGTGTACCGTACTGGTAGAATTATAAAGTAATACACAGTGGATACACTCACGTGCTGGAGAGCCTATTGGATATTCAACTCACTTGATGCGCATGTTTGGCCCATAGAGGTGGCCAAATCCCTTCTTTTCCTCCTCCTCCTCTGGATCTTTGAGACTTGGACCTGCCGTATTAGCACTTGTCAAGTGAAAGCAAGAGGCAGGTGATAGATTAAAAAGTAAGGGATTTATTATTACATAAATGAAATGTAAAATGAAATAAAGTTAAAATATATGAAGGGGGGTCTCCGGACACGTTTCGCCAGACTACGCTGGCTTCGGCAGATTCCAGAATTTCGGTGCTTCAGTTCAACGGGTTTAAACAGGCGAATCCAATAGGATTCAATGTTAAAAAATATTGTCGTTTTGATAAAAAAAAATATTCAACTGTAATTTCTTTTGATTTGCAGAAAAAAGTCTTTATTTATTTATTTTTTTAGGCATTTTTCTGGATTTTTTTCAGCGACATTTTTTATTTCTTTATTTTAATGGCATTTTTTTTTTAAATTCTGTAACAGACCGTTGCATTATTTTTTATAGGACTTTTTTTATTATTTCCATGCATTTTCGTGCATTTTTAACGTCTTAGGCTAGGGTCAGACGAAAGCATTTTTCCCCGCGAACGTGAAAAAGTGCGTCCGAACGCATTGACGTATTTTTTTCACGGAATGCGCAAAAACGGTCAGACGACGCGCATTTTCGGGCATGATTTTGTCCGGATCGTCAATAAAACTCTTTTTGCGTCTGGACGTTATGTAGGCTGGACATTAGCAGCGTCTGACATCTACTAATCACGCACACACGCCGCTATGCCGCAGCTGCGCACTCAGTACGTCAGTACTAGCGGTTCAGCGTTCTCAGAAAAATGCGTTCAAATTCCACTTGCGTTGCACGGCCGGACTTTTGTGCGGTCGTACATCGTATATTGGCCGTCATTGCCCGTCATCTGCTGCTAGTGCGGCCGTAATTATGTGCGCCAGAACGCACGTTAAAAGTGCGCTGGTCTGACCCCAGCCTAAAACTCCTTTTTTTTTAATACCAGAGTTCCATGGTTTTTTTTTTTCTCACTCAGTGGCGTATCGGCTATTTTCAGCCATGTTCGGTGGCTGACTGGCAGCCTGCGGCAGTCAGTTCGGCGGATCGGCGGCTGTCTTCGGTGGGCTGATTGGCGGCGTTCAGCGGATCCCGTTACGCACACTTTGCTGGAGCGTGCTGAACGAGAGAACACCAAAATTTCACCGAAATCGGTCTGCTCTCTGAATAACCCCCTATGTGTGAGGTTTAGTGATACTCAAATGTGAGACCCTCAGGACACAATGTTTGGTGGGGATTCTCATTGCCTCGTCCTCCTTTGTGACGAGGCTCCCCACTTCCGTTGAGTTTTAATTGAATTTAGTCCAATCACTTATTAGCAGGAAGCATCGGCAGCAAATTTACTCGTGTTCAAGTACATCCGCAGGAAACCTTCTCCTTCAGTTCTTATGCGATCACCTTGACATTTCCTGTAAAAGATGTTCGTACACTCCTCGGTCTATTGTTAGTACACTGTAATTGTATTAATTGCAGCGACGTCGCTGGTTTGAACTTCTGGATGTTATGCACATTGTTAAACAAAAAAAAAAGTACTAATTGCTTTGGGAGAGTGTCGTCCTCCTTATGGATCTGATGTACATTGTTAACTCGATTTTGAGAGTGAAGGGATAGGTGTATAATAGGGGTCTGTAGGCGCATGGATAGGTGTATATTAGGGGTGTATAATAAGGGTATGTAGGCGAACGGATAGGTGTATAATAAGGGTATGTAGGTGAACGGATAGGTGTGTAATAAGGGTATGTAGGTGCACGGATAGGTGTGTAATAAGGGTATGTAGGCGCATGGATAGGTGTGTAATAAGGGTATGTAGGTGCACGGATAGGTGTGTAATAAGGGTATGTAGGCGCATGGATAGGTGTATATTAGGGGTGTATAATAATGGTATGTAGGTGCATGGATAGGTGTATAATAAGGGTATGTAGGTGCACGGATAGGTGTATAATAAGGGTATGTAGGCGCACGGATAGGTGTATAATAAGGGTATGTAGGTGCACGGATAGGTGTATAAAGGGTATGTAGGCGCACGGATAGGTGTATAATAAGGGTATGTAGGCGCAAGGATAGGTGTATAATAAGGGTATGTAGGCGCAAGGATAGGTGTATAATAAGGGTATGTAGGCGCACGGATAGGTGTATAATAAGGGTATGTAGGCGCATGGATAGGTGTATAATAAGGGTATATAGGCGCATGGATAGGTGTATAATAAGGGTATGTAGCCTGGTGCACGGATAGGTGTATAATAAGGGTATGTAGCCTGGTGCACGGATAGGTGTATAATAAGGGTATGTAGGTGCACGGATAGGTGTATAATAAGGGTATGTAGGCGCACGGATAGGTGTATAATAAGGGTATGTAGGCGCACGGATAGGTGTATAATAAGGGTATGTAGGCGCAAGGATAGGTGTATAATAAGGGTATGTAGGCGCAAGGATAGGTGTATAATAAGGGTATGTAGGCGCATGGATAGGTGTATAATAAGGGTATGTAGGCGCATGGATAGGTGTATAATAAGGGTATGTAGCCTGGTGCACGGATAGGTGTATAATAAGGGTATGTAGTCTGGTGCACGGATAGGTGTATAATAAGGGTATGTAGCTGCACGAATAGGTGTATAATAGGGGTCTGTAGATTGAACGGATAGGTGTATAATAAGGATATGTAGGCACATGGATAGGTGTATATTAGGGGTGTGTAGGCGAACAGATAGGTATATTAATAGGGGTATGTAGGCGCACAGATAGGTACATAATAGGGGTATGCAGGTGCACAGATCGGTATATAATAGGTGCATGGATAGGTGTATATTAGGGGTGTGCAGGCACACGGATAGGTATATAATAGGGGTGTGTAGGCGACCAGATACGTGTATAATATGAGTGTGTAGGCGACCGGATAGGTGTATAATAGGGGGGTGTAGGTGCACGGATAGGTAAATAATAGGGGTGTGTACGTGCATGTATAGGTTTATAATAGGGATGTATCGGGTTATGTACAGTAGTTTCAGTATAGGGGTGCATATCGAGGTGTATAAATATATGGGTGTGTGTGCGTTTCTATATAGCGGTAGATAGGGATGCACCAATACCACTTTTTTAAGACCGAGTACGAGTACCGATACTTTTTAAAAAGTACTCACCGATACCGAGTACCGATACTTTTATGTCATGTGACCGCTTTCCAATAAGAACAGACGTCATATAAAAATGCCCCCAGCTCACATGTAAATATCCCCCTCAAGATATATATATATATATATACACAGAATGCCCCCAGGTCTCATGGATATGCCCCCAGCTCTCGTGGATTTGCCCCCAGCTCTCGTGGATATGCCCCAGCTCTCATGGATTTGCCCCCAGCTCTCATGGATATGCCCCAGCTCTCATGGATTTGCCCCCAGCTCTCATGGATTTGCCCCCAGCTCTCATGGATTTTCCCCCAGCTCACATGGTTTTGCCCCCAGCTCTCATGGATTTGCCCCCAGCTCTCATGGATTTGCCCCCAGTTCCCACGGATTTTCCCCCAGCTTTCACGGATTTTCCCCCAGCTCTCACGGATTTTCCCCCAGCTCTCACATGGATTTTCCCCCAGCTCACATGGATTTGCACTCAGTTCACATGGATTTGCCCTCACCTCTCACGGATTTGCCCCCAGCTCTCATGGATAAGCCTCCATCGAACGCTGGGGAAGCTGGCCGCGTGCATGAAAAGCGGCCAAAAAGTGTCCAGCTTCCCCAGCCCCGCGGATACTGGCAAGCCGGCCCAGCTTTGGCTTCCGGTATCGGGGGTGTATATCGGGCCAGTATCGGCACCAATACCGATACGTGTATCGGTATCGGTGCATCCCTAGCGGTAGACAATAGAGGGCTGCTCACTTTAAAAAGCCAGGGCCTGTTTTTTTGTCCCAGTCTGATCCTTCCCAGTATGCAGTGATTAGTACCTACCAAAAGTGGTGCAAGGAAGGGTAACCGGTGAACCGGCGTTAGGGTCATGGGCGCCCAGGGCTCATTGATGCACTTTGGGGAGTGAAGGCAAAAGATGTCAGGACACATGAGGCACGAACCACCTACCTAGAGATTGGTGCAGACCACTTACACTGCTCCATGACAATGGTATTACCTGGTGACTGTGGCCTCTTTCAGCAGGATAACGCAACTGGCCAGCCACATGGAAAAAATGGCTTAAGGAACTTGACAAAGATTTCATGGTGTTGCTTTGGCTTCCAAATTCCACAGATCTCAATCTGATTGAGCATCTGTGGGATTTGCTAGAACAACAAGTCTGGTCAATGGAGGCTCTACCTCACAACTTGAAGGTTTTAAAGGTTCTGCTGCTAATGAATGGTTGCCACATACCACAGGACACGTTCAGAGGGCTTGTGGAGTCCATGCCTCGATGCATCAGAGCTGTTTTGGCAGCAGAAGTGGTTTTAATGTTATGGCTCGTCAGTGTATATAGTTATTTAAAAAATAAGATCATTCTCCCTCCCCGCATAGTGTTATCGTGTTTATAACCAAAGCTGTTAATAACAGGGTTACAGTATAAATGGCTGCAGCCGGAATCTGTTATTGTCCCTGCTGCCTGCAGGGCAAGTGAGCGGCGCCCAGCTATTTTGTCTCCACGGCAACCATGACAGAGCGCTTCCCTGTCCTAAGGCGCTGTTCTGAAAGGTTATAGACACAGAGGAGATCATCACAAAATAAATGCTAAAAAAATTCAACATAAGGGAACTCTTTAAGGGGGTTCTTATATGCTTATGCATTTATTTTATTTTTGCTTCGACGTCTCAGCTCGGGTGGCACCAGGTTTCCATACGTTGAGCAAACACTGACCGTTATTATATATTTTTCTTTCAGCGCCTACATTTTCCTCAGTGCTTTACAATATAAAGTGGGGACGTAAGACACACAATACGACGAACAAGCTACGAAGCGCCAGAAAGACGTGCAGAGGGAAAATCCCATGAAAACCTATAGTGCACCAGGTGCACTTTGTCTGCAATATCCCATCAGAGGCTAAATTGCTTTTACAGATCAATGCGCGCGATATCTCATCCATTGGCGAGATATTGCTGTTTGTATTAACCTCTATGCAGCAACCCACGACAACGCCATCTTTTGCCCTCTGTGTGCGGAGCTCACTGTGCGCCATCGCGCCATGATGAACGCACGTTAGTCCCTTACAAAGAAAAGGTTTATAAGGGTTATTCAAAGAGCACCGAACTTGCCTATGGCCCTGATATGTATTTGGCCAACTGCATAGATATAGATTCCCTTGCTTGAAATCTCAGGATGTTTAAGATAAGGTTAAACTCAGTGTCACGTCTCGGCCTTGCCCCCTGGTGGTGAAGGGTCTTCATGTTTGTTTTTCCCCTATGGTGTGTCTGGCTGTGCTGTTTAGGGCTGATCTGGGGTTCTGTTGTGATCTCCTGGTCTGGGGTCACATGGCCCAATCACACAGACCCACTCCCTATATATTCCCAGCAGCACAGAGCCTCATTGACTGTTTGTGGAGTTTGATGGTGGTTCTGTCTGGTTCGTGTTTCCTGAGTTGCTGCAAAGCATTCCTGTTCAAGTGTTTTCTGGTTCTGACCTCGGCTTTGTTTTTGACTATCCCTTCTACTCCCCCCTGGTACCGTATATTTCTGATCTGTTGCCAACCTCTGCCTGATTGACGATTCTTGTATGTTTCATGTTTTATGTACCTTGTCTGTCTTAGTTTAGTATTATATTCAGAGGCCGCTTATAAGGACCTCTTTTAGTATAGTCTGTCTGTTTTGTTTACTGTCCTGCAGCCTGCTCCCTTCACGGATTGTCAAGTGTATCTTTGTGTTTCTGAGTGTCCTAAGTTGTCTGTCGGTCTTGAAGCCTTCGGAGCTTCGTGGCAATTCTGTTCTGTTTTTTGGTGCTCCTTGGTTTTGGAGAAATCCGTCTGTCCTTGTGTCCAGTCAGTTACTCACCTGCCTTAAGGGCTTCATCTCATGTTCCAAGCCACCACGATGGCCCAAGCAGGGGCTAACCGTTACACTCAGTTCCTTGTCACCGGATTGCAGCGTCTTCATTGCACATTCTCAGTCTCAAAGCTGCATGAACGCTTGGTGGGAGGCCGAGAAAGACCCTCATTTATTTGGAAGAGGCGTCTTTTTACAAGAAGGCACAGTCTGTTGTGCACTGACCTTTTGAGAGTACAAATTACATTTGTCCCTTGGAGGTAGAGATGGGACACTGTCTCTATACTGAAATGATTTACATTCTATGTACAGAGTCAGTTGTCCATGCCCTTTATCTGGGTGAGAGGAGATGTACATGAAGTTAGTTTGACAGCCAAGTCATGCTGCATTCCCCTTCTCTCCCACGTGCATGACTTCTCAACGGTCTATTTCTCTGTGTCTATCTCTGTATCTAGATAAATAGATCTATAACAAGTCTCTAAACTATAATAAATGTTTTTACTTGGTGTAACTAGGATACTTTGTTTATGTTCTAAATTACATTTTATTTTATACATTGTCAAACTTTATCTCAATTTCTTAGATTGAGAGATAGATACATACAGAGATAGAGATGGATACAGATATATATATCCATATTTCTCTAAGTCACGAGTATAGCAGTACGTAGTGATACCTTTTTTATTGGACTAACGTCACATTTAAAAGACAAGCTTGATCTTAAAGATAAAATACAAAAACTTTAATGAGTAGACATTAAAATAATTCCTGTGTAGTTGCCCGACGTTTCGGCCCCATCAGAGCCTTTATCAAGGATCCTTGATAAAGGCTCTGATGGGGTTGAAACGTTGGGCAAGTACACAGGAATTATTTTAATGTCTACTCATTAAAGTTTTTGTATTTTATCTTTAAGACCTCATGTGCATCCCTTTACACACACACACACACACACACACTTTTAGACCCTAAATTAGCATAGGTCGACCACCAATTTTAATACCCTCACAATTGTCCTATACAGATCATGCACACTTGCAGATATTAATTCCCCCTTTCCCTGAGTAAAATAATTTCTCTTATTAGCATATACATCTATTCATCCCTTTTTTTTTTTTTTTGCACTACACACTTTAAGTATCAAATAGATATGTAATCAAATATATAGAACGATTATTTACACATTCAAATATGAGCCTTAGTCTGTATCCATGGACATAACGTTATGAGATTCTAAACATTTAATTTGGTCTCGATATTGTTAGATTTTAATTTTCTGTATGAATATAACTATCCTGTATTGAAAAGGCTGTTCTGAGAAAATGGGCTGTGATTTCCCCCCTTCCTTTTCTAAGTGTTAATTCTGTATGTAGACAGTCTTTTCTTACATAGGATGTTGCTTGTGGAATTTAGCCACATTTCCTGTAGGGTCTAATTTACAGGAAGTGCAGGAAAGGGTGCGCGGACATTGTAAGCTATAAAAAAACCATCTCTGATTCATATGTAGTAATCTTTGTTAAACCATGCTGGCCAAAATCTGATGTAGAAATATATCTGTATGCTGATTGGCTATAAGTTCTTTGAAATCTAATAAACTGGTTTGCCTGAACAAAAGAAAGGCAGCTATATCTTGTGTGGCTGGTTTTACGGTCTCCATCATGGCGCGCGCGCGTCCTTTCTTTTTCTTATAGGAGAGGAAACTGGAAAAAGGTTTATGGCATTCCATATATGGTAATTATAATAGGAATATTGATTTTGTTTTATGGTTATAATTTAACAGATATATACGATGCACAAGGTCTTATAATAAATTTTATTGAAGTTCAGATTGTAATTAATTTCCTATGATAAAGAATTGTTTGTATAAAAAGTTAAGTGTTACACATAATTAAAATATAAGACTATCAATTTTAAAACACGTTAAAGAACCGCTGATTGTCATTTTTATATGTATAATAATTATATATAACACTCATTAGATGTTGCACAGAGTTTATAATAAGGTAACCATTATCTCTGATCCCCTTTATAATGATAAAGATGGGTGTGAATTGGCAATTTTTAGATTACAAATAATTATCAATAACTTCCACAGACACTGGAAAAGAGATCAAACGTTTCGAGGTGATAAGCAGGATGCCTCTAGCGAAAGCCGCAGCACGCGCATGCACAGTGCCGGATGACAAACGTGTGTGGTTCAAGATGGAACGCACGCCGGGAACCCGGAAGACATCCGGATGAAAGACTTTCCAATCAAGTTTTACAAGCAGCAAGACGGAGAAGATGTATAAAAATAGACTTTTAAATAAAAAAAAACATATTGGATTTATGCTAGAGATCATGCTACACTTAAGGACACTTACTGAGGAAGCTCCCAGGCGAAAATGCGTTTTAGTGATCCTTGAAAAGTTTTTTTTTTACTACTTTTATATTACTGCATTTTTTTTTTAAAACTTTATTTTTGACTTGACAAACTCAGTATAAAGTACAATGCGTATATTCACATTCCCACTCAGGAAGACATCCCACCCAACCCATGTTCAACAGTAGATGCCACGATTTATTTACACTTTAAGCCGACGGCCATATATCAAAAATTTTGCAAGTTCTAAGAGTGTCGTAGCATTCGATCGTAAGGGAGGAGACGATAGGGATCTAGTCAGATACCAGGTAGTATATTGAAAATCTCTTTTTAGGCTTGTAATGATATTGTCTGGTAGACATGACATAAAATGTTCCCATTTTTCGAAAAACTGTTGAACTTTATCGCCCTTGTACAGAGCAGTCTCCACCCAATCACATTGAAAAATAGCATAAAAGCGGGAATAAAACATAGAAAACTTAGGGGGAGAGGCAGCAATCCAGTTACCCAAAATGGCCTTTTTAGCTACTGCGGATAGCACTCCCAATAGGGTCCTCTGATTCCTGTCCAGACCACGCCTTTCATTAACGGTGAGGAGGCCAAACAACGCCCAGTCGGGGTGGTGGGTACTTTTATCTGTAGGATCCGGACACCGAATCTCCGTATGGAGTTCCAGAAGGTAGACACCAATGGGCAGGACCATAAGCAATGAAATAGGTCTGCGTTAGCATGCCTACATTTGAGGCAGTGGCCAGAACTGAGGGGTGTTAGATAGGTCAATCTATCCGGAGCTATATAGGCACCATGCAATAATTTCAAAAACATTTCGTCATATTGAGCCGAGGGGATTTGTTTACGTAATTGATTAGTGGCCGAGATTAAGGTGAAGGGCGATTGTTTGGGAAGCTGTACACACCAGGCTGCTAAGCCCGTGGTCGCTACCGACCAATCAAATTGAGGCCGAAGTAGAGCACGCAACGCTGCGGTAGATGGGCCCAGAGACGCCTGAGTATCAAGGGGGTTGGAAAAGTCCTGTGGGTTTAAGGCAGTTAACTGTGTTGATACAAATGCCGATAGCTGCATATAATATACCGAGTGAAGGGGGGTAGGGGCCACTAGTGCACACAGATCTCTATAGGAGATAAGGGAGTGAGCTGGTCCCGACAGCAGATGACCCACTTGAGTTATGCCTTTGGTCGCCAAGACTCGAAATGCGGAGGCCGCTGAGCCCGATTGGAAAGCAGGGTTACGTAGTAATGGTTGAAAAATCGAGGATGACCAGGACAAGCCCCGCAGCCTACGCGCTCGGTACCACGCCTCCCGTCCCGAAAAGAGCAAGGGGTTAGATCTCTGGGTAGGAGGAATCCTAGACAGGGGGGTATGAAGGACCGCCAGAGGCGATAATGGGAAAGACATGGCTCTATCCAAGGCACAATCCGTGTACCTCGATGAGCCCGCGATCCAATCCGCCACTATGCGGTATAATGCTGCAATATTATAGGAATATATATCTGGTAAGTTCAATCCTCCCAAAGTATAGGGAAGCTGAAGTTTGCGTAGTGCTATGAGTGGTTTTCCCCCGCTCCAGATGAATCTAGTAAACAGAGCATGAATGTGTGCTATATCCTTCCGTTTGAGGAGTAGAGGAAGCATTTGTATCGGGTATAGGAGCCGTGGGAATGCGACCATTTTAATAAGATTGCACCTCCCCAAGTAAGACAACGGGAGTTTTGCCCAGGAGGCTAACTGGTTTTTAAGTTGCCACAGGAGCGGAGGTATGTTAACTTCGTATAATCTTGCTATGTTAGTCGGTATTAACACCCCTAGATATTTAAACATCCCAGTTTGACACCAACGAAAAGGACTGTGCTGCCTTATCGAGCTCCCGCAATTCGCACCCAACGGTATCGCTAACGTTTTATCATAGTTAATCTTAAAACCCGATGCTAAGTGAAATTCTTCCAAATATGTCAAAAGTGTTGGGAGTGCCTTGTCGGGGTGGGATAGGAAGAGGAGCAAATCGTCTGCAAAAGCTACTATGCGGACCTCCTGGGAACCTATGCGTATCCCACTAAGATCCGGGCATGTTTGGAAAATCCTTAAGAGTGGTTCTATTGCTAAATTAAATAATAGGGGGGAAAGTGGGCAACCCTGCCGTGTACCTCGTTCCAAGACGAAAGGGGAGGAATTAAGACCATTAGTCGTGATCATAGCGGACGGCTTGTCATATAATGCATTAAACAGATTAAGGATTGGGACACCAAAGGAGTGGTATTTCAAGAATCGCCGTAGATAAGACCATGATATGCGATCAAAAGCCTTATCAGCATCGCAGCTAAGGAGTAACTCCGACGAGTGTGTGCGGCTATTTGACGACCAGATCGCAGCTAGGGCTTTTCTAACATTTTGCGTGGAGTGGCGGCCAGTCAAGAATCCTGTTTGAGAGGGAGAGATAAACTGGGTTAATGGGGCCTGCAGTCGCCTAGCCATTATGGCCGATAATAATTTCAGATCAGTATTTAATAGGGAAATTGGGCGGTAGGACGTTATTAGTAAAGGATCTTTATCAGGTTTAGGAATCATTATCATCCGGGACGCGTTAAAGGAGGGTGGAGGGGCTTTTCCCTGTAGTATATTATTGAACAAGGACGTGAGGTGGGGCACCAAGTGGCCCTCAAGTAATTTATAATATTCTGCAGAGTAACCATCTGGGCCAGGGGTTTTATTGGCACGAAGGCGAGAAATTGCATTAGTAATGTCACTGGGGCTAATCGGGGCATTTAGATTCTCTTTCAGCTCAGGATCTAGTTCCGGCATACCTGCTGTTACAAAAAATTTAGCCTGGACTTTCCACTCATCAAGTTCAGCTTTATAGAATGTTTCAAAATAGTCGCAGAAAAGCCTATTGATATCTGACGGGTCAGTTACGATCGTACCCATGGGGGTCTTGATTCTAGTTATCGCTGAGGCCGACGGATATTGCAATTTCAGTAGATTAGCCAGGAGTTTCCCTGGTTTGTTGCCCCAACGAAAAAAACGATTTTTCTGGTGTAGCCATGAATATTGGGCCTTTTCGTCGGCTATTCTAGCATAGCTTTGCTTGTCCGCCTTGTACTGTGCTGATGTAGTAGAGGTAGGGTGCGCGACATGAGCTCGATAAGAATTAACTAGGGAGGAGTGTGCCTCCAGCAGTCTTTTGTTGACTTCTTTACGTTTACGGGACATATATTCAATTATGCACCCCCTCATTACCGGTTTAGCCGCCTCCCAAAACAAATTAACATCCTCTACGTGTTCCAGATTATCGTCGAGGTAGTTATTCCAACTAAGTTCAAGGTGCGCTTTAAAATCGCTGGAGTGAAGAAGAGTCGTGGGAAAGCGCCAATTTCGGGAGCGTGGGAGTGGCGTTTTTAACTGTAGGTCTATCGTAATAGGTGCATGGTCAGACATGTGTATCATTCCTATTGTTGCGTCAACTATGGAGTGGTAGCAAGTCGAGGACAGTAAGAACATGTCTATACGGGAAAAGGAATCATGGGGATGTGAGTAGAATGAGTAGTCTCTACCTTCAGGGTTGAGAAAACGCCAGGCGTCAAACAGAGCTAAATGGTCTTTTAAAAACAGAGGGCCAACTGAAGCCCGTAATGGGGCAGGGCTAGAGCCTACACGGGAGCGGTCCAGGACAGGGTCCAGAACCGCATTAAAATCCCGCCTATAATACAATGTGTAAAGGTGTATTGAAGAAGAGTCGTGTAAAGATCGGGAAAAAATTGTAAGTGGGGAGGGTGAGGAGCATAGACATTCACTAATAAATAGGACTCACCTAGGACTGACAGCAGTATAATGGAGAAGCGACCGTGGGGGTCATTAGCTTCATCAAGGACTGTAAATGGCAGGGCTTTGTTTAAAAGAATAGCCTCTTTTTTTATTTGGAAAAGGGGCGGAAGTTTGATATCCAATCCAAGGAGATCGGAGATGGTTATCGGGGGAGGACCAGTGGGTCTCTTGCAAAAAGACCACATCGGGTTTCAATGTGGCTAAGTGGGCAAGTATCTTTTTCCTTTTGATGGGAGAATTTAGTCCCTCCACATTCCAGGAAAGGAGTCTGAGGGCGGCTTTAAGGGTAGGCAGCTCAGGAGACGTCATGGGAAGGTCGCGGACTGATGGGGCACTTTAAAGTGCCCATCTTAAAGAAGAAGGCAAAGCCACTCCTAAAGGGGGGACCAGGGTCATCCCAGCTATAGCCCTGGAGCCCGGTGATGGGAACGCATAATAGACTACTCAACTTGAATCTGAGCGTCAATACGTTTTTTCTCTTATATGGAACCAGAACCTGTAACGTGGGTTCAAACCTAAACCTAAACAGTAACATAGACCATAACAAAGGGATCAACAGGACCCAGAGATCAGATGTGGCTACAAACCATCCATCATCCAACCTCCATAAGCACAACCTAAGGGAAAGGAAGAGCATTAGTCGCAACACAATAAACAATAATTGCGTCATAGTTTGAAGAAGCAAGGGTATATTGGAGTCCAGGTTCCGCCTCGTCATGACCTCCCCGTGCGTAGCCTCGTAGCTGGAGTGCGTGGAGGAAGAGGCGAGGTCGACCCACCGTGGGGTAGCCCTGGGAGGAGAGCCGCGCTCGCCTCAGCCGGGGAATCAAAATAGTGGGTTGCTCCATTGAAGTTCACTCTTAAGCGAGCCGGATATAGCAACGAGAAACGAATGTCTTTTGCCACCAATTCGGAGCACAAAGGTGAAAACGCCCTACGTTTCATGGACACAGAAGCCGAAAAGTCTTGAAATAGCCTCAGAGGAGTTCCATTGTAATCTAAAGCGTTGGCCTTGTGAAAGGCTTGTAATAGCTTAGATTTGTCGACAAAGTTGAGAAGTCTCATAATAACGACACGAGGACGGCCCGCCTGCGGATTTAGGTCAGGGCCCACTCTGTGTACTCGTTCCACCGCCAAGGGGAGGTCAGGGGCGTCTAAGCCCAATTGAGTAGGTAGCCAGGTGGAAGCCCATTCTTGCAAGGCTCGTCCTTTCACCGTCTCCGGGAGGCCAACCACACGTAGATTATTGCGGCGGCTCCGATTCTCCAAGTCGTCCAATTTCTCAGTCAGTGTTTGAATAACAGATTGTTGTGCGTCCACCTGTGTCTTCAGTGGATTAACATCATCCTCAAGGGTCGAGACCCGTTCCTCGACTTCAGTGAGTCTTTGCGCTTGCGATGTCAACTGGGATAAGATGGATTCGATGGTCGAGGAGAGTCGTCCAAGTTTTTCATCCAGCAAGGGAGACAATACCGCTGAGATGTCCGCCAGGCAGACTTGGGAGTCTCGTCGCCTGTTGTCAGTAGGAGGAGAGGCAGATTGCGCTGATTGCGATAAGTCCAGTTGGGAGTCAAAGGGAGTAGTAGACAGGGAGGGTGGCAAAGTCAATCTTTGAGATAGCTTTGCGGTCCCTTTCGATGATAATTTATCCGAGGTCTTTTTGGTTGTTTTGCTAGAAGATACAAATTTTTCCATGTTGATGAAAAGATGGGGCGTTCAAGGCCAAATCCTGGGTGTGACTAGAACAGGGAACAGTGGTGGGGTCGATCCGCAGCTAAACCACGACCGTAGTCAGGAGTACGGATGTCTCCCGTCAGAGGAGACAACAAAAAAGGAGTGTTGTGGAAATTTAATTGGTCGGGGGCCTCGGGACCACAAACAATATGAAAAAATTCGGTATAAGATAGAGCGCCCCCTAATTAAAGGGGGCTTAAAAAATTATTATTGTTCTTTCTCTCTTTTCTCTCTTCTCCCCTCTTCTTCCCCTTTCCCTCACCTTTAAATTCCTTGTTCCCTCCTTTCTGGGTAAAAGGTTGTAGGGATTGGTGTACAGGAGAATAAGGTTGGTGGCAAGGTTGGACGGGGCCTGCTCAGTGTCCCAGCGTGTAGGGCCTGAAGTCCAAGGAGACAGGGCAGTGAGGGTCTAGCAAGCACCTCAGAAGACCCGGCAGGAAAAAGTCAGACCGAACTGGATGCCTCTGATTTAAAGGAGACCAAAAAATCAGGAGCAGAGTCCCAGGGAAGTCTCCAGGACTGAGAAAAATTATAAATTAGGATGCCCCAGGGGAGCCCCAGGACAGAAAAATTGCGGACCCAACACCTGATTTCCCACTGCCGCACCTAGTACATAACCGAGGCCCGAACTCTGTAGGTTTAGGAAAGGAGATAAAATTAAGACGAACGCCCCCTAATTATAGGGGACTGAGAAAAGGTTATAGATGGGTCAGAGGCTCCCAGAAAAATTATGAATAGGGTTGTGTACAGATCGTCTCAAAGTGTCTCTCAGATGTCGCCCCCAGTTAAGAGGGACTGAAAAATGTCAACTGTTACTGTGGGTAGTATAGATAGGCGACAAGGTGGACAGGGGATGAACCGTAAAGGACTGCAAAGTCTGGAGGGTCGGCAAGTGAAAACGAGGAATAAAATAATGCCAGCGTGGAGATGTCACAATGAGGGGGGAGTGCACTTTCAGGCACCCGGTAAGAAGCCGGGCGCCGACATTGTTCCTCAGCAGGCTACAGCCGCGGTCACCCTCAGGCAGGTCCACGCGCCGCCACGCGGCTCCACAAGATGGCGGCGTTCAACGCCTATAACGCTCACCCCTCAAACGGTCGGCCAGCAGCTGTCACCCCTCCGGAGCTGATGAGTGCCTCCCTTGTCAAGACGCCCGGGCTCATCCGGTAAGCTGGATCAGGCCAAGGAGGGTTGTGGGTCCTGCTGATCACCGATCCAGTCCAAGATGGTGGTTGCGGCCTACTATCGGCCTGACGACTCCGGGTAAGATGGTGCTGCGTCTCCGGTGCCAGCCGCAGACGGGTCAAATGGAGGAGCAATCGATAAAAGGAGCGTTCGCCCAGATGGTGAGGCCGTGAGAGCCTTAGGAATCCCGAATCCAGCGGGCAGGAAAGGCAGAGCTCTGAATAAAAGCGGCCATTCAATCGGCCCGCCTCCCGGAAGTCATATTACTGCATTTTTAATGCTTTGCCATATGGCGTTTTTATTATGAATAAAATGTAATATTTCTTAATATAACATCTCTTTTGTGTGGCTACCTATTTTTGGGCATTGCTCACACTTAGCAAAGTCATTCTCCACCCTGCAACCTGGATTAATATAGCGGATCTGTATTTAACCAGAGGAGCCAACTATAAAAGGACAGATCGAGGAGGAGAAAGAAAACCAACAAATAAATATAGGTATTCAAATTTTTTTTATTCTCTCATTTTTGGAGTGCTTTCCTGATGTGAAACACCCACTATTTAATTATAAGATTTATATATAATATTGATATGGTATATTGTTTCTATACTCACTTCATGTTTTAGTCATTATCAGGGTGCGCCTGGAATAATTTTTGTTTCTATACAGAGATAGAGAGCTAGATATATACAGAGATAGATAGATAGATAGCGATAGATACAAAGATAGTCATATAGACAGACAGATGACAGACATTTCAGATAATTCTCTGTTCCTGATGAACATGACAGTCCAGTAACACTCCTGTATTTGCGAGTGGCCATCTTTGGCTTAACAAAAAAGAACTAAATAATTTCATTTTTTGGTGGTCGTTTCCCTTTAAATGCTACTTTTACCAATGCAGAGTGCAGAGCTTTTATACAATAAGTATATTTATAAAACACATGTACCGCTGTGCTTGATTCTCTGTTGAATAAACACTTTGCATAGGTTCAGGCTCTCTGCACTCGCTGTTCCTTCAATAGGTTATTGTGCAAACCAACCATTGTAATCAGGAGGGTTGGGTGAGTAAACAAGATTACAATGACAGGCGTATCACATTCAGCAACCTGGTCAGCCAAAAATATATCCTCAAAGCTGATGTGTCATAGTTTTTTTAATATATATATATATATACAGTTGTGTTCAAAATTATTCAGCCCCCAATGCTGTAAAGGGTTTTAGGGAATTTAGTGTACATTTGTAATTGTATTCAGAATGAAATCCTACAAGGACTTTTTAAAGAACCATATGCAACTAAAATGACATCAATTGGTTTTGTAATACAGTAGTAAATGTTTCTTTTGTGAATTCTTCATTGACACAATTATTCAACCCCTTAAAGACTACCACTCTGAAGAACAGAGGTTCATTCAAGTGTTTTCAATCAGGTATTGAAAACACCTGTGGATGTCACGGAGCAGCAATAAAGCATAATAAGCACCAATTAGGCAGCTTTAAAATGACTGAGATACTCAGCTCCTTCTAGACATTTACTGGTGTGGTTACAAACATGGTGAAGTCAAGAGAATGGTCCAGGAAGACAAGAGAAGAGGTGATTACTCTTCACAGGAAGGGCAATGGCTATAAGAAGATTGCAAAGATGTTAAACATACCAAGAGAGACCATAGGAAGCATCATTCGCAAATTCAAGGCAAAGGGCACTGTTGAAACGCTACCTGGTCGTGGCAGAAAGAAGATGCTGACTTCGACTGCTGTGCGCTACCTGAAGCGTAGAGTGGAGAAAAGTCCCCGTGTGACTGCTGAGGAACTGAGAAAAGATTTGTCAGATGTGGGTACTGAAGTTTCAGCTCAGACAATACGGCGCACACTGCGTAATGAAGGCCTCCATGCCAGAACTCCCAGGCGCACCCCCTTGCTGTCTCCAAAGAATAAGAAGAGTCGACTGCAGTATGCCAAAAGTCATGTGGACAAACCACAGAAGTTTTGGGATAGTGTTCTGTGGACTGATGAAACAAAATTAGAACTGTTTGGGCCCATGGATCAACGCTATGTTTGGAGGAGGAAGAACAAGGCCTATGAAGAAAAGAACACCTTGCCTACTGTGAAGCATGGCGGGGGGTCAATCATGCTTTGGGGCTGTTTTGCTTCTGCAGGTACAGGGAAGCTTCAGCGTGTGCAAGGTACCATGAATTCTCTTCAGTACCAGGAGATATTGGATGACAATGTGATGCAGTCCGTCACAAACCTGAGGCTTGGGAGACGTTTGACCTTTCAACAGGACAATGATCCCAAGCATACCTCCAAGTCCACTAGAGCATGGTTGCAGATTAAAGGCTGGAACATTTTGGAGTGGCCATCGCAGTCACCTGACTTAAATCCGATTGAGAACCTCTGGTGGGACTTAAAGAAAGCAGTTGCAGTGCGCAAGCCTAAGAATGTGACTGAACTGGAGGCTTTTGCCCATGACGAATGGGCGAAGATACCCGTAGATCGCTGCAAGACACTTGTGTCAAGCTATGCTTCATGTTTAAAAGCTGGTATAACTGTAAAAGGATGTTGTACTAAGTACTAAGATTGAATGTCACTTGGGGGTTGAATAAAACTGATAATGATGTGAGCACAGAAAAGACATTTGTGGTTATTTCATTATAAATGTTATGTTATATTTGTCTGACCTACACGTGCCTCTTTGATTTAATTGTAAGCAAGATGACTGAATGATCAAAATCAATGTCAGACTGGCCAAAACACTCAATTTCAGTGGGGGTTGAATAATTTTGAACACAACTGTATATATATATATGTACATGATGTGCCTGCTATACTTTATCTGGGCACCAGCTCTACCCTCCCCCTATTACCACTCAATTCACACTCCTTTCTTCTTTTAGATTGTAAACTCATAGGGTGTCTGACAGAGCACATGTATAAGGTTCTGTAATGGCTGGACATTTATCCTACAGGCAGGGCTCTCTGTTCCTAATTTACTATTTTGTCTCATGTTTGTTCGCTGCGGAATATGTTGGCGCTATATAAATATTGGAACTATAAAATCAAAAGCCCAACATTTAAAAGGGATATAAAAAACAACAATATAAAACAAATGCAGAGGTAAATTACCGTGTGCGGCTCTAGACCACATGCAGATAAGTTCTTTTGAGGAGTTATGCAACACACTGCTGTTTCCCCCAGCAGCTGCAGCAGCTTATTAACAGGAAGCTAGTGGGCACTCCTGCCTACTGTCTCTGGTGTATACAGCTCTTGAAACCAGGAAGCGCTAGTTCCCATACATGCAAGGGACAACGCTTCTCTAAAAAAACATGTCCCTTGACAGTTACAGTGTGTATGAAACATAAATGAATTGCGTGTTCAGACTTTGTTCCCATCCCCCAAGATATATCACTATTATATGCAAATATTCCAAAATTCAAAACACTTCCAGTTCTGAGCATTTTAGATAAGGGGTAGCAGGGCCGAAGGGGGGGGGGGGTGAGGCAAGTGAGGCACTCGCCTCTGATGCAGCTGCAAGGGGGCGCAGTCAGTGCCAGCGGCTTCTCGCAGTCGCAGCTGCCACAGCCGGGGAAGAGGGTGGGAAAAAAATCACTAACCCGTGCTATAGTGCTGATAAAAACACTGTGAAGGCAATGGAGAAACGTGGGTTGAGCGAAAATCCTGTCAATTGACAGGAATACATTTTGGCAACAATTGTTGTGCTGAAACATCAACTATAGCACAATTGTTACTTTTTGGTACTGGCGAGGTAGTACCATGGTGTATTGTTCGCATGCCCTAGAGAATGTGATTTCCTAATTATTGGTGTTATCCTAAAGGTGGTGGCAGATGAGATTAATAAACTCAGGGCTAGAGATACGAGTCCCACATTAAGGAGACTCGCAGGGAATTTAGCCACTATTTGAGTAACACTTTTAATGCCTCAATAAAGGTTATATTTTAATTGTACACTCAGGGAGCACATTTACCTTTGGGGTTATGAGAGACCTCTCTTTCTAACGACATCATTATCAGTGTTTAATCACTCTTTCCCTGAGTGACTTGTCCCAGCATTTATCATAGGGACCCGTGGTCACATGGTGATCCCATATGAATAGTCTGTTTTTTTTATCTACTGTTTCCATTTTGGGGATTTTTCCCATGATGTATCATTTACCAAATCTGTGCAAAAGTTTTACTTTACTTCTGTGGTTTATCTAATACCGTATTTAACAAATACTGAGAGAGTGAATGTTTAGATATGGCGGCGGGAGGCTATTGTTCTCCAGGCTACCCTGGATAAGAGCTGGCAGCCAAATGAGATAAAACAGGGAGCTTAAAAGATGTCTAATCTACCCCGTGGTGATGTCCTTTGACTACATCCCACACACAATGATGTGAGTCGGTGACTGACCCAGTCACTCCATTCTATGACCAAAGCCACACAGTGAGGAGCAAGTGATGGAAAGATACTGGGGGGGGGGGTTGTATAGAACACAAAATATCACACAATGGATGCACCCAGTGACACATATAGAGGGAGAAACAAAGCACTTGTAAGATATCAACAACATAACAAAATAACCAATTCATTTTTTTGTGGCAGTGGCCCTTTAAAATGCTGCAAAATTAAACTGGGTTTATTACTATATAAACCTTGATTACAGTTACAATTATTTATATAGCTCCAGCAATTCCCTTACTGTCACATTGCTGTACAACGTGAAAGAGAAGACAAACAAGTATATCAAACAGTATCATAAAACTAACTCAATTTTAGAACCTAAGAAGTGTGAGGCGACTGCACCTAAGGTGTGATACAGAAGACTAGAGTCATTTTTAACTCCTTAACTACCAAGTGATTTTCCAAAAAAAAAACAGTGTCAGAAACCAGTGTATTTTTTGTAAAAATCATTTTTAGTTATACAGTAATACAGTTATTACTGTAAATAACCTATTTGGCCAGTAGATGGCACAATCTACAGCCAAATTGAGTTACAGAGGTTTGAGCAGAAGGTCTATGTTTGTTTGTTTTGTCTCCTGCATCGGCTGCTGAAAGTCCGATATTTCAGAGCATTTATCAGCTGATTTTACAGTTTTAGCTCTTTGGGCATTATGCCCACAGGGCTAAAACTTTGGGGGCACCTTCTGCAGCCCTAAAGTAGAGAAAATTAGTTTGCAGCAAATGAATTTCATTTGCTTTTGGGCTGCAGATCAGCAGAACGAGATATCTCGATATCGGGGCATCAGATGGTGCCTTTGAAGCCCGAGACATCGGTAGTGAAGGGGTTAAACCTATACCAGGAGTGTATTCAGGCTTGGTGGTGCCATACACTTCAAATTCTGTTGCTCCCCAAACCGGCATCACATTATTATTATTATATATATATATATATATATATATATTATATATATATATATATATATATATATCCACAGATACTGCAGTGCTTTATATCAGTTTTTTTTTTTACATGGGGCTGATACATTAGAGGGTCTATTTACAAAACACAGACATTTAGGTAAATTTCAGTGCTTTGGAATTTCACCGCAATTCGCCCATCCAATTTCCACAAAAATACAGTAAATTCACTATTTAGCGAATGGTCGCCAAATTTTGCTGAAATTGGATGTGCGAATTGTGGTGAAATTCCAAAGCACAGAAATTTACTGAATTGCACCGATAACTGCCGAATTGGCATCGTCAAATTACACCGACCTGAATAAAAAAAACAAGTCTCCTATTCTCCTAATAGAGGTTAAATCAATAAAAATTTAGTAAAAATGAGGTCAAACGGACCTTTAAAAATAATGAAAAAGGTCTGTTACAAAATAAAAAAAATCTTTTAAAAGAAATAAAAACAAAAATTTCTTTAAAAAAATAGGTGTTCTAATAATTTACAAATATTGCAAAAAAATAAAAAGAATAAACATTTTTTAAACCAATGGGATTCACCTATTTAACCTCCCTGACGGTATTCCCGAGTGTGACTCAGGGTTAAATTTCACTACCGCGAACGGTAACCCCGAGCCACACTCGGGCTGGATGCATACTCACCTCCTCCTGGCTCCCTCGCTGTCCCCCACAGTGTAATCGCGGTGAGCTGCTTCCTGGTAAGGCTCCCTGCGAGTCACACGATGAAGGGGGGCGGGACCAGCAGCAAATTTAGAAAAAAATTATAATACACTGTATAGTCCAAAGTGCAATGTCTATGAACGGCCACTAGGTGGCACTACAGGATAAGAAACAGACCATACATCATCTCACCCTTGTCTGCAGACAGATTTCAGTGTTTTATGTTGTATTTTATTGAATATCATTTATTTGCATTATTTTGGATAATTATTTTTAGGATAATAAATTATTTTGTCGTGTTTCAAACTTTATCGGACTCAGTATATGAACTATTTTTTGATTATTATTTATTTATATATAAAGGATTTTAGCAGTAAGGGCTCTTGATTGCACGGATTTCAGTGCGGGATTCCTAATTATTACAGGCTAACTATGTACAAAAACACGTTTCCTTTAAAAAAAAAAAGAGACGCTTTTAGAAACGAAATTTTTAAAAATTAGACCGCCAGGGAGGTTAAACCTGTTGGATTAAAACACCAAAAATCAGGGCATTTCGTTGAAATTCGTCATCCTGCAAATAGATAAATCGATAGTTTCCAATGGGGCAATTTTGCTGCTGCTGAAGGTTGACGAATCTTGTCAGATTGCACCATATTTCTCTGTCAATTCACCTGTATTTGGCGAATTGTCCGCTTTGGGAATAGACGAATTGGCCCAAAATTGCACTGAATGGTTAAATTCACCGTTCGGTGCAATTTCGGGCCATTTCTGAGCTAAGGCTTAGTGAATAACCCCTAATAACACCACACATGGATGATACGGCCTGATTCAGGGGGTCCTTGTTCCCAAGGGAATTTACAATCCCTATGAGAATTCTGTACATCTTGTGAGGTAGGTGCATCTATATGGTTAGGTGTCTCGCCCAAGGAACACTTCCTGATGAGGTCAGGGCCGGTGCTCCAACTAGGCAAGCTAGGCAACCGCCTAGAGCGCACTGCCACCTAGGGGCACAGCCGGCTCCAACCCAGGTTCCATTATTTTACCCGTTCCTCATTGTGTTTCTCATATTGCCGGCAGTGACGGCTCACAAAGTTGACCCCTGCTAGTGGTGCAGAAGGTGGGCGTGTTATGGTGACGTGCAGGTGCCAAAAGATGAAGTGCGGGTGCCACCAGAGGTGAAAAAAGAAAGCGGCATAGAAGAAAGAAAGAAAAAAGCGGTAGATGAAAGAAAAGGACAAAGAAAGAGGGCAGAAAGAATGAAGCAGATGGAAGAAAGGAAGAGGCAGAGGAAAGAAAGAAAGAGGCATAGGAAAGAAAGAGGCACAGACCGATCCCAGGCCCGACCAGCGGAGGGGTAAGATGGGCACCGAACGACCGTTTGGGTCCCCGTGCACAGTGAGTGTCCCCCTTTCCCCGTTGTGTGAGTGTGTGTATCCATGCACAGAGTGTTCCGCCCCCTCGCACGCAGAGTGTGAGTGTCCCCCCTGCATTTCAACAGTTAACAATTTTATTCTGGGGGGCGCAAGCAGCTGGTCTTGCCTAGGGTGCAAAATAGTCTAGCACCCTGGATGAGGTCTTCTGAGTGGGCTCTGAGTCTGCTTTCCATGATTGTAGAGCAATGACATAATGAACCCGCTAGGGCTGAAACAACTAATTGATTAATCAAGAACGAATCGATAAAGAACAGTTGACAACTATTTTCATTATCGATTAAACAGGTGGTCGATAAATCGGTCTGTATACAGCACATATTTTTTATCATATGACTGAGATAAACGTTAAGATTATCAGACGATGCTTCGGAGCTGATTGCAGAAGACGTGCCGGCTGCTTTACTCTGTATGATTTTGTTTTCGGGTTATGTCAATTTGTTTTTATTTAGTTTAGTAGTAGCCGAACTGTAGCACAGGCCCTAGGGTGCTGCCACTGGGTGGAGGAGCTATGCCGCCAGTGTTTTTTTTGTTTGTTTGTTTTTTAAATTTACAATTTTTATTTTGTAAATAGACATCAAGAAATCAAACATGAAGTGAGGGCCTCGCAGGGCCACACAAGGTGACAAGGTTATCTAGTATAGCACGGCATAAAAAAATAATAATGCAATAAACAACAGCCACGCAAAAAGAGTCATCTTGAACAAGTAAGTGAACCAACAACAGGGTGTCTACATAAGGGGGTAGGGAAACAAATAAAAAAAAAAAAGGAAAATTGTCCCCAGCTGGGAAACATCAGCATGAGAGGCAGAGGTCAACAGAAAAAGTCTCAAAAGGGGTACCACATTTAAAAAATAAAAGTCAGTGGAAATGTCTCAATAAAAGAGGAATCCACTAAAACAGCACATCTCAGCTCGTGGGGGAGGAAACGTAAAAAGGGAAAAAACACTCTCTCACTCTCAGCCTGTATCTCTACGGCGGCAGACGCTGGGCAGGCAGGGCGATGATACAGAGCCGGCCAGGCGAATCGGCGAGGAACAAATCCACCCCCAGGCCCCCAGATGCTACTCGTGATTGGGTGGCCCGTCAGTCTCCATGCTCTAACGTTCGCCCCAACAGCCCCCACCCAGGATTTGGGCCAGCACTGCCTCCCCTCAGCGCTTAGGCTGTCAGTCCCATTCGGTTCTGTCGAGAGCGGCCTCAGGGCCCCCGATTCCAGCTTTAGCGTCCCGGCTGGGATGCCGACCTCTTCGTAGCTCCCTGAAGCAGCCGGGAAACAGACCTCAGCAGGGTCAGCTCAGCAAAGCCCCAGAGCGCCTGGGGTCGGATAATAGGCCTCGAGATGGCCGTTGGCATCTCTCTCCAGCCACCCAGCAACAGCAGTCCCTCGTCCGGAGGGGGGGGACTAAACGGCCTCCGGACAGTACAAATCCGATGGCCAGCTCCCCAGGCATCTTTATCTGCCAAAATTACCATGTGGAAAGTCCTCTGAAGGCACCAAAAAGGAGAGGACATGCGGAGCTCCACCAAAACATGTCCGCTCCACTGAACAGCCGGCCACGCCCCCGCCACCAGTGTTTTAACGATATTTGGAGGTAGAGTCCTGTGCTACCAATCCACCCTTCCTGCCTCTTTCTCTCCAGTCCGGGGCTGACAACCCTCCCTTTGGTCCAGTCCTTTACCCCACATTCCCATCCACATTCGGGTCTGGTCCGTTGCCCAAACTCATTCTCTTCCCCTTCACACTCTCCATCTTTCATTCTCTCTCTCCCACACATTCTTTCTCTTGCTAGCTTTCACACGCTCTCCCTCACTCTTTCTCTCCTTTATTCTCCTCTATTGCTCTCTCTCCCTCGCTCTCCCTCTGCCTCTCTCCCTCGCTCTCCCTCTCTCTCCCTCGCACTCTGCCTCTCTCCCCCCTCTGCCTCTCTCCCCCTCGCTCGCACTCTGCCTCTCTCCCCCTCGCTCGCACTCTGCCTCGCTCTCCCTCAATCGCACTCTGCCTCGCTCTCCCTCGCTTGCACTCTGCCTGCCTCGCCCTTTCTCTGCCTCTCTCCCTCGATCGCACTCTGCCTCTCTCTCCCTCGCACTCTGCCTCTCTCTCCCTCGCATTCTGCCTCTCTCTCCCTCGCATTCTGCCTCTCTCTCCCTCGCACTCTGCCTCTCTCTCCCTCGCACGCTGCCTCGCTCTACCTCAATCGCACTCTGCCTCGCTCTCCCTCGCTTGCACTCTGCCTGCCTCGCCCTTTCTCTGCCTCTCTCTCCCTCGCACTCTGCCTCTCTCTCCCTCGCACTCTGCCTCTCTCTCCCTCGCACTCTGCCTCTCTCTCCCTCGCACTCTGCCTCTCTCTCCCTCGCACTCTGCCTCTCTCTCCCTCGCTCTCCCTCAATCGCACTCTGCCTCGCTCTCCCTCAATCGCACTCTGCCTCGCTCTCCCTCAATCGCACTCTGCTTCGCTCTCCCTCAATCGCACTCTGCCTCGCTCTCCCTCAATCGCACTCTGCCTCGCTCTCCCTCAATCGCACTCTGCCTCGCTCTCCCTCAATCGCACTCTGCCTCGCTCTCCCTCAATCGCACTCTGCCTCTCTCTCCCTCGCTTGCACTCTGCCTGCCTTGCCCTTTCTCTGCCTCTCTCTCCCCCTCGATCGCACTCTGCCTCTCTCTCCCTCGCACTCTGCCTCTCTCTCCCTCGCACTCTGCCCTCTCTCCCTCGCACTCTGCCCCTCTCTCTCCCTCGCACTCTGCCCCTCTCTCTCCCTCGCACTCTGCCCTCTCTCTCCCTCGCACTCTGCCTCTCTCTCCCTCGCACTCTGCCTCTCTCTCCCTCGCACTCTGCCTCTCTCTCCCTCGCACTCTGCCTCTCTCTCCCTCGCACTCTGCCTCTCTCTCCCTCGCACTCCCCCTCTCTCTCCCTCGCACTCCCCCTCTCTCTCCCTCGCACTCCTCTCTCTCTCCCTCGCACTCCCTCCTCTCTCCCTCGCACTCCCCCTCTCTCTCCCTCGCACTCCCTCTCTCCCTCGCACTCCCCCTCTCTCTCCCTCGCACTCCCTCGATCGCACTCTGCCTCGCTCTCCCTCGCACTCTGCCTCGCTCTCCCTCGCTCTCCCTCGCAATCTGCCTCGCTCTCCCTCGCAATCTGCCTCGCTCTCCCTCGCAATCTGCCTCGCTCTCCCTCGCAATCTGCCTCGCTCTCCCTCGCACTCTGCCTCGCTCTCCCTCGATCGCACTCTGCCTCGCTCTCCCTCGATCGCACTCTGCCTCGCTCTCCCTCGATCGCACTCTGCCTCTCTCTCCCTCGATCGCACTCTGCCTCTCTCTCCCTCGATCGCACTCTGCCTCTCTCTCCCTCGATCGCACTCTGCCTCTCTCTCCCTCGATCGCACTCTGCCTCTCTCTCCCTCGATCGCACTCTGCCTCTCTCTCCCTCGATCGCACTCTGCCTCTCTCTCCCTCGATCGCACTCTGCCTCTCTCTCCCTCGATCGCACTCTGCTCTCTCTCTCCCTCGATCGCACTCTGCCTCTCTCTCCCTCGATCGCACTCTGCCTCTCTCCCTCGATCGCACTCTGCCTCTCTCTCCCTCGATCGCACTCTGCCTCTCTCTCCCTCGATCGCACTCTGCCTCTCTCTCCCTCGATCGCACTCTGCCTCTCTCTCCTCGATCGCACTCTGCCTCTCTCTCCCTCGATCGCACTCTGCCTCTCTCTCCCTCGATCGCACTCTGCCTCTCTCTCCCTCGATCGCACTCTGCCTCTCTCTCCCTCGATCGCACTCTGCCTCTCTCCCTCGATCGCACTCTGCCTCTCTCTCCCTCGATCGCACTCTGCCTCTCTCTCCCTCGATCGCACTGCCTCTCTCTCCCTCGATCGCACTGCCTCTCTCTCCTCGATCGCACTGCCTCTCTCTCCCTCGATCGCACTCTGCCTCTCTCTCCCTCGATCGCACTCTGCCTCTCTCTCCCTCGATCGCACTCTGCCTCTCTCCCTCGATCGCACTCTGCCTCTCTCTCCCTCGATCGCACTCTGCCTCTCTCTCCCTCGATCGCACTCTGCCTCTCTCTCCCTCCATCGCACTCTGCCTGCCTCGCCCTTTCTCTGCCTCACTCTCTCACTTTTTCTCTGCACACGCTTTCTCACTCCTCTCCGTGTGCAGGCATGAGAATGATCAGCTGAGCGGGGCTGTGATTTCTGCGGGAAAAACAAGTGTCCGCCTTTGGCAAACTCAAACATGCAGAGGAACGAAACAGCCCCGACTATTTATGAATGTTTACCTATATATTTTATTTAAATAGATGGGGTGAGAGAATTTAGAGTGCTGGCAGGCTCGGCCTCACCAAGCCTAAATACGCCCTGATTACCTCAGAAAGCTGTCAGATGCATTACACCAGATAAGAGGTTTGGTATAATGGCTCATTTATTGCAGCTCAAGAGCTTTTATAGCTGCTGTGCACATATTCATATCTCAAGAAACAGGCAGACGGTAAACATTCCTTTATTCAAGGTCACATCCACTTTATATAACTCCCAAGTGTCACTTTATAGGAGGCGTAGTCATTTTTTTTCAGGCCTGAACCGCTCTGTCCTCATTTCCTGGTCTGGCTTACCCTACTACCGTCCTAATTTTTTAGGGGATGTATATTTTTGTTGCATGGCTGAGTATTTGACAAAAAAAAATCCCCAGGCAATGTGCCGCTAAAAATTATACTAAAAAGACCTATTCACTAACTGGCAAGCATACCCGTCGAGTGGGGGTTAACGCCGACAAGTGTGGGCTTCTAATTTGACCCACACAGCCGATGCACGGCACGCGTCAAAGGATGCAGGTGGACGACCTGAGTTCAGGCCGTCCCACTGTAGCCAATGGCGCAAGGCTCGCGCCGGCTGCGGGAAAGGGCCGAGACGGCCCATTGAAGACAGTGGGGCGCACATGTACGTCCTGCGTCTTCAAAGCCCTGCTGCCGCAAGGACGGCATAGAACATCCCACGGCGGCAAGGGGTTAAAGGGACATTCTACTAATCCTGTCCACATTTTTAAAAGAGGTCAGTATGTAAGGAGTGCCCCCCTTTTCCTCTCCCTCTCTCTGTACTACAGAATGGGTGAAGCGGAGGAGTTTCCTCCACCCCACCCAGCATCACCAACAGCCAGGGCTTTGAATTTCCCAGCTGACAGTCACCAGATCAGACACTGGTGATGTCAGAACGCAGAGGCTGCTGACCTCACCTTCTCTGATACCACCCGCTGTAGCGAGCATTCTCAGAGAGGCAGTCGATTGGTTGCATCTGCGCATGCGCGCACAGCTCTGATCCATCGTTCTGCACTGGCGCTATGGAACGTGCATACGTAAAGTGTGCAAGTCCCATCACGTTGCGCAATTTACGGATCCTACAGTAGCAAAGATAAAAGGAACTTCTGGATTTGGAAGCCCCTGAGTTTAAGAGGAGGAGCAACGTGCGGCAAGGGACAAAAGGTGAGTGCAATCACCTAAAATTATATATATATATATATATATATATATATATATAATTAATTTGGCAGAGACTGTCAGCATCCTCTGCCCAATTATTAAGGCTGGTGTCAGACGAATGTTTTATGAGCGGAAGGAACATCCGTGAGAGTGGTTCTTCCTTCCACTCTGACGCCCATCTGGCCACCTCGATGAGCACAGTTAGTGCTCGCAGTGCTGCAAAGTAGGGATGAGCTGTTCGGTTCGATCTGTTCGGAGTTCACATCGAACATCGGCCGTTCAGCTGTTCGCGAACTCCGAACATTTCCACGTGTTCGGTTCGAGTTCGCCCACAATGCACCACAATGCACTTTTCCACTGGCCTGAAGCTTGTAATTGGCTACAGCCTTGCACCGGACCACAGGTCCGGTGCAAGACTATGTCGATCACGGCTCAGAGTCCTGATTGGGCAAATTTTGCCCAATCATAGGCTCACAGAGCTAAGTCCCGCAGCACACTATATAAGGCTTCACACAGCCCCAGCACGTGTTTTTTGAGAGGAGATTGTTCTGTTAGTGTGTCTTCTCAGTGCCAGCACCTGTTGGGGGGGTCTCACTTCTACAAAATATCTGGGAATTGTTGTAATCTGTGTGTACTCACGGCCAGCAGCTATTGGGGGGGGGGTCTCTCACTTCTACAAGATATCTGGGAATTGTTGTAATCTGTGTGTTCTCACTGCCAGCAGCTATTCGGGGGTCTCACTTCTACAAGATATCTGGGAATTGTAATCTGTGTCTTGTCACTGCCACCCATCAGGGGGTCTCACTGATTTATAGGAGGTTCCTGGGAATTGTAATTTGCGTCTTGTCACTGCCACCCATCAGGGGGTCTCACTTATTTATAGGTGGTTTCTGGGAATTTTAATCTGTGTCTTGTCACTGGCTGCCAGCTATCAGGGTGTCTCACTGAGTTATACCAGAGTTCTGGAAATCTTTAATCTAGATAACACAGTTGAATCAGAGTTCTGCGTATCTCCAATTTTTATAACAGAGTTGAATCAGAGTTTTGTATATCTTTAATCTATATATCACTCACCATGTCAGAAAGACCAAAAAGGACAGGCAGACGCTCCCAGACACAGATAAGAGGGCAAGCAGCCTCTGTGTCGGGAGGCTGTGGCTCTGGTCGTCGTGGATGTGGTGCATCCTCTGCAGGGGCATGCTTGTCCTTTCTAACTGGTGCTGGCCATCTTAAGCAGCAGCAACAGAGGATTTGGTGGATTGGCTAACCAGGCCATCCTCATCCTCCGAGTCCTCTGCCAGATAGGCTTGTAGTGCTTTACAGTCCACCTCAGCTGCCAAAACATCTAATTCAGCCTTCATGTCCACAGCTACTCCTGCCGTAGCCTATCACACACGGAGGAGTCAGCTGAATTGTTTGACTACAATGACAGTGACCTGCTGCTTGAGGATGCGCAGCAACTACAGTGCTCTGATTCAATCTCTGAGGTTGAGGAAGGGAGTATAATCAACCTAGAGGAAGAAGGTGCCAGTGACACACAAATAACTAGCACTCATGTTGCCCCAGCAGCTGCAGCATACTGCCAAGTTGGCTCCAGTGACGAGGAGATAGGGGGTGATGACAATGATGATGAGGTCACTGACTCCACCTGGGTGCCTGATCGAACAGAGGAGTCAAGGGAGGAGTAGGAGGCACAACAAAAATGAGGCAGAACGTCCTCTATGACCAACCATAGCCAGTCCAAGGCATCAGAAGTCACAGCTGCTCAGGTGCAGAGCGCTGTTGTCTCAAAGCACATGTACAGGAAGTTTGCGGTCTGGGAGTTCTTTAAGAAATGTGCAGCAGACCGCACCGTTGCTATTTGTAATCTATGTCAGATGAGGATCAAGCATGGGAAAGACATCCCATGCTTGGGTACCACATGCTTGAGGCGACATATGACCACCTGCCACGCATCCTGTTTGCACAACACTTTGCATAGGTCCTCCTCCTCATCTGTCTCTACACCCACTATATGTCCTGCCATGTCATTGCCTACAACCTACACTGACAGGGATGATGCTACAGTAATGGGTGTACCAGGTCCTTCCTCAGAATGTGACAGCATCCCATCAGCTGAAGATTTAGGCAGTCAGATTACATTGTCCCAGCTGCTGCAGCGTAAGAAAAAATATAGTCCCAACAATCCCCAAATACAGCGTCTAAATGCCAGCTTAGCAAAATTACTCGCATTACAGCTGCTGCCTTTCCAGCTGGTGGACTCTGCTTCCTTCCGTGAATTTGCTGAATGTGCTGTACCACAGTGGCAGGTTCCAAAACGCCAATACTTTTCACGGAAGGCCATTCCAGCACTATACCAGCACGTGGAAGACAATGTTATGGAGTCATTGGGAAAGGCAGTCGGCAGCAAGGTGCATGTGACTTTAGACACGTGATCCAGCAAGCATGGACAGGGCCATTACATTTCCTTCACGGCACACTGGGTAACTGATTGCAGCTGGGAGGGATCCAGGACGGGGCTCTGTGCTGGAGCTTGTTCATCCACCACGCCTCCAGCAAGCTGCTTGTATGAGGTCTGTCTGTTCCACCACCTCTTCCTCCTCCTCCTTCTGTCTCTGGCAAAGTGGCAGTTAAACGGACGCGTGGCAGGGGCTACGCAATGGCTCAAGCAAAAAGAAGCTATACTGTGCTTGAGCTGGTTTACTTAGGGGACAGGAGCCACACCGGGCCAGAAATTCTGTCAGCTCTGCAGGAGCAGGTGCAGAGATGGTTAACACCATGCCAGCTTGAGCTGGGAATGGTCGTCTGTGATAATGGCAGCAACCTTCTGTCCGCCCTACGCCAGTGTAAGTTGACGCATGTACCATGCCTAGTACACGTCCTAAATCTGGTGGTACAGCATTTCCTAACCAGGTACCCAGGGCTGGCAGAGCTTCTCAGCCAGGCCAGAAAAGTTTGCAGCCACTTCAGACGCTCATTCCCAGCAAGTGTTCGCCTGGCAGAAATTCAAAGAGAATTCCACCTTCCCACAAACCATCTGATCTGTGACATGCCCACCAAGTGGAACTCGACATTGGCAATGCTGCAGCGTCTGCACAAGCAGCAGAGGGCCATCAATGAGTACCTGTGTGAGTATGGCACAAGGACAGGTTCAGGTCAACTTGTTCCCACCCCCGCAGTGGCTGATGATCAAGGATGCATGCACTGTACTGTCACCATTTGAGGAGGCAACGAGGATGGTGAGCAGGGACAGTGCATGCATCAGTGACAATTCCTTTAGTGTTCCTGCTGGAGCGCACTCTGCGGGGAATTATAGATGTGGCACTAGAGGCAGAGCAGCGGGAGGTAGAGGCGGCCTTCCCTAGCTCTCAAGGCCCCAGTCTGTACGCAGACAGCATTCCTGCGGGTCTTCAGATCAGACAGGAGGAGGATGAGGAGGAATAATTAAGTAGTGGGGCATTGAAGGTGGGGATTCCTCAAGGGAGGGTTTTGTGTGCCCAGGAACCCAAGGACTAGTACGTGGCTGGGAGGAGGAAGTGCACGATGGGGTCATCCTCATTGACCAGGAAGACTCGGAAGCCAATGCCACCTCCAACCTACGCTGCATGGGCTCCCTTATCCTGCAAAGCCTGCTAAAGGACTTCAGGATTCGTGCTATCAAGGAGAGGGATCATTACTAGTTGGCAAGCCTTCTTGATCCACGATACAAGGGTAAAAGTTGCAGAACTCATCCTGCCCGCACAGAGGGAGGTCGGGATGAAACAACTTGAGTACACTCTAAAGCGACACTTGTGTAACACCTTTACAGGCACTGGTAGGTTACCAAGTGATGACACAGGTGCTTCTGAGGCTGCGGATGATCAGAGGAAGAGCGGTGAAGGCCGGGGCCACTTGACTGATTCCTTTTTTAAGTCCACGACGCCCAGGGACGTCAAATGTAGTCACCCATTGCCAGCGTTTTCACCGTATGGTGCAGGACTACCCAGGGTCAATGGCAGGCCTGGATACCTTTACAGCAGATGATCCACTGGCTTACTGGGTGCTGAGATTGGATCACTGGCCAGAATTTAGCCAATATGCTATGCAGCTACTAGGTTGCCCTTCATCCAGCGTACTTTCTGAAAGGACGTTCAGTGCCGCTGGAGGTTTTGTCACAGACAAAAGAGTGCGTCTGTCCACCGACTCTGTAGACCGGCTGACATTTATAAAAATGAATCAGTCCTGGATCAGCAGCTATCAATCCCCTGATGCTGACGTAACTGAATAGATCGGGGATCTCTTCTGCATTACCAAAACCTCCACCCCTGCACTCTTCCACAATACCTCAGAGGGGTTACGTTGTGAAGGCACTAGCTGGCACCAAAGGCCTAATATTTGGGTGCACTGCCACTGACGCCTATACCAGATTCATATCATTTTAATATTGGACCACAGGGCCCAACCCTGCACTCTTCCACAATACCACAGAGGGGTTACGGTGTGACGGCACTGTTGCCGACACTAAAAGCCCAATTTTATAGCACCTATTGTTACTTTCATCCAAAGCCTGCATAAGTTTCCCCATAATTTAGCCAAAAAAATCACTAAACTTGTTCTGCGTGTCCTAAAAGGTCTCCTCTTTTACCGTCATTTGAAACGTCATTTTTTTGTTTTTAAATGTTTCTATACATCCTACAAATCCACCACTTCACGGGCAGGTTATGGGGACCTCCTAGGCACAATATTTGAAGGAATTTTTCGTTTTTATTCTTAACCTTTATTTCATGGAAAACTCACTGTTCCTTAAAAAACATTTTTTTTTTACTTTTTGTCCTTGTTTCCTGTCCCCCAGGGCACTACCCGGACCCCCATACACCTTTTATGACAAATATCTTGCATATATGCCCTCTTGCAGGGCACTCTAAAAATCGAACTTTCGAGTCCCATTGACTTGCACTGAGTTTGGTTCGTGTTCGAACTTTTGAAATTGTTCGAGTTCGAATGCGAACCAAACACGGGGGTGTTCGGCTCATCACTACTGCAAAGCTCGATCCTCCTATGGAGACACGCCGTTTGCAGCCCCGTCGAACACTTGTCGTAGCGCTTCGATGGGGAGGCTTTCTGAACGGATGCAGCACACCCGCTGTAGCGCACGGAATTCGTGTGCACGCTACAGCGTGTGGCCTGCCCCGTTGCAATGTCACAACGCTGCAACGGACGCTGGGAGGCACGTCAGTACAGGTGCACATAAGGCTGGTGTCAGACGAGCGCACTAAGGGAAAAAAGTGAGCTCTATATTTAACAGAGCTCTAAGCTGAGCTAGTATCACTTTGAGGCGGTGCAATTGGTTAATTTTTCTTGACTAACTACAACAATAGACTATTCCTTTATGATGTAAATAAAAAAAAAACTAACCTTGGTTCAGCTCACCATTTAGTGAACATACCATCAAATGCTAGAAATCTCTGGGTGTAAATAAGATACCATGCTCTTTGTTCTATAGGTCATTTCTGTTTACCCATAGATTGCAAAATCATATAAAAAGGTATTGGAATAGCTTTACTGCTCACAATCCCTACAACAGTGTTTCTCTACTCCAGTCCTCAAGTACCCCTAGCAGGCCAGGTTTGCCAGATATCTGCAACACAGTCCAGGTAATATGATTTGCTGCTCAGTGATTGCAGGATTCAGTCTGCATTTCCCCAAGGTAAAATCTGACCTGTTGGGGGTACATGAGGACCGGAGTTGAGAAACACTGCCCTACAATACAAAAACAGGGGCATATTTACACTTTGTGTGCCCGTACTGATGTGCCTCCCTTCATCCATCGCAGTGTTGCGAAGCTTCGACAGGGCCAGCCACACGTTGTGGCTCACTCACGAATTGCACACGCTACAGCAGACATGTTGCATCTGTGCTGAAAGCCTCCCCGTCGAATCACTGATGCAAATTCGACGGGAATGCAAAGCTCTTACAAACGCTCGTCTGACCCCGGCCTTAAAGGGGTTATTCACAAGCACCAGCATTGCAAGTACTGGTGAAAATCGTCAGTATTGCAGCGATGACAAACACCGGCATGTCAGAAAACTATAATCCAAACAGCAACAGGAGGAGCTGCACGTGAAATGCGTCTTGTCGTTCTTTGGATTCTAGCTTTGTGAAATGCCGGTGTTTGTCAGCACTGGAATTCAGGCGATTTTCCCTAGTATTTGCAACACTGGCAATCACTGGAGCTTAATGAATAACCCCTTATGTGTTGCCCAAGACACTTCAAATTCTGCTGCCCGCATCCTCCGCCGAATAAACAGGAAATTATGATGTATCACGACAAAGGCGATTTAGGTAATTAAAAATGTATTTTAGAACAAGAGCAAATTATATTATTTACAGCGGGCGACTTCTAGCAACATCTACTATCTTTTACTTTAGGAATCTCAAACTCCAGCCCTGCACAGGTTTCTGAACTACACCTCCCATGATTCTGTCTGCTGCATTAAAAGAATTCTGGGAACTGTAGGCAGTCAGCATCTGGAGGGCAGAGTTTGAGATCACTGGTTTAGAGAGTTCTATAGCTGGGCAGCTCTGTTATACACCCGCACACCCCAAATATGTTCTAATAAAAAGGACATCAGGAAAAAATGTTGCCCACCCTCCCACCGTCTGATGCCCTATGCCCAAGCCTAGCTGCACAAATTCACCCCTGAATACAAGTCTGTGACCATAATGTTCATTTTTGCTGGTCTTAGCTGGTCCGTGTGTAGTGACACACTGCACCGCACCCACTCCTTTTGATTTACACCAGGGGTCAGCTGCCTTGGCCCCCAGATGTTTTGTAACTACATTTCCCATGAGGTCCTGCCATCCTGATGAAGATCTGACCACCATGGGAGATGTAGTTTGAAAACATCTAGAGGGCCGAAGTTGCTGACCATCTCTCCCAAATATTTTGCGTGTGCATATGGTCGTCACTTTATAATGGTTGTGTGGTCTACCACCATGAAAACCCACATCCTCACCAGCTCCTTCTCCTGTATTTCTTGGCGTATCCGGGTTGTAACAGAGCTGCTGGTGATGCAGCGGAGCTCCGAGTCCCAGCGGGCCCGATGTTGCTTGATTTAATGTGCGCTGCGATGAACAATTATCGCTTCAAATACTTCTTTTGAGCCTTAATTAAAGACGGAGCAGATCATAGAATTAGGAATGATTGGGAGTGGAGGGGAACCATTCTTTTTATTTGGAGGAGTGAACGAGCTTCGGTTTTACTCCTGTGGCCATCGTTTAGAGCAGTGTTTTTCGCAAACCTGTCCTTGGGACCACCCTCAACCAGGCCAGATGTTGCAGATCACCTTGGGGAAATGCAGACTGAATCCTGCAATCACTGAGCAGCAAATCCGATCACCTGTGCTGTACTTCAGATATCTGGAAAACCTGACCTGTTAGGGGGACCTGTCCTGAGGACAGGTTTGGGAAACACTGTTTTAGAGGGACACTATTCATCCTGACCACTTTATTGATTTATCACAGATGCTGGTTACATTGGGTGGGTTGGAGGAAACTGCGAGATCAGGCATCAAGGCACTGCTTACATACTGATCCTTTTAACCCCTTAATGACAGGTGGGGGCATCACCCACAGGGGATGGCTTAATGCCAGCAAGGCGTACAGGTATGTCTTGCTGGCAGGTGTCGTCGCGAGCAGCTGATTTTAAAGCCCCTGTTAAACCAAGCTCTGCGTGACCGGTCCTTCTTACCCATCTACAGCTGGTGACCTTGGACTGTCGTAACCCACGCCGGGTAAGTATAAACACACACCTGCCCTTCTATACGCTTGTTGAACTCTCCATGGTTGTAAAGGAGAGACACGCCGGTCAGGTGTCCCGATTGGGATTCAAAGCCGTTTCTCTGCGGCTACAGAGCAGAGACATTGCTGGTATTGCTACGCGGCCGATATCACGCGTTAAGCTAGTATGTATCGCTGTGTGTCTTGCCCAAGACACTTGGTGGAGAGATAATCTGACCAGGACTCAAACGTGCGTCTTCGCGGCTCTAGAGTAGTGATGTTACCTGTACTGGGAGGACATCCCTTTAAACAGACACCGCTCGAATCTCCTTTAGCCACTGATCCAGAGTGGCAAAAAATGTCAAACATCCGGCACCTCAGATGTTTCTGAACTACAACTCCCATGATTCCAGGCCATCTATCACTTTGAAAGAATTCCAGGATTTGTAGACATCAACATCCCGGGGGGACAGAGTTGGACAGCTCTGTCTTTATCCACCGAGAGGTATTACGAGGCGCCATCAGGCAACCCCAAACTGTCCAACCCCTCCGCCCGAATCTTGGAAACGACACCAAGATTTACATCATCCCGTCATTTCTTTACAAACTCCGGCATAAAAATCAGGTGATCTATTCCTAGACATCTATTCCAGACGGATGCACTAAACAGACCATTTCACCGGATAACGGGTCGTCACATTAACGCCAACGGTCTGTGACTAGACTCCGGGAGAGCACCGCTGGACCGCGGCCACCCTGGAATCAAACCTCCCTGTGCTTTCAGTCCGTACGTCTGTAAACTGAGCCAAGGTGGCTTCATAGAGCGGAGAAATGCGGCTATAGGAAAATATAAAGTGAACCTGCGATGTGTTTCTTACCGTCAAAAGCTGCTGAATAATTAAGACGGGATGTTATCTTAAACTGGGGAAGATCTGCCAGGTAGATATACCTCGATACGGCCCAATTACTTTGGATTTTCAGACGCGGAGAGGCAAAAAAGAAATAATCACTTTAAGGGTCTATAAACCTCCCTGGCGGTACGAGTCGGACATATTTTATATGTCAGAATCAATCAATTTATTTGGCCCCCCTAGCGGTATTCGAGTGTGGCTTGGGGTTAATTTCAGTGCTGAAAGCTGCAACTCCGAGCCACACTTGGGGCTGGATACATTACCTGTCGCTGCGCTCCCTCGCTGTCCCCCGCAGTCTCCTCCGGCGATCACGACGTCCTACTTCCTCGCGAGAAGGGAATCAGGAGAATGCGACCGCGGAGGTCAGCGAGGGAGCGCAGGGATAGGTATGTATACGGCAGGAGTGTGGCTCGGGGTTACCGCACTCGGGAAAACCGCCGCGGGGGGGCTAACAAACCATGTCGGCCCATTCCACCAAATGTGAAAACCACCGAATTGGTGTTCGTGAATTTCACAGAAAAGAGAAAAATGTATCTTAGATTGTAAGCTCCTATGAGCAGGGCCCTCTACACCTAGGGTTCGATTACATTCCCAAAGCAAATCTTAAAGCGTGCGCAAAAACGCATTAACGCGAGGGGCAAAACCCTTTGCGCTGAACGTCGTATTACAACATCCGCGCAAAAAATGCGTGTTATCGTCCAACGTGGGGGGACCTGTGCGAACCCTTTGCGAGCGTACCGTACTGCGCGTCCTATACTTAACATTGTGAGTGCAAATGCGTTTATGCGCTGGTACGCGGATGGTATTACAATCTATGCGCAAATTTTGACGGACACAGTTTGCGCGCATAATTTTAACGTCTTTGAAAAGCTGGTGTTAAAGGCAAATCTGAACGTCCTGGCCGAAACCAAATACACCAGCCCAAAAAATATAAAATAAAAAAATAAAAAAAAATACAGCACAGTATAGTTACACGTTCTACACATACCCAAACAATAAAATATAGAAGTTGTGCGTGTTTTTATTATTGCTGCAGCATATATACACAGATGGGAGACAATTGTGGTTCTTAATTCGGATTGGCTGAATCGCGTAAAAAAAAAAAAAAAAAAACAGTCCGCACGCCGATTTCTGCGTTGATGCGCGCGCGTTTTTGCGCGTCTGTTTTTTATTACGAGCGTTATTTTTTGACGGATGAGAAAATGTGCGCGAATTCTAATACCAGCGGTAATTTACTTTGCGCACGAATTACTGCGCAAGCTTTTTTTGCGCAAGAGATGTAAAGGAGCCCCTAGTGTTTCCATCTTAGTGGTTTATCTCGTTCTCTTTGGTCATTGTAAAGCGCTGCAGAAACTGTTGGTGCTATATAAAATGATAATATTTTGCCGAAATTTGAGTCGAAACAGTTGTCGGACGTGGGCGAAACCCCAAATTGGCGTTCGTGAATTCCAAAAAGGAAAAAAAAAAAAGGAAGTCTATTATTCTCCTAATCGGAGCTAAATAAATAAATAATGTATCTTAGATTGTAAACTCTTGGAGCAGGATCCTCTCCTACTGTTCTGGTTGCGGTCTATTATGCGGTTTCTGGATTTAATTAGCAATACGTGAATAAACAGTATATGTCCTTCGATGATTAGCTCACACCGTAAACGTGTTTTGCAATATTGTATAAGTGGCAGACATAGAAACCTTTGTCTCTATTCAGCATATGGAACAAATCAGCACAGATCAACCTTCAGACTGATATCAATGTATCAGCATGTTCTATAGCCGAAGGCTGTGTTTTCTAATATATACAGGGTTATTCAGAGACAGGTGAAACTCAGGAGAACTGGCAGGAGAACAGAACAATCTAGACCAAATAGCCGATTTGGAAAGTGAGATAAATGGGAGAATATTTCTGGTTTGGCTATTTCGACCTAGAATTTTCACTTCTCCAGTCATTCTCCTGAGTTTCACCTCTCTTTGAATAGACCCGATAGTACATCTGACAATATATTTATGGTGTGAGCTGATCATTTGAAGGACACATTACATATTGCGAATTTAATCCAGAAACGGCGGAATTGTGAGAGCCATCTTTTAACGTTAAGATGAGTATACTCTATACATGGTACGGACCTAGCGCTCATATCTGCAAGTAATAGCGATCTGTATTCTATCTTAACAGACCTTTTGAACGTGTCTGTAAAATCAAATTATTATCATCCGCTTTTATTTATATAGCGCCACACATTCTGCAGCGCTTTACAAGATCAGCGTGCAAGGAGGTGATACATTAGAATATCACACATGACAGATGATTCAGTAAGGGGCTCAGAGGTTTCTGATGGCAGCCCTGTCCTTTAACCCCTTCACACCAAAGATCTAGATAACTTGGGACTTCAAAAGTCACCACCAGACCCAGATAGAGTTATCTCGATCTGCAGAAGGTGCCCCGAAGTTTTAGCCATGTGGGCATAATGCCCAAGGTGCTAAAAAGGTCTAAAATAGGTTGAGGAATGCCCTGACAGATCGGACTTTCAGCAGCCGATGCAGGGAACCACGAGCTGCAGCTCAATCTGTTGTAACTCCATCTGGCCGGTAGATGGCGCCATCTGCCTGCCAAACATGGAATACACTGGGAATATTCCCAAATATTTCTTACTGTAAAATGATTTTTCAGAACAAAAAACAACAAAAAAAAAAACACTTTTTCCTGTCGGTGTTGGTTCCGGGGGGGGGGGGGGGACACCACTTGGTATTGAAGGGGTTAATGCCGACATAAATAGTGCTTTCACAATACAGGAAACACAAAAGGTCGACCCGAGATCGCTGTAATGACACAATTAGAATTGAACTTTAAACAAACCGGTACGCCTAGTGCGATCATCAAACAACCCATTGTTTGCAAACCTGTACGCACTGTGAAGTACACGCCGGTCAGTCTGCCTCACCCTTTTTTCGGATTAAGAATCGAAGTACGAGCGCAGTTTTTGTTTTTCTATTTTGCACCTTCAGGCATTTGGCACGGAGGTAAAAACTCGTACCGGCCGTGCTAAATTCCACAAAACCCTGGCGGCGTCTGGATCGGTGGCGGGGGACTGAATTCCCGATAAATCGCAGGTTTGACCCGTGCGTTGGCTGGCTCAGTGTACGGCTCAAACTGGCGTAAGCTTGACCGACGCAGACACGTCAAAGTGACTAATCCGTTTAAAGCCAACGATCACAAACAGAAAAAGTAACAAGTTCTCGTTACGCCTTTTTCTTCAGGAACGCACCGTCCGCATAGACCTCTGTCACTTGTTATGGATTGTCACCTCACCCCACGCGCCGGTTTGTTTGCTTATGATGGGCGTGCACGCAGCTCACGTTTTTATTGCTTGCCATTTCCATATTTTATAACTGTATGAACTTTATCGCTTTGATTTATATTAAGATGAGATTAAAAGGGGTTCTTCAGATAGCACCGACGTTTTGCTGCTCTCTCGTTCAGCGATTTCAGTTCGCCGACCCCTCGAATTCACTATTCAACGCAGGGTCCCCGAAGTGTGCCAAAACGGGATCCACCGAAGAGTGCCGATCCGCCAAACTGACTGCAGCATGCCATTGAAAAAGAGACGAACAGCTGCCGAACTGGTAAAAAATAAATAAAACACCAAAAAACGGAACTCTGCTACTTTTAAAAAGGGTGTTTAAACCAATGAGTTAACCCTTTCACTGCTGAGGACGTGTGGGGAATGTCCTTATTGACTCCTAAGGAAAGATAGGGGGTTCCTTTGAACCCCGATATCTTCCGACTGTTGGCAGCTAGCTGGGTCATATGTGGTATCATTAGAAAGGCCAGAGCATGGCCTTTCCAATGATATCAAACATAACCATGTTTAAAGTAAAGAATATAAAAAAAAAAAAAAAAAAAAAGAAATTAGGTTTTTTTTAAGACGTGAAATGGCTCAGCAGTGAAGGGGTTAAAATGCATGGAAATAAATCCTATTAAAAAAAAAAGGTCCTATTAAAAAAAAAAATATATATATATATATATATATAAAAAAATAATAAAACAGTCTTTTGCAGGAAAAAAAAGGTAATGAAATATTTCAACTAGAAAAAAAAAAAAAAAGTTTAAAAAGAAAAAAAGAGTATTTTTGCGGAAAATAAACGGTAATATTTTTTTTACATTGAATCCTATGGGATTCGCCTGTTTAAACCTGTCAAACGAAATCACTGAAAATCAGGACATTTTGGTGCTGTTTGGCGTTTTGTGAATAGATTAACCATTGCTTCTCTATTGGACAATTTTGCTGCTGCCGAAGATCACCGAACTTCACTGTTTTGCTGGCAATTAAGTCAATATTTGGCGAATTGACAGTTTTTTGAATAAACGAACTGCCACGAAATTGCACCGTACGGGGAAATTCGGTGGCAAGTTCGGGTCTTCTTGAATAACCCTTTAAGTCTCATTTAAAAAATTTCAAAGGAAACTATAGGGTTAAACAGGAGTTGGGTTGGAAGGGTTAAACGTTAATCTCCCCTGATCTTTCCTGTATTATACCTTTATTACTGCCCCGGACTTCCGAGCTGCTGAAGCCACAGCTGTCACGTGATCAGGGAGGCTGGACGCTGGAGCAAGCGTCCAGCCAATCCCATGCCTCTCAACGCAAGTCCATTGGTAGTGATTGGCTGGCCAGGACTGAACTACCGTTCTTTCCGTGCCGTTTGCCCAAAATTCAGGTCAGGCTAGCACTGCTGGACAGCTCCAAGTGAGCAGCCTGGGGCCCGAAGGTTCACACCAGGGTTGGTTTCTGGTCCCTTGCACAGGAAGAAACGACGCAGTAGGAGCCAATGAACGACGACCGATGCCCACTCAATAATGACATCATTGAGCAATAATTACCATTTTCCTTGAACCATAACCCACTACGTCTATGTGAGATCCTCATCCTGCCGCACTCTTATCTGCTGACAGGATAAGATCTATTCACCCTTATCTCTGGGGTTTTGTTGTAAAGTAGTTGACATCTCGGCTATAGATGTACACAGCTGCCCGGCAGAACGTTGAACTCTATGCAAACGCCCTGTCATAATCCACCAAGGAAACGTATCGACTCCCACGCAGCGTCGACAGATATTTCAATGCATAGAAAAGCCCCGGCGTGTGACGGAACGGCGACACTATTCAACAGTAGTCAAGAAAAAAACTGTACAAAACGTATACAAAAAAAAAAAAAAGCACAAATGTGTGCGCACACATATACAAGCATACGCACAAACGCGCGCACACACAGATATAGTAAAGGCAACATCCCTGCTCTATAACCGTGGAGACACAGGTTCGATCCCGGCCAGAGCATCTCTCAAATAAGTGTCCTTGGCCAAAACACCTAACGGTACATACTCACTACCACACAATATCGCTGTGGAGTCCAGTGGTAACTTCTCTTTGACCGCGGAGAAGCAAGTCACCATCCCATTCGGCGCATCCCTCCAATACAACTGTGGAGAAGCAAGTCTCGACTTTACGAGAATCGGGTTCAACCGAACCACCAGGTCCCTGATCTACAATCATGGAAAGACGACTCGATCCCACTCAGAAGACGCCACCAGCGAGTGTCCTTGGGCAAGACACCTAAAGATATGGATGCGCCTACTTCACAAAATACTTGTACATCTCATAGTTTGTAAGTTCCCTTGGAAACAGGGTCCCCCTGAATCAGGTCATATCATCCATGTGTGATATTCTAATGTATCATCTCCTTGTACACTGACCTTGTAAAGAATTTGTGGTGCTATATAAAGGATAATATACAAGCATGCACACAAACGTACGCACACACACAGTATACAAGCGTACGCACACACACACAGTATACAAGCATGCGCACACACACACAGTATACAAGCATGCGCACACACACACAGTATACAAGCATGCGCACACACACACAGTATACAAGCATGCGCACACACACAGTATACAAGCATGCGCACACACACAGTATACAAGCATGCGCACACACACACAGTATACAAGCATGCGCACACACACACAGTATACAAGCATGCGCACACACACACAGTATACAAGCATGCGCACACACACAGTATACAAGCATGCGCACACACACACAGTATACAAGCATGCACACATACAGTATACAAGCACGCACAAACATACAAGCACGCACAGTATACAAGCACGCACACAAACATATGCACACACAGTATACAAGCACGCACACAAACATATGCACACACAGTATACAAGCACGCACACAAACATATGCACACAGTATACAAGCACGCACACAAACATACATATGCACACAGTATACAAGCATGCACACATACATACGCACACATACAGTATACAAGCATGCACACAAACATTTTACAAGCATGCACACAAACAGTATACAAGCATGCACACAAACATTATACAAGCATGCACACAAACATACGCGCGCACACAAAAACACACCTACAAAAAACACAAACATGCACACACACAAGTGTTTTTCTTCCAGTGGTGTGGACGAGGAAAATTAAAAACTTTTCCAATGATACAACCATAGACTGAGATTTCAGTCCCACATGAACTTTCATAAATATACATATTAAAAAAAATAAAAAAAAGTGGAAAAGTCTGCCAGGACTGAAATGATTTTCACTGAATGAGACTGGCAGGTGCAAACTCACTTTGCAGTATTTAATGGAGGTCGCACCTATGTGTGTATACACACACACACGTGCCAGAGATAGCCGCACTATACACCAACCAGACGTCGAATCGGGATACATGCAAATGGCAATAGACGTGCAAATAGCAGTCAAAATGTGCAAAAACACAATACACAGTTCAGTCGGTAGCAGCAAAACCTTAAAACATGTAAGAAATGGTGTATAATAATAAAGTGCATGTGCTTATAAAATCCACTTAATCTCTGTATGCACTTTACTGATAAGTGGATTTTATAAGCACATGCACCTTATTATACACCATTTTTTGCATATTTTAAGGTCTTGCTGCTACCGACTGAACGGTGTATTGTGTTTTTGCACATTTTGACTGCCATTTGCACGTCTCTCGGGACCTGATGGTTCTTTGCGACACATATAGATATTTTAGGCTCCCATACGAGTACCTGAAGGGTCATTTAAGCCAGGGTTCATGGGATTTACAGATTTACCACTGCGCCACTAGGACTGTTTCTGTTTCCTTTATCGTGTTTGCACATTTTGTTGAGATTATGTGTAACACCTTGTAGGCTGCAACCCCAAATTCTATACATATAAATTAGCGCCTCCAGACAACCCCCACCTTTCGTTGAAACGGGATAGTCTGGTCAGACCGACAGCCTCTGCACAATTTTCTATATTTTTTTTTTTTTGGTGATTTTACTGACTTTTTGTCCCTCGCCGCACGCAGCTCCTCTTCTTCAACTCAGGAACTCTCAAACCCAGAATTCCCTGAAGTTTTGCCCTCCTGTGCAACATATATAGCACAGGAACCAAAAATAGCGCAGCGCTACGGGACTTGCGCACTTTACATAGCGCCTGCGCAGAACGATTGGAGTTGCGCACATGCGCAGATCCGACCCGCCAGCTGCCTCTATGAGACCGCCCTCTACAGCGATTGGACTCCGTGTGACGTGGGCGTGTTGACGTCGCTAGTGACCGGCAGCTGGGAAATTCTGAATCCCGGCTGTTGGTGAAACCGGATGAGGCCAAGGAAACCTTCACTTCACCCTGCGATTCTGCCAGATCGGAGCAGCATGAAAGGAGAGGGAGGGCACGCTTCACATCCTGACCACTTTAAAAACAATAAAGTGGTCAGGATGGGTAGAGTGTCCCTTTAAAGTCCCGTCGTCTGGCTGTGCGCCTACAGGAATAACAGACAGTATTTCGGGATGCCTGCCAGGCTTAAACTCTCATTTCTTTCCCACGATATGCAATCTGAAGGATAGCCCGCCGGCCTGTTACCAACTCCTGATAAACGCGCCATTATGGCGACGCGACCACCACGTCCAAGACATACAAGATGCGCTCGGAACTTCGATACCTTTGTACGATCTAAAACAAATATTGCCATGAAATTTAAAAAACACCGGATAAACGATCACAAAAACAGGACAATGTGCGCTTTACCCTCCTTTTATTTACATGTATCAGCAAAAAAATCCCTGACCAAGTGCCCGGTTTACGTTACAAAACCGAAAACAAAACAAACCAGACAACACCCCCTATAAAAATATCAGCTTCTCCCCTCAGAGCATGGAGCTTTCCCAACACAGCTTTGGCCTTGATCGACATGTATGGAATGGCAAACAGAAGGTGTGGGGGACCTCAGATTACATGTATGGAATGGCAAACGGAAGGTGTGGGGGACCTCAGATTACATGTATGGAATGGCAAACGGAAGGTGTGGGGGACCTCAGATTACATGTATAGAATGGCAAACGGAAGGTGTGGGGGACCTCAGATTACATGTATGGAATGGCAAACGGAAGGTGTGGGGGACCTCAGATTACATGTATGGAATGGCAAACGGAAGGTGTGGGGGACCTCAGATTACATGTATGGAATGGCAAACGGAAGGTGTGGGGGACCTCAGATTACATGTATGGAATGGCAAACGGAAGGTGTGGGGGACCTCAGATTACATATATTGAACGAATTTATACCAGGTTTCCTATTCAGATTTCCATAGGACGAGGGAGACGTTTAGGAGCCAGAGGGAAAACCCTGCGAACCCTTCAAGCCTTGAAATAAAATTATATATAATAATATTTCAATGTTCATAATATATACCAAGGAGGAGCACACACTGGAGACTTATTTCTACAGTGAAAATTTTATTTATTACATTATATTTGGCGTTCATCAGCGTCCTGATGAAAGCCCAGGTGAGGGCTGAAACATGAAATTTATCACAATATATTCCATCATTACTACAAATAAATCTCCAGTGTGCGCACCTACTTGGTGTATGTAACTTAAACACGGCAGAAGCAGCAACAGGGCATGGAAAGGTTTTAAATCCAAAGTGCGGGCCTCCTGGCAGTGCCAATGTTCACTATATATTAATTTTATTTTTTTAATTTGTGAATTTCAATGTTTATATTTTCTAGTGTAGAATTTCTATATTTCAATGTTTATTTTTTCAAATGTATAATTTCTATGTCAATGTTTATTATATAAAATGTTAAATTTGTATGTTTATTATATATAGTTCATTTTTATAAACCACAAAATATAAATGTATTTTAAATACTAAGACTTGGTTTATAAAACATTGTTTATAATAACATCATATAATAAAAACATTGAAATAAACAAATTTATTACAATTAAAAGGTTTAGATTTCAATGTTCATAATATATATATATATATATATATATAATATATATTTCAGCGTCTTATAAACAATGAAATACAACTGTATTAACACAAATATAAAAAAATCATTGAAAATATGAACATAAAACGTTGAATTTTTGTATTTCATATTTTGACGATATATTTCAGGGTTTTATAATTACGGATTATTCATTTAATATTTTGATATATTTCAGAGTTTTATATTTACGGTTTATTATTCATTTCATATTTTGATATTATATTTCAGAGTTTTATATTTACGGTTTATTATTCATTTCATATTTTGATATTATATTTCAGAGTTTTATATTTACGGTTTATTATTCATTTCATATTTTGATATTATATTTCAGAGTTTTAAATTTACGGTTTATTATTCATTTCATATTTTGATATTATATTTCAGAGTTTTAAATTTACGGTTTATTATTCATTTCATATTTTGATATTATATTTCAGAGTTTTATATTTACGGTTTATTTGTAAAAATGTTATAATTATATTTCAAATTTTAATGTTAATTATATTACAATATTATATATACACTGTATATAATACAAACATGGCTATATTATATTCAGTATATATTTCAAATGTTTTCTACATATTATAAACATTGAAATACAATTTTAAAAAAAAAATATGATCATTTGATAGATATATCTATCTCCAAAAAAAATTACCGTCCACAGATACCAAAGTTCACTTTGGAACACCCAAAACACAGAACAGCATTACGTAAGGGGAGCAAGGATTGTTGTGTTTATTTTTTTACTGATCCCACATTAACCAACATTAGCAACTTAACAAATCGCACTGAGGGAGGTCCGAGCCGACCGGTCACATAAAGGGTGGGAGCAACGAATCTTGAGGCTTAGTGAAAACGGGGTTAAAAAAAAAAAAAAAAAAAAAAAAGGGGAATGGGGGTGCAATATTAGTAAACATATTTTAATGTGTGAATATTCAAAGTTAACCTTCGCCCAGCAACAGTCAAAAAAAATAATTGTATAGTGATAGAGAAAAATAAAAAAATGAAAAAAAAAAATAGGTGTGGTGAGGAATGCGGTGCGAGCTGCTCCCTTTCGAGCAGGATGACATTATTCTGAGGTTTAATAACCAGCATCTGGAATCACAGCAATTCCTTGAGTTTCCGGTAGCCCAAGTGTAACAGGACGAGCAGTAACATCTCAGATGTCCCGCTCAGCGCCACGAGGAACGGAGCCTGAGAGGACAAGTCAGCCTCGGCGCGCTGGAAAGAGAGCTGCAGAACGGCTAGGGCCAGCAGGCTGTTCTGCACTCCGACCTCGATGCTGACTGTCCGCCGATGGGGGGTGGGCAGCTTCAGACACATGGCAAGGACGTAGCCCGCCATCAACCCCACCAAAGGTACGCTCAGCCCGGCTACCACCAGGGTGGCGGGCACCTTGCTCAGCAGAGATGAGCCCATCTGGTAGGCCATGACGAGCCCACCCACCATCAACAGAACACTGAAGGGCTTGATGAGGAGCAGGAGGAGTCGGGAAAGCTGGGGGTATCGCCACTTGACCACCATGCCGGTAGAGATTGGCACAGCAATGAAGAGCAGGGTGGCAAGGATCTTCAGGAAGGGGATGTGTAACGTCTGGTGCACGCCGAGGAAGTGTCCATAGAGTGAGGATGAAAGCGGCATCAATCCCACCGCGGCTACGGTAGAAACCAATGTCATGGATATGGCCAGGGTGACGTCACCGCCCAGTAGAAGGCTGTAGAGGTAGCCGCCACCACCTCCCGGTGAGGAACAGGTGATTACCAGTCCCAATGCAAGTGGCTGGGAAAGGCCCAGGAGCAAGGAGAGGAGGTAAGCGTAGAGCGGCATCAACACAAATTGACCCATAATGCCCAGCAAGACAGGATGTGGCCGTCTCATTAGGCCCTTCAACACTTCCAGGTCCACTTTGCATCCGAAGGCACATTTGTTAATAAAAAGTAAAGGCAGCAGGGCGTAGAGGATGGGGCTTTCGGAGAAATGGCCGGCTGCTGACCCCGTGTAGTCCGGCACGTCCTGAGGAACTACGTGTATGGCGAAATCGTCTCTTTCGTCAATCAGCGCTCCTTGGCGATACAGCTGCAGTAGGAGGGGAGCCATGCCTGGCGTTCCAGATTTTATCTGCGCCAGGAGCTTCCCCGACAATCCCTCAGCGCCGCGGCTCACGTTGAGGACCTGAAGAACAGATGTATTGAGAGACAGGACGCTGAGGTCTGCTCCTTGGCCGGCAGCTCCGACGCTGATCACAATCTCACCTCTGCTGCGCTCTGGGAACTCATACCTCAGGCAACAGCCGTCCCCGATCTCTAGCAATCCCGGCGATTTATGAGTAGATAGTGGTAGAGAGGAGGACCACGTGCTAGGGCGGACAGGTGTGACGGAGATGAGGGATGATCCAGACTTCTGACCAGGAATGTCAGTGATGGAATCTGAAAGCAGTTCAGACTTGTCGTGGTTCCCTGGATTGGCTCGTGTCGACGTGGTGAAGAGCGCACAGCCCATAAAAAGGAGCCATGGGAGACTCCGCATCATGCAGGGCACTAGTGACAGTCACAAAGGCGGCAGGCACCCCATGTGCACCCCGGGGGGGGGGCGGATCACGGGTCCTGTCTGAAAGGCATCCCTGAGCTTCACTTTCCTGAGGATTCGGAGAATGTTTCGGGATGTGATCCGACCTGGATACAGGATGAAGCTCTGGATTCAGGAGGTGGTTCTGGATACAGGATGAAGCTCTGGATTCAGGAGGTGGTTCTGGATACAGGATGAAGCTCTGGATTCAGGAGGTGGTTCTGGATACAGGATGAAGCTCTGGATTCAGGATGAAATTCTGGATATAACCTTTTCCGGATCGGAGACGTGTAGTTTCGTGCTCCAGAATCGCCCTCTCTCGCTCGATACAGCCTGTGCTCCTCTGATTGTCCGGTCACTTGATCTCTGGATCCAGACTGGGCTTCCCTTTCTAGATCCAAGCAGTGCTTCGGTGTCTCCCCCTCTTTGCAGGTCAAGGCAGGCTTTTCTGGATTCTGGTGGTCCTTCTGGATTCCAGCGCGCTCTCTCGACCTCTGGTTCCAGACTCTGTTTTCAAGGAATCTTTATGCAGTGGATATTCAGGATTCCGGCAGGGATTCCGCACCCACTTTCAGGATTCAGGCAGGGATTCCGTACCCCCTTTTCAGGATTCAGGCAGGGATTCCGTACCCCCTTTTCAGGATTCAGGCAGGGATTCCGCACCCCCTTTCAGGATTCCGGCAGGGATTCCGCACCCCCTTTCAGGATTCCGGCAGGGATTCTGTACCCCCTTTCAGGATTCCGCACCCCCTTTCTCTGCTGGGTTCAGCCGGTGACTCAGGGTCCAGGCAGTGTCAGGGAGGGGGTGCTCACACTGTGTCCCTCCACATACCAGCCTGTCACGGTGCCTCCTTTGTGCTGAGGGTAAGGCTGGGAGTTGTTGCCCCTCAGTCCGGGCTCGGTGTCCCCCCCCCCCCCGCGGGCGCTTCAGGTGCTGGCGTGCAGCAGTGTGCCCCCGGCCATGCCCTGCTCTCTGCCAGCCTCTGTCATGCTGCCTCCGCGCTGCTCTCTCACTGATTGCACAGCTGAGCACTCGCTCCCTTTCCTGGTTGTCACGTGACACCCAATGGCTTGCCGCCGTCGCCTCCCCCCTCCTCCACACGCCTCGCCCCTCCAACTTCCGGTCTCCTGGCAACCAGGGCCGCGTGGGGTTGTCGGGAAGTGTAGTTCTTCGTTCCATATTAGCAAGGAATGCACCCTGCGGCCTTGTGTCATGATGTAATTACAGTGTGAACTAATTGCAGGTTTATTTTACTGGGAACAGTCTCTCACCCGGGGAGAGCAAGTGAGTATATTGTGAATTATACAAAATCACAGCAATAATGTGCATGAGAGTATCACAGAGCTGCACAGCAATAAAACGCACAGTAATGCGTGCTGTGTATGAGCGTATCACAGAGCTCCACAGCAATAAAACTCACAGTAATGCGTGCTGTGTATGAGCGTATCACAGAGCTCCACAGCAATAAAACTCAGTAATGCGTGCTGTGTATGAGCGTATCACAGAGCTGCACAGCAATAAAACGCACAGTAATGCGTGCTGTGTATGAGCGTATCACAGAGCTCCACAGCAATAAAACTCACAGTAATGCGTGCTGTGTATGAGCGTATCACAGAGCTCCACAGCAATAAAACTCACAGTAATGTGTAGTGTATATGAGCGTATCACAGAGCTCCACAGCAATAAAACTCACAGTAATGTGTAGTGTATATGAGCGTATCACAGAGCTCCACAGCAATAAAACGCACAGTAATGCGTGCTGTGTATGAGCGTATCACAGAGCTCCACAGCAATAAAACTCACAGTAATGCGTGCTGTGTATGAGCGTATCACAGAGCTCCACAGCAATAAAACTCAGTAATGCGTGCTGTGTATGAGTGTATCACAGAGCTCCACAGCAATATAACTCACAGTAATGTGTAGTGTATATGAGCGTATCACAGCTCCACAGCAATAAAGCTCATAGCAATGTGCGGTGTATATGAGCATATCACAGAGCCCACAGCAATAAAACTCATAGCAATGTGCGATGTGTATGAGCGTATCACAGAGCTCCACAGCAATAAAACTCATAGCAATGTGCGGTGTGTATGAGCGTATCACAGAGCTCCACAGCAATAAAACTCATAGCAATGTGCGGTGTGTATGAGCGTATCACAGAGCTCCACAGCAATAAAACTCATAGCAATGTGCGGTGTGTATGAGCGTATCACAGAGCTCCACAGCAATAAAACTCATAGCAATGTGCGGTGTGTATGAGCGTATCACAGAGCTCCACAGCAATAAAACTCATAGCAATGTGCGGTGTGTATGAGCGTATTACAGAGCTCCACAGCAATAAAACTCAGTAATGTGTGGCGTCTGTGAGCGTATCACAGAGCTCCACAGCAAGAAGACTCACAGTAATGTGCGGTTTGCATGAGCATATCACAGAGCTCCTTTTTAGGGGCTCGTCCATATATTTAGGGACGGTGTGTGTGTGTAACAGAGCTGCAGGTGATAAATCACTCATCAATGCATCTCTAAACTATAATAAATGTTGTTAGAATTCGCTCGGTATAAACGAGATACTTTGCTCTTGTTCTAAATAATATTTCTAGTAACACAAATGACACTGACAGGTTGTGACTGTGTCACCTATAAAATCTCTGAATAGATTATTTTCTGGCCCCGCCTCCAGCGCCATCCCCTATATCGCATGTGTCCCTCTTTTTCCATTTGAAATATTAGCAGATATGTAATACTGTAATATCTCATTATCTGTATAACGTGGATTACTAGATCTTTGTTTTGGGGAAGCGCCAACGTGAGTCGCCCATATCAGTATCGGTTTGTTTAATTCTGGATTATCTACAAATCCTGACAGCTGGTGTGTTAACCCACTGAGCTACCTCTCCTGTTAAAAAAAAAAAAAGTCTTACAATATTTCCTTCATAATCAAATGGATGAAAGTCAAGTTGATGTTGTTTTGGGGGTGATACATTACTGGTAACATTTTATCAACATTATCGGCATTGCTTTATTAGTAGTTTATGAAAAAGTCCAGATATTAAAGGGCAAAGGATTATCACTATTCCATGGAGGGGTGGATTCAAACACCAATGGAACGTGGGGAAATCTCCCAATTTCATTTATTACGCCGCCATACCTCTTTTTGGGACGTATTACATTCTTCGCGCAAACGTTAACGCGTGTGCAAAAACGCATTAACGCGAGGGGCAAAACCCTTTGGGCTGAACGTCGTATTACAATGTCCGCGCAAAAAATGCGCGTTAAGGCTAGGGTCAGACTAACACATTTTTCGCGTTGTCCGTGAAAAAGTGCGTTCGAACGAATGGACGTATTTTTTCACGGAATACGCGATAGCGGTCATACGATGCGCATTTTCGTCCATGATTTTGTACGGATCATCAATAAAACACTTTTTGCGTCTGGACGTGATGTTGGCCGGACATTAGCAGCGTCTGACATCTCCTAATCACGCACACACGCCGCTAGTGGACGCAGCGCACTCGGTACGTCAGTACTAGCGGTTTAACGTTCTCGAAAAAATGCGTTCGTTTGCCACTTGCATTGCGCGGCCGCACTTTCGTGCGGCCGTTTTTCGTATGCTGCCCGGCATTGGACGTAATTTGCTGCTAGCACAGCCGTGATTAAGTGCGGCTAAACGCACGTTAATACTGCGCTCGTCTGACCCTAGCCTTACGTCTACCGCGGGTGAACCTGCGTGAACGCTGCGCGAGCGTAATGTACTGCGCGCATCCTATACTTAACATTGTGAGCGCAAATGCGTTTGTAATACCATCCGCGTACCAATTTATGTGCAAAATTTAACGCACAGCGTTTGCGCGCATGATTTTAACGTCTTTTAAAAGCTGGTGGTAACGGCAAATCTGAACGTCCTGGCCGAAACCAAATACACCAGCCTGAAAAAAAATACAGCACAGTATAGTTACACATTCTACACATACCCAAACAATAAATTTTAGAAGTTGTGCGTGTTTTTTTATTGATGCAGCAAATATGCGCAGACTGACTTTGACAGGCGCAAAAACTTAACGGGAGACAATTAAGGTTCTTAATTCTGATTGGCTGAATCGCGTGAAAAAAACAGTCCGCACGCCGATTTCTGCGCGCAACGTTAATACGCGCGTGTTTTTGCTCGTCTTTTTTACACGCGTTATTTTTTGACGGATGAAATAATGCGCGAGGATTGTAACACCAGCGTTAATTTACACGCTTCGCTCAAAAAAATCACGCGTTTACCGTGCTTTTTTGCGTGAAGAATGTAATAGAGCCCTTTATATTTTAATCGCCCCTTATTATTTATTAGATTTATTAGGCTCCCATTGCCCATTCTATTTACTAAGCATTCATTCCATGATAGTCTTCTTATGGGGTAATTTCGGTGCTGTCGAATTGCACCGGATTTCGTTGTCAATTCGCCCGTATTTGTCGAATTGACAGCTTAGCGACTAGGCGAATTGGCCCGATATTTCTCAGAACGGTGAAATTCACCGTTTGGTGCAATCCGTAGGTTAGTGAATAACCCCATTAGCTTTATCGGAGCGTTATGGTGGCTTTTAAAACATATCATAATCTATCTTCCCTCCTAAATACATTGCAGCTCACCTTTCCTGTGAAACCATCCCACTTCCTTTTCGCTGTGTCGGCAAATCCATCATTTCCCTATCCAAGCAATCTGTTTAAACGAAGCTGTCATCACATGACAAACTCATTTCTTTCTATTTGTTTGCACTTTGGCAGCTAGGGGTTGTATATTTATACAGCGCAGCTAAACACGAGCACGCATTCCATACCGGTGCTTACTGCAGTCACGGTAAAGCGCTAGGACGCGCGTTCGACGGGACTGCAAAGCGTGATCTAGAGTTGCTAGGTCGGCCATGTTTTCCTGGACAGATATCATTTCTTCATGCCGATGGGCAGTGCATGAAAAATGCAGCCCTGCAGCATGTATAATCCATACGCTAAGGAATCCCAGGTGACCTGCCTTAATTTTCTTCCCGGCAGCATATGAATTATACATGTTGCAGGGCAGCACTTTTCCCTGTGCTCCCCTCTGCATGAAATAGTAAAATGTGTCCAGGAAAACATGGCTGACCTGGCAATCCTAGCGCGATCCTCCATAGGAGGATCGAGCCTTGCAGAGCTGAGCGCACTAACTGCGCTCAGCGAGGTGGCCAGACGGGCGTCAGAGTGGCGTCTCACGGACGTTCCTTCCGCTCATCTGACCCCCAGCCTTAATGATTTCCCCAATAAATGTACTACTATTTTAACGCCATAAAAGTATTCTAAATTTAAAAAAAAAATGGACAAAACAAACATTAACAGGGTTATTCAAAGAGAATCGAAAAGTCACCCCACGATCGGTGACTTTTCGTTTTCTTCAAATCGGTGCGATTCGGCGATCCCATCTCGGCGACCCTGCGGTGTATTCAGCAAGCACCACAGGGCCGTCGCAACGCAGGGAAAAGTCGCCGCAAACCCACCGCAAAACCCGGCGAAGGCACACCGAAACCCGGAAAAACATCTGGATTAACCCCGCCGAACACGTCGGAGAAACCTGAGCAGGAGCCGATCACAGCACAGAGCAGCCACCAGAAAAAGCCAACACCGCAGACGAATGGAGTGGAAAAAAAAAAAACAGTACGATTGAATGTTTTTCAAATGCAAAATGCTGTTTGCAAAAAAACTACAGAACGAAAATGTCTGGAATTTACATATGAGATCCAATGAATGATAATAAAAAGGGCTGTTACAGAAAAAACGATTTAAAAAAAAAAATTTTGCAAAAAAATTCCCAAAAAATGGCTAAAAGATCCTGAAAAATCTAAAAATAAATAAACTTTTTACTGCAGAATAAAATAATAAACGGTTTATTAGATATTGTGTTAAAACGGGAATATTTTTAACATTGAAGCCTATGGGATTCGCCTGAATAAACCTGTCGAATGAAAACACCGAACAGCAGGGCATTTCGGCAACTTTTCACTGCTGGTTTGTGTTCTCTGAATAGCCAAAGCATTGCTTCTCTATGGGGGATTTCACTGCCCTCAAACAGGCACCGAACAGGCACCGTAAGTGCAGGCAATTCGCCAACATTTGGCGAACTGCCTGCTCTCTGAATAGTGTAACCGTACGCTGAATTTCAGCGTTCGGTTACCTTTCGCCAGCAATTCGGATCTCTTTGAATAACCTTTAACTACCAGATGCTATTTCATAAAACCACTGTCAGGAACCAGAGTTTTTATATTATCATTAAGATCAGCATTTATATAGCGCCAACAGTTTCTGCAGCGCTTTACAATAGCCAGCGGGGACGGGACTAAATTAAGCCAAACATAGGAACAGAAACGAGAGGTGTAGAAGGGTCAATGTCCGGAGGAGCTGACAAACTAGACTCTAGAGCAATGATGGCGAACCTTGGCAGCCCAGATGTTTCTGAACTGCATGTTCCATCATGCTTTGACAGTCAGTTGTGTGACCAATATATGTAGGATAATGTGGTGGGACTAGCGCTTCTATCACTTAGCAATATTGTGGGGGATCTTCTGCTGTGGCTCGTCTCGTGGACCTCTGGAGGTGTCCCTTCTTAACAGCCTTTCATCAGATTCCCTTAAATAGGAGTAAATGTACAGTTACAGTTACAAGTTTTTATAAAGTGCTAAAGTTCCGTAGCGCTGTACATAGTGTTGCAAGTTTAAATGGGAATATAAGAGGAAATAAGGGGTTAAACTCACATTTTCTGGTGGCTTAACATCAGACATGTAGGCAGCCGGTGACTTCACTAGGAGCACCGGATCTCCTCTCAGCTTTGGTCTCCTCTCTGCCACGGTCTCCTCCTCCACCGAATGAATCGGTCAGGAACTGGATTCTTAAAATAAGTAACAATTTATTCAAGAGGAAAACACAAATAGATAACACACCAAGACACGTTTCGCGGCAGTCTGCTTCCTCGGTGTGTGTGTGTGTGTGTGACACACACCAACTGAGGATGCAGACTGCCGCAAAACGTGTCTTGGTGTGTTTATCTGTGTTTTTCTCTCTTATAAGTTATTATTTATTTAAAAAATCTGGTTCATGACCGATTCATTCGGTGGAGGAGGAGACCGTGGCAGAGAGGAGACCAAAGCCGAGAGGAGATCCGGTGCTCCTATCGAAGTCACCGGCTGCCTACATGTCTGGAGTCTGTTGTTGAGACACCAGAAAATGTGAGTTTAACCCATTATTTCCTTTTAAATTTCTCATTTAAGCTTGCTACACTATGTACATTTACACTATTTGAGGGAATCTGATGAAAGGCTGTTAAGAAGGGACACCTGCAGAGGTCCACGAGACGAGCCACAGGCAGCAGAAGATCCCCCACAATATTGCTAAGTGAAAGAAGTGCTGGTCCCACCACATTATCCTACATATATTTATGCATCAAACAAACGCATTATTCGCAGCAACCGTCAAAAGGTGCGTCCGAACGCATTGACGTATTTTTTCACGGAATGCGCGAAAACGGTCAGACGATGTGCATTTTCGGGCGTGATTTTTTACGGATCGTCAATAAAACACTTTTTGCGTCTGGATGTTATGTAGGCTGGACATTAGCAGCGTCTGACATCTCCTAATCACGCCGCCGTAGCGCACTCTGTACGTCAGTACTAGCGGTTCTGCATTCTTGAAAAAATGCGTTCGTTTGCCGCTTGCGTTGCGTGGCCGGACTTTCGTGCGGCCGGACTTCGTATATTGGCTGTCATTGCGCGTCATTTGCTGCTACTGCGGCCGTGATTAAGTGCGCCTAAACGCACGTTAAAAATGCGTTAGTCTGACCCCAGCCTAAGGTGGTGAAGGATATACCACCAAGTGGAAGGAAGCAACAGCTGGTTTCACCATAATATTCCAAACTTGATCCATTGACGGATCTATTTTTACAGAGACGCTAAGGGCTATATTACATTTTCCACGCAAAAAGCCTCGCGCAAAGCGAAAATCTTTGCGGCAAGCGTTAAAACGTTTGTGCGCGCAAACCACCGCTGGAATTACAATCCTCGCGGCTTTTTTCTTCCGCCATTCAATTGCGCGCGCAAACAGTACGAGCACAAATGCAGGCTCAGTGCCGTCTCGTGCAAAAATCTTTGCGCGCACAGATTTTTGCACCCATTCAGCCAATCAAAATGAAGAAACAACCTATCAAACTCAACTGAATTTTCACTTCTCCAGTCATTCTCCTGGTTTTCACCGCTCTCTGAATAACCCTGTAATTTTTTAATACAAACTGGTACATCATCTTACACAAATTGTGATTTTACTCTGAGACCACTAGGTGGCGCCAAGAATACCGTTTCTCTCTCAATTTATATGCGTGACTAAGAATCATGGACATGTAGTTCCGAAACATCTTGGGATGCCAACAGTGGCGTAGCGTGGGTTGTCAGCGCCCGGGGCAGGGCAAGAATTGTGCGCCCCCCCAACCTGTGGACATGGTAACACACCATGATTCCCTGACACCAGTAGAGTATTGACCCCCGTTACCCCACAAGCACATGTATTGTATATTATTAACAAAATACTGATATAATAAAAAAAATTAATCACACATGCCCCCCCACGCTACACCACTGCTACCAGTCACTCTGTCCAAGTATACCCTATCATAGTTACCCTCTCATACTATATGCAGTCACTCTCTCCCAGTACCCCAGTCACCCTCTCCCTCCAAGTACCCCCACTCTCAGTACCCCCACGTTCTCTCAATACCCCAGTCACTCTCCAAGTACCCCCAGCCACTTCCTCTCAGTACCCCCAGTCACTCTCTCCAAGTACCCCCACTTTTTCCCAGTACCCCCAGTCTCTCTCTCCAAGTACCCCAGTCACTCTCTTGCTCTCCCAGTTACTCCCCCCAGTACCCCAGTCACTCACTCTCTCCCAGTACCCCGTCACTCTCTCCAAGTACCCCCACTTTTTCCCAGTTCCCCCAGTCTCTCTCTCTCTCCAAGTACCCCAGTCACTCTCTCCCAGTACCCCCAGTTACTCCCCGTACCCCCAGTCACACTCTCTCCCAGTAACCCAAGTTACTCTCTCCCAGTACCTTCAGTCACTCACTCTCTCCCAGTACCCCAGTCACTCTCTCTTTTTCTCTCCATGTACCCCCTCTTTCTCCCAGTACCCCAGTCACTCTCTCTCTCTATCCAATATCCCCAGTCACTCTCTCCCAGTATCCCCAGTCATTCTCTCTCTGAACCTCCATTCACCCTCTACCTGTACCCCCTCACTGTGTGTTGGTCACGCTGCTTTGGTGTCATACAGTGTCGTCTACCTGCGTGAATTTGTTGGTGGCCCGGGGGAGCTGTCCAGGGGGCTTAGTGGAGACCGGATTTTAAATGTGCTGCAGCACAGGCGCCTCCCTCCCTCCTTCCTGTTCAACGGCTGCAGAGCTGCCAGTGGCGGGGGGCTTCAAGGGGGGCTGACAAGCGTGGGACAGGGCGTTACGGTGAATAATGCTGCGCAGCTTCATGTGACTCATGTCAGCGTTAAGGAGGAGTCAGGACAGGACCAGAATTCTATGTCCTGGTCCTCCCTTCTGGAAGCTAGGTCACCACCGGTGTGGCAAAACTGGTCGACACCTTGCTGATTCCTGCTGGAAAATATTAGTGGTTCAAATTTCTTTTGAAATTTTGCGCCCCCTAAGAAAATTGCGCCCGGGGCGACCGCCCCCGAGGCACCCCCCACGCTACGCCACTGGATGCCAAGGTTCGCCATCACTGGTCTAAAGGAAAACCATCTTATAGTAGCCATGCTGTATAAATGTGCTTCAGTATCTCTACATCAGGATCCATCCTGAATGCACTATTTGAAAGGTAGGTGGGTCCATCTGCTGGCCAAAAAGCATCACTGCTCCGCCACTGATAGGAGACTAACGTAGGTTCCAGAACAAACAAAATTCCTTTGCATTTCTCCATATAAGGTCACATCAGGTATACTCTGTGCGGGAGCTTTTGAAGATCGAGGGTTAAAGTAAAAAAAATAAAAATTACATTTGCTCATTTTTATTTTCTCGTGTATTCGTCTATCCTCTAAATAAATATTGCTGGGATGAAAGGTTTTAAACTCTAGATGGCGTCCCTTATCTTGCACATTGTCACACGGGGTCTGCTTTATCAGCGTGCAGGCAATGACGGCCTTTGTCTCAGATGCAGTGAATGTGCTGCAGACAGATAATAAAATGGTGAGATCTCCTGCTTTTGGGGGTTTGTAGTGATCATAATGAGATTATTAGCAATGCAAGATGTGTATGTGCTGCATAATGCCTGTGTATGGCAATTACAGCAACACCTTGTATCTGTATGTGCCGCATAATGCCTGTGTATGGCAATTACAGCAACACCTTGTATCTGTATGTGCTGCATAATGCCTGTGTATGGCAATTACAGCAACACATTGTATCTGTATGTGCCGCATAATGCCTGTGTATGGCAATTACAGCAACACATTGTATCTGTATGTGCCGCATAATGCCTGTGTATGGCAATTACAGCAACACCTTGTATCTGTATGTGCTGCATAATGCCTGTGTATGGCAATTACAGCAACACATTGTATCTGTATGTGCCGCATAATGCCTGTGTATGGCAATTACAGCAACACCTTGTATCTGTATGTGCTGCATAATGCCTGTGTATGGCAATTACAGCAACACATTGTATCTGTATGTGCTGCATAATGCCTGTGTATGGCAATTACAGCGACACCTTGTATCTGTATGTGCTGCATAATGCCTGTGTATGGCAATTACAGCAACACCTTGTATCTGTACTGTACAAGGATTTACACTCATTATAACCCCCTGAATTTTATCCCTGTACAGCAGTGACTGACCCCACAGCTCTCCCTGTATTCTGCCCTCTCACTGGCTGCTGTAATGCAGCAGGATGTTTGCGGAGATTTTTGCTAGTGAGGTTTGAGACTGTTATTTGCAGCAATAAAGGGCAATATAAAAAAATAAAACAAAGAATGTCGTTTCTCCACAGGGTGGCACACTAGCCTTGCTTTAAAAAAGGTATGCAAATGGGGGTTTGATATGCTAAGGATTGTTTTTCAACATAATACATGGAGGGTTATTCAGAGAGCGGTGAAAAGCAGGAGAATGACTGGAGAATGGAAAATTCTAGGTCAAAGTAGCTGATTTGGAAAGTGAGATAAATGGGAGAATTTTTCTGGTTTGGATATTTTGACCTAGAATTTTCCATTCTCCAGTCATTCTCCTGCTTTTCACCTTTCTCCGAATAACCCTGATTGAGTTAACTCGATTTTTGGTAGTGGAAGGGTTAAACTTTACCTTTAAATTGGGCTAGAGAGTGGTGGCCGCTTGCCTGGGGCTCAGTGATTATCGCACGCGCACACACACACACCGGTATGGATTAGGTGTCTGAATAATAGCACGTTCACACACATACGCACGCACGTACACAAACCCTTTCAATAGATGAACGGAAGAGAAAAGTTGAAAAGCAGATTTTAATGTGTAAAGACATGAAAATTTAAATAACAAATCCTACGTCAGTGCCGTTTATTGGACAGTGTAACTGGTGTTCTTTCTTTTTGTGTCCGTTTAAAAATTCATGATCGGGAAAATGCTTCACCTGTCCCTTTCAATAATATAATCTCCTAGCGGTCTTCCCATTCACTCGCTTTATAATTAATGCACGCGCACCCCTTTCATTGCCCGGCAGCTCACTTACAGTGGTACAAGAGCTGCACCGCACACAAATCAATCATACGCCCGATGCATGGACTCACACACCCCGATTTCTGAAACTTTGCACTTTACAATAATTACAAGGACAAAGAATTATATATATATAAAAATGAGGAATATCTATAGACAATATATATAAAAAAATATATATATTTTTATATATTCACTAGTTACAGTTACAAGTATTTATAAAGCGCCAACAAGTTCCGTAGCACTGATAGATATATCTACAGTGAATACATACATTTTATCTAGATGTGTGTGTGTGTGTGTGTGTGTGTGTGTGTGAGAAAAAATAGATCTATCTATAGAAGACATAAAATATATATCTATAGTGAAAACATAAAATATAAATATATGTGTGTGTGAAAAAAATATATATGTGGAAAAAAAATAAATGTATGTATTCACTGTAGATAGATATATCTATCAGTGCTACGGAACTTGTTGGCGCTTTATAAATACTTGTAACTAACATATATACACATATAATTTATATATATATATATATATATATATATTTTCTAAAAAAATATATATTTTGACTATAGATATTTCTAATTTTTAAAATATATATAAATATATATTTAGAAATGAGAAATATAAACACACACACATACATACATATATATATATATATATATATATATATATATATGATATATACATACACAGAAAATTATAGAATATATAGGGAAAAAAAATAAAAATATATATACACACACACACAGAAAAAAAATATATAATTCTCTATAGATATATTTTTTCTCTGTGATATGTATGTATATACATACATACACACACAGAAAATAATAGAGAATATATATATATATATATATAATATATTGGTCCTTGGTTGACATTTATTAAGTTCTTTGGTGAGATCAAAAATAATAATATATAAATAGTAATTCCATTTTCAAATAAAAAGGAAAGAGGTTGTTTTTGTATGCAATACCTTTCGATAAACAGGAAAAAAAAAAAAAGAAACATTGTCTTTTAAATTGAGTTTGAGTTCTACAAACCCAGATGTTCAGCAAAAATAGAATTCTTTGTAATCGTCAAAGACATATAATTAACCCTAGATTCTAAAAGTGGTTCTCCGTGACAAATCGAGAACAATACTCTAAGCCTCCTTTTCCCGGAGAGCGGACGGGTAGATTTCCTCAGGATGATTACACGGGGTCGATTATTCCTTTCCGAGCTTGCCTCGTTTGGAGTCCAGCGCGACGTCTTGATCAGTCAATGATTTGTCATATGGGTCCATCCTGATCCTCGCATCTAGTGTCCACCAGATATCCAGGAAAGCCCCCCCCCCCCCAAAGAACAAAAAAACAACCCAAAAGTGTGAATAAAAAAGTAAAACGAGTCTTTGGGAGCGAGGCGTGCGTATAGGCGATAAATATTGAGAGTAGAAAAGGTGCAGGGAGCCCCACCGCAACCGCCGACCAATGAAGACACGGCAGCAAGACCAGAGTAGGGTGGGCATCCGTCGAGGGCGACCATTTTTTAATGTATTCCTTGCGTTTTTGTCCTCATTCAGCATCCAACGTGCGCTGTGGGACACATCCCTCCAATTCTACAGCCTCAGGCCAACCTTCGTACTTATTGGTGTTTTTGTTGTTCTTCATGAGCTGTGTCAATAAAAAAATAATAATAATTAAATGATAAATTGGATTTGAGAGGGAGGTGGAGAGAAGGAGCGAGGATTCCCAGAAGACCAGCAGAGTATATAGAAGACAAGAACGAATGAAAAGTAAAAAAAAAAAAAGGCAAAATAATGAAACTCGGAAACCGTAGCATGAAGGACAACCATCAAAGCGGACATGGATACAGAGCTGCCAGCCGAAATCAGGGGGGCCCTTACTGAGCCACTTATAGGGGCCCCCTTCCGTCAGATGCCCATTTCAACATACTAAATAAGAAATAAAACATTTAGGGCTCTATCACCTCCTTCAAGCTAACACTAGCGTCAGCTTAAAGGAGGTCATAGCGCTGCGGCCGGATCACCTTCGAATCGCTAATGGGTTAAAAAAAAATCCGTTAGCGCTCGTTAATGAGCGATTCGTAGCACGAGGTTACTGTACTTTGCGCTCCCTATACTTAACATGGGGAGCGCAAAGTGAAAGCACAGAGTAACCAGCGTTAGCGCCAGCTCTTAGGATCACTTGGCGCTAACGAAAAAGTTACCACCAGCTCAGAGGTGCAGGTGATTGCGCTGCTGCAGAATCCGTTACCTGCAGCTCAAAACCCCCCCAAAAACAACATACCTCTCATGCCGCGGCGAGAACGGTGGCCCGATCCGCTACTTCTGGCTGCCGGGAGCAGAGTGAGACTGGGGGAAGAGAGTCCCTTGTCTTCCTCCGTGATCACACCGCCGACCAGCAGGATCTCGCGAGAGGCAAGATCCTGCCGGTCATGTGACCCGACAGCACGATCCTCAATGGAGTCCTATTGAGGGCATGCTGGAGATGGCGCTGTAGCGCTGCCCCAGCATCCGCAAGCCTGGCAATCACTAAGGGGCAGGCTGCCGGACTTGGCCCCTGCCCCACGATCTGCTGGGGAAACCGGGACACAAAGTGGAAATTAGTCACACAGCCCCTGATCAGATCATGGGCTGTCACCCCCTGATGTCCTCCCCCCCCCCGCATGGATATAAAACAGATGCGCAGTCGCTGTCTAGGCTGTTCCTCCCTTTTATCTCACCCTCAACCCCACTGCACCCCCAAACTCCTTGCTGAAATTCTGAGGACAAATCATAACGTTATATTCAGCATTTTAGAAGATTTATGGAAATACCTATTTTCCCCCATTACTAAATGCAAGTGAGAATAACGAGCGACTTTGGAATCACTCGTTATTCTCCGGCTGCCTACCACAGCACGTTCGCTACACAAAGTAGCTACAACACCCGAGCGGATTATTCACGAACCCTCGAATTGCAACGAACGGTGAATTTCCCCCATTCGGTGCAATTTCAGGGCAATTTGTGTATTCAGTAAGCTGTCAAATACAGACAAACTGAAAATACGGTGCATTTTGCCGCACTTCAGAGCTTGGCGGCTCCCAAATTTTCAGTGTTTCAATAGGACTGGTTTAAACGGGCGAATCCAAATAGGTTTCAGTGTAATAAATGGAATATCTTTATAAATTTTTTTAAGTGACCATTATTATTTATTTTTTTTGAGAAAAAAAAACCCCAGGGCCCTATTCCAAAGTTGGTACTAACTTAAAGAGAGCTGTTGTAAACTTAACGGGCCCTATCATCTTCCTACAGCTAAACCGGGGATGCCAAGGGGAAAAATCAGCGTTCACTAATCTCCCTTTAGCATCCCTGTTTTACTTGTAGATTATGGGGCAGGCGCTGAGTCCAGCAGCAGTTAGCACCAACTTTGGAATAGAGCCCCCATTTTTGTATATTTTTTAACAGACTTATTTTCTAAAGGACCTTTTTTTATTGTTTAAGCTCCTATTGGTATTAGTTTTTGGGTTTTTTAGGCTTTAAATGTGAATGTGTAACTCCACCCAGAAGCCATGTCAATCGGAGAGCCGGGTAATAACATCTCCCGGCTCTTATTCTTTAATGGTTCAATGAGATCACGTGACATGCAGCTGCAGGAACTTATAGGAGAGCCATATGTGTTTTCTAAAACCTGCTGTTTAATTGTGAGTTATCTCAAGGAATCAAATAAGGGTCTAGTGTTGGAATTCAGTAAATAAATATCCTGTAGGACATAGGGCTTCGGGATATTGGAATACATTGACGTAGCAGTGAGCTTAAGGCTGGTGCCACATGAGCGCACTAAATGCAACCGTTGTAACGGACATACTTTTGCACGGACGCGCTTGCAGACACCGCACGGTGCGCATGAATTTTGTCGTTAAGAAGATAACAAAACTGAAGACTTACGGAAGCTGAAGGAGGCGTCGCGTTTTGTAGCCTCAGTTTCCTACAAACATGATGGACGTCAAAGGAGCGCTCGTCTGATGTCTTGTACTCGCGCCTGTAGAAAGCATCACGTCCGTCGATAGATCTCTACAAGCATCCTAGCGCTTTGACGCCAACCAAAAATCTGCATCTGTTCTCACATGCGTGAAAAAGGGCGCATGTACGTCGTGTGTTGTTGTTTGCTGTAGTATCCATTGAAATTCTATAACACGTCATGACGCGGGTTACAACGGATGCATTTAGTGCGCTCGTGTGAACCTAGCCTGAAACAGCACAGGCTTTTTTTTTTTTTTTTTTCCTCGGGCGAGAAAGTGATTGCCCGGGTTTTCCAAACGTCTGATAGCATTTACATATACTTACACTACAAAAACAAACGCTCGATTACGTAAAATCGCTCGTAACGTAGCAGGAGAATTGCAGAATGGCCGAATTGTGTAACTGCAAAGAAAGCGTGAAAGGCCGTATCCTACCTGCTCAAACGGGCTTTTATCCTGAATGCCTTTTGCTCCCACGAAGACCCAAGTGTCTCTGAACGCCACTTCTTTTATTGAAGAGCTGCCCAGGTCTGCTAACATTTTCCTGGCGTCGTCGTTCAACCTTTATGCACACGAAAAAACAAATACAGAAGCGGAGAATGAATATAATCCTGCCGGATCCACATTCATAAAACATTCACCGACACAGTTTAAAAAGTGTACTTCGGAGAAGAGCACCAATCCCCATGGAGCCCCACACCTTGGCAAGTGTAAGAATGATTTATGAATTAACTGAGCGATTCTAGGAGTGCGCTAGACATCATTTAAAACCTAACTTTTTTTTTTTAGCATAACATTCATTTTAAGCATGGGAGGAGAAGCTAATAATTTAATATAGAATAAAATAGAAATTGTTCTGAGACAGTAAACAAAAATAATTTTAATTATTTGTTTAGTTTACAGAAATATTACTGAAATGAAAGGTCCTGAACTCTAGATGGCGTCCCTTATCTTACTTTCACACGGGGTCTGCATTGTCAGCATACAGGCAGGAATTGCCTTGTGTCAGATCCAGTGAATGTGCTGCAGACAGATAATAAAATGGGGAGATCTCCTGCTTATGGGGGTTTGTAGTGATCATAATGAGATTATTAGCAATGCAATATCTGTATGTGCTACATAATGCCTGCGTATGGCAATTACAGCAACACCTTGCCATACGCAGGCATTATGCAGCACATACAGATACAAGGTGTTGCTGTAATTGCCATACACAGGCATTATGCAGCACATACAGATACAAGGTGTTGCTGTAATTGCCATACACAGGCATTATGCAGCACATACAGATACAAGGTGTTGCTGTAATTGCCATACACAGGCATTATGCAGCACATACAGATATTGCATTGCTAATAATCTCATTTTGGTCCCTACAAACCCCTAGAAGCAGGAGATCTCAATTTATTATCTGTCTGCAGCACATTTACTGCATCTGACACAAAGGCCATTTCTGCCTGTATGCTGACAATGCAGACCCTGAGTGACATTGTGTGAGATAAGGGACGCCATCTGGAGTTCGGAACCTTTCATCCCAGTAATATTTCTGTAAATGATAAACAAACTACATGAACATTTAGAAATGAGTAATGTGGATACATTACTTTAAAAAAAAAAAAAAAAAAATTTTTGAAGAAAAATCTATGTGCAGAATTTCTATTCTACTCTGCATCTCATGGTTATCGTTGCATCCCATGTTGGAAATAAAATGTTAAAAACGATAATATTAAAGGATATTATTTTTTTCAACAGAAAGTGTTTGATAGCGAAGGGGTTAAGAGGAGAATTACGGTGATTCATGGCAATTCTCCCGAACGATGTCTCTCGATTCACCACTGGTGCTGTAGTTCTGCAATCAAATGTAATGCTAAAGGTTATTGGCCGTTGGTTCGTAGGACATTTAAATCAATCGGATGTGGGTACTGTGACAAGGACGGATTTAGCAGGGCCAGGCATTTCTGGCGCAGGCAGCCATGGTGTCACGCACACAGATGCAGCACCATCGCATGTGTGTGAGAGTCGCATTCACTTGGGAAGGGGAGGTCAGAGGACGCTGGAGCAGTGACACAGTGACATCCGCTATGTAAACTTTAAACTGGTTTTTAAAGACACAAACGTATGATGTGGATACAACGATAGCTTTGCAGAACCTGCACAACGAGTCTCAGGGGCAGATTAATTCACAATCCACAGATCAGGAATGTTTTCACACGTGTAATGTTTAGCCTTGATATCGGACATGATGGGCCCTATTCCACCAGAGCCACACGTGGAAAGATCCTGCGGGAGCCGGTTTCCATTTGCGGCTCACTACTAAGGTGTTAGGCATCCGGGCCGCCGATCCAGCGCCCTCCACTCACACCTACGTTGTGGTGCGGCGTCCGCTATCCACTCATTCCAAATTTAAGCCTAGGTCACGGGTCAGCAACCTTGACTCCCTAATGTTTTGGGAACTACATCTCCCAAGATGCTCAGTCACCCATTAGGCTGACTGAGCCACAGGGGCGGCAGAGGAAGAGACTAAGACAGCGCGGTGGGTGTGAGGAGCAGCAATTTAAAAGTCAACTCACTTTGTAGCCGGGTCGTCGTAAGATGCTACCATCACCAGAGTGCCTTCATGGATTCCGCGGAGAAAATTCAGGAGGTCGGACACATCTGCAGAAACAGAAACCAGAAGGTACTGATTATGACAGTAGTTGTAAACGTCAAAAAAGATATAAAAAAAACAGTGATAAATCAAGATATATATATATATATTATTTGGGTTGTGGTGGAGGGCAAAAAATGAGATTAAAAGCCTCCACCCAATAAGGTTTATTATTGCAGAAGCCATTTGTACATCACAGCAATTCAAAGAATTGCATCCCAGAGCTCCTGTGCTACACTCCCCATATGCAGAAAGGAACTCTGGGTAAGACATGTAAATGACATCTCACTTTTTTGCATCCTGGGTCTGCTTTCACACAGAACCCTCCAAATCAATGCCGCGCCGTACTAGATGGCTCATTTAGCAGAGATCAGGTTTCAGCCACGTCTGGACAGCGTTGTTTCGGGTTTATTGGACCCTCATCAGCAGAAGCTAGGCCGTGACACACACAATCTATATTGGTATCACGAGACTCGCTCATGGGTCTAGCCCACTTTTAGCTTAGTAAATAAGCATTACAGAAGCTACATCAATGTTTTGCTTCCCGGACTCATTTTTCTATGCAATGACTTCTTATACAGAGATAGATACGCTCAGCCCTCCTATTAAAAGCAATGGGAGGACCAGGATTGGCTGATAAATCACTGCCACTTCCAAGATCTGTCTGCAAGGGATAAAAAAGGGCAGAGGCAGGCATTTTAATATGCATTTAATGATTTGTTTTGCATTTTTTTTTTGTGCATTAAAAAAGGGATGGGTGGTCAAATTCCATCCCACCCCGTATACATATAATGCATTAACTCACCTCCGTCCCACATGTCAAACGATTTGGCTTCTATAAGCTCCCCGTTCACTCCTGAAATGTAAAAGACGAGTGGAGAAAGTCACTCTTTTTGAACTGACAGCAATATATATGCTGCAAAAAAAAATGAAAAAAAAAATGACGCCATTCTTTTACTGCGTCATTTTCCGATGCTGCTTTTTAACCGCAATTTTTCCATAGGATATCAAAACTTATTTATGTTTTTTTTAAATTCAAAACGTACATATCATTTTTTTTTTTTTTTTATATAAATATTTTAGTTTCATAGAAAAAGATATCCATCGCGTGGGGTGCCTTTCCTTGGAGAAAAATAATAAGAATTCAAAATAAAAATTGTGATGGGTAAAAAAAAAAAAAAAAAAAATTTCATTCTTTTTACAATTTGGTTTGTAATTCTCTTTCCTTTACTGTTGGGGAGAAAGGTGTTTTCTGTGGGAGCGCACCTTTCTGTGTAAAACACAAACAATAAAAAAAAAAGAGAAAGGCACCTTCCTGTGGCAAGAGCCTGTAGGCACGTGCCTACTTTGCACATGGTTATATTGTAGCCAATGGGGATTTATTACTACACCCGACATCTAAACCAGGTGTCAGCAACCATGGCCACAAAGAGGTTTTGAAACTAAAGTTCCCATAATGCACGGACACCCTTTGATCTGACTAGGCATCATGGGATGCATAGTTCCAAAACATCTGGAGGGGGAGGACAAGGTGGCTATCCCTGACATAAACACACTCAGGGCACTATCACCTGGTGTGAGCTAACGTTAGCGTCGGCAGGTCTTTGCGTTAGCACCAGGTAAAACAAGTCTAGCGTCTGACCAACAGATAGTTTGCCTCCTGCTAGAAACGGGGGGGGGGGGGACACTTTGCGCGTCGCTATTAGCTAGAGATCTCTAGCGCTTTTATAACCAACTTGGTGCCGACGCTAAATCCCAAAATTTTACCTACTACTCAACCCTGGTGTCAACTCCAAAAAACCCCACACAAAAAACAGGTCTGCACCCAAAATTAACAGGCAATTGAAAGTAATGCCGCACAGGTGTTCTCTTGGACCCATTCACCATAGTAATGGATCTAGTCAGCAATGTCGCTGCTGTTGCAGTTTGCTCTATCATATCTGTATCCACAAGTATCCTAAATCTAATATATTGCCCAATTCTAAACATTTTATGCTGGGTGTTATTCATTGTATGTAAGCGGTTGAGTATTAGGGTTGGGACCATGTTTAAAGGGACACATGGATAAGCGTTGCCCTGAAACATGTATTATTTATATGCTGCAGCAGGGACATTATGATCTCTCACCTGGCCTTCCTTTTGGATCTATTAAATGCAGTGTAACAATTCGACATGCTGTCGTGTGGCATTTATCATGCAATGCCCATCAGCCTTAATTAATATAAGTGTGCATATAAACATGGATGATACGGCCACCTTGGAGGATTTTAATAATGCAGGGGTGTGAGGGCTATTCGCTGGATGTGTTCATACTATACAAACTTCTATCCTGTACACAACCGCATTAGTGCTGGCTCTCAGCGTTTCCATAGCGAGCACTAAACGAACATATACACAGACGCTGGCGGACAAGGTGATCGTCAGGCGCAACTCGCGCTAATTTTTTCATGTAGTGTTGGCGTTTTAGCTCACGCCAGCCGATAGAGCCCATAGTAGAGTAAACTTGTACGGTTAAAAATAAAAAAAATTATAAAAATAATGTTAACCCGACTTCCGACCAAGAACACAGGAGAATTACAGACAGGCTAGATATATTTCATTGTGACAAACCATTTACAAGCGCCACATTCAGACCACGACCCACGTTGTTTATGACGCTGCTCATCAACCTGTTACAAAAAACAAAAACACAAGATCAGGAAGAGTGTAGCTATATATCTATCTATGATTATATATAAAAACTTAATCCAAACTAGTTGTTAAGCTTGCCCGGAGGGCAGTCTATTGTTGTTGTTGCCAGCTCAGAATCCGTGTCCGCATATTTGCTTTACAATGTCCTATCCAAGAGCATCTCCATATATGGGCCCTCTACACCTCGTTTCCATCCTATGTCCGTTTATATGTATTACGCTCCCTTTGGTTATTGTAAAGCGCTGCGGAAACTGTTGGCGCTATATAAATGATGACAATAAATAATAATATTATATAAATGCGTTTGTAACCCGTCCGCGACGGGAGGGCCGTATGAGCAGCTGTGATGGGTGAACACGCAGCTGACAGAGCAGGCTCCTCTTCCCTCTTAGATTGTAAACTCACAGGAGCGGCTCCTCTTTTCCCTCTTAGATTATATAGGGTATATGGAGTTGGGTGTGTATGGGACATATAGGGTTGGATGTGTATGGGAAGTGTGGGGGGTTGGACGTGTATGGGAGGTATAGGGGGTTGGATGGGAGGTATAGGGAGTTGGACATGTATGGGAGGTATGGGGGGGGGGAGTCGGGTGTGTATGGGAGGTATAGGGGGGGGGTCGGGTGTGTATGGGAGGTATAGGGGGGGGGTCGGGTGTGTATGGGAGGTATAGGGGGGGGGTCGGGTGTGTATGGGAGGTATAGGGGGGGTCGGGTGTGTATGGGAGGTATAGGGGGGGGGGTCGGGTGTGTATGGGAGGTATAGGGGAGTTGGATGTGTATAGGAGGTCGGATGTGCATGGAGGTATAGGAGGTCGGATGTGCATGGGAGGTATAGGAGGTCGGATGTGCATGGGAGGTATAGGAGGTCGGATGTGCATGGGAGGTATAGGGGTCGGACGTGTATGGGAGGTATAGGGGGTCGGATGTGTATGGGAGGTATAGGAGGTCAGATGTGCATGGGAGGTATAGGAGGTCAGATGTGCATGGGAGGTATAGGTTAGTTGTATGGGAGGTATAGGGGGTCGGATGTGTATGGAAGGTATAGGGGGTTGGATGGGAGGTATGGGGGAGTTGGATGTGTATAGGAGGTATAGGTCGGATGTGCATGGGAGGTATAGGAGGTCGGATGTGCATGGGAGGTATAGGAGGTCGGATGTGCATGGGAGGTATAGGAGGTCGGATGTGCATGGGAGGTATAGGAGGTCGGATGTGCATGGGAGGTATAGGAGGTCGGATGTGCATGGGAGGTATAGGAGGTCGGATGTGCATGGGAGGTATAGGAGGTCGGATGTGCATGGGAGGTATAGGAGGTCGGATGTGCATGGGAGGTATAGGAGGTCGGATGTGCATGGGAGGTATAGGAGGTCGGATGTGCATGGGAGGTATAGGAGGTCGGATGTGCATGGGAGGTATAGGAGGTCGGATGTGCATGGGAGGTATAGGAGGTCGGATGTGCATGGGAGGTATAGGAGGTCGGATGTGCATGGGAGGTATAGGAGGTCGGATGTGCATGGGAGGTATAGGAGGTCGGATGTGCATGGGAGGTATAGGAGGTCGGATGTGCATGGGACACATAGGGGTTGGATGTGCATGGGACACATAGGGGTTGGATGTGCATGGGACACATAGGGGTTGGATGTGCATGGGACACATAGGGGTTGGATGTGCATGGGACACATAGGGGTTGGATGTGCATGGGACACATAGGGGTGGATGTGCATGGGACACATAGGGGTTGGATGTGCATGGGACACATAGGGGTTGGATGTGCATGGGACACATAGGGGTTGGATGTGCATGGGAGGTATAGGGGGTCGGATGTGTATGGGAGGTATAGGGGGTCGGATGTGTATGGGAGGTATAGGGGGTCGGACGTGTATGGGAGGTATAGGGGGTTGGACGTGTATGGGAGGTATAGGGGTGGATGTGTATGGGAGGTATAGGGTGGTTGGACGTGTATGGGAGGTATAGGGGGTTGGACGTGTATGGGAGGTATAGGGGGTCGGAGGTGTATGGGAGGTATAGGGGGGGTCGGATGTGTATGGAAGGTATAGGGGGTTGGATGGGAGGTATGGGGGAGTTGGATGTGTATAGGAGGTATAGGTCGGATGTGCATGGGAGGTATAGGAGGTCGGATGTGCATGGGAGGTATAGGAGGTCGGATGTGCATGGGAGGTATAGGAGGTCGGATGTGCATGGGAGGTATAGGAGGTCGGATGTGCATGGGAGGTATAGGAGGTCGGATGTGCATGGGACTGTATAGGAGGTCGGATGTGCATGGGAGGTATAGGAGGTCGGATGTGCATGGGAGGTATAGGAGGTCGGATGTGCATGGGACACATAGGGGTTGGATGTGCATGGGACTGTATAGGAGGTCGGATGTGCATGGGAGGTATAGGAGGTCGGATGTGCATGGGACACATAGGGGTTGGATGTGCATGGGACACATAGGGGTCGGATGTGCATGGGACACATAGGGGTTGGATGTGCATGGGACACATAGGGGTTGGATGTGCATGGGACACATAGGGGTTGGATGTGCATGGGACACATAGGGGTTGGATGTGCATGGGACACATAGGGGTTGGATGTGCATGGGACACATAGGTTAGTTGTATGGGAGGTATAGGGGGTCGGATGTGTATGGGAGGTATAGGGGGTCGGATGTGTATGGGAGGTATAGGGGTTGGACGTGTATGGGAGGTATAGGGGTTGGACGTGTATGGGAGGTATAGGGGTTGGACGTGTATGGGAGGTATAGGGGGTCGGATGTGTATGGGAGGTATAGGGGTTGGATGTGTATGGGAGGTATAGGGTGGTTGGACGTGTATGGGAGGTATAGGGGGTTGGACGTGTATGGGAGGTATAGGGGTTGGAGTCGGATGTGTATGGGAGGTATAGGGGGGACGGGACGGATGTGTATGGGAGGTATGGGGGGGGTCGGGTGTGTATGGGAGGTATAGGGGGTCGGATGTGTATGGGACACATATGATGTTGTGGCTGTAGATGGAGCTGGCCGGGTCTGGGTATCTGGGGTGGGGGGGGGTGTATTTCGGGTTCGGGGCCGATGTGACAGTGGTCACCTGCTCATGTCCGTCCCCTCGGAGCAGGCAGTGGTTCTGTCCGCAGGAGAGACACAGAGGGCCCTATTACATTCTTCGCGCAGTTTTTTGCGTGCATGCAAATGCGCATTTGTGTGAGGAGCAAAACCCTTTGCGCAGAACATCGTATTACTCTGATGGCTCGGCAGCCGGGAATAAGGAAGGCGACAGATTTATATGGAAAGCATTAAAAAAACCAGTCCGCACACCGATTTCCTTGGGAAATCACCGGGCAGCTAGGGGTTCCCCGGCCATCTGACGTCATTGCGCTATGCGCGTTACATCAGTAGGGGAGGGGAAACCCGAACGGCGCTGCATCGTGATCTGGCATGCAATGGGTTAACAAAAAAAACAAGGCACCGCTTTAAAGGGCAGACACTGCCCATTTAAAGCGGTGTCTTTTTTTCTTAAACCCTCCCGATCGGGAGGGAGAGGGAGGGATCCAAAAGGATCCGCCCCTCCCTTCCAGGTGATCTCATGGCTCGATGACGTCATTGACGTCGGGAGGGGCTTAACTTCAGCGTCTGAGGACGCTGAAGTCAGACCGCCGCAGGACCCCGGACAGATAGGGGAGTATCTCCGCCGGGGCTCCCGCAAAGCGGATTATGTGTGGGGCACGTCCTCCGCATATAGCGGGCGTCAATGAGGACGTGTCCCACACGTCATCCGCAGCGAAAGGGTTAAGTTGTGTGATGGAGGGCAAAAAATTAGATTAAAACCCTCCACACAGCGGCAAATAAAAGTTTATTATTGCAGAAGTGACTTACACATCCCAGCAATTCAGAAAACGGCATCACAGAGCCCATGTGATACATTCCCCATATGCAGCACGGAACTCTGGGTAAGACATTGAAGAGAATAATGGTCTCCAATTGTCCCTTGCAAACAGATGAAATGAAAGTACATAATCAGGGAGGCCTAGCGCGGGGCTTATCATCATTGCATTTCTGAGAACCCTAAAGGCATTTAACATTTCATTAGACCACGTTATCACATTGGATTGACCCAACAGGGTGGCTTGTCTCAGAATGTTATCGTAGTAGGAGCAGTCAGGGATCCACTGTCTGCAATAGTTTATCATGCCTAAGAATGACAGCATGTCCTTCTTAGTTTTCGGGTTGACCAGGCCCGTGACAGACTGGACTCTCTTCTGACTGATGCTCCGTTCCCTCTGTCTGAGAACAAACCCTAAATATTCAACTTGCGTTTGACACCACTGCAATTTTTTAAGGGAAACCTTGTGCCCACATTCCTGTAACCATCTAAGAAGTGATTTACCATCCTCCCGGCAGGCCTCCTCTGATGGACTGCATACGAGGAGATCATCCACGTATTGCAGCAGGACAGAACCATGGCTGGGGTGCCAGAATTTCAGAGTGGCCTGCAGTACAATACTGTAGACCACCGGGGCGTCAACGTACCCCTGAGATAACCTTTTCCATGTAAGCTGTGTGCCTTCGAATGAAAATGCAAAAAGTAGTGCCGTGTCAGGGTGTACAGGGATGCTAAAAAATGCATTCTTCAGGTCAATTACAGAAAAATGTGTATGTGTCGCTGATATTGATGACAGAAGTGACGTGACATCTGGGACAATTGGCGCAATTAGAATCACTATGGAATTAACTGCGCGCAAGTCTTGAACGAACTTGACAGTCCCGTCAGCTTTCTTCACAGGGTTGATTGGGGTGCTGTATGGGGACACTACTGGTTGTAAAATACCGTCGCGTAGGAATTGGTCAATCAGGGGCGCAATCCGTCCTCCTTTTCTTTGGACAATGTTTAAAAATTCTATTAATATCTTCTATTTCTATCGCCTTTTTAAGTAACTTATTCCCCACGGTCATAAATGGAAAATGGGTTTTGTTGGTGTTATTCTCATATCTTAAGGGCTTATTAATGGCGATCCTTTGTTATATGCGAGTGGCCATAATAACGAAAGCCAGTATATATTCTTCTGCCTTTTTTTTTATTTTTATCTATTAATATTATAATTCATGGGGTGTTATTTAACTACTTATAGGGTCCTTCTTATAGGTTAGCAGATGGTGGTCTGAGGATTCCTTTTCCTTCAGACATGCAAATGACATCTGCAATTTCTCACTTTTTTGCATCCTGGGTCTGCTTTCACACAGAACCCTTCAATCAATGCCACTCCATACTAGATGGCTTTTATTAGCAGAGATCAGGTTTATGCAACTGGTCAAAGCCACTCCACTTGGTCTCTAAAAATGGCCGTTTTTTTTTTTCGGGACTATTTGGCAAGGTTTCGGTTGTGCATGAGCCTTGGTGGATCCGCAACGCTTGACAAAGGCTTGCGTAGAGATGAATTGTTGTCAGATATTTCCAACAAACCTTCTGTTTTTTGGAGGCCGAGTGTCCGGTCCTCCTTTGTTCTTGGAATGAGGCCAGATGGAGACAGACATGGAACGGGGTAAAGATCGAGACAGTGTGGAGGCTAATCATTTCATTGTCCTTATTCCTTATGTTGATTCATTACTGATAGCTCCTTAAAGTCAACCAGTCATTCTCCACCCCTTAGTTCCTCAACCACATAGTCAATTTTCATTGGCCTTCAAAATGTCTCACCTTACAAAAGCCGCCAAAGCACAATTGCGACAATTAACCGTCACTGGGCAGATGGGATCGAAAGGATCACACAATTTCATAGAAAGAACCAACCCAATACTCACATTTTATCCTCCAGGCAGATCTTGGGTCCAATGACATTGGCCGCACCAGTGACGAGGCGAAATGCAAAGTGCTTTTCTGGGCAGGGCTGGTGCAGCCCACACTTATACCTCTTAGGACGAGGGTCTGAGAAGACAAAAAAAAAACAGGCGATGATATAAAGGACGGTGGTTGGGGGACGGAATGGAAGTCAAAATAGCCACATGGAGCTGGGTGAAAGCCGATGGCAAGCTGTTAAAAGTGGAGAACAAAAGGAAATCAAAAGTGATGGGTGGCCTTAGAAAGTCTTCTCATTCCTACCAGTAAACGCAGTATGGGGGTGGGGTGGCAGGAGACATTTAGTTTTGAGAGGAGCATGACTCTAAGTCTTCAAACCCTTAGACACTCAATAAAGCGACACTGGTGGCAAGGTTGTATCTGGAAAAAGGAGTGGTTTAGGTTACTGAGGCCTGTCTCAACCGCAGCACCAGGATCCCCCGAAACGAATGGTCATGATCTGGAGAGGTGATGACATATACAGTTTAGGAAGTGACCTAGAGATTTGCAATGTTCTGAAGGACCCTTAGTAACAACCCCCGGGGCTCGTGGAGCATATACTCACCTATTGTTGTACCCACATCGGAACCTGTACACAAAGAGCGACATGTCAGAAAAGATCACAGGAAGCAAAAGACAAACAACCCATAAAATCTGAAACCATTACTAGCATAGAGAACACAATACAAACAATGCAAAATACATGGGACACTCTCTAAGTGTTGTCAGGTGGTTTTCTAGCCCGTCAGTCAAACTACTGAGAACCACTGGTTCATTTGTAGGAACGAAAGGGGTACCTATGAAGACTTACCACCAAGAAGCTGCTGAATCCGAGGGAAGCCGTTCTGCGACCCCAGCATAATTCCAGCCAGTATCCATGTCAGACCCACCGTGAGAAGAACCACAATAATACGTACAGGACCTACAGGAAAGTCATAGGGAAAAAGCTAACCGAAAGGTCCTGATGGAGCCGCCCCCCATGATAAAGGTCAAGGAAATCTATAAATACCTGCCAAACGCATTATTCTTGCCCTGTGGACGGGGCTTCACGATCGTCACTAAAGACAAGAGAGACGATTCATTAGTGGCTGGATTCTCGTTCAGATGTTATTCCAGGCGGTGATGTTTTAGTAAGTGCAACCACCAGTCGCTTCGGCTTGGCTTGCTTTTAGAGGTGAAAATGGCTTGGTCGTGATAATAGGTTTTAGCATCTAGGAAAGGGACAACTGGACAAACTGGTTTTCCATTTGGCTGATCACGATTGTTTTCACATAAACGTGGGCAGGGAAAGGAGATCAAATGAGGAAATTGCTGATGCTAATCCATCAGGTACTTTATGACAACCACCTTGAATAAACACAAAAAACGCATTCCAATGACTTCTGATATCTTCGTCAAGCAAACGAACAGATGAACCCTCCCATTGGAAGTAGGGGACAGCTCAGAGTTACGAAGACTCACTTTTTACCATCCCAAATTTGCAAGCTGTCACCAATGGAGTCTACTGGCTGGGTGGCCTGAATGTCAACTCATCAATGGTATCTTGTTACGTACAGTTGACTTGTCAAGATATTGAAGAACTAAACCTTACTTAGGCTATGGTCTTGGGATGCTCAACCAACCACACTTGCCCATGGACAGCTCGTCTCAACCAGTAACTCCCAAGCCAACCCAGATGCCTCCCACACATTCTCAAATGTAATTGACCTTGCAAGGTGGACGCATCCATGAGCTGGTCGCACCTCTTTGTTGACGCACACACATTGACTTCTTCGTCTACCTTTCAGCGCTCACTGACTGGCTACAGGGATTAGGAGAATGGCTTGTAATTTGACTGACAGGTGTCCGGTGGGAATTCTTAAACTGGCCGCCTGGTGAGCTCCATGTATTGGTAGATTTTAAGTCCCAACAACAAGTTGTTACGGGCAAGACTGAGTCACTTTAAATGAGGATAATCTCTGGCTACAGTATGCATTAAAAATGAAATAATAATAAAATGACGGCAAGCTTCAAAGGATGACCACGTGAGATTAATGTACTTGAACTCTGAAAACACACGTTCCCGTCAAACAGGGAGCGTATTGTTAGCCTGTAAGCCGATAAGCTCTGTGAAAGGACGTATTTAGGCTTGGGTTGTTTTTCCCGTAGAGCTCCACCATACCTCAGATGATCTTAAAAGGTGAGTGGAATGAGCAGACAGAAGTCACGCGGTAACCAAACACCAGAATGGAGGGAGACCTACTGGCCAATCGGATTTCCATGGGTCCTCCGGTTTCTGCCTGGACTTGTGGTAATGTTTCAGACATGGCTACATGGAAAATGAATGATAATTGCGTATTGTAAGAGGCACAACCCACCAAGCTGACATAGACCTGCACTAAACCAGCCTTGGATGTGAAGTTTGGAGAATCTGACCGGTGTTCAAAACACAAGCAAAAAGTAGAGACGGGATGTGGTGGCTTGCCAGACGTCGGACAGGTTATGTTTGGGAATGCGTGAATTGGTGGTGGTGTAAACCTTTACCCAGAGATGGCTCTAGGGTTAGTGAAGCTCTTGTGCACGGCCACTACAATTATCCAAAGAAAAATAACAAAACTCAAGACATGAAGTCAACCAATAAATTGTAATTAAAGCTCACACATATCTCTCTTGGAAGGCAGGTGTATGTTGATGTAGAAGAGTATTTATGTCACGGTCCACCTCGTGCCTGCTCTGGTTCAACAAATCCTCACTATGGAGCTTTGTGTTCCAGGTAGGACTGAAACAACTAAATCGATGTATGTACAGCACACACGGTTTAGAGACAGACCGAGATAAACGCTAATAACCTCAAACGCTAATTCAAAGCTGATTGGAGAAGACATGCCGTGGCTTTACTCACTAAGATTTAGTTGTAGGGTTATGTCAGACATAACTAATCAGTATAGCAGAACTATAGCACAGATCCAGGGGCACTGCCACTGTATGGAGGAGCTGTATCACTGGCGTCTGATTCTAACTCTGCTGCCCTGAACCAAGCATTCAAGCATTCTCCATCACAGACTGACCTCCATTCCTCCCCTCTGCTGCCCTGAACCAAGCATTCAAGATCACAGACTGACCTCCATTCCTCCCCTCTGCTGCCCTGAACCAAGCATTCAAGCATTCTCCATCACAGACTGACCTCCATTCCTCCCCTCTGCTGCCCTGAACCAAGCATTCAAGGTATCCACCATCTCAACAAAGGCGTACGACATCATACCCCAGGCTGCCATGATCTTGCAAATGTATTTTTATGTCTGCATTTATTATTTTCTGATTAGTCTTTTGAAATATTTTGAATCTCCCTCCATTTTAGTTAGAAAAAATCTGTGTTTCCCTCCTCCCTCCCCCTCATGTTTGTTTAATTGGGGCTATCCGCATTATCACCAACCTCATTCACTTTCCACAGCATTCTCCATCACAGACTGACCTCCCTTCCTCCCCTCTGCTGCCGCAACCCACCCAGAGCTGGTCCCTAATTTCAGGCATCCTTTCCAGCTGTCTCCACTGCTCTCCCTAATTACCCTTACTAAGCCCAAAAAAAAAAAAAAAAAAAAAATCTGGTCCATTTCATGCAATCCCTCTGACCACCAGTTTCACCTTCCCTCTGCTCCCATTTGTTTCTGTTACCCTAGTCCCTTAGAGTGTAAGCTCATGGGATGTCTGCCTGAGCTTTTTGTTTAAAGTGATATATAACCTGGACAGTTATCCGATGACCAGGGTTATTTCCTCTTGTATCATGTAAGTCTGCTGTTTGTGCATCCCCATTGTAAAGCGCTATGGAATTTGTTGGCGCTGTATAAGTACTTGTAACTGTAACTTTGTATTTCTGTAACCACTCAATGTTCTTGAACCCAGGACATACTTGAAAACGAGAGAAATCTCAATGTATCCTTCCTGGTAAAATCCTTTATAAATAAATAACTAGGAGATGGAATCCTGTGCCACAACCCACGCTCCTTGCCTTCCTCTCTCAGGTCCGGAGCTGACATTTCTCTTTTGTGGTCTGGTCCCGTCGCCTAAACATCCTCTCACACTCTGACATGGCCCTTAGCCCAAACGTACTCCCTCCCATCTCCGCCCACCCCCACTCGGTTTGTTCATGAAGTTCTTTTAAAAGCACAGTCTACGAACCCTGACCACTTTAGCTTATTAAAGTGGTAAAGCAGTGTTGAGTGCCCACCTTTTGGCACTGTCCTCTTCCTGCGTTGCGTTAACACTGGCGGGGAGTATTAGTACGCCCTGCTGGCCGACTCTTGCGACTGGCCCCTCCTCTGGTCCGCATCATTAGATGCAGGAGGATGGCCTTAGTTCAGGAAGTCCCGCAGCAGCCAATGGCACGCGTCGCGCACAAACTAGTGGGCGGGAGCACAAAGGCCCATTGAAGCAAGTGGGGTGTGCAATGCCAGGAGGACAGCATAACACGCCCCGCGGCAGTAACAGGTTAAAGGTCAACAAGAGCATCTTGGCTGAAATCGACGTGTTGCACTTGTCGGCAGTGGATAAATCAGAAGTATCTGTCAACGTTTCCCTTGCCGAGCCCGACTAATACCACGCAGCAATTTCAGCTGAGTTGAGCTTGCCGACACCTACTGGCATCTAAGTGAGCGGCAGGTTGGGAGATGTTCCTTTTAGGGGGGGGGGGGGTTTACACCTATCAGATTTGTAGGCCGTCCTTTATTTCTTTAAAGCAAGGGTCAGCACCCTTGGCTCTCCAGATTCTTTGGAACTACATCTCCCAGGATGCTCAGCAACTCATTAGGGCCGACTGAGGGCAAGGAGAGCCATAGCTCTCAGCGTTAGGCCCTGCACACAGAGGGCTGAACCGCCCCTGCGAGACCCCACTACCCAAAAGGGGGAGAGGGGTGTGACCACTCAAAATTACACAGATAGGAAACTTTATGCACTGTGACCTATCAACGTGGTCGCCACAACGGCATTTTTTCGTTTTTCTGTTGTGGTTTGAAACACCAGCATTTAGTGAGTAACCCTGGTGGTTTAAACATTATTGGGCAGGGTGAGGACCTTTCAGAGGATGAATAGTCGCCACGGCGGAAAGCGGGAGAGCAAAGTCTTTAATATTTCTGGATGAGTCAATAAGGAGTAAACTATTAACGTGTATAACTGACCATTAATCAGAAGCTACTAAGAGAAAAGTACAAAGGTGCGGCGGGCACTGCGGGGTGCAGGGGAACAGGTTTCTGCCTCTGAATATATCCCTGTTCCCTATACAAGCCTTGTGGTGGTATCAACCTCAAAACGTAGCCAAGGTTGGCAGGGGGAGGGGGGGGTGGAATACTTTACAAAAAGATTAGCTGTATTCAGAGCACAGCGTGTTGATATTTTTACACAAAGCCGGCCATGTGTTTAGAAACATCACACAACGCTTTTACACCGAACGGCAAATGAAAAAGGGGGCAAAGGGGTATGGAGAGCAGGAACAGGAGGGGGGGGGCTGGAGAGAAGGTGCGAGAGACGCATGAGAAGCGAGGGGAGAGCGAAGGTGCGACAGAAGCAAAGGGGGAGAGTGAAGGCGCTACAGAAGCGAGCGGGGCTAGAGGTGGCACGACAGAAGCGAGCGGGGCTAGAAAAGGTGTGAGTGAAAGGGGGGGCTAGTGAGAGCACGAGGGAAGCGGGAACTACGGAGAATGCGTGGGAGCAGCGAGGGGCTAGAGAGAGCTCTAGAGATCAGCGGGGGACTAGAGAGGGGGAGACAGAAGTCGGGGGCTAGCGAGAGAGCACAAGAGAGAGACGGGGGCTAGAGAGCGCAAGAGAGAGACGGGGGGACAGAGAGCGCGCAAGAGAGAGACGGGGCTAGAGAGAGCGCAAGAGAGAGGCGGGCTAGAGAGAGCGCAAGAGAGAGACGGGGGATAGAGAGCGCGCAAGAGAGAGACGGGGGATAGAGAGCGCAAGAGAGACGGGGCTAGAGAGAGCGCAAGAGAGACGGGGCTAGAGAGAGCGCGCAAGAGAGAGACGGAGCTAGAGAGAGAGCGCGCAAGAGAGACGGGGCTAGAGAGAGCGCAAGAGAGAGACGGGGCTAGAGAGAGCGCAAGAGAGAGAAGGGGGCTAGAGAGCGCAAGAGAGAAACGGGGGCTAGAGAGCGCAAGAGAGAAACGGGGGGCTAGAGAGCGCAAGAGAGAAACGGGGGGCGCTAGAGAGAGCGCAAGAGAGAAACGGGGGGCTAGAGAGAGCGCAAGAGAGAAACGGGGGGCTAGAGAGCACGAGAGAGAAACGGGGGGCTAGAGAGCACGAGAGAGAAACAAGTGGAGGGGCTAGAGAGCGCAAGAGAGAAACGGGGCTAGAGAGAGCGCAAGAGAGAAACGGGGGGCTAGAGAGCGCAAGAGAAACGGGGGGCTAGAGAGCGCAAGAGAAACGGGGGGCTAGAGAGCGCAAGAGAAACGGGGGGCTAGAGAGCGCAAGAGAAACGGGGGGCTAGAGAGCGCAAGAGAAACGGGGGGCTAGAGAGCGCAAGAGAAACGGGGGGCTAGAGAGCGCAAGAGAAACGGGGGGCTAGAGAGCGAAGAGAAACGGGGGCTAGAGAAGCGCAAGAGAAACGGGGGCTAGAGAGCGCAAGAGAGAAACGGGGCTAGAGAGAGTGCAAGAGAGACAAGTGGGGGGCTAGAGAGTGCAAGAGACAAGCAGGAGCTAGAGAGTGCAAGAGACAAGCAGGAGCTAGAGAGTGCAAGAGACAAGCAGGAGCTAGAGAGTGCAAGAGACAAGCAGGAGCTAGAGAGTGCAAGAGAGACAAGGGGGGGCTAGAGAGAGCACAAGAGAGAGAAGGGGGGGCTAGAGAGAGCACAAGAGAGAGAAGGGGGGGGGCTAGAGAGAGCACAAGAGAGAGAAGGGGGGGCTAGAGAGAGCGCAAGAGAGAAACGGGGGGCTAGAGAGAGCACAAGAGAGAGAAGGGGGGGCTAGAGAGAGGAAAAGGTAGAAGGGGGCTAAAGGGAGGGGCTAGAGGAAGGAAGCAGCAACATGTGGCAGCCAGGCCGTGTCGGGGGGGGGGGGGGGTCTGGGATCTGCTCACTCAGTTCAGGACCTTTAAGTGGCCTCAGGAAGAAGAATATTGACCGACGGGGGAGCACTGTCACGTGACGCTAAACGAGAAGCGTGATGTTACCATAGTAACAGACCATTTCCATATATAGGTGTTAACCCGCATTAACCCTTCAGAGTCATATAGATACATATCCTGAGAGAGCGGGAATACTTGTCCTTACCCGGGTGAGGGGATGAGCAACGGCCAGCACTTCTCACTTTGCTCCAGTAATTCTGGTCCCTCTCGTACACCCGGATGTATTTGTTGCGCTGACACAGGCTGCGGTTTCGGATTGGCGCAGATAGTCGGTCTCTAAGCAGTGATTGGCTCACCATACAGACGCAATCTATTTTATCAACACGAGGTGGCGATAGAGTCTCTCTGCAGTGGGCGGCCGCCATCTTTGTACACCCTGAAGTGCTTCTTTCCTACTAGCAGACCGGAAGAGGCCTCTGGTCCTGTTGCTCAGGGAGGTGTCTACATAAAGATAGAAAGTCAGTAAATTATGTACAGAGAAGGGCTGGTTAGGAGCACAGTGGAAGGTTCGGCTGAGAGGACTTGCTTTATGTGAGGAATCACCCCAGTAATGGATTCTGAATGTTTAATGAATGGTAATTCCATGTGGATTTGATTATTTCCTCACTGGATTAATTTATTGGGTTTAATGGATACTCTGACCCCACGTGTAACTCACACCTGTATAGAAAACACTTCTAACACTCACATATGAACAATATACCCCATATATATATATATATACCCTTATATATTGAGTGTGTACATGCGTATATAAGGTTATATATTGAATGCACGCGCGTGTATAATTTATTTATTTATTTATAAAGGATTTTACCAGGAAGGATACATTGAGATTTCTCTCGTTTTCAGTATGTCCTGGGTTCAAGACCATTGAATTGTTACAGCAATACATAGTAATACAATGCAAGATATTAAAAAAACAACACAAATATACAGATTAACAGAAAATAAATATGTAGGAAATATAGTCACTATGTTACATGTTTACAGGTGCATTCTGTATATAGTCACTGTTACATGTTTACAGGTGCATTCTGTATATAGTCACTGTTACATGTTTACAGGTGCATTCTGTATTGAGGTATGTTAGTAAGGAACTCTTGAGTGACTTTAGACTGGGGGAAGATTTGATGGCGTCTGAGAGGTTATTCCATAATTGTGGTGCTCTGTAGGAAAATGAGGATGAACCACTGTCTTTATGTATTGTGGTATTGCAAGTAAGGTGCTGGTCCTGGATCGGAGGTTATAGGATGAGGGAACTGCTGGGGGAAGCAGTCTATTCAGGTAGGGTGGCAGATTCCCAGAAATGCTCTTAAACACCAGGCTGGAAAGGTGAAGGGTGTGTTTAGACTCCAGCGATGGCCAGTTTAGCTCTTTTAACATGTCACAATGGTGTGTCATGTAGTTACATTGTAGCACAAAGCGACAGAATGAGTTATACAATGTAGTAAGTTTATGAAGGTGTGTTTGCGGGGCGGCTGCATACACTACATCTCCGTAATCAATAGCCGGCATAAGCATTTCCTGTACAATCTGCTTTCTTACCGCGGGGCTCAGGCAGGATTTGTTTCTGTACAGGGCACCTAGTTTGGGGTAAAGTTTAGATGAGAGTTTTTCGATGTGGGGGCCAAAGGATAGATTCGGGTCCAACCACATACCTAGATATTTGAGAGAAGTGACTGTGGTCAGCGTGCCATTTGATTTTGTCCCAACACATAGATGGGGATTTTGCAATTTGTGTAGTTTAGGTGCTGTTCCAAAGAGCATCGTTACAGTTCTGTCAGTATTTAGAAAACTTTTGTTGTGTTTGATCCACTTTTCTACCTCTGAATTGTTCTTGCAGCACGGCCTCCAGCTGCGGGAGATTTGGTTTGCTGGTATAGATCACAGTGTCGTCTGCGTACATGTGTACAGTTGAGGCTTTGCAGACGTTGGGCAGATCATTTATGAATATTGTGAATAGCAGGGGGCCAAGTATCGAGCCTTGGGGTACACCGCACGTGACTGGGAGCGGGAGGGAGGAGCTGCCAGAAATTGACACATATTGTGATCAGTCGGATACATATGATTGAAACCAGGTTAGCGTGCGATCACCAATGCCAGAGTTTTTAAGTTTTTCTAACAAGATGCCATGGTCTACTGTGTCAAATGCCTTGGCAAAATCAAGGAAGATGGCTCCAGTTAGATTTCCTTGTTCCATGCCAGCTTGGATATCATTGCAGACTTTTAAAAGGGTGGTTGTAGTTGAGTGATTTGGACGAAAGCCAGATTGATCTGGGGTTAAATAGTTCCAATATTGATAATAATCACGTAATTGTGTGTAGACGCATTTTTCCAAGATTTTTGACATTACAGGGAGCAATGATATCCGACGGTAGTTGGATACCAAAGTACTGTCACCACTTTGATGGATAGGTACCACCCTCGCAGTCTTCCAGAGTTTGGGTATGTATCCAGTCACCAGTGATTCATTGATTAGGGTTGCGACAGGATTTGCAATTGCTGGCGCACTGATTTTCAGCAGCATTGCGTATAAGGTTGTATATCGAATGTGCGCCCCTGTATAAGGTTATAGCCTTCCCGCCAGCAGGATGGCATCGGGCGTCCTGGGTCGGTAAGGGGTTAATAAGCCCTTTCAGCACCAGGGACAACAGCAGGAGTTTCCTTCAGATCTTTGTCAGCGGGGTTTTTTCCCCTTTTCAGTTCAGCGGCATTCGGCAGTCTGCCTGTCGGTCGATCTGGGTCAATCCATAGTCGCTTGCAGTGGACGACGACCCAGATCGTTCAAAAAAGGTTGCCCTTTGGTGAACGGCCAAGTCGGTCGTTCGCCTACGGACCCAGTGGACGGCCAGCCTTATTCTTTGTTGAGATAGTGTGCTGCCCACCAGGGAGGAGGACGATGGCACTCTGTGCCGGAATCTGGTAATTAGTGGCATGAATCTAGCTTTATCTCTGTGAAACCTAACCTGTCAGCTATCTCTAGAACAGTGTATAACAAACCTGTCCTCAGGTCCCCCTACAGGCCAGGTTTGCAGATATCTTAAGCACAGCACAGGTGATATGATTGGCTGCTCAGTGATTGCAGGATTCAGTCTGCTTTTCCCCAAGGGGATCCTGCAAAACCTGGCCTGTTAGGGTGACCTGAGGACAGGATTGCTCTAGAATGAATCTTCAAAACATGTTTCCTGTGTGCTACCATATATACCAGTAGGTGGCAGCACGGTCATGTGTGTGGGTGTAGGACAGCAGGGTGGAGGAAACATACCTAAGCTTGCCAGGTCGGCCATGTTTTCCTGGACACATATTACTGTTTCATACAGAGGGGAGCACAGGGAAACGTGCTGCCCTGCAACATGTATAAGGCATATGCACAGGAAGGAAATCAAGGCAGGTCACCCGGGATTCCCTTTTGATTTCTTACCTACAGCGTATGGATTCTTCATGCTGCTGGGTGGCGTTTTTCATGCACTACCCATCAGCATGAATAAACTATATGCATCCAGGAAAACATGGCCGATGGGGCGACCCTAGCGCAGCCCGTTACATTGGGGAGTGCACCCATGGAACATTTATTAATTGAAAACTTATTTTTTCACAAAATGCACATTTTTCATTGGAGATAAAAAGCCTGTAATCTGAGATAAATCCGTTTTTATGCTATTCATCATGAACCAGATAAGGGACATAAAATGTGAAAGAAGACCTCTTTACCCAACATAGGGTGTGCTTGGGCAAACCCCTGCCTATGCTTGGTGCTGTGATGGCAAACATTGGCACCTCAGATGTTTCTGAATTACAGGTCCCATGATGCTCGGCCAGTTTTAAGTGTCTCAATGCATCATGGGATATGTAGATCTGAAACATCTGGGGTGCCATGGTTCACCATCATTGGTTTGGCGCTTCCAAACATTTTCCTCCTGGAAGAGACGTAAATAGATTTTTAGGATTGTCGGTGTAAAAATACATGGGTTTATGTATATTAGGGCTGGGATCTATCCATGATCTAGTACAATTTAGGCCAGGGTCAGACGTGCGCGTGCTGCGGCGTGTGGCCGGCCACGTCAAAGCGACGGACGCCGGTGGCACGTCAGTACGGGTGCACATAGTGCGCTTGTCTGACCCCAGCCTTAATCGAGGTCAACCACAATTTTACTTTTGTGAAAATCAAGGGCTCTGGGTTTGCCAACGGACGGACGCCCCATCCGAGCACCAGCAGAGCAGTGTCTATGCTCAGACGGAGCGTCCACCAATTAACAAACCCAGAGCGATGAATATATATATATATATATGTATGTATGTATGTATGTATGTATGTATGTATGTGTGTTGGGAGGATTGGGTCTTATTTTGATTTGACATCGCTATGTAATTATTTAGGGGGTTATTCAGAGAGCACCGAAATTTCGGTGCTCTCTCGTTCCCCCGCACTTCGGGGAATCAAAATTCCCCACCCTGCGGTGAATTCAGCATTCACCGCAGGGTCCCTGAAGTGCAGGGAATCAGCCGCCGAATGCCGCCAACCTGTCGCAAACCAGTCGCCCGTCAACCTGCCGAACGTCCACCGCAAACCTGTCGGAGGGCCGCCAAACGCAACCGACAAGCCGCCGGACAGGTAAAATAAGAAAATAAACAATACGCTTGAAACGCTGTTTGCAAAAAAACTACTCAATGAAAATTCCTGGAATTAATATATAAGATCCTATGAATGATAAAAAAAAGGTCTTTTATAGAAAAGAGACATTTTTTTTTTCTTCAGAAAAATGCCTAAAAGATCCTAAAAAAAAAAAAAGCCTTTTTGCTGCAGATTAAAATAATAAACTGTTTATTAGATATTGGATTAAAAACAGGAATATTTTTAACATTGAAGCCTATGGGATTCGCCTGAATAAACCTGCCGAATGAAACCACCAAACAGCAGGGCATTTCGGCAAATTTTCACTGCTGTTCGGTGTTCTCTGAATAGATTAAGCATTGCTTCTCTATGGGGAATTTCACTGCCGTCGAACAGGCACCGTATGTGCTGGCAGTCTTCCAAAATTTGCCGAACTGCCCGCTCTCTGAATAGCCGAATTCCCCAAAATGTCACCGTACGGGAAAATTCCCTGTTCGGTGACATTTCGTGGCCAGATTGTCTCTCTCTGAATAACCCCCTTTAAAGTATGTAGATGCCACCGCTCCCTGCCCACCATTGCACGGTGAATAAAGTTTTTGTATTTTTTTTTTTCCCAGTCTTGCCCTTGCGCAGCCCCTCTAGCGCACTCTCATGGATCCCCTATAGGCGCCGCATTGGAATCTCCGCTGAGAATCCCTGGAAGGAGAATTCTGGACTAGCAAAGCAATAAATCCAAGCGCAACAATTCTGCAACAGTGTTGGTAAGAACCTTCCAAAAAAATGCAATCCGGGCACATTGTATGCAGGATGCCGCCAGTGTGTCGGGATGTTAGAATTGCAAAAGGTAATTGCTTTGAGACAACTTTAAAGTCACAATCCCATGATTTCATGATTTGTTTTTGTTTCCAATTGATTCTTTTTTCTGTACTTTAAAGGGCCAGTACCACCAAAACATGAAATGTCCTTATTGTGTTTATTTGATGTTGCTGATATCTTACATGTGTTTTGTTTTTCTCTTGTATGTTTTAAGAAAATATTTTGCTCTATATGTGTCTTTGGTGCATCCATTGTGTGATATTTTCCACTGTATGTGTCACTGGGCGCATCCATTGTGTGATATTTTCCACTGTATGTGTCACTGGGCGCATCCATTGTGTGATATTTTGTGTTGTAAACTGCTCCCCCCCCCCCCCGGTAACTTTCCAGCACTTGCTCCTCACTGTGTGGCTTTGGCCATAGAATGGAGTGAATGGGTCAGTCACCAACTCACATCATTGTATTGTGTGGGATGCATTCAAAGGACATCACCAGGGGGTAGATTAGAAGGCTTTTAAGATCCCCTGTTTTATCACATTCAGCTGCCAGCCCTTATCTCAGGTAGCTTGGAGAACAATAGACCTCCTGCCGCCATACCTAAAAATTCCCTCCTCCACTAATTGGTAAATACTGTAGATTAAATAAACAAGAGCCACACAACAAAGCTTTTGGTAAATGCTGCATCATTGGAAAAATCCACAAAATACAAACAGGACATAAAAAAACCTAATTTAATTTCTTCCTTATTACATGCAATTACTTAAGAAAACACCATATAATTCTATAGGGCGAGAGCAGATACTGAGCAGCTAAATTACTTTTAAATATTTTTGTATTTTTCTACCCATAATGCAGTCAGTTTAAAGGGATTTCCGACAGAATCATTAGTTCTCTGAAACGGGTAAGACTGGTTTCATGACGTGTATTCTTGACACTGGGACTTTACAGAGGGCATAAGAAGACCTTGGGCTATATTACAATCATCACGCTAAAACGGGGACTTTAAGGAGAAAAACCTGCGCCTGCAGGTTTCGCCTTAGCATCCCTGTTTTATCGTGATTTTACGGTGCAGGCGCTAATCCAGCAGCCTACACCGTAACACGGTGCTAAGCCTCAGTATGCTCGCAGCGGCGAGCATTCCCTCCGTGGAGTCCATAGGACTCCATTGAGACTTCCGCTGCCGGTCACGTGACCTGCAGGATCTCTCCTCATGAGATCGGGCAGGTTGGCGTAGTGTTTTGCAGAGGGAGACTGGGGTACTTTTTCCACAGTCTCTCTCTGCTCCCGGCAGCAAGAAGAAGCGGATGGAGCCGTCATTATCGCCGTGGGATGAGAGGTGAGTATGTGAATTTTTTTATTTTTTTGGGGGGGGGGGGGCTTTCAGCTGGTGCTGATAGAAGCGGAATCCGTTAGCACCAGGACCAAGCTGTGGGTAACGACAGTTTGGCGTCATTAACGTTAGGACTTTGTAATCCTAATTAACACTTTGCGCTCCCTATGCTTAGGGCTAGGGTCAGACGAACGCATTTTTCGTGTCGTCCGTGAAAAAGTGCGTTCGAACGAATGGACGTATTTTTTTCACGGAATACGCGATAGCGGTGATACGATGCGCCTTTTCGTCCTTGATTTTGGACGGATCGTGAATAAAACCCTTTTTGTGTCTGGACGTTATGTTGGCCGGACATTAGCAGCGTCTGACGTCTCGTAATCACGCACACACGCCGCTAGCGGACGCAGCGCACTCTGTACGTCAGTACTAGCGGTATCACGTTCTCGAAAAAAATGCTTTTGATTGCCGCTTGCGTTGCGCGGCTGAACTTTCGTGCGGCCGTACTTCGTATATTGCCCGTCACTTGTTGCTACTACGGCTGTGATAAAGTGCGGCTGCACGTGCTTTCGCACTGCGTTCGTCTGACCCCAGCCTTACATGGGAAGCGCAAGGTACAGTAACCTCGCGCTGAAAAGAGCAAGATACCAAACGCAAAAGTTTTTTTTTAAACCTGATAGCGTTCGGATTGTAATATGGTGCGCCCGCGCTAGGCTAACCAGAGCTAACGGTCACACAGGTGAGCTCTAACGTTAGGAATGTAATATGGCCCCTTGTTGGCTTTATCGACTAAACAATCCGTTACAGGCAGTAAGTTTGCTATTTTTTCTTACAATGTGATTTTGTATTTGCAATTCTCTCTTAATATATTATTGCTACAGTCCCTAGAAAACCCACACACACCTGTGTACGGATCATGGCGTGAAATTTAGGGGCCGGCTTCTCCTTTTTTTTTTTTTTCTTTATCAGTTTTGTGTAGAATAATCTGATTTCGGAAGCCTCTAAATATCTAAAAGCCATGGCTACCTGGCCCTGGGATTTGTCAGTCCTTGCTACACTGTCAAACAGTCACTACCACCCCTTACATAAGTTTTAACCAGGGCCGAATTTGCATTTCAGGAGCCTGTAGGCACAGAAATGTGGAGTGCCCCCCCCCCCAAACAAAACAAAAAAAAACATGCCAAACAGACTTTTTTAATTTTCATTTGGGGCAAACTAAAAAAAAAAAACAACTGAAGACCAGTTTCTCTCTGCGCTCAAATCAAAAGAAGGGGCAGAATCTGTTGGGTTAGTGCAGCGGCATTGTTTGTTTTATATGTAAAAGCATATGTTGCCACTGTCGTAGAACATAGGAAAAAAAATCCATTTTGCATTTACTTTTTTCAGTTTTTTTTTTTATTTTTACACATACCAAACATGACTATGTATTGTAATCATTTTAAAGACCAGACTCTGACCTTTCCAAAGACACCTCACTTACCCTTGTGCCGTGTACATTTCACAGATGCCGGTTCCAAAGTCCCCCTATCTCTCCTCACTGCAGTGCCACGGTCTAGGTTGTTGATGAAACAATGCATTGCATCATCAGCTCCACACTTGCTGGCAGTGTGGGAAATGAGAAGGTGAGTTAACGCAGCATCACCGTGCACTTTATAATTATAAACTGAATAATAATGCTGTGTTAGAAAAAAAAAAAGAGAAATGTTATTTTTATTTTTACATAAATCTAAGCTGTATATATTTGGGATCACTGGAAAGGTCATAATCTGGCCTTTCCAATGATGCCTCATATGTCCCTCTAGCCCTTAGGGCTCCAGAGATACAGTGGTCTAAATGATTGTAAACTGTAAAAAAAAAAAAAAAAAAAAAACATTAGCGCAAGGCGCTTCCTTGTGGCAGGTGCCTGAAGACACATGCCTACTCTGCCTAGTTATAAATCCAGCCCTGGCTGTAACTAGATTACCTGCGTGTTACAAAAAAAACACCTTATAAAACACACGCTGCATCGAGCTGTAGCTGGCTATTTTCAACTCGGTCCAAGCGGCCGGACGACGTTGGCTGAGCGCACAGAGATGGGGCTGTATACGCTGAGCGCGTCTCGAAGCGCAGCGCCGGCTGCACATCGCTTCGCGTTCAGTGTATCTCCAAAACTTTATGCAATAAGAGGACGTCGGCTGCGTGCTGTCACCATATATCGTAAATTGCTTGTACCGCATTAGCAGGGAGATATGGAGGTAGTGACATAATTCCTGCACCCAAATAAAGTGCGGATCAGGCATTTATTAGGGTGGTCAGTGCAGTGGAGGTAAAGAATTCAACACGTGTCTCGGCTGCTCCTCTGCTTTCCATCACACTGCATTCACGTGAAGCCGGGCATCATCTCAGAAAATGATGAACAAGTGCAGTTGCACCCCGGCATCTCTTCCGTAGGCCATATAGGTGGTGGGTTGGGGGTTGGTAATGGCTGCAGTGACACAAACAGTAAAGATATTAGAAACAGTAACATATAAACACCGACAATAACGATAGTGACCACATCCACACATAGCACAGACACCCTGTACCCTTATAGGCACAAGGTGACTTGAACAAAGCAGAGGGTTGGGGAATAAAATGACATTTCAGACCCCACCCCCCAACAGTAATGCCAAGTCCAGGTACCCCGGGATCAAATTGAGTCTCGTCACAATTATCCTTTTATCCTTTATTTGTGTGTTCCTCTGCCCCTATTGTCTTGTTTTCTATAAAATGTGCCGGTTACTTTCTTAATGATTTGGTTTTATTTGGGAAGTCGAGGACTTGCGCGGCATCCTGGTGCAGTTTAGTAGCAAATAAAATCTACTTCTAGTGTTACTTAAAGGGACACTACCACTTACGTAAACTGTTTTAACTAGATTACGTATGCGTTCTAAAACACAGCTGTTTTGAAGTACCGGTAATTGCGTGTAAAAAGGAAAAATAAAGTTTTTTGGTTTTTTTTTATCTTCTGTTTCCATTTTGTGGACTTTTCTCATGATGCAACATTTACCAAAAACTGTGCAAAAAGGTTTACGTTTGTGGCTGTGCTTTACCTCCTATGGTATTTAAAAGTTAATGAGGTAGAGGAGGGAATGTTTTGATAAGGCAGCAGGGGGTGTATTGTGTTCTCCTGGCTACTGGAGAAAAGAACTGGCATCTGAATGAGAGAAGACAGGGAGCTTATAAAACTTCTAATCTACCCCCTGGTGATGTCCTTTAAATACATCCCACATAATACAAGGATGAGAGTCGGTGACTGACCCATTCTATGACCAAAGCCACACAGTGAGGAGCAAGTGATGGAAAGATACGGGGGGGGGGCAGTTTACAACACAAAATATCACACAATGGATGCACCCAGTGACACATATAGAGGAAAATATCACACAATGGATGCAGCCAGTGACACATATAGAGGAAAATATCACACAATGGATGCGCCCAGTGACAGAGGAAAATATCACACAATGGATGCACACAGTGACAGAGGAAAATATCACACAATGGATGCGCCCAGTGACAGAGGAAAATATCACACAATGGATGCGCCCAGTGAAACATAGAGGAAAATATCACACAGTGGATGCGCCCAGTGACGCATATAGAGGAAAATATCACACAATGGATGCACCCAGTGACACATATAGAGGAAAATATCACACAATGGATGCACCCAGTGACACATATAGAGGAAAATATCACACAATGGATGCACCCAGTGACACATATAGTGGAAAACATTTTCTTAACTAAACATACATGTAAGATATCAGCAACATCACAAACACAATAAGGACGTTTCATTTTTTTGGTGGTACTGGCCCTTTAAATATATTTAAACGCTTGAAGGATATCCCTTTAAAAAAAGGTAATTTCCGCTCAAAAATCCACATGCTCAATGTTTCATCATAGTCATATCCAGAGGACACGTGTCGTACCAGTCACCTGCTTGCCTTCTCTCTGTCTTGTTACCTTTTATTCCACTGGTACATTCTTCACGATGATTAATGACCTGATTACCAGTTTGCTAATCTTGATACGTGGATTTTAATGGAGCTAAATTAATCACTCTTAAAAGTACTAAAAAAAATCTGCACATGCCAACACGCGAAAAAGCTTCAGCGTCATAAACCTCAAATTGACATTATTTTTATTCGTTCAACTAATCTTTACGCAAGATTGCGGTTTTACCACATTTAAATGTCAGCCACCCAATAAAATGCCATGTTTCAAAGAAAAAAACATATATTTTTTTTATATACAACACTTTTGAAGTGAAGGGGTTAATCTGCACTCAACACCTTTTGGGCATGCTGGATATCATGGGTCAGCAACCTCGGCCCTCCAGATGTTATGGAACTATATTTTCCATCAGCCTCCACCAACCTAATGCCTGGCTCAGCATCATGGGAGATGTAGTTCCAAAACAACTGGTGAAACAAAGTTGCTGAGCCCTGCTGTAACTCAGATGCAGGCTTTGAGCGTGATATGGGCTGACTCGATAGAGGTTATTCGCTAACATCCGAATTGGCCCCGAATTGTACCGAATGGTAAATGTAATCTGTCAAATACAGACGAATTTACAGCAAAATACGGTGCAGTTCCCCGCAGTTCAGCGGCACCGAAATTGCCCCCTAAAAGACTATCATGTCTTCTATTTACAGAATACTGAATTCCACTGAAATTCTGGCGAAATTACCTAATTTTCGGTATTTCAATTCGACAGGATTAAACAGGCGAATCCTATAGGAGTCAATGTAAAAAATGTTGTCTTTTTAAAGATTGTTTATTCTTTCTATTTTTTCCAAAAACCCTTTCTAATTTCTTTTTTTTTTTTTTATGACATTTTTTGTATTATTTTTTTAGAAGACCTTTTTGTTTTTCTTCTTTATCAAACGTCTTTTTTAATATAGTAACAGACCTCTTTTTATATTTTTTTAAAAGACCTTTTTTTATCTGGACACATCATATTGTGTGTGTGTGTGTGGTGTCTTCCTTTTTTTTTGTCTTCCAGTTCGGAGGAATTCGCCGATGCCAATTCATCGGTTTTCGCCGACGTTCTACAACTGCTTCGGCGACTCCAATTTTTGCAAAATACGGCGACAATTCGCCGAATAGTGGATTAACCGTATTTTCAGCAAAATGGAATTGCGGCAAAAAACAGAGCGCCGACATTGCACGCAATTTCAGTGCTTTGTGAATAGACCGTATAGTTTATTGCAAAAAAAGCAGATTTTTTTACAAAAAAAAAAATACATTTTTACACTGCACTTGTGTGCATAAAGCCTCTACTCTCTGCACTTAAGGAATGTTTGCTGACTGCGAGGTGGCTAGCCCTGGACCTTGAGATTACCTGTGGACGTGGCTTCAGGGGACCATATGATGACACATCGGAAAGTACGTATGTACAGGACACTCCCGTTCGGTGTAAAGTGGCCTTTTAACAGCAATTTAAGCTGCTAGAGATAAAAATAGAGAGGAAAAAAACGCAGCCTAAAAAAATACACCGCACTATATAAACAATACAGAGAAGACTGTTTTTCCAAGGACTAGTGAGAGGCACTTGCACATGGTCAAAATATAAGACCTCTTTGGGTGTTGTACTCGGCACCGCTCAGAATGACCCCACCAAGCCTCTGTAGTGTTGGGGTATTCTACACAGGAATCCGACAAGTCAAAAGGAAGATTTATGATGCTTAATAGTTATAGAAATAATGCGAACTTATAGGTGCTTTATAAATACCTGTAAATGCAACAAACAAAATCCTAGCTTGATTAGAGCACTTACTAAATATACAGCGATCCTGACTATCCGGTAACGTAATCTGATTCCTAGAAGTGTTACTGCTCTCCGCCCTGCTCTCAGAAGTTTGATTTAAAAACTTCTGTCCAGGATTCAGCAGCCTGAGCATTTACTTGTTGCTTAATTATTTAATTGGCAACAAGTGTGCGAGAGGATAGAGGACATGCATGATTCTGGGTCCTAAATACCTTCCCTCAATTACTCTCCCGGACATTTTGTTACCCAACCCAAGCACTCTGACAGAGAGAGATAGATAGTTTTCTATACTGATGCAATTTGTAAAATTGTTGCCAATGCAGTTACATGCTGTAAATAGGACAAAAAGACTGACCTTTTCTCGTGTGTGCTTTGTTTCATAAAGAGATATCTTTTTAATGCATTTCTCCTTGCTAATACCATCAGAGGAAACCACAAAAGATCTCTTTTTAAATTAAGATTTCTCTGAAAGCCCAGCATTCAGTGACTGCAACGAGTTCTACACAAACCAGGAAGCGACGCAGCCAATCTGGAAACTCTCACTGAGCCCTGCGGAAACTGCTGCAAGTTCTGTACAAACCAGGAACTCCCGCAGTCAATCAGGAACCTCTCATTGAGCTCTATGGAAACTGATGCAAGTTCTGTACAAACCCAGGAACTCACGCAGCCGATCAGGAACCTCTCACTGGGCTCTATGGAAACTAATGCACGTTCTGTACAAACCAGGAACTCACACTGCAATGGACAAAAGAGTCCGTCCTCGGATGCCAGATTCTGTTCTAATTCGGTGGAGAAATCAGATAGCTTTGCGCATAAAGAAATCACACAGACAACGAATACGTCTACGTGGCTTCCAAGCCAATGACATCTCTGCCCTTTATTGATTTACAAGGCTTTTTATGCTACTTCGCATGTAACGAAAACAGGCTGTTGCCCAACATTCTATTCATATTGTGAAATTACAGACTTTGTTTAATAACAGTTAAAGAAAATAAAACAGCGTCTCCGAGCTTCTCTTAGCCGTCAAGGACGTCGTTACAGGACGTTCCAGGATGTTCCAAAACATTTTCTTCTTGATACTTGGAAAAAGAAACTACATGTGCGTACAAAAACAAAGATAGCGTTTAAAGAATAATATGCATTTGATTCTTAAATCTTGATTAACCATTTAAACTACTCAAATGTGCATTTTTCTAGGCCTCCTTCTAAGCCTTTGAATATTATAAAAGCGAATATATACATTTCTGTCCACAACAACACAGCCAATCAGGAACCTCTCATTGAGCTCTATGGAAACTGCTGCAAGTTCTGCACAAACCAGGAAGGAAAGCAGCCAATTAGAAGCCTCTCATTGAGATCTACAGAAACTGTTGCAAGTCCTGCATGAACCATGAAGGGATGCAGCCAATTAAGAGCCTCTCATTGAGATCTATGGAGACTGCTACAGGTTCTGCAAAAAACAGTATGTGACACAGCCAATCAAGAGCCCCTCTTTGCGCTCTACAGAACTTAACCACCTACTAGACAGATACTCTACTAGACAGATACTATGACGCAAGGGTTTTTGAGGTTTTTATATACGTGTATAATTTTGGCTAACCCTTAGCTGGAAATCCAGAATGCTACAAAATCCTAAACCGTTTTGTTACCAGCATTAGGTTACAAGTGGATATTCCACCCCTGACCTCATGTGACGGGAGGGACAAAATTATTAGGGATAACTCAGAATCCGTAATGTGGTATGCTCATTTAAAGGGATGAGTTTTGAAGGATTTCTTGGTGGCCGAAGATTAGGGGAGAGTCTGATAGGGCGAGGTAGGTCATTCCTCATTGCCGGAGCATCTGCTGAGAAATCTTGAAGGCGAGAGTAGGGGGTGCGGGTGAAAACAGAACAGGCGGAGGTCGTCTGCTGACCGGAGAGATCTATAAGGGATGCGCTTGTGAAGTAAGGAGGACATGTACGGAGGGGGTTGCATTATCGAGGGCTGTGAACGAGCGCGTCAGCATTTTAAATTGTATTCTGAGAGGCACAGTAAGCCAATGGAGGGACCGGCACAGGGGGGGACGTACGTGAGGAGCACCTGGTAAGAAATGTTAGACCTGGCAGCTGCATTTATTACAGATTGCAAGGGGGGCAACATGGTCATTGGGGAGGCCAATAAGAAGCGAGTTAACAGTAATCTTTGAACCGTATACACTTATGAAGTCATTTAACCTGTTTTGTTTGTTGTTGGTGCCCTTTAGAGACAGTTTTTCTCTCATCGTACTGGGTGGATCTGGTATATGCTACACGATTCAGGTTTTTCTGTTTAATGTACAGTTTACAGTAAGCAGCAAGGCGTGTTTCTTTTAGTCTAGGTCGCACGATTACCGGGAATTACGGGTGAAAGTGAGCAGCTCGACGTTATCTGTGTTCACTTCATCTGAAGCGTGAAGGTTCAGAAATTCCAAATCTCCTTCCTGTCTGACCGGTTCCCACATATTTATTATTAGTATATCTTTTAATGCACACTTGTCTTGTCATTCAAGCGAAGGGACGTTTGATTTGTGCTGGGTAATTTGTGCTCGTCATCTAAGTAGTCACCGTAAAACAATTACTGTCCCGCCAGCTAAGCCGGGTAATCTAGAGGATCTGCCCATTGTAACCGGACGTGGCACAGAATCCTCCCAGACTCCTTTTGTTTCACCTCGTTCACTTGGCCTCGTGCCCCTGGATGGATGCCAGATAGCAATGCCTCGGGACGGGCCATCTTTAATTACAGGTGTATATATACGGAATATATATACCTGTAATTAAATCCTCTATTTAGAAAGCGCCAACCTATTCCACGCCTCTGTACAAAAAGGGTAGGACAAAACGAACATAAAGTTAAACGGACACGATATGAAAAATGTACCCATTGTTTTTTTTGCCCTTAAATAAATGGGCAGTTGCCGCTTTTATTTAATTCCGGTGAAAAGGTTCACCTTTTTCTCCCACGTTGCTGGGCTGCTCCTTCCCTTCAGCTCAGGGCTTCCAAAATGCAGAAGTCCCTGCAGCTTTTTACACAATTTGCATACTGTTCTGTAATGCACGATGTGCATGAAAGCTGAAGGAGCCGTTGCGTTTTGTAGTCTGTTTCCTACACACGAGACGGACGTCAAATGTCCTGCCTATAGAAAGAATCACAAAAGACTATGTGTTTTGATGGCGACCAAAATTCCGGTCTGGTCTAATGTGCGTGAAAAAGCCTGCGTATGTCATGTATTGTTCCCTAGATGTCCATCATTTAATTTTGATGGATCATCACGATGTGGGTTACAACGGACACGTTTAATGCGCTCGCGTGACCCCATCCAACACTGCAGTACTGAAGACCATATACAAACACTGGTGGGTCGGCTAGAATATATATATCTCTATCCACCTTACACCAGGTATAGTGATATACCGGCCCCCACCACCCAGATATAAACAGATTGCTTAGTATTGAGCCCATCTTCGAGCCGTCGTCAAGTTTCCCAGTGTCCATATTTCTCAATAATGCCAGCTGGGCGGAGTAGAGGTAACATCACTGCTCTATGACTGTGGAGACACAGGTTCAATCCCGGCAAGAGCACCTCTCCAGTAAGTGTCCATGGGCAAGACACCTAACGGTACATACTCGCCACCCAGGACATACTTGAAAATGAGAGAAATCTCAATGTATCCTTCCTGGTAAAATCCTTTCTCAATTTTTTAGGCCTACATAGCTTTTTTTTGTTTGTTTTGTACATGGTCTTTGTGATTTGGGGTTTCATGAGGACCATTCGTGTTCTTTTGATGGCCTGGATTTTGAAGTAAAGCATCAGGCCAGTTAGAGATCAGAGGGTGCCGGATCCTTTCAGAAGAAGACGCAGGGAATACTGCTGTCAGGCAATACGAGCTCCAGTCAGTAGGTCAAAGTCTCTCGTGAATATTCTGAAGGCAAACACCGGTCAGAGGAGCTGAATTTGTAAACCAGAGGCCTGAGGTTAGAGATGTACAGAGATATGAACTTAACCAGAACGACATATAATCCTACTAAGTGGATTTTTAAAAAAATATATATTTTTTTTTTACCCAATTTAAAGAAGTTAAAATGTAACTTTTAATACATTAATAACAAATAGAACAAACTTTATGCACAAAGGAAACCTAAAACTGCAGCAACACTGAATACTCAGAATCACACTACTACATCCTTACAGTGAGTAAAAATGGCACATCATCCCATTTAAAAGGCCAGTACCACCAAAAAATGAAATGTGCTTATTGTGTTTATTTGATGTTGCTGATATCTTACATGTGATTTGTTTTTCTCTTGTATGTTTAGTTAAGAAAATATTTTCCTCTGTGTCACTGGGTGCATCCATTGTGTGATATTTTCCTCTGTGTCACTGGGTGCATCCATTATGTGATATTTTCCTCTGTGTCACTGGGTGCATCCATTGTGTGATATTTTCCTCTGCATGTGTCACTGGGTGCATCCATTGTGTGATATTTTCCTCTATAGGTGTTGAAGGGATTTTCAGGTGTCACTGGGTGTATCCATTGTGTGATATTTTGTGTCGTAAACTGCCCCCCCCCCCGTGTCTTTCCATCACTTGCACCTCACTGTGTGGCTTTGGCCATAGAATGTAGTGAATGGGTCAGTCATTGACGCACGTCATTGTATTGTGTGGGATGTATTCAAAGGACATCAGCGGGGGGGGGGGAGATTAGAAGCCTTTTATTTAATAAAGTTTTATTGGAAAATAACATAACAAAATGAGATCTGAAATCTTAACATTTTAGTCATAATAATTCTCCAGCATTTTTAACCACAACAAACAAAAAAGAAAAAAGATAGAGACGGGAAATAATAATAAAAAAAAACTCCTCAGAAGGCTTTTAAGCTCCCTGTCTTATCTCATTCACCTGCCATCTCTAATGTCGGGTAGCCTGAAGAATAATAGCCCCCGTAACTGAATTTATCTAAACATTCCCTCTTGCATCTCCTTGCTGCATTACAGTAGTAATTTCATTATGCCTTTGAACTGCCTTACAGCCCTCGGACATTTTTATGGGTCCCTACACTGACTTTTATGTGTGCGCGCTGCAATGAGCAACACTGCTTATGCTTCTCTCCTGGCAATCAGTCCTCTGCATACTCTGCCATTCTATCAATAGATAGATATAGATATCTATTAGTGGTGGAGGACTAAAAGTGAGATAAAAAGCCTCCACGCTATAATAAATGTGTTTTATTATTGCAGAAGCCACTTACACATCACAGCAATTCGATGATTTGCATCCCACAGCCTTTGTGCCACATTCCCCATATGCAGCAAGGAATTCTGGGTAGGATATGCAAATGACCTCTTTCTCACTTTTATGCATCCTGGATCTGTTATTACACAGAACCCTAAAATCAATGCTATGCCACACTGTGGCTTTGTAGCGGAGATAAGGTTATGCAACTGGTCAAAGCCACTCCTAGGACAGCGCTGTTTCAGGTTTGTTGAACCTTCATCAGCTAGGAGGCAGGCATGACCAGTTGCAGGTGGCTTCTGCAATATTAAACACACTTATAGTGTGGAGGCTTTTTATCTCACTTTTAGTCCTCCACTAAAACCCTTATAGATAGATATAGATATATATATACAGTGGCAAGAAAAAGTATGTGAACCCTTTGGGATTACGTGGAGTTTTGCATGAATTGGTCATAAAATGTGCTCTGATCTCCATCTAAGTCACAATAATTTGAAAAACACACTCTGCTTAAAATATTACAACACAAACATTATATGTTCTCATGTTTTTATTGAACAGAACATGTAAACATTCACAGTGCAGGGTGGAAAAAGTATGTGAACCTTTGGACTTAATAACTGGTTGACCCTCCTTTGGCAGCAATAACCTCAACCAAACGTTTCCTGTAGTTGCAGATCAGACCTGCACAACGATCTGGAGTAATTTTGGACCACTCCTCTTCACAAAACTGTTTCAGTGTAGCAATATTCTTGGGATGTCTGGTGTGAATCGCTCTCTTAAGGTCATGCCACAGCATTTCAATCGGGTTGAGGTCAGGACTCTGACTGGGCCACTCCAGAAGGTGTATTTTATTTTGTTGAAGCCATTCTTTTGTTGAATTACTTGTATGCTTTGGGTCATTGTCCTGTTGCATCACCCATCCTCTGCAGAGCTTCAGTTGGCGGACAGATGGTCTTACGTTTTCCTGCAAAATGTCTTGATAATCTCTGGAATTCATTTTTCCATCAATGACAGCAATCCGTCCAGGCCCTGACCTGAGGCAGCAAAGCAGCCCCAAACCATGATGCTCCCGCCGCCATGTTTTACAGTGGGGATGAGGTTTTGATGTTGGTGTGCTGTGCCTTTTTTTCTCCACACATAGTGTTGTGTGTTTTTTCCAAACAACTCCATTTTGGTTTCATCTGTCCACAGAATATTTTGCCAGTAGTGCTGTGGAACATCCAGGTGCTCTTTTGCAAACTTCAAACGTGCTGCAATATTCTTTTTGGACAGCAATGGCTTCCTCCGTGGTGTCCTCCCATGTACTCCATTCTTGTTTAATGTTTTCCTTATTGTAGATGTGTCAACAAAAATGTTAGCATGTGCCAGAGATTTCTGTAAGTCTTTAGCTGACACTCTAGGATTCTTCTTTACCTCATTAAGCATTCTGAGCTGTGCTCTTGCAGGCATCTTTACAGGACGACCACGCCTAGGGAGAGTAGCAACAGTGCTATACTTTCTCCATTTGTAGACAGTCTGTCTTACCGTGGACACATGAACATCAAGGCTTTTGGAGATACTTTTGTAACCCTTTCCAGCTTCATGCAAGTCAACAATTCTTGATCGTAGGTCTTCTGAGAGCTCTTCTCTGCGAGGCATGGTTCACATCAGGCAGTGCTTCTTGAAACCAGTAAACCCAAAACTGGTGTGTGTTTTTAAAGGGCAGGACAGCTTTCAGCAACACATCCAATAATATCACACGGATTGGACTGAAGGTTGGCTCACTCCTGGCTCCAATTAGCTTTTGGAGAAGTCACTAGGCTAGGAGTTCACATACTTTTTCCACCGTGCACTGTGAATGTTTACATGTTATGTTCAATAAACACATGAAAACATATAATGTTTGTGTTGTATTATTTTAAGCAGACTGTGTTTTTCAAATTGTTGTGACTTAGATGAATATCAGAGCACATTTTATGACCAATTCATGCAAAACTCCACGTAATCCCAAAGGGTTCACATACTTTTTCTTGCCACTGTATATATAAAATTATAAAAAAAAAATTAATTGTTGACTAGTGGCAATCAGCAGTCCTGGACATGTTATTTTTACCACTTATTTTTTTTCTGCAGATCTGCCAGCGGAATAGATAGACGGGTTCGTAATTTGTGTACGCTTAAGGACGCACTTAAAAATCATAAATTAAATTTTCTCCTACTTTGCCGGGCTGTCCTTTATCGCAGCATCACAATGTGTCTACGTGCGCATACCATTGTCTCCTAGGATGGTTTTTTAAGTGGGAAAAACATAATTACATGCATTGGGAAATTGTCCTTGTGGTTTTGGGGAATCCAGTTTAGGTTTAGTAAAGGTGTTGGTTTCACATCCTGCTGCAAGAAGTGATACACTTAACAAAGCCTGTCCTGTTCACACCTCCCAACTCCTTGACTGCAAACAATGGGGCCGGACCCGGATCTAAATCCTGACTACATTTAACACTTTAAGGATGTCTGGCTAATTCTCTAACCTCCTCACTTTCCCTGGAGAACAAAGATTTGGCTTGTGCGCAGCTCAGAGCCACCGTAATCCCCCCCCCCCTGCATAGGAGTATCACTGTGCAGGACATAGAGGGTTACATGTTTATACATTTTGTTTATAAATACAACAACGTATGTCATTGATGAAATAAAAACCAGCTGTGCAGGGAGCACTTTATTAAGTTTACAAATTGCAATGACAATTGCAGTTGTTTATAAAGCACCAACATACTCTAAAGCGCTGTACAATGGGTGGGACAATATAAACGTCTTCTTTAACAAGCAAGCTTTTTTTTCACTGAACTATATAATGTAAAAAAATTAAGATATTCCTTTTTTTTAAGTCCGCTCCCCCCCCCCCCGCATGTAGCTGGCGCCATGTTGCCAGGGCTGATGCGGGCAGAGAGACGCTCTTCAGGACGCCTGCGCTGGCTGTCGCTCAGACCGTGACCGTTAAGACAGCGAGCAGAGGGCTGTCCTATATACCGGCTCTGTTCACAGCAGTCCTTCTCCCTTCGGCATGCCGCAGTCACATGGGGCACAGGGGAAACTTAAAGGGCCACTACCACCAAGAAATAAAATGTCCTTATTGTGTTAGTTACAAGCATTTATAAAGCGCCAACAAGTTCTGTAGCGCTGTACAATGGGAGAGACAGAATAACAAATATACATACACGTTTCACACAAACCGTAGGAGAGAGGACCCTGCTCGAGAGCTTACAATCTAAGCTTATTTGATGTTGCTGAGATCTTACATGTGTTTTGTTTTTCTCTTGTTTGTTTTAGTTATGAAAATATTTCCCTCTATATGTGTCACTGGGCGCATCCATTGTTTGTATTTTCCTCTATACGTGTCACTGGGCGCATCCATTGTGTGATATTTTCCTCTGTGTCACTGGGCGCATCCATTGTGTGATATTTTCCTCTGTGTCACTGGGCGCATCCATTGTGTGATATTTTCCTCTATATGTGTCACTGGGCGCATCCATTGTGTGATATTTTCCTCTATGTGTGTCACTGGGTGCATCCATTGTGTGATATTTTGTGTGTTGTAACCTGCCCCCCCCCCCCGCAGTATCTTTCCATCACTTGCTCCTCACTGTGTGGCTTTGGCCATAGAATGGGTCAGTCATCAACTCACATCATTGTATTATGTGGGATGTATTCAAAGGACATCACCAGAGGGTAGATTAGAAGTCTTTTAAGCTCCCTGTTTTAGCGCATTCAACTGCCATCTTTTATCTCAGGTAGCCTGGAGACCAATAGCCTCCTGCCGCCTTACCTCAATATTCTCTTCTCCACCTCATTAACTGTTAGATACTGTAGATTAAATTATTTTATTTATTTATTTATAAAGGATTTTTCTAGGAAGGACACATTGAGATTTCTCTCGTTTTCAAGTATGTCCTGGGTTCAAGAACATGGTTACAGAAATACAAAGTAGTAAAATGCAAGAAATTATCACAAAACAAATATACAGTAAACTAAAACTTTTGCACAGATTTTGGTAAATGTTGAGTCATGGGGGAAAATCCACAAAATGGAAACAGGAGGTAAAATAATTTTATTTTTCCATTTTACATGCAATTACTTCCAGGAAAGAAGAAGGGAAAAAAAGCAGCATGTGTTTTATAAAGCAGGTTTACAAAAGTCACTTTGCACATAAGGCAGTGGCACTTTGAAGCACTAGAACACTGAAAGAACCATGACCACTTATATTGGTGATAAAAGTTGTCGTATCCATATTATGGTGGCCTTTACTAGACGAGGAACTCTACAGTTTAACTCTGTAAAATTACATCGTATGATCATTTAAAGTGCTCTATAGCTTAAATTCTCACCCTGGGCTGAGGTTATGGTTATTAAGGGGTTAATATGATTCCAAACATATTTTAAGTCCATAACGTCTGCCTGGAAATGAATAAAAGATTGACTTGTTGAACTGTCGCTCTAAAGGCCTGATCTAAGCGGGGGACAGTTACAAGTTTTTTCTAAAGCGCTAACAAGTTCCGTAGCGCTGTACAATGGGTGAGACAGAATTACAAGTTAAACACACAACAGTAGGAGAGAGGACCCTGCTGAAGAGCTTACAATCTAAGAGGAGAAAATCCTGCTCTAAAATATCATTTATGTAAATTAGAAGTTTCCCTTTAGAGAGAAAATAACTTTGAAAAAAAAATGTGACAAAAATATGCCGTCATTCCGGTCCACATCCTTATTTGCATACGAAAGTATTCTACTTTTAGGCAAATTGAAAAGACGCACACCTAGATGCTCTTCAGGAAATATTATTTTAAGGACATTCCGATGATAAAACCCACTTTACTGTTACAGTAACACTTTCCATCTTTTGGAATTTCTGCAAATTCTGTACCAACATTCTATGACCGGACTGTCAAACTCTGACACCCCCCACTAGGTCTTAATGGACTACAATTCCCAGAATTCTTTGAATGTAATAGATGGCCAGAGAATCATGGGAGGTGTAGTTCAGAAACATCTGGAGGGACGCAGTTTGACCGCCCTCTTCTATGACTACGTGCTGGCCTTTGCACTTTTTACATTCGGTGAGTCAGAACGCATCATGCTAAGGTTAATTAAGCTATATAACCAGTGCCCAGGCTGCGAGATGTGAGCGTTGTGTGGTGGCACAGGGCGCTATGGCAATAAAAGGTGCTACTGGCCAGCACAGCTTGTTGCATGTTGTGCAGTCCAGAGGGAGACGTGGGAACAGATTCCCACGTCTACCTATTGGCACGGTGCGCTGTGTGAAGCCACTCTGTTCCATGCTCCTTTGTGCACCCCTACCCCCACGATTGTCCGTGCATCCCCATGAGCTATGAATGACGGAACTAGTGCAGGTGAACTTACACTTGGAAAGTGGAATCTGTGTGTGTGGGGGGGTCATTGAAGTCTGAATAATCGCAATGCCTGGCCCCTGCGCAATGGGTATTTGGGATGTCTAAGCCCCTGTAAATTGGGTAATTAGGATGCCTGGGCCCCTGTACATTGGGTAATTAGGATGCCTGGGCCCCTGCACATTGGGTAATTAGGATGCCTCGGCCCCTGCACATTGGGTAATTAGGATGCCTCGGCCCCTGCACGTTAGGTAATTATGGTGCCTCGGCCCCTGCACGTTGGGTAATTACGATGCCTCGGCCCCTGCACGTTGGGTAATTACTGTGGCAGATTAGATCTGTATATCTATCGTGATATGTATAGAAGTATCTATATACCTGTACATGCATATCTCCTCTACATAGGCATATTCATATCTGGGAAGTGCCCAGTTTCCACAGCTGCCTTGAGTAGATGCTAGAAACTAATTAGAATGTTTATCTGTTTTTCCCCTGGGAGGGATATAACTGGTGGCTGCGAAGTGGAATTTCTTTGATACAAGATCAGGGTGGAAATCACCCATTTGGTGAAAGGGAAGGACCTGTGTCCTCTATTCACACCTTGGAGTCCTTGCTGAAGACGGCGCGGCACCAAGCTGCAAGGGGCCATGCCTTTCAAAGAAGTAATCACATCCTTTAATCACTAGAGGGGGGGTCTTTGGAGATGATTGATATTTTTTGGCAATTAGAATTAATTTTAAGAAGCGCACTGAGCGTGCCCTGGAAAGGGGAATGCTGGGGACATGTAGTGCAGGGGGCTGTACCATTTATGTTTTTTTTTTAAATGACCAGGAAACCCTATATATTCTGGAGCATGCCATGTGGCTGCTGCGGGTCAGAGGGGGTTCACTCGATGTGATGATCTGTCCATGCTTCCATCTCCAGCCCCCGGAGTCACAATGGTCTGATTAGCTTATTGACATGTAAGTAAGGCTCTGTGTTTGGCTCGTTTTATTTCTGTTTGTGTGTAATTGATTTATCATATCTATTTTTTCTGTAACAAATGCACTGAGATAATTTTTATCATAAATACAACTTATTAAGTTCTGTGTTCTGACTGATATTCGCTCCACGCTAACTGAAGGCACTGGATTATTGTTTTTTGTTTTAAGCTCAAGTATCTACTAAATTGTGAGTTGCGGTGGCTGGGGACGGTTGGGTAAACGCACGCGGGGGATTGTTGTCTGCGTAGTCATTATTTGGGTTTAGGATAGACAGTGAATTGCTTAACCCTGTGTCTTTCGCTGTGGCGTGCATAGTGTTCGGGAAAACTGGTGGCAGCATAACGAATAGAGTAAGAAAGTGGGTGTAAGGATTGTGGGAAACGTAGTCGCTACCCCAGGTCGAGAGAAGACTGGTACTGCATTGCAATCCTGGGACCACTTCATCACGCTCTACGTGCCTGTTGTGAGCGGAGGCGTTGCTGGAATGGTTGGGTAAGCGTGCCGGGGATTGTTGTCCGCGTAATCATTATCTGGGTCTAGGATAGACAGTAAGTTGCTTAACACTGCGTCTTTCGCTGCGGCGAGCGTAGATGTCGTGACAATTACGATGCCTCGGCCCCTGCACGTTGGGTAATTACGATGCCTCGGGCCCTGCACGTTGTGTAATTACGATGCCTCGGCCCCTGCACGTTGGGTAATTACGATGCCTCGGCCCCTGCACGTTGGGTAATTACGATGCCTCGGCCCCTGCACGTTGGGTAATTACGATGCCTCGGCCCCTGCACGTTGGGTAATTACGATGCCTCGGCCCCTGCACGTTGGGTAATTACGATGCCTCGGCCCCTGCACGTTGGGTAATTACGATGCCTCGGCCCCTGCACGTTGGGTAATTACGATGCCTCGGCCCCTGCACGTTGGGTAATTACGATGCCTCGGCCCCTGCACGTTGGGTAATTACGATGCCTCGGCCCCTGCACGTTGGGTAATTACGATGCCTCGGCCCCTGCACGTTGGGTAATTACGATGCCTCGGCCCCTGCACGTTGGGTAATTACGATGCCTCGGCCCCTGCACGTTGGGTAATTACGATGCCTCGGCCCCTGCACGTTGGGTAATTACGATGCCTCGGCCCCTGCACGTTGGGTAATTACGATGCCTCGGCCCCTGCACGTTGGGTAATTACGATGCCTCGGCCCCTGCACGTTGGGTAATTACGATGCCTCGGCCCCTGCACGTTGGGTAATTACGATGCCTCGGCCCCTGCACGTTGGGTAATTACGATGCCTCGGCCCCTGCACGTTGGGTAATTACGATGCCTCGGCCCCTGCACGTTGGGTAATTACGATGCCTCGGCCCCTGCACGTTGGGTAATTACGATGCCTCGGCCCCTGCACGTTGGGTAATTACGATGCCTCGGCCCCTGCACGTTGGGTAATTACGATGCCTCGGCCCCTGCACGTTGGGTAATTACGATGCCTCGGCCCCTGCACGTTGGGTAATTACGATGCCTCGGCCCCTGCACGTTGGGTAATTACGATGCCTCGGCCCCTGCACGTTGGGTAATTACGATGCCTCGGCCCCTGCACGTTGGGTAATTGAGGTGCAAGCTGAATGGGCAGCACGCAAGCCATGGTAGGCCTTTAAATAATTTATTGATAACTAAACGTATAATTTTTACCTGCTCTAATACTGCGTGCCATACAATGCTTGGTGACATTACTCTTTCTTTATCTAGTCACGGCACTGACTATCATGTTTTTATAAAGCTTACTCTGCAGATCTGTTCCTGAGATGCTCTGCCCATTCAGCAACTGCTCTACCAGATAAGATAATTTAGTTTTAGGTGCAGATAGCTTAGTCTACACAGATTTATACCCCTGGTTTCTAAGTAATAGATGAAAGACATTCTCTGAAAGCCGAACAAGATAGCAGGGTCATGTCTTCCTTATTTATTTTTTTGCTTTTTGCCCAGTGTGATACTTATTGACTATCTGTGCCTCTCAACATGAGGACTTCCTTTGTAAGATTTCTTTAAAGAGCCGCTACCACCAAAATTGACATGACCTCAATGTGTTTATTTGATATAGCTGATATCTTACCTGTGCTTTGTGTTTCTCTTGTATGTTTAGTTAAGAAAATGTTTTCCTCTATATATGTGTCACTGGGTGCATCCACTGTGTGATATTTTGTGTTGAAAACTGCCCCCCCCCCCTCCGTATCTTTCCATCCCTTGCTCCTCACTGTGTGGCTTTGGCCATAGAATGGAGTGAAGAGGTCAGATCTCCAAAAAAAAAGACTCCTAAGGACATCACCAGGGGTGGATTAAAGGTGTTGTTGGCCTACTATCAGGTCTCATTCAGCTGCCATCTCTTTTCTCGAGGAGCCTAGACAACACAATAGATCCCATGCAGCCTCCTCCTAAACATTCCCTCCTTCACCCGTTCCTCTTTTATCCTCCTACACTACAGGTATAAAGTAAAACTCCCCATAAGATTTTGCTAAATGTTGCATCATGGGAAAAACCCACAAAATGGAAAGGGGAGATAAAATAAACCTAGCTTTATTTTTTCCTTTTTACTTGAAATTACTTCAAAGAAAACCAAACAGCAGCATGTGTTTTACAATGTGCTTTATAATGTGTTTTATTGGTATTGTACAAGTAATCTAGTCACAGCGTATGTTGGTGGTAGTGTCCCTTTAGGTATTTACTCCTTTTTTACACCCATAACCCAGACTAAAAGAAGACAGTAAATGAAAAGGCACAACTGCGAGGTCTGTTCTGTCAGGTTTGAAATCCGCTCGTGTGTTTAGGCCTCGCACCTTGGCTTCATGAGGGAAGGGTGTGGGACGTCTATTGGAAGCACATAATGTTTATTTAAAGGACCAGTAAACGCCCTCACGATTCATGACTTGCACCACTCGCTTATGCTTTGTCATATATAATATATATATATATATATATATATATATATATATATATATATATATATATAATATAGACCCTGAGTTTGTGGGTTTGTCTGGCTTCGTGGGTTCCTTCTGTGATTTTGAGAAGCAGAGGGTATGGTTTCTTCAGGATCACTTCCTTGTGGCACCTAGTTTGAGCTCTGATTCAAAAATAAATTCTGCTCGAACACCCGTGTGGCCACCATTCTCTGCACACGTCGGTGCAACCAGCCCTACAAAGCGCGAGCCTCCTATGGAGGATTGTGCTCTGTAGTCTCGTCTTCAGTCCGTTGTAGCGTGCGATACTAGTAGACCCTTTACGTCGTGTGGTCCTCCCAGTCGAGCCGTCCTAACACTGTAACCGGAATCCACTTGGTTCACTCGGGACGAGGCCGGACCGGACACGAGCAAGGATTGTCTGAACACGAGTCTCTTCAGGAAAGGCAAACTTTTATTGTGACGTCACAGAATGCTCAGACAGGATTGAATCGCAAAGACTGAGCATCAATTATACAGTGTCCTGAGGTTTTATACCTCAAATACATAATTAGGTACATCCCAATTAGTCCACCTCCCGGTGACTCTATCCCACCCCACGTGGGTTAGTACCTCCCTTAGTCTAATACAAAAGACATTTCATTAATTGGCCGTAAATTGGCAAACTTTGTGTTAGTAACAATAAATCATGATTAGTTACTCCTACTGTTCCGGGCTGTGCCTGGTTCCCTAGCGCCTTCAGCTATTTGTTACAAATGGCACCTGGTCTGATCGCTATACTCCTTTGTATTTCTGCGGGCCCCAACGACCTTGATGTATCTTTCTCTGTGCCTGGAACAGCAGAGATCTTTCTCAACGCTTTAATTGTTTTTCTGCTAATCTCAGCACATTCCTAAATTTCTATGTATGCCTGATTCTAGTTTCAACTAAAAACTACCTAATTATTTTCAAGTGAACCAATATTCTGAACAAGATGGTCGCCTGGCTTATAATGGCGGCCATCTTCCAGCCTATTTCCACTACAACACTATGACGGACACTGGGAGGCGGAGTCACTACGGACGCACTTAGTACGCTCATGTGGCCGCGGCCTTAGGAAACCATCTTTACATAAGGCTTTAAGCCAGGCTTCTCATACTCTGACCCTCCGCGATGATTCAGAACTACAACTCCCATGATTCTCTGGCTATCATTTGCACTCAGATTTCTGGGAATTGTAGGCAATGGGTAGAGTTTGCGTTTCTGGATTTAAGCCAGAAATAGAATGTTAGTCAGATAGACATTGGGCAATTTTTTTTTCTTCCTTTCTTTTTTTTTATTTTTTTTATAGAAACTTTATTTTAAAACACTTTTGTATAAGCGCAGTGTGACCTGTACAAAACTGTACTGTGGCAAGGCATAAATCAGACAAAGGTTTTCGTTTTCCCCTTACTATCCTCCAAAATATATTTAAATTCTCTCTTCGCACCCAGCACTGAATAGTATTATAGCCCAGATTCGACCAAAGGGTCAAAATTCTGTTTTTACTGGTCTTCCATCATAAAAATTATTGTTTTACTGAGCATTCCTCTACATCAGGGATCTCAAACTCCCCCTCCTCCCTGATGTTTTTGAACAACACCTCCAATGAGTCTCTGGTCAAAGAATTCTGGGAATTGTAGGCCATCAACTTTGGGAGGGAGGCAGAGTTTGAGATCCCTGCTCTACATCAGGGGTCAGCAATGTGACCCTCCAGGTGAACCTCATTTTTCATGATGCTTGGCCTATCTAATGAGTACTTGAGCATCCTGGGAAATGTTCAAAACATCCGGGGCTATATTTTTCCCTAGTTGACGTTAACATGGAGACGGTAAGCAGGATAATGTGCGCTTGCAGATTTTCTCTTACCGTCTCCATGTTAGCACCTTCCCCGGAATAGGACGTTATCCCAGCACTTCGCCTCGAAACGCAGCGCTAACCTCCTTAATACCCCTAGTAGCGCTTCCGTGCCACTGGGAGTATCAACTTCTAGAGTCCAAAGGACTCCATGCAGGCTTGTGCTTTCGGGCTGCGAGCTACGTGCAACCTCGCTCTCTTGAGATTGTGGAGTGATCGCTGTGTTATGTATTGACTATGCTTATAGAAACATAAAAAAATGTCGGCAGATAAGAACCTTTCGGCCCATCTAGTCTGCCCAATTACATGGATACTTTACCTGGATTTATCTTTTGTTTAGGATAGCCTTATGCCTATCCCATGCCTGCTTAAATTCAATTACTGTTTTGGCCTCTACCACTTCAACTGGAAGGCTGTTCCATGTATCCACCACCCTCAGTAAAATAATGCTTCCTGATGTTACTTTTAAACCTTTGCCCCTCTAATCTAAGACTATGTCCTCTTGTTGTGCTACTTTGTTTCCTTTTAAATATACTCCCTTCCTCTACCTTGTGGATTCCCTTTACGTATTTCAATGTTTCTATCATATCTCCTCTGTCTCGTCTTTTTTCCAAGCTATATATGTTAAGATCATTAAGCCTCCCTTATACTTCCTGTTTACTGTTCTGACCTCTGACCTGGAAGCAGTTCTATGATCCGACATTATTCCTCACACAAGCAGCTTGCAGTGTCTTCATTTCTACACATGACAAATGCGGAGGGAGACTAGGAACTATTTGTTTCCAGTATCACTCTTCTCCTGGTGAAAATCAGCGTGTTGGCCACCCTTTTCGCTGCGGGATGAGAGGCGAGTTTGGGATGTTGGGGGCGGGGATTCGCATTTGCAGAATCCTTTAGCACCAGCTTTTAGGAGTTGTTAAAATTTTAGCTTGCACGTCCTGATGGTAAATTGCGCCAGCACTTTGTAATACCTCACTTGTTGAGGCGCTATGAATAAATAGCGTCTCCTATACTTAACCTGGTGAGCGCAAAGTACAGTAAGCTTGCGCAAGCTGCGAGGTGCAAAACGTTTTCACCCAACTGTAGCGTCGATCAGATTATCAATGCCAGACGTTAACCTTGCTTATCCTAGCACTTATGATTACATATCGAGAAGCTACATTAGCACCAACAATGGAATAGAGCCCTTGGTCGTCCAAGGTTGCTGACCCATGGTCTACATCAGGGCTCAAAATTTCAAGTCCCAAGCTATTAACCAGGCCATAGAAGTTACTCGCCACCAGTTGCTCCACCTAACCCCTACCCAGCCCTTAACTCTGCCCCTAAACACACCCCTTAAATTATGTTATGAAATTACACTTAAAGGTTTTATTTAGAATAAAGTTACAAAAATAACATACCCAGACATCAGAATCCAGATACTTGTATACCCAGACATCAGACTCCAGATACATGTATACCCAGACATCAGACTCCAGATACATGTATACCCAGACATCAGACTCCAGATACATGTATACCCAGACATCAGACTCCAGATACATGTATACCCAGACATCAGACTCCAGATACATGTATACCCAGACATCAGACTCCAGATACATGTATACCCAGACATCAGACTCCAGATACATGTATACCCAGACATCAGACTCCAGATACATGTATACCCAGACATCAGACTCCAGATACATGTATATCCAGACATCAGACTCCAGATACATGTATATCCAGACATCAGACCACAGTGTGAGCAGAGTGAGGAGGCAGGGAAGCTCCTCTCCATCCCTGCCAGTGACAGATACGATCTGGGTCAGGTTAGGCAGCTGATCCCTGCCACCTTGCAGCCGGGGGAAGGGGGGGCTGCGTGATGGCACCGCTGGAATACGAGAGCATGAAATAATTTATTGTGCTGCCTGCGTGTGCAATTCCACTCGCCCTCACTTAATTTTCACTCGCCCTCACTTAATTTTCACTCGCCAAATGCAAGTATGAGAGTGGAAATTTTGAGCCCTGGTCTACATGACGTATCTGTGTCAGATCGGCCTTTTGTGACTCACAATGGATATACTTCCACCCTGTTATATAGATGTTCTTACTTCAGATACTCTGCTTTCTTCTGCTCTTGGGCAATCTCCAACAATGGACCATGTTCCAAATTGAGCAGTATTTGCTGTTTTTGTTTCGGCAATCGTGGCTAGGATTTACACATTCATTAATAAAGTCTGTTTATTTTTTGTCCAAATTTACTTGCTGGATGCCCCTTTTTATATAGAGCATAACACCCTTTTTAAGGCCGCATTCCATGTCATTATGAGAGCGGAGCACAGGCTGGCTACGGGAGGCACAAAATAGACAATACGGTAAGCACATTCAAGAGCGCAAAGGACGGAAGAGATAAAAGATAACAAAACATATAAACGATGGACTTCCTCAATAAAATCTGTAAATAAATACTGTAACTGTAGCAGTAAAGTGCCAGAGCAATATAAAGTAAATAAATATAGTGTAAAAATAAATATATAGTGCAAATGAGTATAACTTAACCCTTTTCTGCCTCTGGGTGTACCATGCCGTCCCTGCAGCGGGTGGGCATTGAAGAAACGGGTGTGCTAATACGCCCCATTGACTTCTATAGGCCGCCTCGGTCCCGCCCAGCAGTCTTCGCGCTACATTAGCTGCTGCAGGGTGGGGTGGCCTGAACTCAGACTGTCCCCCAGCAGCTAGGCAGCCCAAAGGAGGCGTCCGCTGAAGAGGCCGGCGTTAACCCCTGCCGGCGGGCACCACTCGTCCGGTGTTAAGGAGTTAATAGTGCAAATATATGGCTTGTAAACAATACTTCTATCAAGAGTTCTTCTTGTATACAAAAGTACAACAAGGACATGGTGCAATATTGTATCATGAAACTGAGTCATGAATAAAACAGTCCATTCACACTCACGTCTTCAGGAGCCCAAAATGATGGCTCCTCTTAATGCGCTGCTGGTAATCTTCTGGGGTATCCTTCTCCATGCTTTGTGTCTTCCCTCTTCTTTCTCACCAACCAGAAATAAAGCACGAAAGGAGGATCATTGCGCAGACTATTGCTATACAAGATCTGCTTAAAGGTGCATGCAGGTCACCTACTCACCCAGGACAGAGCCCTATTCCTTTAGGCTCTGTTGGTATCACTGGTGGTGACCCATTCTTGTAAGTAGAGTCTAACCTGATGTGGTTTCAATCTCCTCCAAACCCTCTCGTACAAATATCCAGGGGCCAAAACAGACTTGATCATTTAAAATCTAGCCTTTACTGATATTAGGATAAAAAAAAACTATAAACACCCAAATAAAACAAGCTAAAACGTGTTTCGCCGCATCAGGGGCTTCATCAGTCAGGAGTCACAAAATGTTTATTTAAAGCAGAGAACTTAAACTTTGCCCCACCTCTGGATGTTGATGGCCTAGATGACCAGAGAATCATGGGAATTGTAGTTAATAAATATCTGGGTGCGGCAGCAGAGTTTGAGATCCCTGCTTTAAAGGGCCAGTACTACCAAAAAATGAAATGTCCTTGTGTTTATTTGATGTTGCTGATATCTTACACGCGCTTTGTTTTTCTCTTGTATGTTTAGTTAAGAAAATATTTTACTCTATATGTGTCACTGGGTGCAAGTTTCCCTCACATTTCAAGAGCAGAGCAGGCCCCAACGATAATGATGTAATTTGATTCCGTGGTGGGCTTGACATGTCGTGGCAATATGGTCTGACAAATCCCTATCCGGGTTATTCAAAGAGGTCCGAATGGCTGCCGAAAGGTAACCGAACGCTGAAAATCAGTGAAAAGTTGCCGAATTTCCCTGCCATTCGGTGGTTTAATTCGGCAGGTTTATTCAGGCGAATCCCATAGGCTTCAATGTTAAAAATTATTCCCGTCTTAATTCAATATCTAATAAACCGTTCATTATGATATTCTGCAGTAAAAAGTCTTTTATTTATAGATTTTTTTTGGGGACATTTTGAGCATTTTTCGGGATTTTTTGCCAATATTTTTTTTTTTTTTCTCGATGATTTTTTTTTTAAAATTGTTTGTTCTTTTTTCTGTAACAGCCCTTTTTATTATCATTCATTGGATCTTATATGTAAATTTCAGACATTTCTGCTCAGTAGTTTCTTTGCAAACAGCGTTTCCCTTTTCAAACATTCATGCAAACTTTTTTTTTTTTTTCACTCCATTCGTCTGCGGTGGCGGGTTTTTCCGGCGGCTGCGCTGCGTGTGATTGGCTCCTGCTCGGGGTTAATCCAGATGTTTTTGCGGGTTTTTGGTGTGCCTTCGCCCGGCTTTGCGGTGAGTTTTCGGCGGATTTATGGCAACTTTTCCCTGCAATTCGGGGACCCTGTGGTGCTTGCCGAATACACCGTTGGGTCGCCGAAATGGGATCACCTAATCGAACCGAATTGAGGAGAACGAAAAATCACTGAATGTGCGGTGACTTTTCGATTCTCTTTGAATAACCCTGTGTATTTTGCTCTGTCGTTCAGTGTTTATATCCTTGAAGCTGTACATTTGGTGCAATGAACACTTTACCTATATTTATAGAAAATAAAGAAAATTTCACCCTCACCTGTTATGAGCAATCAATGCTCGCTCTGGGTTTTGGTATCTAACGCCTACACCTTCTGTCTATTCCAAAAACATGTGGCAACTTGTGACACGGCTCGGCTATTTCACAAGGTTACTGTATTCCGCCTTCACATTATGAAAGACGCTTAAACAAGTGGCACCAAGTGGCTTGTTATTGTCAAAGCATACCTGGCATACTCGCCTGCGGGCGCCGCCATCTTGGTAATAACCTTGGGAAAGCATTGACATCGCAATCCGAGGCCCGACCAGAGCTACCAAAGTTTAGATGTTAGGTGAGCCGGCCTGTTTGGAGAAGGGGAAGTGTCAACTAAGTATGACAGGTGCAGTTTAACACTAGTACAAAGGCAAAACAAATTGTGAATCACACCTGTTTAAGAGTCTCTTCAAAGAACGCCAAGATCAAACAAGGCCCCTGCGTCTTTCCAAGAACTCAATGAGCAATGCCACAGTGAAACCAGTATAGTGTCATGACAAAATCCATTTCTAGGAGTGGGCATTTGGTCTCTTGATTGGCGGAAACTCCAATTAACAATTCGGTATACCTTAGGTAGGCCAGACATTCCAATAAATACCCAATGGTTTTTAGGGGAACCTCAGGGATGTTTCGTCTGTAAGTCGCGTGACAAAAAGCTGGACTTCAAGGTGAAATCTTGACTTCTTCAGACGGATTTTTTTTGGCCTTCTTTTGTATCGACAGAAGTAGGTGGTGTGAAAGGCTTAACTCGATGGACGCACGGCTTGTTTTCGGCCTGTGTAACCATGAAATGCTGCGAATGTCCTAAACTAGTGGTGCCCAACAATGACCCTCAAAATATTTAGGAATTACATCTCCCTCAATATTCAGCCAAATATTCGGTCGATAGACCATTGTGGAAAAATGTGCTTCAAAAACAACTGGAGCTTCCATGGTTGAGCACTCCTATCCTATGCCTAACCTGAATTTTCATTGGAGTACCTGGTCTCCCTACGATTTCATCTGTGACTTTCGGACGCCGTTTCCCCATAAGTCTCAATGCCGTCGCTTAGTGATATTTTCATGAGATGCCAGTCGTAGGTTTCCTCTGGACGTGGTGTAGGATCTCATCATGGCACTCTCCCAGCCAGACTTTGGAAGATGACCATATGCTCATGACCTGGTTTCATGGCATTGTTGCCTCCGATGCCAACACTCAATTCCTCTTACCGCGGAAGGCCGGCCCAACATGCCATGCCGTGTCCTGTCTACTGCCTCATTGGTGGATTGGACAGTAAGGAAGTACAACCTGGATCTCTGGTTCATACAGAACGTTTTTGAGTCTCGGGGCCTTGTGATGGAACCCAAAAGTCTCTTATAAGCCTAACGTCATCATTTACTACCATATCGATTATGATTATTATTATTTTATTATTATTATTCTTTATTTATAAAGCGCCAGCATATTCCGCAGCGCTGTACAATAAGCACAGTATAGACAGGGTTACAATACATTGAACAACATTGACAAACAGTACAGGAGGAGATGAGGGCCCTATTCCCGTAGGAACTCACAATCTGGGAGGGTTGGGGTTGGAAACAGGAGGAGAGGACTGTAAGGTGAGAGTGATTGATGGTTGTGTCAGTGAGTTGGGTGGTAGGCTTCCCTAAATAGGAATGTTTTAAGGGAGCGTTTGAAGGAAGAGAAGTTAGGGGAAAGTCTGACAGTACGAGGGAGAGCGTTCCAGAGAGTGGGGGCTGCGCGTGAGAAATCCTGCAGTCTATCATGGGAAGAGGTGATGCGGGGAGAAGCTAGGCGCAGGTCACTGTTTGACCTTAGGGAGCGGGCTGGGGTGTATTTGGTGATTAGTGAGGACAGGTAGTGGGGAGCTGAGTTAGTGAGGGTTTTGTAGGTAAGGATAAGCCTCCTCGTCTTCACCTTACGTTCTTAATATGTTACACCATTCTACCTTTTATAATGTGAGAGGGACCGTACACCTCTTTGTCCACAAATTTTCACACCTCATTTGGAATTGCTTTTGATCTATTTGCTGCAGGAACCTGTTTGTGGTTGTGTTGGTGGTGCTGGAGCTTGTTTCCACTTGCAATCCATTGGCTTGATTCACAGGATGATTGGATGAGACTGTCATGTCAGCAGAAAGGGGGTGCGGGGGTAAGTATTGTAAGGAGATTTTCACAAACCACCATTTTTTTTTTGCGTTAAAGAATGGTTTATTTAAGGGTCTATTCTCAAAGCACTGGAATTTCGGTGTTTTGGCTGCAATTCGCCGCATGTCGGAGATTGCATTGGGCCGAAAATACGGTGACCATTCACTATTTAGCGAATGGTCACCATATTGAATTGAAGTCGCCTAAGCAGTTATCCGACGTCGGGAAAAACCGCCAAATTGCGTCGCATTGGTGAATTCCGTCAAACTGCAAAAATAAAATAGGACGACTCCTGCTTTCCTTATAGGAGTATAAATGAATGAAATATGTGTCCAATTAATAAAAAAAGAATAGAAAGGTCTTTTACGAAATAAAAAAGGCTTTTAAAAAAATTTGAGAAACAAAAATAACAATTTTTTTTCTTCTTCTTCAAAAAAAAAAAGTTTATACAAGAAATGAAAAGAATAAATTCTATTCTTTTTTTACATTGAAACCTATGGGATTCGTCTGTCATAATGAAATGCCGAAAATCAGGGCATTTTGCTGGAATTTCTGTGCAATTCGGCGTTCTGTGAATTGAAGACCCGATAGTCTTCTATTGGGGCAATTTTGGTGCCGCCGAATTGCAGCGAATCGCACCATATTTTGCTGTCGATTCGCCAGTGAATAGATGAATCGGCCTGAAATTGCACCGAATAGTGAAATTCACCATACGGTACAATTCGGGGCCAATTTGGAGGTTCGTGAATAACCCCAAGTAACGTGAAACTACAGTGCATTCACTAATTAGGGAACCTTCTCCATACTTTTCATCATATTGGTCCTCCGTAGTTTCTGCCGAAGTTGTCCATCGTAGTTCTTTCAGATCAGTTCTTGAATGGGGTTTCCATGCACTGCAGTTTATGACGTTATTTGGCGTAGGTTTCATGGTAGTTTCCACCGTAGGTTCTGCTGAAGTTGTCTAGCGTTGTTTGCACCGTAGTTTCTATGGGAGGTCAATGGAGATCACCGCTTTAAAATCATCAAAGTGCATTCCCTGATGTTGCAAACAATGGCAGAGCGACGCCGAATGGAAAACCGCCTCCATTTACTCCTTTTACGGAAGAGTAATGGTGGCACCGCTGTTCCGTTTGCCTCAATGTGACCTGCTGATGTTGGATTGGCCTTCTCTAGATTGCTGAAGTTTACGTAGTTGCAACAATGATTTTACTGTTGTTTTCGGCTTTGATGAACTTCGCTGCCACATTTGTGTATAGGGAGTAACACCTAAGGCTGGGGTCAGACCAGCGCACTTTTAACGTGCGTTCTGGCGCACATAATTACGGCCGCACTAGCAGCAAATGACGGGCAATATACGATGTACGGCCGCACAATATACGATGTACGGCCGCACAATATACGATGTACGGCCGCACAATATACGATGTACGGCCGCACAATATACGATGTACGGCCGCACAAATATACGATGTACGGCCGTGCAACGCAAGTGGAATTTGAACGCATTTTTCTGAGAACGCTGAACCGCTAGTACTGACGTACTGAGTGCGCAGCTGCGGCATAGCGGCGTGTGTGCGTGATTAGGAGATGTCAGACGCTGCTAATGTCCAGCCAACATAACGTCCAGACGCAAAAAGAGTTTTATTGACGATCCGTACAAAATCACGCCCGAAAATGCGCATCGTATGACCGTTTTTGCGCATTCCATGAAAAAATACGTCAATGCGTTCGGACGCACTTTTTCACGTTCGCGGGGGAAAAATGCTTTCGTCTGACCCTAGCCTAAGCGGGGGTCAGTAACCTTGGCTCCCTGATATTTTGGGAACTACATTTCCCATGTGGCTCAGTCAGCCTAATGGGTGACTTGCAGGACTATTCAGAAAGAGGTGAAAACCTGGAGAATGACTGGAGAATTGAAAATTCTAGGTCAAAATAGTCAAACCAGAAAAATTCTCCCATTTATCTCACTATCCAAATTGGCTATTTGGTCTAGATTGTTCATTCTCCTGGCAATTCTCAAGGTTTTCACCTCTCTCTGAATAGCCCTGTTGGCGTCATGGGAGATGTTCCCAAAACATCAGGGAGCCAAGGTTGCTGACCCCCCCCCCCCCGGCCCCATAGCTAGATCTACAATATGCTAAAATGTATTTGGTCCTGCCAATAAAGCTTATTTTGATTTGATTTGATTTGACTTGATGAATAAATCCCTTGAGACATGTTGTTTTTTCCATGCACTCTACAGAGCCCGAAATACCTTTTGGTTTGGTTCTAAGCATCAATGGGAGCAGCTGGAGGCACGGCTGTTTAAAGGGACATTGTGGTAAGAAAAAAAAAAAAACCTTTTGTTTGTGTAATGAATTGTTTCACCGATGAATAATGGAGCTTTAGAAATAGACTTAAAACCTAATTTGTCAATTTGTCTTTTAATCTGATTGTGTGTTTTTTTTTTTTTTAATGCTTTTATATATACATACAGCTTGATCATGTGACCACCTTCTGCTTCGGTCCTTTTATAAACCTACAACAAATATCTCCAATGGAAATGATTTAAGCGAAACTTCCAAGTGTCTTTTTACAGAGAAAAGTCTCTCTTTTATTGTCCTCTTTTTTTTTTTTTTTTTACAGAGCAGTGTTTCCCATGCCTGGTCCTCAGGACCCCCTAACAGACCAGATTTTAAAGGGCCAGTGCCACCAAAATATGCAATGTCCTTATTGTATTTATTTGATGTTGCTGATATCTTACATGTGATTTGTTTTTCTCTTGTATGTTTAGTTAAGGAAATATTTTCCTCTAGATGTGTCACTGGGTGCATCCATTATGTGATATTTTCCTCTAGATGTGTCACTGGGCGCATCCATTGTGTGATATCTTCCTCTGGATGCACCCAGTGACACATATAGAGGAAAATATCACACAATCGATGCACCCAGTGACACATATAGAGGAAAATATCACACAATGGATGCACCCAGTGACACATGTATATTGTGTGATATTTTGTGTTGTAAACAGCCCCCCCCCCAGTATCGTTACATCACTTGCTCCTCACCGTGTGGCTTTGGCCATAGAATGGAGTGAATGGGTCAGTCACTGACTCACATCATTGTGTTGTGTGGGATGTATTCAAAGGACATCACCAGGGGTAGATTAGACGGGTTTTTAAGCTCCCTGTTTTATCTCATTCGGCTGCCATCTCTTATCTCGGGTAGCCTGGAGAAGAATAGACCTCCTGCAGCTTTATCTAAACATTCCCTCCTCCACCTCATTGACTGTTAAATACTATAGAAGCAATGCAGCAGCTGTTAAGCAGACGATTTTGTCAATTCAGAAGATTTCTCATTCAGCTGCCAGCTCTTCTCCTGATGTAGCATACACCACACGATGGCCTTATCTAAACGTTCCCTCCTCCGCCTCATTGACTGTTAAATACTGTATAAGGTAAAGCACAGCCACAAAGTGAAACTCCCCATTAGATACTGGTAAATGTTGCATCATGGGAAAAATCCACAAAATGGAAATGAGATAAAAACCCGAACTTTATTTTACCCTTTTACATGCAATTACTTCCGACAAAAGAAAAAAACAAAGTGTTTTAGAAAGTGTTTTAGAAAGTGTTTTAGAAAGTGTTTTAGAAAGTGTTTTAGAAAGTGTTTTAGAAAGTGTTTTAGAAAGTGTTTTGATTTGTAATGCACAAATAGTTACAGCCTATGGGAAATGTAGTTCCAAAACATCTGGAGGGCCAAGGTCTCTGATCCTTGCTCTAAGCCATAGTAAGGGTTGCTAGAAGTAACTTTTGCACTTGATCCAAATACCCTTTTTATTTACGTAAATGGCCGCAATAGGTCATGATGTCATCTAGACTGGGGCTAACATCGACTCTGACCTCTCATCGAGCACCATTCCCTAAACCGCAAGTAGGGGTTATTTGATAAACCACGAACTTGGCACCAAACGGTTAATTTCCCCATACGGTGTAATTTCGGGCAGTTTGTCTATTCACTATACTGTCAATTTGCCAAATACTGGCGAATCGACGGCGAAACACGGTGCAGTTCGCCGCAACTCGGCGGTTTTCGATGGCAGCGAAATTGTCCCATAGAGAAGTAATGCTTGATCTAGTCAGAGAACGCCGAAATGTCAGTGACATGCCCTGATTTTCGGTTTAGGCTGGGGTCAGATTAACGCAGTGCGAACGCACTTTATCACGGCCGTGGTAGCAGCCAATGACAGGCAATAGACGAAGTACGGCCACACGAAAGTGCGGCTGCGCAACGCAAGCGTCTAACGAACGCATTTTTTTGAGAACGTGATACCGCTAGTACTGACGTACAGAGTGCGCTGCGTCCGCTAGCGGCGTGTGTGCGTGATTAGGAGACGTCAGACGCTGCTCGTGTCCGGCCAACATAACGTCCAGACGGAAAAAGGGTTTTATTGATGATCCGTACAAAATCACGGACGGGAATGCACATCGTATGACCGCTATCGCGTATTACGTGAAAAAATACGTCCATTCGTTCGAACGCACTTTTTCATGGACGACGTGAAAAATGCGTTGGTCTGACCCTAGCCTAAAACAGGTGAATCCCATAGGATTCAATGTAAAATAAAAAATTATTCAACCGTTTATTTTCATTTTCAGCAAACCGTATTTTTATTTATTTATTTTTTGGAACATCTTTATGTATTTAAATTTTTTTTTTTAATATATATATTTTTTTTTTTTTTACAAAATTTTTGGTTCCCAATTTTTTATTTAATGGTGTTTTTTTTTTATTCTGTAACAGACCTTTTTATTATTTTATAAAGGACTTTTTTTTAAAATTTAGATGCCTTTTAATTTGTTTAAACACCGATTAGAAGAATAGCAGAATTTCGTGGGTTTTTTTTTCTTCCTTTTTTTTTCTGCAGTTCGATGGTCTTAGGCGACTCCGCGTTCGGCGCACTTCGGGGACCCTGCGGTGAATTCACCACAGGGTCGGCGAAATGGAATTGGACTGCGCTGAACGAGAAAGCACCGAAATTTAAAAAAATAAAGTCGAAACCACATCTCTGGGTTGATTTATTAAAGACGTGGTCAGACGAACGTTTTGCAGAGCGGAAAAAACGTCCGTGAGAGTAGACGTTCCTTCCACTCGGACGCCCGTCTGGCCGCCTCGCTGAGTGCAGTTAGTGCGCTCAGTGCTGCAAGGCTCGATCCTCCTATGGAGGATTATGGTTTGCAGCCCCGTCAAACGCGCGTCGTAGCGCATCGACGGGAAGGCTTTCAGAACGTCCGCAGCACACCTGCTGTTGTGCGTGCGCTACGGAGTGTGGCCGGCCCCGTCGAAGCATCACAACGCTGCGACGCACGCCGGGAGGCACGTCAGTACGGGCGCACATAGTGCGCTCGTCTGACCCCGGCCTAAAGGGACATTCTAGGGTTTTTTAAATGGAATCAGTAGCCCTGGCAGGGGTTTAGCTGGTCAGTAAAGCGCATGCGTTGAGGTCAGCAGGAGGAAGTCCGCGGACTCCCTGTTTAAACAGGAATAACTCCCTACATGCAGGAAATAAATAATGGGTGTAAATTAGGAAACTGCTCGCTTTAACCCCATGAATCGATGTAAGGAAAGTTCAAAAAGCCCTAACACTTCCTTTGATTTTAGCACAAGGAATTAAGGAGAGCAGAACACAAAGGACTGAAAAAAGAATCGGGGAAATGCATGTATAAAAGAGGTTGGGCCGGGTTCCCGCGTGAATACTCATGCATTTTTTAATGCTCTGCTCATCCCTGTCATTTTCTCATCAGCAGCTTCCATTCTATAAACGCTCGTCCCGGTGTCACAGCTATAATTACACTCTCCTAACTTTCCATCTCTCCGCTGTGCGCTGCGTGCGTACATACCGTGCCGCTCCCTCCCTGTGTACAGTATGTCTGCTGTCTGCACATGCCGTGATGGAGGATGACTGTAGCCGTTTGTCACTAGCCAACGTTCGCTCGCTGGAGAAATACGGCGGATCAAGTGCGGCGAAACAATATAAACAAGAACTTCAACGCTTTTGGTAAATGTTGCATCGTGGAAAAAATCCACAAAATGGAAACAGGAGATTAAAAAAAACCTTACTTTATCTTTCCTTTTTACATGCGATTAATTCAAACAAAGGAAAAGAACAGCAGCATGTGTTTTATAATGTGTTTTATATTTAATGTTTTATTACGTGTTTTTTAAAGTGTTTTATAATGTGTTTTGTAACACACAAGTAATCTCGTTACAGTTTACGTAAGTGGCAGCGTCCCTACTACTAATAGGGAGCTTTATAAACAGACGGGAGATACCTGAACAGTTGTTTTTAAGTTTTTTTAAAAATATTAATAAATTGATATACATTTATATAAAATCAGGCAAGTGACACCGGTATAGTGTTTTTTTTTTTTTTTAAAAAAAAAAATAATAATAAATCAATATAAAGCAGACAAGAGATACCTAAATAATTAAGTTAAAATAACATATGTACATGTATATGTGTATATATAATAAACCACCTACTGTATAAGCAGGCGAGAGATTTAATTATTATTACTTTTATTTTTAAGTTACAAAAAAAATTATATATAAATAAACCACAGGAAACCGATACCTCAATAGTTCTTAAGTTTAACTATATTATATATTATAGGCCCTATTACATTCTTAATGCAAAAACTAACGTTAAACGCGTGTTTTTTTTGCGCAAAGCGTTAAACGTTAACGCACGAAAATCACCGCTGGAATTACATTCCCCGCGCATTTTTTCATCCGTCGGGAAATTGCGCTCGGAAAACCGACGCGCAAAAATACGCGCAAAGTACCGTTGCGGGCAGATATCGGTGAGCGCAATGTCATTTTTAACGCGAGTCTGTCATTTTTGTGCAGACTGCGCACAACATACGTACGTTCTGACGGAAGACAAGGTAGTGGCCGTCATTTTTGACGGATCTAGTAAAAAACCTGCGCATCGACGTTCTCCGTTGTGAATCCGCAGTTTGGTACGGTCAGGTTGTTACAATTTGTCGTTACCACCAGCTTTTCAAAGACGTTAAAATGATGCGCGCAAACGCTGTCCGTCAAATTTTGCGTTAAGATTGTAATACCATGCGCGCACCAGCGCACAAACGCATTTGCGCTCACAATGATAAATACACAGTACAGTACGCTCGGAAAGGGTTCGCGCAGATTCACCCGCGTTAGACGTTAACGCGCATTTTTTGCGCGGACATTGTAATACGACGTTCTGCGCAAAGGGTTTTGCCCCTCGCGTTAATGCGTTTTTGCGCACGTGTTAACGTTTGCACGAAGAATGTAATAGAGCCCTATAGATTTTATGATATTTAAAAACAGACGAGATCCCACAAATGTATACATATATTAAATTGTTTTGCTATCCATGTTAACACAGATTGATTTTTGGAAAGAATTAATTTTAAATACAAAAAGAGGGCTTTGGAAAGGTTAGATGCACCTGCAGTGTTAAAAAAAAAACAACTTGATGCAGGAGTATATTTGAATATTAAAATTTTGACATTTGTGTCACTATATGGGTTATTCAGAGAGCACCGAAATTTCTCGTTCTCTCGATTTTCAGTTTGCCGACCCTGCGGTGAGTTCAGCATTCGCCGCAGGGGTCCTGAAGTGCGCTGAACGGGATCCAGCGAACGCCGCCAATCGACCTGCCGAACGCAGACGACAATACACCAAACACAGCCAAACAGGGAGTCGAAAGCAGCTGCTGAACGCCACCGATTAGCCGCCAAAGAGAGCCGATCTGACGCCGAACCGGGGTTAGAAAAAAACCCACAAAATACCTGCAATTTTTAAAACGATAAAAGTACATGAAAATAATAGTCCTATAAAAAGAATAATAAAAAGGTCTGTTACAGAGTAAAAAAAAAAAGCCATTTATAAAAATATTTTTTACTGAAAAAAAATCTAAATATTTTTTTTTTTGCTGCAAATGAAAAAAAGAATAAACGTTCAAATAAAAAAATCGTAAAACAAGTATTCCCCCTCCCCCCGCATTGAATCCATCGGGATTCGCCTGTTTCAACATGTTGAACTGAATCACTGAAAATCAGGGCATTTCGCCGACCTTTTTGGTGCGGTTTGGCGTTCTGTGAATAGATTAACCGTTAATTCTCTGTGGGAGAATTTCGCTGCTGCCGCATTGAAGCTATCTGCACCATACTGCTGTCAATTCGCCAATATTAGGCGAATTGCCAGCTTTCTGATTCGCCGAACTGCCAGGAAATTGCACCGTACGGGGAACTTAACCAGCAAGTTCGGCTCTTGTTGAATAACCCCTTATATGTTGTGTTTTTTGTAATGTCGGCGCGTTATTACCCTGTGTCGCCGTGCGTGAATGTTTTATGTTGTGCAATGCTTATCAATACAAGCTTGATCACAGATAAAGCACAACAGACCCCTTGTTGTGTGTACAAACATGTAGGCATGATGCAAGCTCATCTCCAAGCAGAACAAAGGGTCGTGTACCTATCTGCAGTCATGTGCTTCCTTGGTTTTTTGTTGTTTTCTTCTTCTTCAGCAGGTCCATGGTAGAGGAGGTGTTTGCGGGCTGCGGGGAGGAGACGGAGGAGGGCAGAACTGGTCAGACAGCTATAGCTGGGAAGGACGAGGAAATTTACAAGACACAAACGCTGTGACAATCTACGTCTGGGCTGCCTGGGGACAAGTAACGTGCAGCTAATGCTGACCTATGAGCAAGCCGGTAAGCCCGGCAGATATTTCCATGTATGACGGAGCTGTGGACAAGACAAGCCGTTGTTGCATTCTTTTGTCTTTCTACCGCAGCACAGCCGAAAGGCAGAAGCGTCTTGAGAGACGTGTGACGTGCGAATGGAGCTCTAAAAAGCTATGTTATGGGGTTCTGACCTAACTAGAAGATCGGCGCTACTAGGAAAGCCCGCTCGGACCTCCCTGCAGACAGAAGACCCAGCGCTCTACCTCGGGACGGCTGAAAAAGTGCTTTGTTCCGCATCGTCGGCGTCATGTCAGAAGATGAGATGGAGGCTTTGGTGCAGATTAAGCAGCGCAAGGCGCAACTGATGCTCCACGATGATAGCCTGAGCTGGAGTACCTACAAGAAATGCGCCTGGAAAAAAAAGGGTACGTGGGCATACCGTGGGCATGTGATGGGGGCACTTCAATGACTCACGCAGACGACACGGCAATCCGTAGGGTTATTCTCTAACTGGCTTAACGTTGACTTCACCGTTTAGAGAACTGCCATTATACTTCGCCATACTTGTCACCGTTCTTTTCACTTCTTCTGCCAAAGTCCTTCACCGTAGCTTTCAATGGGGTATCCACTTTCGTTTCTGTCATGGCAATTTGGCGTAGAGTCCACCAGTGCTTCAGTCAAGGTTGTCTACCGTTGTTTTCAACGTTGTATGCATGTGATCTCCACTTTAAAGTCACCAACGTATACTCACCGGTGTTCCAAACACAGATAATTGGAGAATAGCCGCAGTTTAGTTTTTTTTTACGCAAGAATAACAGTGGTACCTTGGTTTAGGGTTGTTCTGGTGTTTGCAGGAACGTCGCCTGCTGTTGTTAGATGTTCCATCTGTGAATAGCTGAGGTTCACAATCGGTGACCATCAGCACTTTGTAAATGACCTCTTGCGTGTACAAAACCCGTAGCATTATTTATATAACGCCGCATATTCCGCAGCGCTTTACAAGATTGATGTACAAAGGGTTGATACATTGGAATATCACACATGGATGATGACCTGATTCAGGGGACCCTGTTCCCAAGGGACCTTACAATCTATGGGATGTACAAGCGTTTTGTGAGGTTGGCTCATCCATATCGTTGGGTGTCTTGCCCAAGGACACTCGCTGGTGGCGTCTTCTGGGTGGGATCGAGTCGTCTTTCCATGATTGTAGAGCAGCGACCTGGTGGTTAGGTTGAACCCGCTTCTCGTAAAGTCTAGACTTGCTTCTCCACAGTTGTATTGGTGGGATGTGCTGAATGGGATTTTGACTTGCTTCTCCTCGGTCGAAGGGCAGAGATGTTACCATATGTGTAGTGGGACGTCTTTATCGCTTTCCATCCTCCCACAACGTGGAAAGGGAGCAACGAAATAGTGGAAATATCCGAGAGACTTGAGAGGGAAACTGGAAAATCCCAAAAGGGATAAATCCCGGGATATTGTCTAACAGTAGGATGTGGACAGTTTAGGTGTCCGAGAGAGGATTAGGTGCTTGAAAGGACAGTGAGATCTGTCATAGTCATCAGATAGACGTGGCGTGAGTCTGCGTTGAGCAAACATGATGAACGATGGGTGGTGGTTATTCACAATAAGTGGAAAATTACACATTTTAAGTCAAAATTGGGGAAGATGGTAGATTCTACATTCGGCTGTTGTGTTCTAACATTTTCCGCTACAATTAACGCTGTACGTCTGATGTATTTTGCCCCTGGACTTGTTTTTTATTAAGTAGATTAATTGTTGGAAATAAAGAGGGGACAATGAGCTGATGGTTTGGGATAAGTGGTCCTTTATCATGTCCTTTGTTTCTACACAACAAGGAGGAGGAGGAGGTCCGGCTCTTTGGTAACCATCTTATCAGGGGAAAGAAACGGGCAATTCCGCAGATCAATACCGGGTTTTTGTGCGTTTTTCTTTATCTTCTGTGCCCGCAACAAAAAAATCATTAACGCCCGGCTCACAGGGAAGGACGTGTTTGTACACCCGCTGATTGTAGGTACAAAGTACGGGTTTTAATTGACTTTCCATGTCTCTCCTGTCAGCATGAGCTGGTTTAACTTACAATGCTGCCTGGACAATGGACGGGGCGGGCAAACCATCAATCCATGATGCCTAATTATCAACAATAAGCGATGTATACAAACAAAATCAGGAATCCGCATCCTTGGCCCTCCGTATGTTTCGGAACTACACTTCCCATGAGGCTCAGCCAATCTAATAAGCACCTGAGCATCATGGGAGATGTAGTTTCAAAGCATCTGGGGGTGCAAGGGTGCTGACCCCTGCACTTTATTGTAAACTTCGGGAGGTGAAATGTAAATATAAGGGGTTATACACCAGCCTCCATTGAAAGAACATTGCTTTTACTTTGGGAAACTACGGTGGATTAAGTGTTTGGTGAATTCCACCGACGTTTGCCGTACTTTCCACCATTCTTTCCCCTGTAGTTTCTGTCAAAGCAGTCTTGCGTAGTTCTCAGTGTTTCTACGAGGTTACCGCTGTAGTTTCTGTCAACGTTGTATGGTGTAGCGTTCACCGCGGTTCCCACCGTCATTTCATGCGACGTCGTCCACCAGGGTTTTTTTTGTTTGTTTTTTACCGCTGTTGTCAACCTTGTTTTCTCTAATGGTTCAATGGAGATCATCGCTTTAAAATCACTGAAATCTATTGACCGTTGTCACCAACAATGGTGGGGAGATGCTGAATGGAGATCGGCCGCAGTTTACTCATTTTACAGAAGCGTATCGGTGGTGCTGTTGTTCACCGATGTTTGCATCATTTTTTTCTTGCCGCCATTGAGTCTTCTTTTCCCTGGATAGCCAAATTTCACCAAAGTTGCGACCACAGTCAACTTCGCTGCCTCAGAGGTGCCTGGCGAATAACCAACTGTGCGCAGTATTCCCTAGTGAACTCTAACGGTAGCGTCGGATGTGTTGGCGTTACCGCCAGGATAAGTGACTTTGACGCTTGCCCCACCATATTACCTTCCTGACGGCTAAACCCATAAGAAATCACTTAGCGCATCGGTTTTTCCGCGAGCTTACTGTACTTTGCGCACTTTATACTTAACACGGGGAGCGTAATCAGTAATTGGCGTTACGATAAGTAAGGTAATGCAAAGTCTAATTACCGCAGCGATGCGCAAGACAAAAATTTAGCGACACCTAAAAGCTGCCGCTAAATGATTCTGCATTTACAAAATCATTTAACACCCCCTAACACCCCCCCCCCCCAATAAATCCCATACTCGCCTCTCATCCAGCGGCGAGAACGGTGGCTCGATCTGTCGTTTCTTGTCACTGGGAGCAGAGTGAGACTGGGAACAAATAGTCCCCAATCTCCCTCCGCGGTGTTGCGCGAACTCGCAGCACGGAAGCGCAACTGTCCATGGAGTCCCATGGAGGTGATACTTGCGGTGGCGTGGAAGCGCTACCTCGAGTATCACTGTGGTTATTGCTGTGTTCCGGGGCAAGGTGCTGAGACAACGCCTGCCCCGGAATACCGCGCTGAAATGGGGATGATACGGGGAAACCTCTAAATCAGTTGGCGTCCCCATTTTAGCGCAAAGCACAGAATAGGGCCCCGAGTCCATAACAGCTGATGTGGAGTACGCCAGGTCCAAAATACCGATTTTATTGGTAAAAATTTGGCTGTCATTTCTGTTTTGGTCACGCGTTTCCGATGTTAGTAGTCAAGGAAAAAAGGAATGGCGGTCACAGTGTAAACGGTGATAAAGCTGCTTTAATCACAACGAGGAGGGACAACGTTTCCTCTCACTCAAGTTCTTGATAAAGGCTCATGGAGTGCGAGGAAACATTGTCTCTGCTTGCTCTTATTAATTCAGCCTTATCACCTCTTACACTGTGACCTGCAATCCTTTTATCTATTCACTAATCGGGGTCCAATGGTGAGCGAGCGTGAAAATGAATAACTCACTGAACAGTAAGGTGGGGCATATTGCCTAAGCAGTTGCTTCAGTTAACATTGGAACAAAGAAGACACAGTTCAAAAGCAAGCAGTAAAACGGGGTTCCTTTTACACCGGTGTCAGGTCCCCATAACAGGTCAGGTTTTAAGAATCACCTTGGGGGAAATAATGCAGACTGAATCCTGCAATCACTGAGCAGCAAATCATATCACCTGTGCTGCGCTTCACATATCCTGCAAACCTGGCCTGTTAGGGTTCCTGAAGACAGGTTTAGGAAACACTAGCCTGACTTGGAATACAGATAGGAATGGAATACCCATATTTTCAGGGTCATTTTCCCCCTGCATTACACCTAAAACGTCTGTATACCGATTGGTGGCGCGTGAAAGTGCTCCCCTGCAGTATGTATAATTCATATGCTGCAGGAAGCCCTAATCAAGGCGATGTGAGGTCTGATGTGAATTTTGCACACTGCCGGGGAGGACATTCGTGTGCTGCACTTAAGCTTGTGGCAGTTATGTGTCCTAAAAAGCAAATTGTACACTTTGGCTACTGCAGGACTACCACTCCCATGATGCTGTTGCGCCACCGTGGCTCACGCGCTTGCATATCTTACAATGTTGGGGGATTTGATTTACCATTTGGCCAAGGCTTATCCTGATTATCTGTAGGCCTGTGCAAAAGAAACCTCAGTCCTCTTATATTGTAATTATATCAAAACAGTTTAGTAGATAAGCCCCCTCCCCGCCCATAGGGATATTCCAGATTTTTTTTTTTTTCTTCAATGATGACAATGTGGAAGGTATTGTAATAGGGAAATAAATGGTACCTTATATTGGGGAGCAGAAGATCCCTTTGCTCCATGTTAAAAGCAGATTACTCCGTACTAGATCCTACGGATTCTGTGTGATCATTGGTTCCCCAAATTCCACCTTAAAAGCAGATTATCCCATTTTAAGCCTTATGAATTGAGCACAGTAAGCGGTCTTTGGGTTCCACTTTGACCTTTTAGATTATTCCACTTTAATCTAGGTTAATGAGATTGCTGGAGTTTCTGGGTCCGGTGTCAGTTTTATTTAAAAAAAAAGAAAAATTCTAAAGATACTAAAAACAAAACACAAATATACAGATTAACACAGAAAATAAATATATAGGGTTTAATATGGGATAATCTGCTTTTTATTAAATTAAAATATTTAAGAAAATATATAAATAAATGCCAAATATTTTATTTATGAAGTCCTAACGGATATATACATACATACATACATACATACATACATACATACATACATACATACATACATACATACATACATACACACACACACACAAGAAGGGCAGCAAGGGTTAAGAACTGCAGGGATAAGAATTGTTTGTAAGCATTTAAAGGGTTAATCTGGTAAAATCTCTGGCCCCTATTACATTCTTCGCGCAATTTCGTCCCACGTCAATTAAGGTTCATAAATCTGATTGGCTGAATCCTGAGAAAAAAACCAGTCCGCACACTGATTTACGTGCGCATTGTTACTGTGCGCGCGTTTTACACTTCATTTTGCGCGTCGTTTTTACGAACGGTATTTTTTTGACGGATGAGAAAATGCGCTCGGATCGGAATACCCACGTTAATTTTGGCGCGATAACGCTGGACGATGCGTTCAAAAAAAATTTGCGCTGCGCGAAGAATGTAATAGGGGCCAGAGATTTCACCAGATTAACCCTTTAAATGCTTACAAACAATTCTTATCCCCTTCAGAATCACTGCAGTTCTTAACCCTTGCTGCCCTTCTTGTGTGTGTGTGTATATATATATATATATAATTATCCGTTAGGACTTCATAAATAAAATATTTGGCATTTATATATACATTTTCTTAAATATTTTAATTTAAGAAAAAAGCAGATTATCCCCATACATATTTATTTTCTGTGTTAATCTGTATATTTGTGTTTTTTTTAGTATCTTGCATTGTATTACTTTGAATTGTTCCAGAAATACAATGTTCTAGAACCCAGGACATACTTGAAAACGAGAGAAATCTCAATGTATCCTTCCTGGTAAAATTACTTTATAAATAAATAAATATGAATATATTGTACAGCACTGGGGAATCTGCAGGCGCTTTATAAATAATGCATTGTGTCCGGCGGCCATTGAGGTAGAAATCAGCATCTGTGCTTTATGGTCTGTAAAGGACAAGGATGGATGGATCACTTTTCCAGCTGCATCCTAGAAAGTCACCCATCACTGCTAGGAGATGGAGCAATCAACACCAGCGTCTGGTGTGCTTTTCTATTTTCCCCCCAGGGTGCCACCACCCCTCACCTGGAGTATTCTTATGTGAAACTGGCGCACAAAAGGACTTTACTCACGCCTGAAAGAAAGGCTCCCTTACAAGCTCTGTGCCCCTCGTAAGGCCTGGGCTTTACAGAAAACCGAGATTTGCCTTTGCCAGATATCTGTGCCTTTGATCAAGGTCCCTGTGGCCACCATGTTCCAAGGAACAAACCTCTATTGAAGTGAAAGGGATTTAGTAAATCATTGCTGTGGATGGGAGGGAGGGATTCGGGGAGCTGCAAGAAGCTGGAACGTAAGTTCCACAGCACTCCCAGTAATGTGCGGTGTGTATGAGCATATCGCAGAATCCACAGCAATAAAACTCCCAGTAATGTGCAGTGTCTATGAGCATATCACAGAATCCACAGCAATAAAACTCCCAGTAATGTGCAGTGTGTATGACCGTGTCACAGAATCCACAGCAATAAAATTCACACTCATACACACCACACATTACTGTGAGTTTTATTGCTGTGGATTTTTTGATACGCTCTTACACACCGCACATTACTGTGAGTTTTATTGCTGTGGAGCTCTGTGATACAGTAATGTGCGGTGTGTATGAGTGTAGCACAGAGCTCCACAGCAATACAACTCCCAGTAATGTGCGGTGTGTGTATGAGCGTATCACAAAATCCACAGCAATAAAACTCCCAGTAATGTGCGGTGTGTATGAGCGTATCACAGAATCTACAGCAATAAAACTCCCAGTAATGTGCGGTGTGTATGAGCGTATCACAGAATCTACAGCAATAAAACTCACGCTCATACACACTTCACATTACTGGGAGTTTTATTGCTGTGGAGCTCTGTGATACGCTCATACACACTGCACATTACTGTATCACAGAGCTCCACAGCAATAAAACTCCCAGTAATGTGCACTGTGTATGAGTGTGTCACAGAGCTCCGCAGCAATAAAGCTAGGGTCAGACTAACGTAGTCTGAGCGCACTCTGCGTGCGTGCATAACGGACAGACGTACTGACGGAAGATACTGTAGACGCCACACGGTCAATTTTTGTTGATGGACGTAGAAAAACAAAAAAGGAAATTGTGAGAAACAAAATTAATATGAAAAATGATAAAAATTGGTGCATGATATAAAAAGCCATTTCGTGCGTCAAGGTGCTGGACGTCGCAAATGCGGTCCGTCTGACTTCTTGTCATTACACGCACACAGAACGCTACGCGGATGTGGCGCGCTCTGCGCGTCCGTGTTAGCGGTTTTACGTTCTTGCCTAACTTGCGTCCGTTTGCCACGTGCGTTGTGCGTGCGCTGTTCAGTGCGCACGTTCTTTGTGTGTGGGTGTCTATTGATGATGATTCTATGCTGCGACGAACGTTAAACTGTGCGGTGACACGGACGTGATCACTGCGTTCGTCTGACGCCGGCCTTAGGGAACCGCAACCATAGTTTGCCATACTGTTAACTGTTATTGCCATAGTATTTTCTGCCGAACTTGTCTAGTTTATTTTTGGATGTAGTTTGCCGTGGGTTTTTCCCCGGCGCGCTCACCTTAGTTTCTGCCGAAGTTAGTTATTTATCGCGGATTTCACAGTAGTTCCCCGCCCCAGTGTCCGTTGAAGTCACCTAGCCTTTCCTTTACCGATCTCAGCGTTGTTCCTGTAGGAGATCATTGAAGATCATCACCTTAAAATCGCCAAAGAGCAGTCACCGCTGATGCAAAACAACGGTAGTACAACGCCGAATGAAGAATAGCCGCAGTTTACTCTTTATATACGGCAGAATAACAGGTGGAACCGCCGTTCAGCTTTATTCGGACCTGTCTGCAGCGACTTCTGCCGGTGTTGAATTTTCCTTTTCTGGATCCCTGAGGTTCCGTGTAAATGCCACAATGGGGATTTCTGCCGTTGTTTGTAAATACGATGAACTTTGGTGCAACAACAGTGCTTAGTGAATGATCCCCTTTGAGCGTCAACGAACTTTAACCCCGACATGGTATATCCCACCTAGTCTCTCCTAAACCTCGTCCCTGATCGTCCTTATTCTTCTTAATTCCTTGTCGTGATGTTACAGTTACAAGTTATAAAGCACCAACAAGTACCGTAGCGCTGTACAATGGGTTGTATTTTTTTAGAAACCAGGATCTGCTGGGTTACGGTGCAGTGTATCCACTACCTTAACAAACACAAAAATAGCATTTTTTTCCCCCGTTAATCTTTCGCCGTAGAATTGCCTTCGCTGAATCACTGTAATAATGTTTTATTTTTTGTATCCTCTGTAGTTGTCACCACCTCGGTTCCACTCGGTGAGATCATCCTCGCACACCTGGGGAGCAGCAATCAGCGAGGGCAGGGCCTCCGTGATCCTACCTGCCAGTTCACAGGTAACTAGCCCGCGTGGCTCCTCCGAGGATGCACGAACGCAGGCCGAATGGCAACTGAATGACGTATGCCGCGGAATATCCCTGTAATTAACGTGGATTGGAAGCGGAAGCAGCTACTCTGTAATTAGGGTCATACTTGCTACAACTCTACAAGAAAGCGGCGCGTGGATCTGTAGGGTTAATGGCTTTTTCATTTAATGCCCAGAGTCCAGAGTGCACGAAAGTTACAAAAAGCAAAGGTTGGGTTCACTGTGCCCAGATCTGCACCTCCACCTGTGGGACTGGGGGACGACGACGACCCTTATACATAGGGTGACCAGATCGGCCATGTTTAAAGGGACACATATAATTCATTCATGCTGATGGGCAGTGCATGAAGAATGCGACCCCGCAGCATGTATAATCCATACGCTACAGGTAAGAAATCAAACGGGAATCCCAGGTGTCCTTCCTGCAGCATATGAATTATACACGTTGCAGGGCAGCACTTTTACCTTTGCTCCCCTCTGAATGGAATCGCAATCTGTACGGTCGCACTATTTATACAGGATGAGCACCCCTTATCCAAAATGCTCAGAAACCAGAGGCATCCAAATTTCGGATTCTTCCGGAATCCGGCGACGCGCCGCAGCCTGATCGGAGTGCTTAGGTGGGATGCTTTGCTGCGTTATCAAGGCACACCATGGCCGTGTCGCCGCTTAGTAAATCCGCTCCTAGATTTTACCTCCTGCTCCTACATCTCTGGATTATTATTCATAAATCTACATGTACGGCTTGGCCTGGGTCCTACGTCTTGTTCCTGGCTCCTACGTCTTGTTCTTGGCTCCTACGTCTTGTTCCTGGCTCCTACGTCTTGTTCCTGGCTCCTACGTCTTGTTCCTGGCTCCTACGTCTTGTTCCTGGCTCCTACGTCTTGTTTGTGGCTCCTACGTCTTGTTTGTGGCTCCTACGTCTTGTTTGTGGCTCCTACGTCTTGTTTGTGGCTCCTGCGTCTTGTTTGTGGCTCCTGCGCTTTGTTCCTGGCTCCTGCGCTTTGTTCCTGGCTCCTGCGCTTTGTTCCTGGCTCCTGCGCTTTGTTCCTGGCTCCTACGTCTTGTTCCTGGCTCCTACGTCTTGTTCCTGGCTCCTACGTCTTGTTCCTGGCTCCTACGTCTTGTTCCTGGCTCCTACGTCTTGTTTGTGGCTCCTACGTCTTGTTTGTGGCTCCTACGTCTTGTTTGTGGCTCCTGCGTCTTGTTTGTGGCTCCTGCGTCTTGTTTGTGGCTCCTGCGTCTTGTTTGTGGCTCCTGCGTCTTGTTTGTGGCTCCTGCGTCTTGTTTGTGGCTCCTGCGCTTTGTTCCTGGCTCCTGCGCTTTGTTCCTGGCTCCTGCGCTTTGTTCCTGGCTCCTGCGCTTTGTTCCTGGCTCCTGCGCTTTGTTCCTGGCTCCTGCGCTTTGTTCCTGGCTCCTGCGTTTTGTTCCTGGCTCCTACGCTTTGTTCCTGGCTCCTACATTTGAAATATATGTGGTCTCTATTCACAGAGTGCTGAAATTGAACACATTTTCACTGCTTTGCAATTCGGCCCAATTCGGAGCTTTTAAATCAACAAAAATGTTTCTAAATGATAAAAAAAGTCATTTAAAAATAATAAAAAAAGTCTGTAAAAAAATATCTTTTTTAAAAAAAAAAAAGATTTTCGCAAAAATAAATAAATAAAAGGTCTGGAATAAAAATATATATTTAATTAAACCATAAATTAATATTTATTAAAATTGATATTTATTAAAACCTGTCGCATTGAAATACTGAAAATCTGTTAATTTCGGTGCAGATCTGCGCCCTGTGAATAGTGCATGGTTTCCAATGGGACGATTTCGGTGCCGGTAAATTGCACCGTGTTTCGCTGTCAATTCGCCTGTATTACATAGAAACATATTTGGTAAACTGACAGGTTGTGAATAGACCGGTTGCCCCAGATTGCAAATTCAAAGGATGGTGAATAACCCCTTTCGTGGCAAGCTCTGCATCACAGCAGTTACTTATATAGCACCAACAGATTCCGTAGCGCTTTACAATGAGGAAGCACAAACGTTGAGTCATAATAAATAATGAAACACGAGGAACAGACAGTCCTGCCCAAAGGATAATTGTCCTGCTAATACAGCACTTCTTACACGTGCTCAGCCAGTCGTCCCGTGAGCTTACAATCTAAGGGACCGAGCGCTGTGAAACGAGATTTATTTATAAACGATTTTACCAGGAAGGATACATTGAGATTGCTCTCGTTTTCAAGTATGTCCTGGGAGCAGGGAGCATTATGACGTCGCTCAGGTGCTCGCCCATAGTTACAGAGCACAATGTTTTGATTTATTTTCACCCATCCGTACAAGTGTCTAGTTGCAGAAAATTGCCTCCTGTGCGTCAGCGATCTTTCTTGCTGCGTGACTGAAAGCCTACTTAGATATTATCTTACGGCTTTTCCGCGGCAGCTCTGAGACGAGAGCCGTAAATAGAAAAACTTGCCGTACGAGGAAGCTATTCATTAAAGCAGATCACACACGTGTCCTTCTAATGGGAAGAGCGGATGCATAGAGCATTACACGCACATAAAAAACAATATTATACAATGTTGCTCCATACTGTGCATGTATACATTATATTCTACTGCAGGGAATTTAAAGGGACACTACCACTTACATAGGCTGCTTCTAGATCACTTGTGGTATCAAATAAAGCCTCATTATGAACCACATGATGCTGTTTCTTTTTTAAATTTGTTTCAAGTAATTGCATGTAAAAAGGAAAAATAAAATAGTTTTTTTTATCTCCTGTTTCCATTTTGTGGATTTTTCCCATGATGCATCATTTACCAAAATCGGTGCAAAGGTTTCACTTTGCTACAGTGGTTTATTCAATCTACAGTACTAACCGTCAATCAGGTGGAGGAGGGAATGTTTAGGTAAGGCTGCAATGGAGCTATTGTTCTCCAGGCTACCTGAGATGAGACCTGGCAGCTGAATGAGATAAGACAGGGAGTTTACAAGACTTCTAATCTACCCCCTGGTGATGTCCTTTGAATACATCCCACACAATACAGTGATGTGAGTCGGTGACTTACCCATTCACTCCATTCTATGACCAAAGCCACACAGTGAGGAGCAAGTGATGGAAAGATACAGGGGGGGGGCAGTTTACAACACAAAATATCACACAATGGATGCACCCAGTGACACATATTGAGGAAAATATCACATAATGGATGCACCCAGTGACACATATAGAGGAAAATATCACACAATAGATGCACCCAGTGACACACATAGAGGAAAATATCACAAAATGGATGCACCCAGTGACACATATAGAGGGAAATATCACACAATGGATGCACCCAGTGACACATATAGAGGAAAATATCACACAATGGATGCACCCAGTGACACATATAGAGGAAAATATCACACAATGGATGCACCCAGTGACACCTATAGAGGAAAATATTTTCTTAACTAAACAAGAGAAAAACAAACACATGTAAGATATCAGCAACATCAAATAAACACAATAAGCACATTTCATTTTTTGGTGGTACTTTTAAAGAGAAACACGAACTTCTATTGCATGTTTTTTCAGCTTCTCTTCAGATTTTAGGCTGGGGTCAGACTGAGGCAGTGCGAACGCGCGTGCAGGCGCACATAATCACGGCCGCACTAGCAGCAAATGACGGGCAATGACGGCCAATATACGAAGTACGGTCGCACGAAAGTCCGGCCGCGCAACGCAAGTGGAAAATGAACGCATTTTTTCGAGAACGTTAAACTGCTAGTACGGTCGTACAGAGTGCGCTGCGTCCGCTAGCGGCGTGTGTGAGTGATTAGGAGATGTCAGACACTGCTAATGTCCGGCCAACATAACGTCCAGATGCACAAAGTGTTTTATTGATGATCCGTACAAAATCACGGACGCAAATGCGCATCGTATGACCGCTATCGCGTACTCCGTGAAAAAATGCGTCCATTCGTTCGAACGCACTTTTTCACAGACAACGCGAAAATGCGTTCGTCTGACCCTAGCCTTAATGTATACAGCTGCTTTTTTTTTTCCAGTGCAACACTGGGAGGGGGTGTTCCAATATATGTATAATGGTTATCCCCTGAATCAACTGAGCACAATAGCTGAATGGGCATTGCAAGAAATTATGATCGTATTTTTGAGAATATAGTCTCCCAAAAGCCCAGCAGAATGCGCAGATGCTGGAGGTTGGGTAGCTGGGCTAGCAGGGGGGTGGGTGGATAGGTAGCTGGGTGGGTGGATAGGTAGATGGTTGGGTGGATGGGCAGGCAGATGAGTAGCTGAGAGGGCCAGTGGTTGGGTAGCTGGGCAAGTAGGCAGATGGGTAACTGGTTGGCCAGATGGATGGGTGGACAGGTAGCTGGGTGGACCAGTGGTTTGGTAGCTGGACGAGCAGGCAGATGGGCGGACAGGTAGTTGGGCAGGAGGACACGTAACTGGATGGACAGATGGATGGGTGGACAGGTAGCTGGGTGGACCAGTGGTTTGGTAGCTGGACGAGCAGGCAGATGGGCAGACAGGTAGTTGGGCAGGAGGACATGTAACTGGATGGACAGATGGATGAGTAGCTGGGTGAGCAGGCAGATGGGCGGACAGGTAGCTGGGCGGGCGGATGGGTAGCCTGGCTGTCAAGTGGATGGACTGACAGGTGAATCGATATATACAAACAAGTAAATAGACGTAGTATAGCCACATCTTTACACATACACAAAGTGAACAAAGAATGAATACCCCTAGTGATATACAAAGTATCAAAGTCTGGGCTTTGGATACAAGCGTTTATTGGACACATTTTACATCACAAAGTTAATGACGTTTTTTGAGCCTGGATTACGCACATGCTGACTCAGTCCCTCGCTTTATTCTCAGTTACAGCCTTTTCCTTCGCTGTGTTATTTAGCCCAAGTTAAAATTAGCAAGAGGAAGAAATGGGCCTTTTTTTATTTATTTTTTCGTCATCAACTCTGAGGCTCCCCTGACTGAGTGACATGTGCCACCCCTGAGTGACAATGCTATGCGCCCCGGGGGTTTTGTATTGAGAATTAGGTCACACATTCCTCCCTCTCAGCAGCCTGAAACCAATGTTTGTGCTGTCCCATAATGGACTGACGTCAGGCCTGATAATAGGAGAGGGAGTGGGGCCCTAATCTGCCTGGGGCAAAGGGGACCTGCAAACTTTGTATTCAGTGCTTGAAATACCAGGCTCTGCAGGGGTACATGGGCAGCAGTGCTCACAGAGTACTATTTCCATTCTAACCCTGACCACCGCTATAACCCTAGCTGGGCCATGTCCGCTTAATGATGCTCTAGCGAATAAGGCAGCATTAAAACCTCTCCCACTTGCCAGTTAACATTTAAAATCCTTACACAGCCTCTCCACATCAATGCACAAAATAAATAACGTGTGTGTGATATAGCAGATGTGCTCTGTGAAGCAGTTTTCTGAATTGCCGGGATGTGCGAATGTCTTCTACAATTATAAACTTGATTATTTGCTGTTCGAGGCTTTTAATCTCACTTTTTTGCCCTCCACCACAACTTAAATGTGTATTTGATTTGCCCTTCGGGTTGAGCATCAAATAGCAACGAGTCGCGGCCTATCTCCTGCTGATGAGGGCATAATGAGCCCAAAACAGCTGTCCAGGAGCGGCTGTGGCTCGTTGCATAACCTGACCTTTGCTAAAAAGCCATTTAGTATGGCACGGCGCCGGCAACGAGGATTCTGTGTTAAAACACACTCAGGATCCAAAAAAGGTGAATAATTGGAGACCTCATTTGCATATCTTACCCAGAGTTCCTTGCTGCATATGGGGAATGTAGCACATGAGCTCTGTGGGTAAAGCAGTTCTCTGAATTCTTGGGATGTTTTCTACAATTATAAACTATATATATATATATCTATACGCTGGGCATTATTACATAGTTGGTGCTAACTTAACCAGAGCTGTTGTAAACTGAAAACCTCCATAGTCTATAATGGCTCTGGGAAGTTTACAACAGCTCTGGTTAAGTTAGCACCAACTATGTAATACGGCCCCATGTGTTTACAAAGTGCATTAAGAAGACATTATTATGGTTTTTATTTTTTAATGTGTTTTATCGCGGTCAGCATTCTGACCAGGATCCCATGTATTGGATCCTTAACGAAATAAAATGTAAATAAATAAATGTCAGTAAAATTAAAGTTTTGTTTTGGATGGCTACTGGCTGTTTGGCGGTTAATTTGCCAAACCACCAATCAGACAGCAGATACTACAAAAATTATATATGTGTGTGTGTATATATATATATATATACCCCCAGAGTTCCTTGCTTCACATGGGGAATGTAGCACATGAGCTCTGAGATGCAGTTCTTTGAATTGCTGTGATGTGCAAGTGGCCTCTGCAATACTAATATATATATATATATGTGTGTGTGTGTGAAGGCTTTTTATCTCCCGTTTTGTCCTACACCACAACTGTTTATATATATATATATATATATATATACATACTTTTTTTGCCTATGTGAGCTGGCCACACTGTTCTTCATGAAAGCTATTTACAGATTTATTGACATATTAAATTTATTGGCTTTTAATTAAGGCTACTACTTGAAGGAAAACCAGAGGAAAGCATGGAGGATAATATTACCCATCGAATGTCATGTGACGGCATGACAAATAAATAAAAATTACATCAGATGCCTGTGTGTATATATGTAAGTAACAGTGTAACCTTCTATATATCTATACCCTAGTGTACCATGTATTGCGGCAGTCTACTCGACGCTGGATCCCTGAAGCGGTCACCTTTACAGCACCCAATGCCCAGGTGGCACACAGCTGGGTACAGAAGCTGCAGGAGAGGATACGTCCAAGCGGTGAGTGCAAGCAGGGCATGTTTTCTATATATATATATATATATATGATGCAATCTGCACATAGATCAGGTTTAGTATGTCATGCCCCAGGTTTCAGGAGAGAAATCGAACATTTTAGGGTGGCTTGTATAGCTGTAGACGGTTGCCCACATGTTACGTTATGACATGTCAAACCTAAGATCAGATGCGAGCCGGGTACGGCAGACCGGCCGGTGCGACGGTAGCCAGATCAGCCATATGTTCCAAGGCAAATCTCTCTTCTAGAGTACCCTGCAGTATGTAGGATTCATATGCTACAGGAGGGAAATGATTTTCCTAATTAAAGCCTTGCGATTTCTCTTCAGCAGCATATGAATTCTACATACTGGTGGGGAACACTTTGACTTGCTATACATGCCCCCTTTCACAATCGCGCGTTGCCTTGGCCTTCCCTTCTGTCTAAAGCCAAAGGTTTTTCTTTATCAGGGAGCACGCGGCCACGGAAGCTGCTGGTGTTCATCAATCCCTACGGCGGCAAAGGCAAAGCCTCCAGGATCTACACAAAGAAAGTCTTTCCCCTCTTCGAGCTGGCTGGAATCGAGACGGAAGTCATAGGTACGTGTCTTGGTGCTCGCGTCGCGACTTTGCTTTCGCATCCTTTTGATCGTCATGGGCTGTAATCCTTAACACCGCAGATGCCCACATGCTTTTCAGGGCCTAATTTGTGGGGGATCCTGCGGGAACAGGATCCCGGACCTTTCCATTTTTGACAGTCTTTGTTCTGGGACTTATTTGGGCTGATCCGATAACTCACAGGGTAAAAACCCAAAAGTATTAAAGGGACAATATACACATGCTGACCATGTGGTCAGGATGTGAGGAGGGCCCCCCCCCTCCCTGAGCTGGAGAAAAAGCTGAGTGAAGTGGAGGAGTTTCCTCCAGTGTCACTAGATGCCCGGGATTTTGAATTTCCCGGCTGCCAGTCAGCAGATAGGTCACCAGTGACGTCAGCACCGTGACAGCATGCCGACATCACCCTCTGAGACCATCCATGATAACATGCACTCTCAGTGGGGCATCCGATGGATCGGATCTGTACATGGATGGATCTGTGTGTTCTGTTACTTGTGTGCGTAACGTGTGCAAGTTCCATACCGCTACGCAATTTGCGGTTCCTACGCTACGCAAGTTGAGTGAGTGCGCAAATTACTCACGAAAGCTTTAGGGACTTCCAGGTTCGGGAGTCCCTGAGGCAGAGGAGGAGCCGCTGCGTGAGGCGAGGGACAAAAAGTGAGTAAAATCATCCCAAAATAATTGGGCAGATGCAGCGGACAGTCTCTGCCTAATTATTAAAGGGCAAAAACAATAGATTATGCCTTTAATGTTACATGTGCCATAACAACAAGGTAGAGGAAGGGAGTATATTTAAAAGGAAACAAAGGAGCAAAACAAGAGGGCATGGTGTTGGATTAGAGGGCATGGTGTTGGATTAGAGGGCATGGTGTTGGATTAGAGGGCATGGTGTTGGATTAGAGGGCATGGTGTTGGATTAGAGGGCATGGTGTTGGATTAGAGGGCATGGTGTTGGATTAGAGGGCATGGTTTTAGAGGGCATAGTTTTAGGTTAGAGGGGCAAAGGATTAAAAGTATTATTTTACTGAGAGGGTGGTGGATACTTGGAACGGCCTTCCAGTTGAAGTGGTAGAGGCCAAAAGAGTGCTTGAGTTTAAGCAGGCATGGGATAGGCATAAGGATATCCTAAATCCTCGTTCCAGGACCTGAGCCCACCTCGTCACACCCCCCCCCCCTCTCTCATACACCCTTTGCCTCTTTGCCATCTGGCACCTTCTGATCTACAAATGAATCGCTGCCTTTTCTGGTCGATGCCTGTATGTGCAGATACCGGATCAGTCACTTTTCCTAGGTCTCCTATAACGTCTCGTGCCGTGCTTTGCCGCCGGAGGGACACGGTTCAATAACTGCTGTCGTTCTTGGCAAACAATAAATCGGAGAAAGGGTTAAACTGGCTGAGTAATATAATGCCTGCAACTGGGCGAGGTCTGCGTGCGGAAATAGCTCGGGTATGAGTCTGTTGACAGATGGGCGAATCATTAGATAAGGCATTGATCAGGACCATAAACGGTCATTATGGCCAACCGCGATGGAGCATTATGCAAGGTTTATAATGTGCTGTATATAGCGCTGTAGTAATGCGTCATTGAAGGATGGTCTAAAAGTTTTTTTTTTTGTTTTTTTCTTTTTTTTTTTTCTCTGGTCATGCACTACCTTGCCAGCACAGCGTATAGAATTCACCTTAAAGTGAACCAGCTGGTACTGATCAGGGGGTAGATGTCCCGTCAGGGGGTAGATGTCCCGTAAGGGGGTAGACATCACATTGGTCTTAATGATTAATGCGATATCTCATCCCCCGATGACATTTCACATATGCTTTACTTACCTGGAAGTGTCATGTACCACCATGTTCATCCTTCGTGACCGACCCTTTAAGAGGACACTAATCGTCCACCAGCTAGGACGCTGGCGCACTGACTCCTCAGTCTGCACGACGCACTGCAATGATGCGCATGGAGTGAGTGGATGGCTGCTCGGTAGGCCGGCTCTTCTGCTCGATGCTGTCGCTGAGTGACAGAAGAACCATGAAAGGGGAATTATGCAAAGTTTCCCAGTATGCAGGCTAGAAAATAAAACCACACATACGTTGCCAGCTGTACCAGCCTGTTATGATCTGGTGTCGCTTCAGTTGGTCAGGTCTAGGTTCAGCAACGTTAGGCACCCAAAAAAATGAGGTCATGTGACTCCCTGAATATACTGCATGAGCAGGTTTTTCCATCAATGGGTTTTTCCTCCCCTGATGGCACAGCGGGCATATTCCAAGATGGCAATGCCAGGATTCATTGGGCTCAAATCGTGCAAGAGTGGTTCAGGGAGCATGAGACATCATTTTCACACATGGATTGGCCACCGCACAGTCCAGACCTTAACCCCATTGAGGTTAATCTTTGGGATAATGTGCTGGAGAAGACTTTACGCAGCGCCGCAACTCTCCGATCATCAATACAAGATCTTGGCCACAAATTAATGCCCCTCTGGACGCAAATAAGCTCATGCGATGTCACAGCATTTATCGAGACGATGCCACGACGGATGCGTGCTGCACCCACAGCATAAGACAACACAACCAAATATTACAGTGTGTGACTTTTTTTGGGCCAGAATGTGTGTGTGTGTGTATATATATATATGATTCCTTTTCAGATGAGCCTGGGTTACGTTGGGTATGACGGCGCACTTTATTGATAGCTGGGGGGGGGGCATGGCTGGTGTATATTATAACACCTTCAGAACTTTGATGAAAAAGTTCCAGTGGGACCAGTGACCCAGACCTGCTGTAAGAAATAACATGATATATAACATTATTTATACTAAATATTTCTGTGACTCTCATCAATTTCGTCCTTTATCCAGAGACCACCCATGCGAACCACGCCAGAGACTTCATAGTTGAGCAGGATCTCCAGAAATATGACGGGTACGGACTGCATCTCTTCACAAACCAATGCTAGATCCTGTCAAACCTGTGATAGGCGGGTGCTCTCTGCTTTACCTTATCGAGCGATCACTCTTTAACCAGCCATATATATGGACTTAAACCTTATCCCCTTGACTGCCAAATCACTGTGTCAACCCGTTTCAAATACGACGGGAATAGAACTGAAATAACTCACAACATGGAGTGCAGGTTAGAATGCTATTGACGGGCTACAAACGGAGACAAAGAATTTATAGAAAGCAGATTACATGTCACACTGCGGCACTTTTCAGTGAATCATAGACAAATATATAGTGCGAAAAGCGGTTTGTGAGGGTCCTGAGAACGAGCAACAGCATTCGAGGCCTGTTCTACGGTGGGTCCCTCTCGGGTCTCACAAGGTTTTAGCTGGATTGTGCCATTGCAGGGATGATTGCTCCATATACAAATCAGACGCTATCTCCCAGAAACGGCAGCCAGTACTGAATGTCAAAGACGTCATCCCTGCATGAGAGATTCAGCACTCCCCGACGATTGTATCGGCCTTGTTAGGCCTCATCAGGAGGTTGCTGCACCTTTTGTGCTAAATATGTTCTTCCCCTCAAAGGCGGCCTTAGAGCTGGTGACGCCTTTGGCAAAACTCAGATATGAGGTCCCTCTTGCTATGTGGGAAGAAACCAAAAATGTTTTACTGAAGGAGGCTCCCACAGCTGTCTTGATACAGGAGAGTGTGTGAATGCAATTGTGTATGTGTGTGGGATTATGAATGCATAAGTGTATACGCTTGGAGTTCTGACGTGTTGGTTTAGGCCGGGTTCTGACAAGCGGTAAAAAAAGCGGAAGGAGTGTCCGATAGAGTGGACGTTCCTTCCACTCTGATGCCCGTCTGGCCACCTCGCTGAGCGCACGGCTGGCATCGTGCTCGTAATTCGTGCGCGCGCAACAGCATGTGGCCGGCCCTGTTGCAGCGTCACAATGCTGCGATGGACGCCGGAAGGTACGGGAGCACATAGTGCGCTCGTCTGACCCCAGCCTTATACACCTGTGTGAAAATCGTCTGTGTCGGTGTGGGGTCTACCTGCCATTCCGTCATGTTAGGCCTCATTGAGAGAGAGGCCCTAGGTAGTCTCCTATTGTGCCTGATCTCTGGGCCACCTTTGATTCCTATATTTGGCTGCATTGTAAAACCTTAGATCCCTGGTGTAAACTAAAGCATAATCTCAATCCATACAACAAATCCCCAATCTCGGGCACACACGGCGTATAATGTCTATGAAGGTAACTGGGAAGGGGGGGGATCTGTCTCATCCATCCTTCCCATGTCCTACACCCAGGTCTACAGCCTGTCATTTCCATATTGTAGCACAATATAGAGCCTTTCCTTGAAACGACCCTACAACAGATTCCTTCGCCACTGACGAACCTACACATTGTCATTTCCTTGCAGCGTGGTGTGCGTCGGAGGTGACGGGATGTTCAGCGAGCTGCTGCACGGGTTAGTGACGCGGACGCAGCGAGACAGCGGAGTCTGCGAAGAAGATGAGAGCTCGTTGCTGACACCCTGTAAGCTGCGCATCGGCATCATTCCTGCAGGTACGACTTAATAGATATTCTGCAAGTGTGCGACTATCATTATAGCCGAGCTGCCTCGCGCTGTCTCGGCGTATAGAACTATAAACGGTTAATGCTGTTTTTCGTGCATTTTTTTTTTTTCCCTTTACCCCCGTTATTTTTTGTTTCTCCATTTTTTTATTTTTTTTTCTTCATGTGTGTGTATATATATATATATATATTACTGTCTACCCGCTTACATAATACTCTTTTGGCCCCAGCTTCCCCTGCGCAGCTCTTCCGGTGAGGGGCAGTGATTATAGTGCTTTGCTCTGGGGGGGTCCTAACAAGGCCCTAGCTGAAGCTGCTGTCCCGCAAGGAACACAGAGTGTGATTCTAGCTGTACCCAAAACCAGAGACAGGACTTGGTGTAAACACAGAATGAAAATGAGCCACTCTATGAAGAAGCACCCCTGTATCACCCTGTCCCCCCCCTTTTCCCGTTTAAAATGTGCTTTCTCAACATTGCATCATCCTTTCCCACTGCCCTTTAGCTGACTCTGAAGGTGTAACCAAAAGAAAATGACGCAACAGCGAACCAATATGCTTACAGAACTATATACAGTTTTGAATACCCAAGTAATAACTCACTGATGAACAGTAAGATGGGGCATATTGCCTAAGCGGTTGCTTCAGTTAACATTGGAATAAAGAAGACACCGTTCAAAAGCAAGCAGTAAAACTCGTTTACACCAGTGTTTCATGTCCTCAGGTACCCCTAACAGGACAGGTTTTAAGGATCACCTTGGGGAAATGCAGACTGAATCCTGCAATCACTGAGCAGCAAATCATATCACCTGTGCTGTGCTTCACATATCTGCAAACCTGGCCTGTTAAGGGGACCGGAGGACAGGTTTGGGAAACACTGCTTTACATTGTGAATACTATGTGCAAAATCTGGGACCCCTTGTGGTTGCTGGGGATGCATTGTGGGAAAGTGCAGAAAGGGTGTATAATTTCTTAAGCAATTAATTTAATTAGGAATTTTTTTTTTTTCTGTTTTCTTTTTTTTAATATTTCGGTCCTTCTTCCTTGTGCACTGTTCCCCGGTGTATCCCCGGGCCATGTTTGCTATTTATAAAGTGGTGCATTTAGTCTCTCATTGTGTTGCAAAACCCTGTGATTCTGCTGTACCTGTCTAAATAAAGATTTAACTCTTTCACTGCTGAGGACGTGTGGGGAACGTCCTCATTGACTCCTAAGGAAAGGTGGGGTGGAGACAGGGGGTTCCTTTGAACCCTGATATCTCCCGACTGTTGGCAGCTAGCAGGGTCATGTTTGGTATCATTAGAAAGGCCCAGCATGGCCTTTCCAATGATACCAAACTTGACCATGATAAATGTAAAGAAAAAAAATAAAGTAATAGTAAAAAAAAGAAAAATGTGTTTTTTTTACGACGTGAAATGGCTCAGCAGTGAAGGGGTTAAAGACAAAAAAATCCTATTTCTCCATGGTATAGAGAAGGAATGTATGCCCTGCTACCTGCGCTTCCAGTCTCCCTAATTAAAATCATCTGATACACGCCTTTAATTGATTCTGACCTCCTGATGTCTGCTAACGCCATGGAGTTAACCCGTCCTCTCTATCTTCTACCAGGCTCTACTGACTGCGTGTGTTTTGCCACCGTTGGAATCAATGATCCCGTCACGTCGGCCCTGCACATCATCATAGGTATGACTTTATAGGCACCTGCACACCTATATCTGGCTCATCCAGCAAGTTATAGGGGTATCCTGCGATAACGTCGCCACCTTGTGTATGATTCCGGTTAGGACGTGTTAAAAAGTCATGTTCTCTAGCATTAGAACACTAGGGGGAAAAAAGTTGTATTTGACACAAAAAAAGTCACACTTGGGTTGTTTTTCGATCAAACCGCACCATACTGGCATCTTTTTATTGGTGCTCGTAAAGTATGAAATTGACGCTGGGTTCAGGATTAGTTTTGGGGTTAGGGTTACTATTTGTTCTTGGGGTTAGGGTTACTATTTGTTCTTGGGGTTAGGGTTACTATTTGTTCTTGGGGTTAGGGTTGCTATTTGTTCTTGAGGTTAGGGTTACTATTTGTTCTTGAGGTTAGGGTTACTATTTGTTCTTGGGGTTAGGGTTACTATTTGTTCTTGGGGTTAGGGTTACTATTTGTTCTTGGGGTTAGGGTTGCTATTTGTTCTTGAGGTTAGGGTTACTATTTGTTCTTGGGGTTAGGGTTACTATTTGTTCTTGGGGTTAGGGTTACTATTTGTTCTTGGGGTTAGGGTTACTATTTGTTCTTGGGGTTAGGGTTATTTTTAGGGTTAGTGTTCACCCTAGACATGTGCAATTCGTTTCAGACGGATTCAGAAATATAAGTCTCAAATATCAGCGATTCGCATCGATCCTAATTGCTGATGTACGCACCGGATCTGGATTACACAAAAAAAAAAAAAAATCGGAATGAATTCTAATTTTTTCTGACTGCAATAAGCCAGATCCGAAAATAATCGGAAACATTCATATTTTATTGGAATAGTAATAAAACAAAAAAAAAAGGTAGCCCTAAACCTAACCCTAATCACGACACAAAGACATTGTAACACGTACCCTAACCTAAACCTAAGCTTAACCTTAATCGTGACACTCAGAAACTGTAACACAAACCCAACCTAATCCTAATGATGAGGCACAGAAATTGTAACACGAACCCTAAAGGCTAGGGTCAGATGAGCGTGTTTTCTACGGACTGTGCGCCTGTGCAGTACGGACGCACTTTTTGACGGAAGACGCAGTAGTGGCCACACAGTCCGTTTTTGTGACTGACGTTATTTTTGACGGATGTAGGAGAGAAAATAAATTAAAATGAAAAAGCATTCTGTCCGTCAAAAATGCTGGACGTATAAATGCAGTCCGTCTGACCTCGCTCCATCACTCACACACAAAGCTATGCGGACGTGGCGCACTCCGCACGTACGTCCTAGTGGTATTATGTTCTTGCCTAACCTGCGTCCGTTTGCCGCGTCCTCACTTCTGTGCGGACGTACTTCGTGTGTGGGGGCTCCGTTTAACACAATTGTATGCTATCACGGACGTACTTGTGTGCGGCAACACTGCGCTCGTCTGACACGAGCCTTAACCTAAGCCTAATCATGACACACAGAAATTGAAACACAAACCCTAACCTAACCCTATCTCTAATCATATAACACAAAAAACTTTAACCCTTACCCAGCTCTAACACCTTACACCCAGGCCTAACCCTAATCACGTACCATAAAAAATGGTAACCCTAACCCTCCTAACCATTTTTAATGTATTAAACATAAAGGTTCCAAAAATTGGAAAAGGATGAATAGATCCAACGTTTCCGATATTCTGAATCGGGGCGATACCGACATATCTGAAGCTTCTGACATTCCGAATTGGCTGATTCTGAAACAATCTGAACTGAACCGCTGGGCACGTGTCTAGTTAACCCTAAAACAAACACCAGCGTCGCTAAAAGAATGCTTGCACGGCACGAATTTTGAACCAAAGAGTGACTTTTTGTCCCTGTCATCCTAATGCTCTTTAAATCCTAAGAGCCTTAAGATCCTGCACCCTATTGCTCAGGACATCTTTAAAAGGTGACTCTTTTGACACCTCCAGACCTGTCCACAAGGTGGCATTTATTTTGATAGTAAACCAGTCTCTAAGTAGGGTTTGCCAGATCCGCCATATCAGTAATATATATTTATTTAAAGGAACACTCCGCTGAGAGGTGAAGGTCCCTTTTTTTCACATAAATAATTGGGCAGAGGCTTTTGACATCCATTGCCCAATTATTCTAATTTTTTTTATTTTACCCAATTTATACTCGCCTTTTGTGCCTCAGCGCTTCTTCCGCTACTCCTGCTTTGCGAGCTCCTGCGCAGCTCTGATCCATCGCGGCCTCTCTGACGCCAGTCACTAATGTGATTGGTCTCACAGATGGTGAAGTCGGCACGCTGTCCGAGTAGTAACCAAGCAGTATCCGGCAGCCGGGAAATTCTAATTTCCTGGCTGCTGGTGACGTTGGGTGGGGTGGAGGAAACTCCTCAACTTCACCCAGCTTTTTAGGAAAAGGGGTGGGTGGTAGAAGTGGGGCACTCCGCATATCCTGGTCATTTTAAAAATGTAAAGTGCTAAGGATGAGTAGAGGGTTCCCCACGCAGTGTGTAGCGTTCATGTGCTGCAGGAGGGAATGCATCTCCCTGATTATGGCCATCCATTCATGATAAAGCAACGCGTTTGCCTTCCTGCAGCCTATGAACTCACCATATTGCTGGGAAGCCATTCCATGCAATGCCCTTTAGCATGTAGAGGTTATACGTGTCCCTGAAAATATGACCGATCTGGCAACTTGGGTCGTCGCTGCTGAACAGTTTGTATTCGTAAGTCACACATAAGCCTCATTAACGCCATCGCTTTGCTGTATCCTTTCCGGGTCCCACCACTTGTCTAACTCTCACGTGTTCACATGCAGGTGACACTCAGCCTCTGGACGTCTGCGCTTCGTATCACGCCAGCAAGCTCCAGAGATTCTCCGTGTCGCTTATCGGTTATGGATTTTTTGGCGACGTTCTAAAATTTAGCGAGAACTTGCGCTGGATGGGTCCTGCACGATACGATGTGTCAGGTGAGAGACTGGAAGAGCCACTGTGCAGAGCGTGGCGTTACTCAGAGCCACATTACCCGGTCAGGCTGGCACTCGGGGCCCTATTCCAAACCTGGTGTCGACTTAACCAGAGCTATTGTAAACTTACCACCTCCGTAGACCAGGGCTTGGCAACCTTGGCCCTGCAGATATTTTGGAACTACATCTCCAATGATACTCAGTTGCTCATTAGGTTGGTAAAGAATCGAGGGAAATGTTGTTCCAAAACATCTGGAGGGCCAAGGTTGCCAACCCCTACCATAGACACGTCTGAATCTTCCATGCAAGCCTGTGATGATCTGGGGTGGCTTCAGTTGGTCAGGTCTAGGTTCTGCAACATTATGCACCCAAAAAATGAGGTCATGTGACTCACTGAATATACTGAACGAGCAGGTTTTTCCATCAAAGGGTTTTTTCTCCCCTGATGGCACAGCGGGCATATTCCAAGATGGCAATGCCAGTATACATCGGGCTCAAATTGTGCGAGAGTGGTTCAGGGAGCACGAGACATCATTTCCACACATGGATTGGCCACCGCACAGTCCAGACCTTAACCCCATTGAGAATCTTTTGGATAATGTGCTGGAGAAGACTTTACACAGCGCCGCGACTCTCCCATCATCAATACAAGATCTTGGCCACAAATTAATGTGGCTCTGGACGCAAATAAATGCTGTGACAGTGCATGAGCTTATCCAAACGATGCCACGGCGAATGTGTGCCACAATCACAGCAAAAGGCGACACAACCAAATATCACAGAGTGTGACTTTATATATTTTTGCTCAGGCAGTGTGTGTATACAGTATATTCAGTGACATCACACAACACTTTTTGGTGGGTTTTTTTTTTCTGTTCTTTACAGTCGCTTTGGACATTTAGTCCATGTAGTTCTGCGAGTTATGAAATCCTAGACTGATAACGCGTATCTTATCCTGGGGACACGTTAAAAGCAGTCATCGATCCCTTTAATAAGATCACCACTCTCCGTATCTCTCTCCCTGGAATTCTGCAACCTCCATACAATTCTCTGACCTCCGATCTGAACTCATTCCTTTCCCAGGCATCTCGTTCTCGTCTGTTATTCGCTGATGCTTTAGACCAGGGATGTCAAACTCCAGATGTTGATGGACTGCAATTCCCATAATCCTTTTAATGTAATAGATAGCCAGGGAATCGTGGGAGTTGTAGTTCAGAAACCTCTGCGTTGCTGGAGCTTGATAGCCCCGCTTTAGACGCACTGACACCACCTGTCCCCTTCCCTTTCAGGCCTGAAGATGTTTTTCCGTAACAAGGCGTATAGAGGGACCGTAGAGTTTCAAGAAGCCGATGACCTTAATTCCAGCCCCAGAGACAACACTCGCTGCCGGACAGGGTAACTATCGCACTCCCTTACTCCGCTACCCTCGGCTTATTTACATTTTTTACGATTCCCTGTGGCAAATTAGCATTTTTTTAACTTATTCCTTTTCTTTTAGGTGTCTTGTCTGTTCAAAATCATCACAAAAACTGAACGAAGTGATGGAAACGGAATATCATGGTAAGAATCGACCCGACCTTCCACCTCAGGGATATACAGCTACGCCCCTCCTATAACCCCATCTCAGGTGATCTCGTGCCCCTCTATCCTATAACCCCATCTCGGGTGATCTCGTGCCCCTCTCTCCTATAACCCCATCTCGGGTGATCTCGTGCCCCCTCTATCCTATAGCCTCATCTCAGGTGATCCCGTGCCCCTCTATCCTAGAAGCCCATCTCAGGTGATCCCGTGCCCCTCCCTCCTATAAACCCATCTCGGGTGATCCCGTGCCCCTCTATCCTATAAACCCATCTCAGGTGATCTCGTGCCCCTCTATCCTATAAACCCATCTCGGGTGATCCCGTGCCCCTCTATCCTATAAACCCATCTCGGGTGATCTCGTGCCCCTCTATCCTATAAACTCATCTCCGGTGATCTCGTGCCCCTCTATCCTATGAACCCATCTTGGGTGATCCCGTGCCCCTCTATCCTATAATCCCATCTCGGGTGATCCCGTGCCCTTCTATCCTATAATCCCATCTCGGGTGATCCCGTGGCCCTCTATCCTATAATCCCATCTCGGGTGATCCCGTGCCCTTCTATCCTATAATCCCATCTCGGGTGATCCCGTGCCCCTCTCTCCATCTGAACTCGTCCTTGTTTTCTGTCTGACCTTCAGGTCCTATGAATTGCAACTGGAAAAAAATAAGCGGGTCCTTCCGGGCTATTAACATCACAGGCATGTCCAGCGCTTGCCCGAAGAGTCTGGACGGCTTGTCTCCCTCAGCACATCTTGCAGACGGCACGGCTGACCTCATATTGGTGCACAAGTGCGGCCTGTTCCAGTTCCTGAAACACCTCAATAGACACACGAATGGCGAGGATCAGGTAAGTGACCCCACACCGCATCATCTTTGGGTTTGGCCGCGAATCATTCTTGGATGAATTAGCTCATAATCTTCATGTAGCTTTCCGGCTCTGTACGGCCTCACTATACCTAGATCTACCGCCTCCATTGGGTTGGGGGGGGGGGTTGGTGCTGTCCCCTTTCCTGAGATTAAATTTGTAGGAGTCTGTGTTTCAAGCTACACAGTGAAACGTGATTCGTCCTCCTACTGCGTGTCTGGTTTTTAAAAATGGCCGTAAACCGTCACATGACCGCTGGAAATTTCTGTTTTATGAGCTGCGTTTTTTCTGTCGGCCCTGTCGTCCCTAACGGCAGAAATCTTACAGTGCCGTCCTTGTTCCGCAAGAGTCAGCGGCCTTGGCCCCTCAAGATGTTTTGGAAATGCACCTCCCATAACGCTCAGCTAACCTAATAAGCATTGTGGGAGATGTAGTTCCAAAACATCTGTCGGGCCGAGGTTAGTGACCCCTGTGAAACGCCTCCTTTACGGAACCAATACTATAAACCTTGAGGTTGGTCGAGCCTCATGGGAAATGTAGTTTCTAAACATCTGAATGGCTAAGGTTGCCGACCCCTGCTGTATAAGGTGGGTTCCTTTTCATATGAATAGATTGTCCCTCGTGTGGTATCTAGCAGGGTCACGTAAAGAGGACAAATTTTGGGAAACCTTTCAAAAAATGATGTATCGACGGGACTAGCCCATCTGTGGCATCGTCTGCCGCTTTTATCTCCACGTAACCCCCGGTGTTTTTCTCTGCTCACTCCTCTCTGTCATCCAATAGTTCGCTCTGCCTCACGTGGAGGTGCACAGAGTCCGCGCCATGCGTTTCATGCCCGATGAGGAGGACGAGAAGGAGATTGTCAGGCGGAGAAAGGGTACCTTTTCGTCCATGTGCGGCGGCGATGACCTCCACACCAGCACGTGGAACTGTGATGGGGAGATTCTGGACTGTGCTCAGCTAAGTGTCAGGTGAGGAGGGACAGTCCGCGACAATCTCGCGACGGAGCTTATACGCTCTCTATGCATGTTCTTGCCTTTTTAAGTAAAATACAGGCTGGGCAGCTTTTACCTGCAATTCCGAAATAGAGTTTTCGGTGTCCTTCGAATTTCAGAATTACGTACTAGCTGATGCCACGGACGGTCCTGCTGCACGCCGACGCTCCCCTGAAGCCTGCAGCAAAGCGAGGAACGGGCTCAGAGACTCTGCGCAGCTCCAGGGTGTGACATGCTTCACAGAGACATGCTGGCTTTGTGCAGGAAGACCCTCGATAAATGCCGCTCAGGTTCTCCAAGCGTATGTACACGCTGGTGGCTGCAGCAGGAAGGCGATTGCGGCTTCTCTGCTGCGTTCCACTTCGACACCGAATTCTCCCAGATTCCGATATCCAGAAGAATCTGAAATCCAGAATGCACGTGGTCGGAAGCATCGCATGCCACCCTGGACTGACCTATTGCGATACCAGGAAACCAGTGGGCCGCAGCATCTGTGGCTGGTAAAGGAACTCAGGGAGGTAGTGCTCAGTATGGTCTGCACCAGGTAGAGGAGCAGAGTGAACACTCTCCCACCAGGAAACACATTTTTATCCACCAAAAGGTTTATCCCACTCCCTGTAAAATCTGGTAAACAGTAGATGAAAAAAATTAAATTTTTAATTAGTTTATGGAAATATCCAGCTGACGGAAGGGGGTCCCGACCAGCGATTCAGTAAGGGGGCCCCAAGATTTCTCATGGTAACCCAGGAGTCAATAATACACTTTGGGCCCTAACGCAAAAACGCTCGCGCAGCGCAGGATTTTTTGCGCACAGCATTAACGAGCGAAAATTAACGTTGGTATTACATTCCTCGTGCATTTTTTCATCCGTCAAAAAATAACGTTCGTAAAACCGACACGCAAAAATGCGCGCAAACTAAAGTACCATTGCGCTCAGAAGTCGGTGAGCGCAATGTCATTTTTTGACGCGAGTCTGTAATTTTTGTGCAGACTGAGCACAACAGACGTACATTTTGATGGAAGATAAGGTAGTGGCCATCAGTTTTGACGGATCTAGTGAAAAAAATGTTCGCATCGACGTTCTCCGTTGTGAATCCGCAGTTCGGTACGGTCAGGTTGTTACAATTTGCCGTTACCACCAGCTTTTCAAAGACGTTAAAATGATGCGCGCAGACGTTGTCCGTTAAATTTTTTCGCTAAGATCGTAATACCATGCGCGCACCAGCGCACAAAAGCATTTGCACTCACAATGTTAAGTATAGGACGCGCACAGTTCAATATGCTCGCGCAGGTCCCTCCGCGTTAAACGTTAATGCGCATTTTGTGCGCGAAGGGTTTTGCCCCTCGCGTTAATGCGTTTTTTGCGCGCGCGTTGAATGTAATAGGGCCCTTTTGTAAGGAGTCAGGCAAACTTTTCCTACGCCGATTCGTGTAGAACGCTCCAGGAATTTAGGAGCCAGTGATAAGTCTAGGAACCCAAGGTTAAATGGCTCCTGCGATGGAAACGCTTGATGCGCTCGGCTAGGGGTAAGCAAGTTGGTTCCATGGGACAGAGGTGACAATAACGTGTCGCTCCCGCTATTTAGAAACTCACGGTTTACATTTTATTTTGACAGGGTTCACCACCAGCTCATCCAGCTCTTTGCACGAGGTATTGAAGGCACCTCTTGCAGTTGAAGAAGGATCAACAAGATGCTTTGCGTTTTTTCACTTCTCTTCCTCCTCTTGGCACTTTGGACATCATTACCGGAAGGGAAACTCAGACGAAGTGGAAAGGACTTGGGTCATGTTGCTGCTGGACAGCAGACCCCCCCCTCCCCCGAAACACTGCCACTTTAATTGGAATATGCACTTCTCCGCGATTTAATTTTGCAAATCACATGTATCTTATTAATGCATCCACCTGCTTAGCGGGGAACCAGGGAAATACCTTTTATTGGCCCTTTTTACCCAGAATTTACTAATTTGCCCCATAATGGGGTGCCTGATGTGGATTAATCCCCCCCTCCTCCTGACCTTGTTCGCTCTTTGGATATCGAATGATTCTTCTGGATATTCCTGAACAGACAGCGTCAGATGTAAAACGACACGTCCGGGTGTTTTTATGCTCTAGTTTATTGTGTTTAGACATTTTTATGAATTTTACGGTGTGTTAGAATTGGGATAGAGGTGTAGATCACCCCCCCCTCCTTCACCTTATTTATTAGCAATAGCAGAATATATATTTATTTAACAGGAATGGTCTCACATGGATGCGCTGCGACAACTTGAGGAGGATACACTATTTCATGCCATAACAATATCCCTACTTGGAAAAGTCAATTCTCTCTGCAGCAGCAGCAGCCCTGATGTCCTTACTCATATGTGCTCGAGTTTAATGGACGCTGACAACTATGATTATATAATAAAACATATGCACAGTAAACCTGGCCAGCCTCCACGACCATTAGCGCCTCACCAGCTGTGCAAGAATAACAGGGTTCTGTTTATATCATGGTGCATCGCAGGTACGGGATAAATCTGGTCCTGAATATTCAGTGTGTCTCCTGTCATTTTGTCTCCCGGCCTTTGCGACCGTTCGGTGGTTGCCGTAAGTCATTGGTTTCTTTCGCTTGGCTAACGTCCAAGAAAGAGCAGGCGTAACGTGTTATTGCTGCGATCCAGCGGGCTGCTCGTCCGGTTGTTGGGTGTGATTCCGGGATGCGCCGGATGTCGTACAGCCAGCTATAAATTAATGTTTGCTCTAAAATCTCCTGAAAATCACAATTAAATGTGGTTTTAGCAAATACAGACTCAACGGTAAGAAGAGATAGGAAAAATAGGCTTTGGGATTAGCTCCCCCTGTTTCTCGTTTAACTGGAAACTCCCTTGGTAGTGAAGGGGTTAACTAATGTCAGGAGAAAGTTCTTTTTATGGAAAATCCTCTTTAATTAATGATACAGTAAGAAATATTTGGGAGTATTCTTCAATAATCTATTTGGTAGGTGAATATTGCCATCTGCTGGCCAAAAGGAGTTACCGCAGTTCAGGGCTTCGTGCAGGATCAGCTGAGGAGATGTCAGACATGTTCCCAGCTGGTTTTAAAAAGTGTTGGCAAGTCCCGGCATCATTCCTCAATGCAGCTCCTCCAGCCTAGGGTTGCCAGATTGGCCATGTTTTTCTTGGATACATCTAAGTTAATCGTGCAAAATGCCACCCCCGCAGTATCTATAACCCATATGCTGCAGGTAAAGAATCCCAGGTGATTTTCTTTCTGCAGCATATGAATTGTACATGTTGCAGGACAGCACATTTCCCTGTCCTCCCCCTCTGCATGAAATAGTAATACGTATCCAGGAAAACCTGGCCTATCTGGCAACCCCTACTCCAGCCCCCATCCGAATTTACCTTTTTCTTGTTCGGAACAAGTGACCTAAAAGGTGGAGCTAAGGTTTTTCAATAAACACCAAAACTCACTGTAGTTGCAAACGGTAAGAAAAAAGTCACCGGGAGGCTCCGCGAGCCGGTGTTCGTTCAGGAATTCTGTCTGGAGATGATAACCGTGTGCTACGTTCATTGGAAAAGCTCGCTGCTCTCAGGTGGAGCTGATTAGAAGCCACCGAGGACAAGCTGCAAGCAAAGCTTGTGGCTCAGTTGGAATAGAGCCCAGGGTAGGCTTGCCAGATTGGCCAGGTTTTCCATGGACACATATTTCTTGCAGATGGGGAGCACAGGGAAAAGTGCTGCCCTACAATATGTATAATTCATTCACTGAAGGCAATAAAGGCAGGTCACCTGGGATTCCTTACCTGCAGCGTATGGATTCTAAATGCTGCAGGGTAGCATTTTTCATGCAATGCCCATCAGCACGAATAAAATGTGTGTCCAGGAAAACATGGCCAATGTGGCAAACCTAGCCCAAGGTCCCCATAGAAATATTCGAGCTGGTGTCCATTAGTGCTAAGGCTAGAGTCAGACGAGCGTGATTTCTACGGACTGTACGTCCGTGCACACGGACGTACGTCAGTACGGAAGACACAGTAGTGGCCACACAGTCCGTTTTTTTCACTGACAAATATTTTGACGGATGTAGGAGGGAAAATAAATTAAAAAGCAAAACCATTTTGTCCGTGAAAAAAATGCTGGACGTATAAATGCAGTCCATCTGACCACGTTCCATCACTCACACACAAAGCTATGCAGACGTTGCGGACGCAGCGCACTTTGTGCGGCCGTTCTAGGGGTTGTACGTTCTTGCCTGCCTTGCGTCCGTTTGCAGCGTCCGTCATGCGTCCGCAGTTCAGTGCGGACGTACTTCATGTGTCAGGCTCCAATGGACTTTCTTTCATGCTATCACGGACGTACTTTAAGGCTAGGGTCAGACTAACGCATTTTTCACGTTGTCCGTGAAAATGTGCGTTCGAAGAATGGACGTATTTTTTCACGGAATACGCAATAGCGGTCATACTATGCGCAGTTTCATCCGTGATTTTGTACGGATCATCAATAAAACACTTCTTGCATCTGGACGTTATGTTGGCCGGACATTAGCAGCGTCTGATGTCTCCAATTCACGCACACACGCCGCTAGCGGACGCAGCGCACTCTGTACGTCAGTACTAGTGGTTTAACGTTCTCGAAAAAATGCGTTCATTTTCCACTTGCGTTCCACAGCCGGACTTTTGTGCGACCGTACTTCGTATATGGGCCGTCATTGCCCGGCATCTGCTGCTAGCACGGCCGTGATTAAGTGCGCCAGAACGCGCGTTCGCACTGCCTCAGTCTGACCCTAGCCTTAGGCGCAATCACGGACGTGAACACTACGCTCGTCTGACCCCAGCCTAATCCGATGTCACAGTCAGTGATCACTTGAGGTGACGACAAGTACAACCTGTGAGGATCAGGCTGCGGAGTCTATGGGATTTAGAGATCACAAAAGTTGGCCAATTCCATGGAAGTAGTGGCCTCTGCCTTCATCGGACGCGCGTAAATCTGGCACGCAAGAATTAAGTGACAATGTTCATAAATTAATGGATTTAGAAGAAATTTTCCAAGTAAAATATCCACAATAATACCCGGGACCCCATAGGGCAGGTTATTGCCTCTGTGAAAAAACAGTATGTAATAAAAAGGCAGAGATCTGGAGGAACGAATGCTGGTTTATGGCAGGAGTCTGCAACTTTGGCCCTCCCAGATTGTTGAAAACTACAGCTCCCATGATGCTCAGGTGCTCATTAGAATGCTTGGTTGTGTAGGGAGAGGTATTAGCAGTAGGAAAAGGGAAGTGCTCATGCCACTGTACAGAGCACTGGTGAGACCTCACTTGGAGTACTGTGTGCAGTACTGGAGACCGTATCTCCAGAAGGATATAGACATCTTAGAGAGAGTTCAGAGAAGGGCTACTAAAATGGTGTACGGCTTGAAGGAGAAAAGTTACCAGGAAAGGCTTAATGATCTTAACATGTACAGCTTGGAAAAAAGACGAGACAGAGGAGATATGATAGAAACATTTAAATACGTAAAGGGAATCCACAAGGTAGAGGAAGGGAGTATATTTAAAAGGAAACAAAGTAGCAAAACAAGAGGACATAGTCTTAGATTAGAGGGGCAAAGGTTTAAAAGTAACATCAGGAAGCATTATTTTACTGAGAGGGTGGTGGATACATGGAACAGTCTTCCAGTAGAAGTGGTAGAGGCCAAAACAGTAATTGAATTTAAGCAGGCATGGGATAGGCATAAGGCTATCCTAAACAAAAGATAAATCCAGGTAAAGTATCCATGTAATTGGGCAGACAGGGTCTTATCTGCCGACATTTTTCTATGTTTCTATTTCCCATAAAAGCTCAGACAATTTTTTTTTTTTTTTTTTGAGAAAGGATTTTACCAGGAAGGATACATTGAGATTTCTCTCGTTTTCAGTAAGTCCTGGGTGGCGAGTGTGTACCGTTAGGTGTATTGCCCAACCACACTTACTGGAGAGGTGCTCTTGCTGGGATCGAACCTGTGTCTCCACAGCTATAGAGCAGTGATGTTACCTCTACTCCACCCAGCCGATATCAAAACAAACAGCGGGATGGACAAGGTTGCTGACCCCTGGTTTAAGACACTGTCCAAAAAAAACCCAAACATCTTGCCTTGTGGTCTCTTGTACCTCTTTTTGCGCAATGTGACACCCGGTCACGCAAACTGTCCAATTCACGTTACCTGTGCATCCTGGACCTGCAGTGACTACCTGCAGCGGTCGGCAGCCTTGGTCCTCCAGAGGTTTTGCAACTACATCTCCCATGATTCTCAGGCACGCAGTTTGGCAGAGATTCACGGCAAATATAGTTCCAAAACTTCTAGAGCAGCGCTTCCCATACCTGTCCTCAGGGCTCCCTATGTGCGCTCGTACGGACGTGCCTCCCTGCCTTCGTTGCAGCATTGTAACGCTTCGAAGGGGCAGGCCACATGCCATAGCGCGTGCTACAGTGGCCGTGCTGCAAACCTCCCCGTCGAAGCGCTATGACGCACGTTCGATGGGGCTGCAAGGCGCGATCCTCCATAGGAGGATCGCGCCTTGCAGCACTGAGCGCACTAACTGCGGTCAGCAAGGTGACCACTCACAGACGTTCCTTCCACTCTTCTAAATGCTCGTCTGACCCCGGCCTAATAACAGGTCAGGTTTGCAGGATATGTGAAGCACAGCACAGGTGATATGATTTGCTGCTCAGTGATTGCAGGATTCAGACTGTATTTCCCCAAGGTGATCTGCAAAACCTGGCTTAGTTGAGGGTCACGAGGACATGATTGGGAAACAATGCTCTAGAGAGTGAAGGCTGCTGACCCCTGGTTTAGAGCAACAGAAATAAAACTCAGGGACACGGCGAAAGGAATTACATTATTATAATTATTGAAATAACTCTAAAGCTGATAAAGCACAATCTAAAAAAAATATAAAATAAACAATTGCAAAATGCCATATTTGACACTTAGTTGCTTAACCGATGTTTACCATCAAATGTCACCCGATGAGGTATAATCTACAGTTGCGGGATACATCGGGGGCTGCGAGGGCCCAACCGTTTGAGCTGGGACCTCTAGGAAAAATCTAAATGCAAATGTACGTACGTTTTCTACAAGAAGCGCAGCAATGCTATAAAGCTAAATGGTTAAACCGACCCAAAACCACAGACCTGGAAATGAAATCTGTAAACTCTGCAAGTGCGTGACTAGAAAAGGGACATTAAGGACATGTCCTCATGGACAGTTGTGCTTCAGGATTGTTCTGCAGACCTGAACAATGTCTCGTGTTTTACTTTTCAGGGACGGGACGGGATGTGGTGGTTCCTTCAGGGTCAAATCATGTCAAAATAAGGGAGAAAAAAATAAATCTGGTGTCAACAGGCATTTGCTGCATATGGAGAAAGCCACCTGCTGGTCCCCAGGATTTCCCAACGCCGTGGGGAGCGAGCACGAGAAGCACACCGACGTTCCTCGGATCTGCTCGAGTGACGTTTCCAGGGAGGGTCTCGCTCACAGTTTGTTGGGGTTCACCCACTTGTACGTTCCTTCGTAGCGGAAGCCGACTCGCTGCATGAGCTTGTCGCTTTCTGCGGGACCGCGGCTGGAAAGCACAAAAATAATAAAATAAATATGAATGCTAAAAAAGGTTTAACGTGACCCCCCCCCTATATTTTAGACAATATGCATCCATTTAATATGAAACAATACAAAGATCATCTGCAAGAGAAAGATTACCCCCTGTTAACGTTTAGGCTCGTGTCAGACGAGCGCACCTAATGCGCCCATACTTGCAACGACGGGGCCGGTCACACGCTTGTGTGCGCGCAGCAAGCGACCGTGTAGCAAATCTCTCCATTGATGCGCTAGAAAGCACAGCTGAGCGCACGCAGCGGAGAGTAGAAGGAACGTCCGCTCTCAAGGACATTCCTTCCACTCTGCAGTGCGCTCGTCTGACATGAGCCTTACTTGTTGCCCTTCAAGTCTGTTACCCAGTTTTGTGTCAGAACAGCAATCATTTAACCCAGGGCTGTCAGACTCAGCCTACAATTCCCAGAACAATTTCAGGGTTATTCAGAGAGCACCGAAATGTCACGACATTCGGCGAATTCAGCATTCACCGCAGGGTCCCCAAAGTGCAGCGAATCGACCCGCCGAACGCATCTGAAAAACTGCCAATTCAAATTGGAAAACCGCCAAACGAGTAAAAAAAAAAAAAAAAAAACACAGTGCATCCGACGAACAGACCGGACAATAGGTAAATAAAAAAAATGGGGGGGGGGGGGGAATTTTATGGTGGAAGGAGTCCTTGAAAAATGTGGAAAAAAAAATCCCTGTAAAATAAGTAAGACTTTTTGCTGCAAATGAAAAAAATATTTTTTATCCAAGAAAAACTTTAATAGTTTTTACATTGAAGCCTATGGGATTCGCCTGTTTAAACCTGCCGAATGAGACCATCGAACATCAGGGCGTTTCACTGACATTTCTCTTCTGTTTAACCATTGCTTCTCTGGGGATGTCACTGCCGCCCAACAGGCACCGTATTTTGCTGGCAATGCGACAATATCTGGCGAATTGCCAACTTATTAACTAGTCGAATGGCCTCGAAATTGCACCGTATGGGGAAATTCACTGTTCAGTGCAATCGGTGCTCTTGAATAACCCCTTTTGTTATGGTTAATACAGAAAAAACAGTGCCGCGTCTAATCCCTCCCGGGGAGGCTGCGACTACCAGATGTATCCAGCCCGGTAACTTGTATAAAACATAAAAAAAAAAAAAAGCACACATGACACTTTTTTCTTATTGCACGAGATACACCAGGGGTTGACAACCTTGGCCCTCCAGATGGTTTGCAACTACATTTCCCATGATCCTCACTCAGTAGGTTAGCTGAGCATCATGGGAAATGCAGGTGCATTCCATCTGGAGGGTCAACCCTGGCTATAAACCACCGCTGCATTGTTGCAATCCTACCCTGTATTGCGACTCACCTTCCGTATTTGTAGGGTAAAGGTTTGATCGTCTGCTTCTCCAGCTGATGTAGGAGAGGGGTGAAAATCCTCCAGGCTTCTCTCAGCTCATCACTGTGACGGACATAACGCAGGATTACTTTGGGCAAGACGCACAAGACCTCTGCACAAGACCTCTGCACAAGACCTCTGCACAAGACCTCTGTACAAGACGCACAAGACCTCTGTACAAGACGCACAAGACCTCTGTACAAGACGCACAAGACCTCTGTACAAGACGCACATGAGAGTGTAGGAGACACATACTGTACCTGCGTACAAAGTGCATCTGGCTCCCACAGAACACATCCAGGATGAGGCGCTCATAAGCATCCGGCAGCTTCACGCCCTGCATTGGGAGGAACAGGCGAGATTTATCACAGGAGGTTTATTTGGTTCCAAGGGGACACATTACTCCTAACCCAGTGAAATTTCACTGCTCTTTCGTTAGGTGCGGTTCGGTGATTCAAGTTCAACGACCCTGGGGTGAATTCGGTATTCACCGCAGTGTCCCCGAAGTGCGGCAAACGACAGCCACGGAACATCACTTTGGGCGGGTGGACCTGCTATACTTTAGGTGTTTAGAACAATAAAAATGCATGAAAATAATAAAACGGTCTGTTGCAGAATAAAAAAAAAAACACAAGAACAAAAAAAACCCGGAGATTTCACCTAAAAAAAAATAAAAAATTTTTTTTTTCTAGAAGATGAATAAGAAGACTGTTTGCTGAAACTATAAACGGATGAATAGTTTTTTTTATAAAAACAATAATATTGTTTTAAATTGAAGCATATGGGATTCGCCTGTTTAAACCTGTCGAACTGAACCACTGAAAATCAGGGCCTTTCACTGACATTTCGGGGCTGTTCGGCGTTCTGTGACTAGATTAAACATTACTTCGCTATGTGACAAGTTCACTGCTGCCAAAGATCACCGAAATGCACCATATTTCGCAATCAATTCGCCAGGATTAACACGTTTCTACGGGAGCAGTGTCCGGACCAGTGACTCCCCAAAACTAAGAATTCCGCGCATTCCGCCCTCCGACAGTAACTTTCAATATTTATTCCACCATCAAATTGACTCGGCAACTTTTCAACCGTTTAGGTCTTTATGAAGCCTTGATAAAGGGTCGAAACGTTGCCGAGTCCATTACTGGAATGTGGAACCCTGTTTTCCAAATTTTTGGTATTTCCACGTTGCGTCTGTTACCTTGTATCTGCTTCCATAGGTCAGGTCCAGCTCAGACTCCTCAGGGTTGAAGAACATGCCCGGTTTCTTGGTCATCATCTTCGTGTACACAGCTTCGTCCGGCTGAACTCTGATCACCAGCTCGTTCCTTTTGCACTGTCCTTGGAAGATGTCTCCTGGGACGTCGTGGAACTGCAGCCGGACCTCTGCCTTCCTCTCATTCAACGCCTTCCCGCATCGCATGATGAATGGGACTCCTGCCGTAGGAGAAGGGACAGCGGCATATTGAGGTCCATGCAAGGACTAGCCAGGAACAACAAAAGTGCGTACAAAAGGTGCGCATAAAGATTGAATCTCACCGTCCCATCGCTCGTTTCTCACATACAGGACCGCGGTGGCAAATGTAGGTGTATGAGATCCGACGGGTACAGTGGGGTCATCCAGATATCCCTTCTGAGCTTCACCTTGCCCAGTCGGATCACCCACATATTGCCCCAACACCATGTTACTCAGAGGCAGCTCAGAGATGCATTTCAATACTTTAACCTGGAAAACAAAGGAGTCAGGATCGAAAACAAACCACGGCGAGACACGGTCAACTCAGAGCGGCCAGAATCCACAAGGATCTCACCTTCTCATCTCGGACATCGTCTGAGTTAGTCGAAACTGGTTTCTCCATGGCCACCAAGCACAACATCTGCAGCAAGTGATTCTGCATGACGTCTCTGAAGGACAGACAGGGTAAAAGCTCAGCGTGGACCAAGCAGGACGCGGCACGTTAACTCGTGACAGCTCCGTATGATAATCACCTGATAATGCCAAATTCGTCAAAGTATCCTCCTCGGCCCTGCGTGCCAAACGGCTCCTTGAAGGTCAGGACCACGGCGGCAATATGATCTCTGGACCAGAGAGGCCCAAATATTCTGTTGCCAAACCTAGAAAGCAGAGAGAGTATGGAGTAACACCCAGCTGGAGGACAGGAGCAATGCAACGAGAAGACACACGTGGGAAGGGGGGTATGGAGACTCTCCTATAAGGTTCCCCACCTGAGGATCATGAGGTTCTGCACCATTTCTTTGCCGAGGTAGTGGTCTATACGATAGATCTGATTCTCCTCATACAGGGACGAGATGTGTTCAGATAAGAGGTTTGAGCTCGCCAAGTCTTTTCCGAAGGGCTTCTCCACAATCACACGATTCCAACCACTGCGAGAGAGAGAGATCAAGAATGAGCTATCCACGGGTTTTTGGCCAGGGGTGACCTCAAAACTAAAACGCGGTTATCGATCATATTACTGGAGTGAAGATAAGAAAGAACCCCACTCTCACAACCAGTTGACCCCTTAACGCAGTGGTCAGTAACCTTGGCTCCCTGATGTTTGGGGAACTATATTTCCCATGTGGCTCAGTCAGCCTAATGGGTGACAGGGCATCGTGGGAGATGTAGTTCCCAAAACATCAGGGAGCCAAGGATGCGGAACCCTGCCTTAACCCCTTCACTCCCAAGGGATTTAGAAAAAACACACACACTATCAGGAACCAGTGTTTTTTCTGAAAAGCATTTAATTATACAGTAAGAAAGTCGGGAATATTCTCAAAGTATCTCTTACTGTAACTTTGGTTAACGTAAAAGCGCTGTGAAAACTGTTGGCGCCAGACCTGGACATCGGGCACGCCGGGTGTTTGGACTCCGGCACTCAATGACAGAACAGGGGCACCGGCGCTCAGCTGACGTGTCATCAGAGAGCGCCGGCATCCAGCGTGGGAGCACAGCCACTCAGGCCACCAGCGGGTTCAGCATCACTGGCCCACTCCCCCCCTTCTCTCCAGGGATTCAGCCCCCTCCCTGCAGAAAAGGGAACCAGGAGAGGGGGCAATGTTTAGGTGTGAGTTTAGGTATATATTAGGGGTGCGTAGGCGCACGTGTAGGTATATAATAGGGGTGCATAGGCGCACGTGTAGGTATGTAATAGGGGTGCATAGGTGCACGTGTAGGTATATAATAGGGTTGCGTAGGCGCACGTGTAGGTATATAATAGAGGTGCGTAGGCGCAGGTGTAGGTATTTAATAGGGGTGCGTACGAGCACGTGTAGGTATATAATAGGGGTGCGAAGGCGCAGGTGTAGGTATTTAATAGGGGTGCGTACGAGCACATGTAGGTATATAATAGGAGTGCGTACGAGCACGTGTAGGTATATAATAGGGGTGCGAAGGCGCAGGTGTAGGTATTTAATAGGGGTGCGTACGAGCACATGTAGGTATATAATAGGAGTGCGTACGAGCACGTGTAGGTATATAATAGGGGTGCATAGGCGCACGTGTAGGTATATAATAGGGGTGCGAAGGCGCAGGTATTTAATAGGGGTGCGTACGAGCACGTGTAGGTATATAATAGGGGTGCAGGCGCACAAGTAGGTATATATGTGTGTGTGTTTCTGTATAGTGATAGACAGAAGTGGGCTGTTAAATTTAAAATGTCCGGGCCTGGTTGGCGCTATATAAAATGATGATAATCTACCTGTATTTGTCAGGGTGGATGTCGCCATCTACTGGCAAAACGCAGTTACTTCAGACAGAACTGCAGTTTATGGCTCTGTGTCGGCCCGATATGTCAGGGATTCCCCTAGCCGATTTAACCAGGTTTAGCACATCGGGCATTATGTCCACAAGGCTAAATCTTTGGGGGCACCTTCCTGAGCCCAAAAGCAAACAAAATTAATTTGCAACAATGGAATTTCATTTGCATTTGTCCTTTAGAGCTGCAGATCGAGAGAACTCGGTATCGGGCACCTGATGGTTTCTTTGAAGACCCGAGTTATCTTGATCTCGGGAATGAAGGGGTTAAATCTCAACAGAAGGAGAAATTTTGTGCTGGTTTACTATGGATGCAGCGCCATCTTCTGGACACTTTGAAAGTGTACGAGAAAAAAAAAAAAGGTGCTCCAATTTGAAAGTCTCCAAATTCGACGCCTCACATCATTTTCAGAAGAATTATTCGAGAGCGATCTGCCCAAATTTCAATGGTTCCCGAAGTGTTTTAAATTCACCCAAAAGCAAAAAAAATTCCTGTCTTGTTAGTTTTAGGGTCAAACCAAACATTCTGCATCAATCTACAATTTTTGTTTTAGGCAATTTTTTTCTGCTCTTTCGGTTGATGCAAAAAAACCCAAAAAACCTGCTTATGTGTAGCCTATTTGGGCGCAATCTAATGTTTGACCGGTGCCAAAATTTTGGGATTTTGAGTCCGCTCAAATTTTCCATTGCTCCTGAAAAAAACGCTTCCCCTAATGACACGAGCCATCGGATTCGGGAGCATCGGAATTGGAAGAGTTTGAATTTTTTTTTTCTATTGTAAAATCGTTTCCCTCACGTTTCATGCGCATGAGGAGGTGAAACGTTTGGGGGAAATTCAGAGCCCATTTGCGAACTAAATCCCGTTGAGCTTTGGTATTAGCCCAGATCGAGTATACTCTATGGGTGGTATTGCAAAGCTGGTGCTAACGTAACCAGAGCTGTTGTAAACTTAACAACGCCATAGACTACGGGCCCTATTACATTCTTCGCGCACAATTGTGCGCCCGTGCAAAAACGCATTAACGCGAGGGGCAAAACCCTTTGCGCTGAACGTCGTATTACGACGTTCACGCAGAAAATGCGCGTTAACGTCTAACGCGAGCGACCCTGCGCGAACCCTTTGTGAGCGCAATTTAGCGCGCGCGTCCTATACTTAACATTGTGAGCGCAAATGCGTTTGTGCGCTGGTGCGCGCATGGTATTACAAACTTAGCGCAAAATTTAACGGACAGCGTTTGCGCGCATAATTTTAACGTCTTTGAAAAGCTGGTGGTAACGGCAAATTGTAACAACCTGACCGTACCAAACTGCGGATTCACAACGGAGAACGTCGATGCGCACGTTTTTTTTACTAGATCCGTCAAAAATGACGGCCACTACCTTGTCTTCCGTCAGAACGTGCGTCTGTTGTGCGCAGTCTGCACAAAATGACATTGCGCTCACTGATTTCTGCGCGCAACGGTACTTTGCGCACCGGTTTTACGAGCGCTTTCCCCGATTTCAAGCATGCATCCAGCTTCCCGGAATACAGCTGAACGTATGGCAGATCAGGAATTAATTTCCTTTGCATACGCCTGCTTTTTGGTACATCTCGGCTTCCGTACTTGGCTCGGCAGCGTCCCAGCTAATTATTCAAGGGTGTATTTTTCGCTACAGCATGGATTAAAGGTTTCCATGAATCGATACGCTCTCCGGGGGGTTAAGAGATTCTGTAAATGGTGTTACTTGTGATTTTCTTCACCGTTTAGCAATTTACTGTTCGGATTTACTGATCGGAGACAGACGGAAAGGAACGGCCCGTATCACCAGAATACATGGAAGCCGTTACGTTCTGCTCCATGATGAGGAACGACATGGATCTGAATTGAATGCATGCTTATGGAATGGGGGAATCTTAAGCCCCAGGGTCTGAGTTTTAGGGAGTACCCACCCTCTCGCATCATCAGATCCTGTTTACAGTAGTGTTTCCCAAACCTGTCCTCAGGACCCGCTGACAGGCCAGGTTTGCAGGATATCTGAAGCACAGCACAGGTGATAGGATTTGCTGCTCAGTGATTGCAGGCTTCAGTCTGTGTTTACCCAAGATGATCCTTAAAACCTGGCTTGTTAGGGCGACCTGAGGACCAGGGTTGGGGACCGCTGCTATTTCATACAGTATTTAACAGTTAATGAGGTGGAGGATGGAATCATGTGTAGATAATGCTGCAGGGGGTGTATTGTGCTCTCCAGGCTACCTGGCATGTTAGGTGGCCCTGAGGACAGGTTTGGGAAACACGTACTTTCTGGATGTGACCGCACTATACATAGAAGGGAAAAGCTGATGGAAAAGAGAAGCGCAGAGTCATAAAACGAGCTGAAGAAGACATCAGTGTTAAGCCCACACTCCTCACATTTTGCTCATGCAGCTCTCCTTGATGTTTCGGGTCACGTCGTGGTACACGCTGGGTGGCACTGCGAGGTAGAAGAGGCGGTTGGCTTTTCCCCCGTTGGGCAGAGAGTTTAAGTGCTTGTTCAGAGCCTGGAAAGATCCGGCATCTGAATACTGGCCGGCGACGTACGAGTTCCGCTGGAAGAAGGAATCGAGCTTCTCTGCGTCCGCTGCCGTTACCTGCAACATAGAACACACAAAGCGCATTATACACCATGCGGCACGGCGCGCGGGCCATCCCGCGTGAAAGCAACCAGTGAAGAGGTACCGGCTTTGGCATACGGAGAGCCGGCTGAGGTTTACACAAAACCGCAGCTCCACATCTTCTGAATTTACGACGTTCCAGGCCGCACAATGTGTGACTTCTAACACTATTTTCAGCCGCTGGTAAATTTTAACATTTAAGGGGTTACAAAAATACTGGCGAATTGACAGTGAAATACGGTGCAATTCTCTGCAGTTCGGTGGCACCGAAATTGCCCCATAGAAGACTATTGTGTCTTCCATTCACAGAACTGCACTGAAATTTGGGGAAAACTTCCTGATTTTCTGTGTTTCAGTTCGACAGGCGGACCCCATAGGAGATATATATATATATATAAAAATCACACACACACACACACACACACACACACACGTAAAGAAATTGCAGCGGCACTCCAGGACTATTAACTTGAGAGTCAACGTTTCAGCTCCTCATGTGGAGCTTTCCTCAGGACAATATCATATTGTCCTGAGGAAAGCTCCAAATGAGGAGCTGAAACGTTGACTCTCATGTCACAATAAATAAGCAAGTTAATAGTCCTGGAGTGCCGCTGCAATTTCTTTACAAGTGCTTACAATTGATCACCGAGTGGCAGGCACCGGGCATCTTGGAACTGGAGGGAGCACGAGTGCAAGTATATATATATATTTTCTTAATTTTTTTTTTTTTTAAAAAAGACAATTTATTCTTTTAATTCATGGTTTTGCAAAAACTCATTTTTTTATATTTTTCAAGCGACAAGTTTTTAATTTTTATTTTGTAACGGGCCTTTTTTTTAAAGGACTTTTTATTGATAGAAGCTTCTATCATGGGAATAGTAGACTACCTCTTAATTTTTCCGATGCCAATACAGCGGGTTTCGACGACGTCCAATAATTACGTCGGTGACTCCAATTTCAGGAAAATATGGTGACCATTCACTAAATAGTGAATGCACTGTACCTACGGCAAAATGGAATTGCGGAAATGCGGCAAATTGCTTTGAGACGCAAAGTACCAAAAATGCAACAGGAGGGGGGGGGCGAGGGGACTGCGTGCCGGTGCCAGTATCAGTCAGTCTGCATCCTAGACGCACATAGCATCGGTAACGGAGATGGAAAGGGAAATTGTTACCGTCTCCCTGTTTGCAGCTCATTTGGAATCCCATCGAATGGAGGGATCCGATGAGTTGGCCATGTCATACCCGAATAGCCATGAGTAGAATGGTTAAAAACACCCCAGCACCCCTCCCCCACATTAAAGTTACAGTTACGGTCACTTATATAGCGCCAACAGAATCTGCAGCGCTTTACAATGAGTGAGTACAGACCTAAGACATAAGGAACAGACTACCCGGCCCGTATAATTGCCCTACTGATACAGCCCTTTATACAAGTGCTCAGTCAGACGTCCCGTGAGCTTACAATATAAAGGACAAAAGGTAAGGGAAACAAAAAGGGAGCAGGGGGAGTGTTGAGCTGGTGGCCAGAAAGAATACAGCGGGGATCAAATGGGAAGGACCAGAAGCTTAGACTTGAAAAGGGTAATTAGAAAAAAGTGGCAGCAGCTGGAAGGGAAAGCAATGAGCTTGAACACCGAAAAATGACAAGCGCGGGCCCTGGGGCAGGTGTCAATAGGGGAGGGGTTAATATTTATAGTAATTGATGTTTGGTGGGTATATGTATAAAAAAATAGCTTTTTGTACGTCGTGTCACCTTGAAGTATTGTTGGCTTTGTTTGCGGATATCCTGCACCGTCAGTTTTGTGCGAGCGTAGCCCACAATGTAAGTGTCTTCTGGGAGCAAGCCGTCGTTATACAGCCACCTGTACGACAACACAAGCACATTGCACCATCTGGATTAGTACTAAACACTAGAGCACACCTTTACCCAATTCCTCCTGCCAGTACTCTTCATTCTACCCTTACCAGGGTTGTCAGATCGGCCATGTTTTTCCTGGACACATATTACTATTTCATGCAGATGGGAGCTCAGGGAAAAGTGCTGCCCTGCAACATGTATGCAGACGACACACTGTAATCTATACCAGCAAACCAAATCTCCGGCAGCTGGAGGCCGTGCTGCAAGAACAATTCACAGGGGTAGAAAAGTTTGTTGTGTTTGATCCACTTTTTTAAAATAATTACAAAACTGTAACGATGCTCTTTGGAACAAAACCTAAACTACACAAATTGCAAAATCCCTATCTATGTATCGGGACAAAATCAAATGGCACGCTGACCACAGTCACTTCTCTCAAATATCTAGGTGTGTGGTTGGACCCTAATCTATCCTTTGGCCCCCACATCGTAAAACTTTCATCTAAACTTTACCCCAAACTAGGTGCCCTGTACAGAAACAAATCCTGCCTGAGCCCCGCGGTAAGAAAGCAGATTGTACAACAAATGCTTATGCCAGCCATTGAATACGGAGATGTAGTGTATGCAGCCGCCCCGCAAACACACCTTCATAAACTTACTACATTGTATAACTCATTCTGTCGCTTTGTGCTACAATGTAACTACATGACACACCATTGTGACATGTTAAAAGAGCTAAACTGGCCATCGCTGGAATCTAGACGCACCCTTCACCTTTCCAACCTGGTGTTTAAGAGCTTTTCTGGAAAGCTGCCACCCTACCTGAATATGCTGCTTCCCCCAGCAGTTTCCTCGTCCTAGAACCTCTGATCCAGGACCAGCACCTTACTTGCAATACCACAATACAAAAAGAAAGTGGCTCGACCCTCATTTTCCTACAGAGCACCACAATTATGGAATAACCTCCCAGACGCCATCAAATCTTCCCCCAGTCTAAAGTCCCTTAAGACTTCCCTATTAACATACATCAATATGGAATGGACCTGTAAACATGTAACACAGTGACTATATACAGAATGCACCTGTAAACATGTAACACAGTGACTACATACAGAATGAACCTGTAAACATGTAACATAGTGACTATATACAGAATGCACCTGTAAACATGTACACAGTGACTATATATAGAATGCGCCTGTAAACATGTAACATAATGACTATATTTCCTACATATTTATTTTCTGTTAATCTGTATATTTGTGTTTTGTGTTAATATCTTGCATTTTATTACTTTGTATTTCTGTAACAATTCAATGTTCTTGAACCTAGGACATACTTGAAAACGAGAGAAATCTCAATGTATCCTTCCTGGAAAAATACTTTATAAATAAATAAATGTATAATACACATGCTGGAGCAGGGAAATCGGGGCAGGTCACCTGGGATTACTTTTTAATTCAATACCTGCAGTGTATGGATTATACATGCTGCAGGGTGGCATTTTTTCCTGCACTGCCGATCAGCATGAATATATATATATATATATATATATATATATATATATACATACATACATATACATATATACACATACACTGTATGTGTACAGGAAAACATGGCCGATCTTGCCATCTTACCCCGGCACTGCATTATATCCCTGTGTATCCATTATGGACAGCCCCCTCCAAATGGGAATTATTTTTTATTGCTAATTAATGAAGAAACGAGGGACAGAAAGGACGTCACTAGACCTCACTAACCACTTACCACAGGGTGGGATAAATCTTCTTCTTGGCCAAGTCTCCCTATGGAATAGAAAAAGAAGAAAAAGTAATGTGACCATTTGTTATGTTAATAGAAGATCCTTGTAAATGCAGGAAAGCAGCCCGAGGGATCCGGAGCATCCTGTGCCGCCAAGCAAAGCAGCCCGAGGGATCCGGAGCATCCTGTGCCGCCAAGCAAAGCAGCCCGAGGGATCCGGAGCATCCTGTGCCGCCAAGCAAAGCAGCCCGAGGGATCCGGAGCATCCTGTGCCGGCAGGCAAAGCAGCCCGAGGGCTCCGGAGCATCCTGTGCCGCCAAGCAAAGCAGCCCGAGGGATCCAGAGCTTCCTGTGCCGGCAGGCAAAGCAGCCCGAGGGCTCCGGAGCTTCTTGTGCCGGCAGGCAAAGCAGCCCGAGGGATCCAGAGCATCCTGTGCCGCCAAGCAAAGCAGCCCAGCCCGAGGGATCCAGAGCTTCCTGTGCTGGCAGGCAAAGCAGCCCGAGGGCTCTCTGAAGCTTCCTGTGCCGCCAAGCAAAGCAGCCCGGGGGCTCCAAAGCTTCCTGTGTCGGCAGGCAAAGCAGCCCGGGGGCTACAGAGCTTCCTGTGTCGGCAGGCAAAGCAGCCCGAGGGCTCCAGAGCTTCCTGTGCAGGCAGGCAAAGCCGCCCGAGGGATCCGGAGCTTCCTGTGCAGGCAGGCAAAGCCGCCCGAGGGATCCGGAGCTTCCTGTGCAGGCAGGCAAAGCAGCCCGAGGGCACTCCGAAGCTTCCTGTGCCGCCAAGCAAAGTACCCCGAGGGCACTCCGAAGCTTCCTGTGCCGCCAAGCAAAGCAGCCCGAGGGCTCCAGAGCTTCCTGTGCTGGCAGGCAAAGCAACTCGTGGGATCCGGAGCTTCCTGTGCCAGCAGGGAAAGCAACTCGTGGGATCCGGAGCTTCCTGTGACGGCACATTCCTCTGTCCCCCTTTGCTCGCCCTCTATTTTTGGGGTGTGCAGCTGCAAAAACCCACAGCAAAAAAAAAAAGAAAAAAAAGGAAAAGTAACAAAATTTTAGAAATCACTTTTAATAATTAAAATGATTTACTCTGCTTCTAGATGAAATTTAAAAAAATAGGTGTGCACCCCCCCCCCAGACCATAATGTCATCTAGAAAGTCAGTGTTACCAAATTCCAGGGGTGCAAATGATTCCAGGATCCCTCCAGGCCTTGATAAAACAGACAGCAAAAAAGTCTGGAACAGTAAAAATGATAAGGAACTACGGTGGCAGCTCCCTAAAAAGTGAATACGCCTGTATCCTATAATACAGACAGGGCTTTAAAAGGGACACCACCACGTACATAAGCTGCAACTAGATCACTTGGCAATTACAAACAAAACCACAGTATAAAAACACATACAACCCATATCCCAAAGGTAATCCTTAAAACCTGGCTTGTCAGGGGTCCTGAGGACCAGGGATGGGAACTGCTATCTTATACAGTATTTAACAGTCAATGGAGGTGGAGGAGGAAATGTTTAGCTAATGCTGCAGGGGGGGCTATTGTGCTCTCCATGCTACCTGAGATAAGAGTTGGCAGCTAAATGAGATCAGACCGGGAGCTTAAAAGACTTCTAATCTACTCCCTGGTGAGGTCCTTTGAATACATCCCACACATTACAGTGATGTGAGTCGGTGACTGACCCATTCACTCCATTCTATGACCAAAGCCACACAGTGAGGAGCAAGTGATGGAAAGTTACGGGGGGGGGGGCAGTTTACAACACAGAATATCACACAATGGATGCACCCAGTGACACATACAGAGGAAAATATCACACAATGGATGCACCCAGTGACACATACAGAGGAAAATATCACACAATGGATGCACCCAGTGACACATACAGAGGAAAATATCACACAATGGATGCACCCAGTGACACATACAGAGGAAAATATCACACAATGGATGCACCCAGTGACACATACAGAGGAAAATATCACACAATGGATGCACCCAGTGACACATACAGAGAAAATATCACACAATGGATGCACCCAGTGACACATACAGAGGAAAATATCACACAATGGATGCACCCAGTGACACATACAGAGGAAAATATCACACAATGGATGCACCCAGTGACACATACAGAGGTAAATATCACACAATGGATGCACCCAGTGACACACAGAGGAAAATATCACACAATGGATACACCCAGTGACACATATAGAGGAAAGTATTTTCTTAACTAAACATACAAGAGAAAAACAAATCACATGTAAGATATCAGAAACATCAAATAAACACAATGAGGACGTGTCATTTTTTGGGGGTCGTGGCCCTTTAATGAAGGAACATCACAGACACGACTGCAGAATAAAACCCAGACCAGAGACTTTTCCATGGAAGAGTTAAATCCCGGGATTTACAGTGCATTGACCACGGTGACTGTGCGTTTTTGAAGGTTGTGATAAGTAAACGAGTATTATCAGGAGGTGTGTGTGAGAATCAGGGAGGGGGTCAATCTCAGGGAAGCAGTGAGCTTTTTGGAAAGGGTTATACATACATGACAGGGAGCGGCTGTGTCTTCAGGTTCAGCGCTATACATAGAATTCCACGTACAACACGCTGGGTCATAACCAGGAGATTTCTGCTGAGTAAACCTGACAAAGCCAGAATCTCCTGAATGGCTGCGAAAAGCTATAACGACTGGAGGGAAAACCAAGTGGAGCTCAGGCTTTGTGTGTATGAGCGTATCAGAGCACCACAGCAATAAAGCTCACAGCAATATATACTGTGTATGAGCGTATCACAGAGCTCCACAGCAATAAAACTCACAGCAGTATATACTGTGTATGAGCGTATCACAGAGCTCCACAGCAATAAAACTCACAGCAGTATATACTGTGTATGAGCGTATCACAGAGCTCCACAGCAATATATACTGTGTATGAGCGTATCAGAGCACCACGGCAATAAAACTCACAGCAGTATATACTGTGTATGAGCGTATCACAGAGCTCCACAGCAATATATACTGTGTATGAGCGTATCAGAGCACCACGGCAATAAAACTCACAGCAGTATATACTGTGTATGAGCGTATCACAGAGCTCCACAGCAATAAAACTCCCGTTCATACACACCGCACATTACTGTGAGTTTTATTGCTGTGGAGCTCTGTGATACGTTCATACACACCACACATTACTGTATCACAGAGCTCCACAGCAATAAAACTCACGGTAATGTGCAGTGTGTATGAGCGTATCACACAGCTTCACAGTAATGCGCGGTGTGTATAGGCGTATCACAGGGCTCCACAGCAATAAAATTCACAGTAATGTGCGGTGTGAATGAACTGCACAAACTGGCCTTCCGTTAGAACATATATCGTGGAATAAAACCAGTATATTATTACTGACAAAGTCTTATTTCCTACAACATCCGGCTAAAAATCGGACTTTCTTTCCCTGGATATAACGGGGCGGTTTTGTGCGGATACAAAGGGATTCTCTTTAATAGAAAAGTGAAAGCGGTCCATGGATGTGGATAAATTGCTCCACACAATGAAGCTCTGTCGAGCGTTAGGGCCCGTGCCAAAGAGACTGCAATCCAAGCAGTGACTGAGGGACACAGGATCATCTATTGTCCTCCCTATGAACACAGTGAAGCTGCTGCGTGACCTGCGTCTCCCTGCGCGTGCATCTACTGGGGCGCAACCTGAGGCAGGCCAATTGGCTGCAGAACTCAAACTCCCATGATGCTTTGTCAGGCTTACGACGGGCAGAAAATTATAGGAGCTGACTCTACCATTAAGCCAGCCGTCACCAGCTGGAGCGCCACATCCCATCGCTCATTTTAGAGGAGTACACGGCCCGCAGGGGGGATGCTCGCTCATTTTAGAGGAGTACACGGCCCGCAGGGGGGATGCTCGCTCATTTTAGAGGAGTACACAGCCCGCAGGAGGGGATGCTCGCTCATTTTAGAGGAGTACACGGCCCGCAGGGGGGGATGCTCGCTCATTTTAGAGGAGTACACGGCCCGCAGGGGGGGGATGCTCGCTCATTTTAGAGGAGTACACGGCCCGCAGGGGGGATGCTCGCTCATTTTAGAGGAGTACACGGCCCGCAGGGGGGGATGCTCGCTCATTTTAGAGGAGTACACGGCCCGCAGGGGGGGGATGCTCGCTCATTTTAGAGGAGTACACGGCCCGCAGGGGGGGATGCTCGCTCATTTTAGAGGAGTACACGGCCCGCAGGGGGGATGCTCGCTCATTTTAGAGGAGTACACGGCCCGCAGGGGGGATGCTCGCTCATTTTAGAGGAGTACACGGCCCGCAGGGGGAGATGCTCGCTCATTTTAGAGGAGTACACGGGTCCGCAGGGGGGATGCTCGCTCATTTTAGAGGAGTACACGCCCGCAGGGGGGATGCTCGCTCATTTTAGAGGAGTACACGGGTCCGCAGGGGGGATGCTCGCTCATTTTAGAGGAGTACATGGCCCGCAGGGGGGGGATGCTCGCTCATTTTAGGAGTACACAGCCCGCAGGGGGGGATGCTCGCTCATTTTAGAGGAGTACACGGCCCGCAGGGGGGGGGGGATGCTCGCTCATTTTAGAGGAGTACACGGCCCGCAGGGGGGGGATGCTCGCTCATTTTAGAGGAGTACACGGCCGCAGGGGGGGATGCTCGCTCATTTTAGAGGAGTACACGGCCCGCAGGGGGGGGATGCTCGCTCATTTTAGAGGAGTACACGGCCCGCAGGGGGGATGCTCGCTCATTTTAGAGGAGTACACGGCCCGCAGGGGGGGGATGCTCGCTCATTTTAGAGGAGTACACGGCCCGCAGGGGGGGGATGCTCACTCATTTTAGAGGAGTATACAGCCCACACGGGGTGCACACTATTCATTTTAGCCCCGGGGTCAGACGAGTGTCTATGGAGAGCGGAAGGAATGTCTGTGAGAGTGGACGTTCCTTCCACTTGATGCCCGTCTGGCCACATCGCTGAGCGCACTCAGCGCTGCAAGACTCGATCCTCCTATGGAGGATTGCGCTTTACAGTCTCGTCAATGCGCATCGATGGGGAGGCTTGGATAACAGACGCTTGTTGCGCGCGCGCACGCACGCACGCACAAGCGTGTGACTGGCCCCTTTGCAGCGTCACATAGGGCGCCGGTAAGCACGTCAGTACAGGCGCACTTAGAGGAATGTGAATGCAATGAGTCACGTGCAGAGGATGCTCGCCAAGCAAGTCATAGGAGTACACGGCAAGCAGGAGTTTCTTGCTCTGCAAGCCAGCGGAGGTAAGGAGCGAGCAGAGGAAGGAGCGAGCGGAGGATTGCTCACACTCCTGGTAAGAGGGAAGTTACACACAGCTCGCTCTGTTACCACACCACTGTTGTGCAAAAGGCCTTTCTTCCTCCACGTTGCCCAACGTCCACATGGACATCGGATGCGACTCTTAGGCCACTCAACGAAGAAAATGTGGTTTTCGGAAGAACAAATAACAGAAGCCAAGACGGCTCTTGCCCCACGTCTTTGAAAATGGTGAAAGCATCCAGCCTTGCGCAGGGAGCCCAGCACCGAACGCACACAGAGCGCACACAGAGCGCACAGCGAGGCATGGACCATCCATACATATACGTACCTTTAAGCAAGCATGGATGAAAGTTTAACCTTTTGATGGCTATTGCACATGGGTGAAAGGTGGTCAGTGTCATTACAGAGCTTCCAAATCACAGAGTGTCGTCTAAAACGGGAGGTCAGCATCCTTGGCCCTGCAGATGTTTTTGAAATACATTTCCCATGAGCCTCAGCCAACATAATGAGAGGCTGAGCATCATGGGAAATGTAGTTCGAAAATATCTGGATTGCTGAGGTTGCTGACTCCATTTACTTTAAAGGGTTCGTGTGAGAAACAGAGTTCAATGATGAACGGTTCCTGTTTCTAACCAGCACACGGTGCTAGCCGGAAGGCTTCTAGTGGCCCACATGACTTCCCAGTTGCCATCCATAGAATTTAGAGGAGGTGGGCACCAGAGCGTGCAATCACTTGAATTTATTAAGGCGGTGGCAGGAGGTTAAATATCTAGGCTTGCCAGATCGGCAGTGTTTGAAGGTAGAGCACAGGGAAGATGCTGCCCTGCCTGCGCTATGTATAATTCATATGCTGCAGGAGGGAAATCTGTTGTCCAATCAGGGCAGTTCACCAGGGATTCCACTATGATTTCTTACCTTCAGCACATGTGTTCTACAGGGCCATACTTTTCATGCAATGCCCACCAGCCTGAATATATGAGGCGTGTCCAGGAAAACATGGACGATCTGGAAACTCTAGAAATATCCATACATATATATATCTCACACACACAAAAATCACGAGTATAGCAGTACGTAGTGATAACTTTTTTTTTTTTTGGGACTAACGTTACATTTAAGGCTAGGGTCAGACGAAAGCATTTTTCCCCGCGAACGTGAAAAAGTGCGTCCGAACGCATTGACGTATTTTATCACGGAATGCGCAAAAACGGTCAGACGACGCGCATTTTCGGGCGTGATTTTGTACGGATCGTCAATAAAACTCTTTTTGCGTCTGGACGTTATGTAGGCTGGACATTAGCAGCGTCTGACATCTCCTAATCACGCAAACACACCGCTATGCCGCAGCCGCGCACTCAGTACGTCAGTACTAGCGGTTCAGCGTTCTCAGAAAAATGCGTTCAAATTCCACTTGCGTTGCGCGGCCGGACTTTTGTGCGGCCGTACATCGTATATTGGCCGTCATTGCCCGTCATCTGCTGCTAGTGCGGCTGTAATTATGTGCGCTAGAACGCACGTTAAAAGTGCGCTGGTCTGACCCCAGCCTTAAAGACAAGCTTTCGAGAGCATTCCTCAGGTCTGGAAGCTTCCAGACCTGAGGAAGAGAGGAATCCTCTCGAAAGCTTATCTTTTAAATGTAACGTTAGTCCAAAAAAAAAAAAAAAAAAAAAAAAAAGTATCACTACGTACTGCTATACTCGTGATTTTGGCATCTGGACCAGCACGGCATTATGTATATATATAAAATCGCTATTGCTGTCCTGATGAAAGTTCCGTATCAGAACTGAAATGTTGAATTTATGGCATTTTAATTCTCATGGAATAACAGTTACAATTTCAAGAAATTCCAGGGTGCAGGTGTACCCATGTGGACACACACACACACACTTGGAAAGCGAGATAAATAGGAGAATTTTTCTGGTTCGGCTATTTTGACCTAGAATTTTCACTTCTCCAGTCATTCTCCTGGTTTTCACCTCGCTCTGAATAACCCTGTCAGTGTTGGGAAAGGCTGCACTGAGCTTTAACAATGTACGAGGTGTGTAGAGATATATACACACACACACTAGGGTCGCCAGATCGGCCATGTATTACGATTTCATACAGAGGAAAGCAGAAAGCACAGGGAAAAGTGCTGCCGGGCAACATGTATAATTCATATGCTACAGGAAGAAAATCCAGGCAGGTCACCTGGCTGGGATTGCTTTGATGTCTTACCTGCAGGGTATGAGTTATACATACTGCAGGGTTGTTTTTTTTTCTGCACTACCCACCAACACGAACAAATTATGTGTGTCCAGGAAAACATGGCCTGTCAACCCTAATATACATACATACTCTGTACGATATATATACACAAACCACACTCTGTATGCAGTGTATATATAATATATATATTAGTATAACAGACAGACTGGACTCTGGCACAGGATGGTACAGTTGATGTAAGGATGTGATGAGCCTCTGATACAGATATCATGCCTGTCAAAGTGAGGCAGTAAGGTACATTCCTGTCCTCGCTTGCCCTTCTGATATTTGTTGCGCTCGGCTCCTACCGCTTTTATTTTAATCCATATACACCTCCTGCCAGGATTACATCATGCCAAGATCAAGACACACGCCCAAACCTACAATCACCGCAGGGTAGGACTGTCAGATCAGATATGCATTTAATGTGGAGGGGAAGCAGACACGGTACAGGTGCTGCCCTGCAGTATGCAGCATTCATACACTGCACCAGGGAAATTAGTCACCTAAATCAATCATGGCAGCTCACCTGGGATTCCGCTTTCATTTCTGAGCTGCAGCATATACATTCTAGATCAGTGTTTCCCATCCCTGGACAGCAGGTTCCCCTAACAGGTCAGGAGGTTTTAAGGATCACCTTGGGGAAATACAGACTGAATCCTGCAATCACTGAGCAGCAAATTCATGTCACCTGTGCTGTGCTTCACATATCTGCAAACCTGGCCTGTTAGGGAGACCTGAGGAGCAGGGTTGGGAAACACGGTTCTATTAACTGCAGGGTAGCATTTTCATTCTCTGCCCATCTGCTTGAATAAATTATGTATCCAGGAAAGCATGGGATGATGTGGTAACCCCGTACCAGGAATAGGTCCAGATTGCATCCTGTAACCTTGTTATACCGCAGTCTTCACAGCAATGGTAACATGTGGGGCAGTGTTTCCCAAACCTGTCCTCCGGTCCCCCTAACAGGCCAGGTTTGCAGGATAAGTGAAACACAGAAGAGGCGATATGATTTGCTGCTCGGTGATTGCAGGATTCAGTCTACATTTCCCCGAGGTGATCCTGCAAACCTACCCTGTTGTTAGGGGGACCTGTGGACAGGCTTTTGAAACACTGATGTAGGGGGGAGGGGGATTGCTTACTCAACAGCATGATGAAATGAACCAAACTTGGAGTTTAAAGGGAAATCCCAAGTTTGGTTTAATTTGGATGAAAATTTGCAAAGACTCTGTCAATGTATAAACATTTTAATAAAACACTCCGTGCCTTATTGGAGGCTCAGGCACCCGCTGGATTTACCCAGTGCAGGACCCACCTGTTGGATGCGGTGTTACTGAATGCCACAATGTGTCCCTGTGCAGTAACCGAAGCAGCGTGGCGTCACTAGGCTGGCCACGTTTCCCCAGACACACATCATTTACTCATACCGATGGGCATTGCGTGAATAATGCCACTTATGTAGAATGCATGTGCTGCACACCAGCTGCAGGTTAGGAACCCCAGGTGACCGGCCTCAATTTCCTTCCTGCAGCATATGAATTATACAGGTTGCAGGGCAGCACATGAAATAGTAATGTGTGTGTCCATGACAAAACATAGCCGATCCGGCAGCTATAGCCGATACAGACGGTGTCACTCACCGAAGCTCCGATCACGATGAAAATGTGGGTCTGAGACTGCTGGAAGTCCTCTTCACCGAGCAGTTCCTCCCTCATTATGCCGCATACTTCAGACCTACTCAGGTGGACCTGCTCCTGGGACGCAGACATCTTCTGCTCTAAGGGAGGAGAGGAGGGGTTAATTCAAAAACACACAACTTCCAGAGGGGGATACAAAACACACAACTTCCAGAGGGGGATACAAAACACACAACTTCCAGAGGGGGATACAAAACACACAGCTCACAGAGGGGGATACAAAACACACAACTTCCAGAGGGGGATACAAAACACACAACTTCCAGAGGGGGATACAAAACACACAACTTCCAGGGGGATACAAAACACACAGCTCACAGAGGGGGATACAAAACACACAACTTCCAGAGGGGGATACAAAACACACAACTTCCAGAGGGGGATACAAAACACACAACTTCCAGAGGGGGATACAAAACACACAACTTCCAGAGGGGATACAAAATACACAGCTCACAGAGGGGGATACAAAACACACAACTTCCAGAGGGGGATACAAAACACACAACTTCCAGAGGGGGATACAAAATACACAGCTCACAGAGGGGGATACAAAACACACAACTTCCAGAGGGGGATACAAAATACACAACTTCCAGAGGGGGATACAAAATACACAACTTCCAGAGGGGGATACAAAATACACAACTTCCAGAGCAGATACAAAACACACAACTTCCAGAGGGGGATACAAAACACACAACTTCCAGAGGGGGATACAAAACACACAACTTCCAGAGGGGGATACAAAATACACAACTTTAAAAATACAAATAATGCATACACAAAGTATATATATATTTATGCATTAAATGAAATTTGGAATATTCTCAAATCCAAAAAAAGTTTGGAGGTCACATGACAACACAGGAGGAAAATCCCAGCCCTATTGATTTTATAATATATATATATGTAACCTGGATATCACCGCTCCTGCTGCATCACAGACAATAGAACATAAACTCCATAATATATATAATGACTGTCAGGGTTATTCAGAGAGAGGTGAAAACCAGGAGAATGAATGGAGAATTGAAAATTCTAGGTCAAAATAGCCAAACCAGAAAAAAATCTCCCATTTATCTCAATTTCCAAATCAGCTATTTGGTCTAGATTGTTCTTTTTCCTCTTGCCATTCTCCTGATTTTCACCTTTCTCTGAATAACCCCTGTGAGTTCACCTGAGCCATGGGGAAGTTGACACGTGATGCAGAAATTAATCTAGTCCAGGGGTCGGAAACCTTGGCCCTCCAGATGTTTTGGAACTACATTTCCCTTAAGGCTCAGCCAATCTAATGAGTACCTGAGCATCATGGGAGATGTAGTTCCAAAACTTACCGATACCTGATCTAGCCTTATATCTACAGATTAAAGACTCCTGGCTGGAATTTTGCAGTTTGAAGCTTACGCCCCAGATAAATGAACACCAGGACAGTAAAATGGATTTAAATCACAGGTAATTAAAGTTACAGTGTGTCACCATAGGCCGGTGATGTACAGAGGGTGCTGGAGCTTCCTGGCTCTCTGTAACAACACGCCGGGCTTGTTGCAGGCGGATGATGGCATGCAGTGGCAGGACCAGCTAGGTGTGTTTCCCTGTCAGGTTTGCGCTTCCTGCATATTGCTAGAGGAACCGAATAACAACAATGAGAAAGCCCCACAAAGCTCGCATACAAAGCACTGCACGCTTCCAACAGCTGCTACAAAGCGCGCTGCGAGCAAGTGTCAGCATGATACAGCAAACTGCAACTGTGTCATGCAGAGGGAGAGCACAGGGAAGCTGCTGCCCTGTAACATGCATCATTTATACACCTCAGGGAGGGAAATTAAAGGACATTAAAATTAATTAAAGAGGCTCAATGATTTATCACTAGTAGCATATTGATTCTGCATACTGCAGGGGAGCACTTTTCATGCACTGTCCATTGGCTTAAATAAATTATGCAACCCTCCCCAATGAATCACTGTGTATCCATCACTGACAGCCCCCTCCCCAATATATCACTGTGTATCCATCACTGACAGCCCCCTCCCCAATATATCACTGTGTATCCATCACTGACAGCCCCCTCCCCAATATATCACTGTGTATCCATCACTGACAGCCCCCTCCCCAATATATCACTGTGTATCCATTACCGACAGCCCCCTCCCCAATATATCACTGTGTATCCATCACTGACAGCCCCCTCCCCAATATATCACTGTGTATCCATCACTGACAGCCCCCTCCCAAATTATCACTGTGTATCCATCACTGACAGCCCCCTCCCCAATATATCACTGTGTATCCATCACTGACAGCCCCCTCCCCAATATATCACTGTGTGTCCATTTACGACAGCCCCTCCCCAATATATCACTGTGTATCCATCACTGACAGCCCCCTCCCCAATATATATCACTGTGTATCCATCACTGATAGCCCCCTCCCCAATATATCACTGTGTAACGCCCATTCCGTCATAGTATCCATCACCGACAGCCCCCCCCCCATGAATCACTGTGTATCCATTACCGACATCCCGCCCCTCCCCAATATATCACTGTGTATCCATTACCGACAGCCCCCTCCCCAAATATCACTGTGTATCCATTACCGACAGCCCCTCCCCAATATATCCCTGTGTATCCATTACCGACAGCCCCTCCCCAATATATCCTGTGTATCCATTACCGACAGCCCCCTCCCCAATATATCACTGTGTATCCATTACCGACAGCCCCTCCCCAATAGATCACTGTGTATCCATTACCGACAGCCCCCTCCCCAATATATCACTGTGTATCCATTACCGACAGCCCCCTCCCCAATATATCCCTGTGTATCCATTACCGACAGCCCCCTCCCCAATATATCCCTGTGTATCCATTACCGACAGCCCCCTCCCCAATATATCACTGTGTATCCATTACCGACAGCCCCCTCCCCAATAGATCACTGTGTATCCATTACCGACAGCCCCCTCCCCAATATATCACTGTGTATCCATCACTGACAGCCCCCTCCCCAATATATCCTGTGTATCCATTACCGACAGCCCCCTCCCCAATATATCACTGTGTATCCATTACCGACAGCCCCCTCCCCAATAGATAACTGTGTATCCATTACCGACAGCCCCCTCCCCAATATATCACTGTGTATCCATCACTGACAGCCCCCTCCCCAATATATCACTGGGTATCCATTACCGACAGCCCCCTCCCCAATATATAACTGTGTATCCATTACTGACAGCCCCTCCCCAATATATCACTGTGTATCCAATACCGACAGCCCCCTCCCCAATATATCACTGTGTATCCAATACCGACAGTCCCCTCCCCAATATATCCCGGTGTATCCATTACCGACAGCCCCCTCCCCAACATATCACTGTGTATCCATCCCTGACAGCCCCCTCCCCAATATATCACTGTGTATCCATCACTGACATCCCCCTCCCCAATATATCACTGTGTATCCAATACCGACAGCCCCCTCCCCAATATATCACTGTGTATCCAATACCGACAGCCCCCTCCCCAATATATCACTGTGTATCCATCACTGACAGCCCCCTCCCCAATATATCACTGTGTATCCATCACTGACAGCCCCCTCCCCAATATATCACTGTGTATCCATCACTGACAGCCCCCTCCCCAATATATCACTGTGTATCCATCCCTGACAGCCCCCTCCCCAATATATCACTGTGTATCCATCACTGACATCCCCCTCCCCAATAAATCACTGTGTATCCAATACCGACAGCCCCCTCCCCAATATATCACTGTGTATCCATCACTGACAGCCCCCTCCCCAATATCACTGTGTATCCATCCCTGACAGCCCCCTCCCCAATATATCACTGTGTATCCATCACTGACATCCCCCTCCCCAATATATCACTGTGTATCCAATACCGACAGCCCACTCCCATTATATCACTGTGTATCCATTAATTTGACAGCCCCCTCCATAATATATCATTGAGTACTCTTTTTTTGTAATCCCTCCCTGCAGTATACTCCATGGGTATATACGGAACCCACAATCTTTCACTGTGCACCCCTCAAATGAAAGATCGAGCACATCACTGGAAATCCTCATCACGGCCACCTTGCTACAGTATTGTATGAATATCTGCGAACCCTTCTCGGCGTTCTCCCTGCACATGTCGTAGATCACTTTGACAAGGCAATTCCAAACCAAAATAACAGAATTGGAAATTGTCCCAAACTCTTCTCCTTCACTGGCCGTGTCACTTACTCATCCGATTTACAATTCCCGTGTCCATACGGCATTCCCACCCTCCGATAAACACAAATCCCCCCCCCCTGCGAGTCTATTTGTTGTTACATGGTTACTGCAAAAAGCCCTGTTTATTTAATCCCCACGCCCTGTCACTGGAACAAACACAAGATGGAAATAATAATAATAAAAAACAACAACCTAAACTTCACACTTTATGATTTCCGATCCCCTGGTACCCTAAACCTGTGTTGTGCTATATAGCATCATGTTACCTGCATCTTACAGCATGGTTTCTCCTCGGAGGGGGGGGGGGGTTAATAATACCCAAGGGTCACCAGCACTAACCTATACTGACTACTACATATATCAGGGATGTCATGATGGGCATTTTTGAGCTGCCGATCCAATCTGGGTCGTGTGGCTGTCGGGATCGACCGATCCCAGGTTCCGATCTGAAACCGCGCAACCGGTGGTTCTGTTCCTAAAGGCAATCCTGGATCCCTCAGCCTTCACGGCGGAGTCTTCCCTGACTGCTCACGGCGTACGGAGCAGACCGGGAAGACGCAAGTGAGCACAGAAGCGCTTGGGCTCCAGCAGGGACGCTCCCACGACTCATGAGTAGGCAGGGCAGACGCTGCAAGTCACTGTCGAAGCTGCGGGACTCCGGTTGGGCGGCTGCGAGTCTCTCTGCTTGTCAATTCAAAAGGCACGGGGATCGGATCGTCTCAAAAAAGCCAATCCCGGGAATCGGATCGGGACATCCCTAATATATATACATTTCTTGGATCCCCAAAAATTGCTGCGATCGGGTCCCAATACCGAACCTAACATATATATTTATTGGTTTTATGATGGAGTGCGGGCCTGGGGGCGACATTAAAAAGGTTATCCACTAAGGCTAGGGTCAGACGAAAGCATTTTTCCCCGCGAACGTGAAAAAGTGCTTCCGAACGCATTGACGTATTTTATCACGAATGCGCAAAAACGGTCAGACGACGCGCATTTTCGGGTGTGATTTTGTACGGATCGTCAATAAAACTCTTTTTGCGTCTGGACGTTATGTAGGCTGGACATTAGCAGCTTCTGACATCTCCTAATCACGCAAACACGCCGCTATGCCGCAGCAGCGCACTCAGTACGTCAGTACTAGCGGTTCAGCGTTCTCAAAAAAACGCGTTCATTTTCCACTTGCGTTGCGCAGCCGGACTTTTGTGCGGCCGGACTTCGTATATTGGCCGTCATTGCCCGTCATCTGCTGCTAGTGCGGCCGTAATTATGTGCGCCAGAACGCACGTTAAAAGTGCGCTGGTCTGACCCCAGCCTTAATGTCAATGTTCATCGTTGCTGCAACTACGGTGAACTTCAGCCAACAAGAGAAGCAAAAGTCAACGGGCCCGATTACATTCTTCGCGCAAACGTTTGCGCCGGTGCAAAAACGCATTAACGCGAGGGGCAAAACCCTTTGCGCAAAACGTCGTATTACAATGTCAGCGCAACAAACGCGCGTTAATGTCTACCGCGGGTGATCCTGCGCGAACGCTGCGCGAGCTTACTGTAAGTCACGCGTCCTATACTTAACATTGTGAGCGCAAATGCGTTAGTGCGCTGGTACGCGGATGGTATTACAATCTATACACAGGAATTAAAGCACAGCCTTTGCGCGCATAATTTTAGCAACTCCTATCAACCTGGCCGAAACCAAACACACCAGCCCAAAAAAAAAATACACAGCAAAGTATAGTTACACATTCTACACATACCCAAACAATAAAATGGAGAAGTTGTGCGTGTTTTTTTATTGACGCAGCATATATGCGCAGTTTGACTTTGACAGGCGCAAAAACTGAACGGGAGACAATTGTGGTTCTTAATTCTGATTGGCTGAATCGCGTGTAAAAAACAGTCCGCACACTGATTTCTGCGCGCAACGTTGCTGCGCGCGCGTTTGTGCGCAACCGTTTTATGCGTGTTATTGCTCGACGGATGAAAAAAATGCGAGAGGATTGTAATTCCAGCGTTGATTTACGCGCATTAACGTTTAACGCTTGGCGCACAAATTCATGCGTTGCGCAAGCGTTTTAACGCAAAGATCTAATAGGACCCAACATCGGCAGGAGAGCCTCCTGCAAACAACTACGGTACCGCCATTATTCGAGCGTAAAAAGCATTAACCGCGGTGGTTCTCCACGTACACCGGTGAATATATTCGATTTTTTGTGTCGATCGCCGTAAATATACCACCCATACAAACTGCGGTGAAAAGAACGGCGCAAAACAACTTGGACTGAAACACCGGTGAAATCTACACAAGACTAATTAGACATCAACCGGTGGAAACGCCATTGAAACAGCTACAAGTATTTATAAAGCGCTAACAAGTTCCGTAGAGCTGTACAATAGGTGAGACAGAATAACAAATATACAAACAAGTTAAACACACAGAACAGAAGGAGAGAGGACCCTGCTGAAGAGCTTACAATCTAAGGCTAGGGTCAGACTAACGCATTTTTCACGTTGTCCGTGAAAATGTGCGTTCGAAGAATGGACGTATTTATTCACGGAATACGCAATAGCGGTCATACTATGCGCAGTTTCATTCGTGATTTTGTACGGATCATCAATAAAACACTTCTTGCATCTGGACGTTATGTTGGCCGGACATTAGCAGCGTCTGATGTCTCCAATTCACGCACACACGCCGCTAGCGGACGCAGCGCACTCTGTACGTCAGTACTAGTGGTTTAACGTTCTCGAAAAAATGCGTTCATTTTCCACTTGCGTTGCGCAGCCGGACTTTTGTGCGACCGTACTTCGTATATTGGCCGTCATTGCCCGGCATCTGCTGCTAGCACGGCCGTGATTAAGTGCGCCAGAACGCGCGTTCGCACTGCCTCAGTCTGACCCTAGCCTAAGAGGAGAGGGGTGACACACTAGGTGAGCCACACTGAAATGTTAGAAACCTTCGGCAGAAACTACGGTGGAGAGGAAGGTGAACTATGGTGGCAAACGAACGCATTATTCGCAGCGACCGCCAAAAAGTGCGTCCGAACGCATTGACGTATTTTTTCACGGAATGCGCGAAAATGGTCATACGATGCGCATTTTTGTGCGTGATTTATTACGGATCATCAATAAAACACTTTTTGCGTCTGGACGTTATGGACATTAGCAGCGTCTGACGTCTCCTAATCACGCACACACGCCGCTATGCCGCCGCAGCGCACTCTGTCAGTACTAGCGGTTCTGCGTTCTCGAAAAAATGCGTTCATTTTCCACTTGCGTTGCGCAGCCGGACTTCCGTGCGGCCGTACATCGTATATTGGCCGTCATTGCCTGTCATTTGCTGCTACTGCGGCCGTAATTAAGTGCGCCTAAACGCACGTTAAAAATGCGCTAGTCTGACCCCAGCCTAAACCCGCCGTAGGATGCCGAAATAAAACCACTGTTCTTTTAACGACAAAGCGGTGGTTAGCGAATAACCCCTTAAGTGTTAAAGGAAGTTACTCTTGCGCCGCCGTACACATTCTAACCTTCCGCAATGTAACAAGAAGTGTGTCAACACTCCGCTCGGTCCAGCCTGGGAACGGAGAAGTGCCTCATCCTCGGGATGTGATAACACCGCCATGGTGCTCGTTAGCTCGACAGCCTCCGGGAAACACGATGATCACAGAGCAACAAGGCAAATCTCTCACCGGCAAAAAAGTCACCTCTAGATATTTCCCTGCTCAAAAGGAAGCAGCAACATTGTTACAAGGGACGCTAGATGACTAGATCTCCTCCCTGCCTGCTGTGACAGCCCATGCCACCATGTGCCCGCCAGTCTGTTTTACTCACTGGGTATTCCTGTGCTGTGCAGCGCCAACGGAGACCAGAGCCTTTATTTTTGTGCTTCTTTTCTGTCTGTCTGCGCAGTCAGTGATGCCGAAAAAGCCTTGTGTATATGTGATGGGGCGGATCTAGCAGGGAGGATGGGATCCCAGGGCTCCAGCCTACTAGACGTGAATACTCCACACCCTCCACAGCAATGAATTCCACCACAAACACCTCCCCGCCTCCCTTTATGTCAACCTTGCGCCTGCCAGACATACTAGTCTGGGTGAATGCACTCATCGACTGACAGCAGGAGTGATGGGAGCAGGACCACCACAACGCCAGGGCTGCTTGTCACGTTTTTTGACAGCGACACAAGTCACAAGAATGACATTATCTTGGTGATCCACTGCAACATGAGATCAGTGACTGATCGGCCGCCATAAAGATATATTCTGAAGCAAATGCTGCCAAGCACCTTCAGTTAGTGCATCAGGAACTTTGGCCCCTCCAGATGTTCTGGAACTACATCTCCCATGATGCTCAGCCACTCATTAGGTCGGCTGAGCATCATGGAAGATGTAGTTCCAGAATATCTGGGTGGCCAAGGTTGCCGAACGCCCCCCCCCGGGCAATAAAGCTTATGACAAGCATCGCTAAAGGTCCACAGGTGAAAAGCCAGGCAGGGGCGACCGCTAGGGTTGCCAGATCGGCCATGTTTTTCTGTACTCGTATCACTAGTTCATGCAGAGGACAGCCCCGGGAAAAGTGCTGCCCTGCAACATGTATAATTCATATGCGGCAGGCCAGAAATCAAGGCAGGGCACCTGGGATCCCTCAGCTGCAGCGTATGAATTCTACATGATGCGGGGTTGCATTTTTCGCGTACTGCCCATCAGCACGAATAAATTATATGCGTCCAGGAAAACATGGCCGACCTGGCAACCAAAGCGACATATCTATCAAGCAAAATATTGCAATTTAGACACATTCGTCCTGTTCCTTGGCTTTTAAATGCTCCGCAAAACCACTTACGGTAAAGAAGCCTATGTACGTCCGGCGGTGATGCCAAATAACGGTAAATCACACGCAGGGATGTTTGGGTTTTTATTCTGTCTCTGTGTTAAAGTGATATTCTAGAACAGTGATGGTGAACCCCGGCACCCCAGATGTTTCCGAACTACAAGTCCTATGATGCTCAGTCAGCCTCAAAGCTGGCAGAGCATCATGGGACACGTAGTTCCGAAACTTCTGGGGTTCCAAGGTTTGCCTTCGGCTAGGGTCAGACTGAGGCAGTGCGAACGCGCGTGCCGGCGCACTTAATCACGGCCGCACTAGCAGCAGATGCCGGGCAATGACGGCCAATATACGAAGTACGGTCGCACGAAAGTCCGGCCGCGCAACGCAAGTGGAAAACGAACGCAATTTTTCGAGAACGTAAAACCGCTAGTACAGACGTACAGAGTGCGCTGCGTCCGCTAGAGGCGTGTGTGTGAGATTAGGAGAGGTCAGACGCTGCTAATGTCCGGCCAACATAACGTCCAGATGCACAAAGTGTTTTATTGATGATCCGTACAAAATCACGGACGAAAAATGCGCATCGTATGACCGGTATCGCGTACTCCGTGAAAAAATACGTCCATTCGTTCGAACGCACTTTTTCACGGACAACGTGAAAATGCGTTCGTCTGACCCTAGCCTTAACTGCTCTAGAGGTTTTTGAGCTTCCCTGAAATCCACTCGGCATGTTACAACGACTAAGAGGGTTATTCAAAGAGCGACGAAATTTTATTGGAATTTCAGTGATCTTTCGTTCGGCGCACTTTGGCACTTCCAGTTTGCCGACCCTGCTGTGAATTCGGTATTCACCGCAGGGTCCCTGAAGTGTTCCAAAAGGGAGGCGCCAAAGACCGCCAAACTCCACTGAAGAGCACTGAACAGACCGCCGCTGGAGAAAGCCAAACAGACCACCGAACGCTACCAAAGAGTGCTGAACAGACTGACGCCAGAGAACGCCAAACAGACCACCAAACGCCACTGAAGAGCGCCGATCAGACCGCCGAACGCTTCTGAAGGGCGCCGACAAGACTGCCGAACGCCACTGAAGGGCACCGACCAGACAGCCGAATAGCACCGACCAGACCGCCGAACGCCACTGAAGAGCGCCGACCTGACTGCCGAACGCCACTGAAGGGAGCTGAACAGACCACCAAACGCCACTGAAGAGCGCTGACCAGACCGCCAAACGCCACTGAAGAGCACCGAACAGACCGCCGAACGCCACTGAAGAGCACCGAACAGACCGCCGAACGCTGCTGAACAGCAGGAAAATAATATATTTTTTCTTTATTTTCTGCTATTCTTTATAAAAGCGTATAAAACACTAAAACGCATGGAAATAATAAAAAAAAAGTCCTGTAAAAAAATAATAAAACGGTTACAGAATAAAAAAACTGCCATTGAGAAAAAAAAAAGGGAATCAAAAATTTCACCGAACAAATCCTGAAAAATACCTTAAAAATAAAATAAAAAGGCTTTTTTGCTGAAACTGAAAAGAATGAATGTTTGCCTATAAAAAATAAAAAAAAAATTGTAAAAACATTTATATTTTCTTACACTGACTCCTATGGGATTCGCCTGTTAAAACCTGTAACACTAAGGCTAGGGTCAGACGAACGCATTCACTCTCTACGTCAGTACTAGCGGTATCACGTTCTCGAAAAAATGCGTTTGTTTGCCGCTTGCGTTGCGCAGCCGCACCTTCGTGCGGCCGTACTTCATATATTGTCAGTCATTTGCTGCTACTACGGCCGTGATAAAGTGCGGCTGCACACGCGTTCGCACTGCGTTCGTCTGACCCCAGCCTAAACCACCGGATATCTGGGCATTTCGCCAACTTCTATCTGCTGTTCGTTGTTCAATCAATAGAGTAACCATTACTTCTCTATTGGACAATTTCACTGCCGCTGAAGGTCGGCGAACTGCACTGTATTTCGTTGGCAATTCATCGCTATTTGGCGAATTGACAGCTTTCTGAATAGCCAGACTGCAACGAAATTGCAGCGTATGGTGAAATTCACCGTTCAGTGCAATTCGGTGGCAAGTTCGGCGCTTAGTGAATAACTCTTTAAGCATTTCCCTCATTTACAGCCTTTACTTTTTCCTTACTGTTAGGAAGTTAGTCCTGTTTACTGACAAGCAGAGTGCCATTTTTTTGGCCTCTTAGGCTAGGGTCAGACTAACGCATTTTTCACGTTGTCCGTGAAAATGTGCGTTCGAAGAATGGACGTATTTTTTCACGGAATACGCGATAGCGGTCATACGATGCGCAGTTTCATCCGTGATTTTGTACGGATCATCAATAAAACACTTGTTGTGTCTGGACGTTATGTTGGCCGGACATTAGCAGCGTCTGACGTATCCCAATCACGCACACACGCCGCTAGCGGACGCAGCGCACTCTGTACGTCAGTACTAGTGGTTTAACGTTCTCGAAAAAATGCGTTCATTTTCCACTTGCGTTGCGCAGCCGGACTTTTGTGCGACCGTACTTCGTATATTGGCCGTCATTGCCCGGCATCTGCTGCTAGTGCGGCCGTGATTAAGTGCGCCAGAACGCGCGTTCGCACTGCCTCAGTCTGACCCTAGCCTAAATTGGGAGGAGACTGTTGACCACCTCTGCCCAATTATTTTTGGTGACATTACTCACCTCTCATCCCTCGGGAACGCGCAGCTCCTCCTCTTCGGCTCAGGGATTTCCGAACCTGGAGGTTCTCGAGGCTTGTCTGTGCAATTTACGTTCCAGCGCTACTTGACAACGTAGGAAACGCAAATTGTGCACCACAAAGGGACTTTACGTACACGAGTCCCGTAGCGCCCGCGCAGAACGATGGATCAGAGCTGCGCACATCCGATCCATTCAAATTCCCTAGCTGCTGGTGACACTGAGTGGAGGAAACTCCTCCACTTCACCTGGCATTTTCTACCAGTTAGGCAGGGCGGGGGGCGCTTCTCACATCCCCCTGACCACTTCAAAAATATAAAAAAGTGGTCAGGATATGTAGAGTGTTCCTTTAAGAATCTCCTCCCTGACCTAAACACATGCACGTTACTTCCTCACTGTATATGTATACTTGTGTGCATATATAGGGTTTGCATAGTGTCATATATATATATATATACCCAGGAAACACTTGAAAAACGAGAGAAATCTCAATGTGTCCTTCCTGGTAAAATACTTTATAAATAAATTAATATGCACACACACTTTATATATATGCATGCACTTTTTAAAGTCTGTGTATATAGTGTAAAAATAGTGGTTATATAGTGTGGGCATATTTATAGTGTTTTTGTATATATAGTTTATGCAGATATAGTGTGTATGTGTACACACATATATATAACGTTCATATAGTGTGAGCATAGTGTGTGTATATATATAATAGTGTGCTGTGTACATTTATAGTGTATGTACATATATATAAGTGTGCTGTGTACATTTATAGTGTATATATATATATAAGTATGCTGTGTACATTTATAGTGTATATATATATATAATAGTGCGCTGTGTACATTTATAATGTGTATATATATATAATAGTGCGCTGTGTACATTTATAGTGTATATATATATATAATAGTGCGCTGTGTACATTTATAGTGTATATATTATAATAGTGCGCTGTGTACATTTATAATGTGTATATATATATAATAGTGCGCTGTGTACATTTATAGTGTATATATATATAATAGTGCGCTGTGTACATTTATAGTGTATATATATATATATATATGTGCTGTGTACATTTATAGTGTATATATATATAAGTGTGCTGTGTACATTTATAATGTGTATATATATATAATAGTGCGCTGTGTACATTTATAGTGTATGTATATATATATTTGTGCTGTGTACATTTAGTGTATATATATAAGTGTGCTGTGTACATTTATAATGTATATATAATAGTGTGCTGTGTACATTTATAGTGTATGTATATATAATAGTGCGCTGTGTACATTTATAGTATATATATATGAGACAATTACATATCAGTTTACAGAGGAGGAGGTTCTACAGCAGCTGTCTAAAGTAAAGACAAATAAGTCAATGGGGCCTGATGGGATCCACCCTAAATTATTAAAAGAGCTCAGTGGTGTAATAGCAAAACCGTTAACAGATTTATTTAACCAATCCTTGTTAACAGGAGTCGTCCCAGAAGACTGGAAATTAGCAAATGTTGTGCCCATTCACAAGAAGGGTAGTAGGGAGGAATCAGGGAACTATAGGCCAGTTAGTCTTACGTCAGTAGTTTGGAAATTAATGGAAACCATGTTAAAGGAAAGGATTGTTGAACATCTAAAAGCACATAGATTACAGGATCAGAAACAACATGGGTTTTCCTCAGGGAGATCATGCCAAACTAATCTTATTGATTTTTTTGATTGGGTAACAAAAATAATAGACACAGGTGGTGCAGTAGACATTGCTTATTTAGATTTCAGTAAGACTTTTGATACTGTTCCGCATAGAAGGCTTATCAATAAATTGCAATCTTTGAGTTTGGATTCCAATATTGTTGAATGGATTAGGCAGTGGCTGAGTGACAGGCAACAGAGGGTTGTGGTAAATGGAGTTTATTCGGCACAAGGTCTTGTTACCAGTGGGGTACCTCAGGGGTCAGTACTTGGACCCATTCTATTTAATATTTTTATTAGTGATATTGCAGAAGGTATTAATGGAAAAGTATGTCTTTTTTCTGATGACACAAAGATTTGCAACAGGGTTGACGTTCCTGGAGGGATCAGCCAAATGACAAATGATTTAGGTAAACTAAAAAAATGGTGGGAGTTGTGGCAATTGAGTTTTAATGTGGATAAGTGCAAGATAATGCACCTGGGACATAAAAACCCAAGGGCTGAATATAGAATATTTGATACAGTCCTAACCTCAACATCTGAGGAAAGGGATTTAGGGGTTATTATTTCAGAGGATCTAAGGCTAGGGTCAGACGAACGCATTTTTCACGTGCGTTTAGCCACACGAAATCACGGCCGTGCTAGCAGCAAATGACGTCCAATGCCGGGGAACATACGACGAACGGCCGCACGAATGTTCGTCCGTGCAACGCAAGTGGCCAACGAACGCATTTTTTCGAGAACGTCAAACCGCTACTACTGACGTAGAGTGCGCTGCGGCCGCATAGCGGCGTGTTTGTTGATTGGGAGACGTCAGACGCGGCACACGTCCGGCCAACATAACGTCCAGACGCAAAAGGGTTTTATTGATGATCTGTACAAAATCACGGACGAAAATGCGCATCGTATGACCGCTATCGCGTATTCCGTGAAAAAATACGTCCATTCGTTCGAACGCACTTTTTCACGGACAATGTGAAAAATGCGTTCGTCTGACCCTAGCCTTTAGGTAAGTATTAATGTAATAGAGCAGCAGGAAATGCTGGCAGAATGCTTGGTTGTGTAGGGAGAGGTATTAGCAGTAGGAAAAGGGAAGTGCTCATGCCACTGTACAGAGCACTGGTGAGACTTCACTTGGAGTACTGTGTGCAGTACTGGAGACCGTATCTCCAGAAGGATATAGACATCTTAGAGAGAGTTCAGAGAAGGGCTACTAAAATGGTGTACGGCTTGAAGGAGAAAAGTTACCAGGAAAAGCTTAATGATCTTAACATGTACAGCTTGGAAAAAAGACGAGACAGAGGAGATATGATAGAAACATTTAAATACGTAAAGGGAATCCACAAGGTAGAGGAAGGGAGTATATTTAAAAGGAAACAAAATAGCAAAACAAGAGGACATAGTCTTAGATTAGAGGGGCAAAGGTTTAAAAGTAACATCAGGAAGCATTATTTTACTGAGCGGGTGGTGGATACATGGAACAGTCTTCCAGTAGAAGTGGTAGAGGCCAAAACAGTGATTGAATTTAAGCAAGCATGGGATAGGCATAAGGCTATCCTAAACAAAAGATAAATCCAGGTAAAGTATCCATGTAATTGGGCAGACTAGATGGGCCGAAAGGTTCTTATCTGCCGACATTTTTTTTTCTATGTTTCTATAGTGTACATGTGTGCTGTTACACATATTTATAGTGTGTGTGTATATATAGTGTGTGTATGTAGTGTATATATTAGTGTGTGTGTATAGTATGTGTATCTTTCCTGTTTCCTCCACACCATACAGGAGCTGTAAGACACGTGACTGCAGGTGTCTATGGGGGGAGGAGCCAGGCCTCCCAGGCAGCCCTAACATGTTACTATCACAGGTAAAGCTCAGTCAGCTTGCCTTGCATGTGAGGAGAACATGAGCTCATGCTGACCGTGCACACAGGGGGAGGGCGGTGCGAGGCTCCTTCCCTCTCACTCACCCAAACTGGGCCTGCTCCCCATTTCTGCCCACTTCTTCAACGCCACGCCCTCTTCAGAGATTTCTCCCCCAATCAGAAGCAGGCTCGCGCCTCACATGGGCAGGGTCTCTCATCAGCAGGCGCCTCTGCTCTTACCTGGCGCCCACGCCACTAGCCAATCAAAAGCTAGGCGGCCTATAAGCAGCCAACCGCGTGAGAGAATGTTGCTAATGTGAGCTGTCAGGAGAGAACCTCTCACAAACACACACACAAAAAAATATACAACAGATAAAGACATCTTCCCCATTTCCGGAAAGTCTCATTCGGCCCCGCTTCCGGTGACGTAATCCTCCCCCCCCCGCCCTAGGCTGTTGCAAAAAGTCCCTGTGTGATGACGTCACCTGTGCAGAACCCGGAAGCAGTGAAGAATAACAAGGGAAAGTGAAGGCGAAAAGCACGGGAGGGGACAGGGACTTGTAGGAGACTTCTCCTGAGGTGTGGGATGTATGTGACAGCGCCGGACTGCGTGTCTCCACTCCTGCAGACCAGGTAATGATCATCCCGGGTGTTTAGAGATTTATTCTGATAAACTGCCTTTATCTCGTGTAATAAAATGAATACACAGCTGATTTCATTCCTGACAGGAGAGCTTGGACCTAGGGTTTACTTTCAAGCCGCCATAAAATAACGAGAGGATAAAAACAAATATATTCACTAATTTATGGCCTTAAAGGGCCACTCTAGTGGGTTTTAAAGTTTGCCTTAAAGGGACAGTAACTACAATACCCTCCCCTTTTACCCTTACATAATGGGGCAGGTGCTGCTGACATCTACTGCCCAATTATTATTATTATATGTATATATTTTTGGGTGATGACTGAGAATACTCCCCATTTTTTTGTCCCACGGTACAGGCTGTTCGTCCCCCTTCAGCTCAGGGGCTTCTGCAATGCATACATCCCTACATTACTTGTCTGTGCAATTTGCGCCTCACTTACATCATGCGTACCCAAATTACGTAGCACATGCGCAGATCCAATTCATTGGCTGCCTCACTGAGAATGCTGTCTATTGCGGGTGTTGTATGAGCGGGGGTGATGTCGCTAGGGGCCAATCTGGTGACTGGCAGCCGGGAAATTCAAAATCCTGGCTGTATGGTGACGTGTCTGTGGACAGAGGAAACTCCTCAGCTTCAATCTGTGTTTCCTGCTAATCCAAGAAGGGGGGGGGATGTACTGCATATAGCCTGACCGTCTTAAAAAGCTAAAGTGGTCAAGATGAGTAGTGGCCTATTAATCAATCCGGTCTGGTAAAAGCAGCATTTTAGCAACTGAAACCTTTTAATTTCTACCTAGAAGTAGTAAATCCTGCTTATTCAACAGCCACTCCGCTCTCTACTTTTCATCTTCCCTGGTAATGGTAGGGCAGGGAGCCCCTGCTTTTCTGTGCAGGTGAGTGGATTGGTATCAGGTTACAGCGTAAGGAGACAGATGAAAATGGAAAGCTGTAAAACCCGAAAGGGTCAACATTACCATGTTTGAGCTTTAAAAAATTAAATTTTATTTGTAGAGTATTTTACCAGGAAGGATACATTGAGATTTCTCTGGTTTTCAGTATGTCCTGGATTCAATTACATTTAATTGTTACAGAAATACAAAGTAATAAAATGCAAGATATTAAAACCCAAACACAAATATACAGATTAACCGAGAAAATAAATATGTAGGAAATATACAGGGTTATTCAAAGAGATTCGAATTGCTTGAGAAAGGTAACCGAACGCTGAAAATCAGCGTTCGGTTACCTTTCCTGGCCATTCGGCTATCCAGAGAGCAGGCAATTCGCCAAATCCTGTCGAATTGCCTGCACATACGGTGCCTGTTCGGTCCCTGTTCGAGGGCAGTGAAATCCCCATGAAAAAGCACTGCTTCGGCTATTCAGAGAACACAAACCAGCAGTGAAAGGTTCCCCTAATGTCCTGCCATTCGGTGGTTTAATTCGGCAAGTTAATTCAGGAGAATCCCATAGACTTCAATGTTAAAAATATTCCTGTTTTAATTCAATATCTAAAAAACTGTTCATTATAAAATTCTGCAGCAAAAAGTCTCTTTATTTATAGATTTTTTAGGATACTTTAAGCATTTTTCTGAATTTTTAAAAAAAAAATTAAAAGTCCGATTTTTTTTTTTATTTTTTTTCAGTTTACTTATTTTTTTTGTAACAGCCCTCTTTATTATCATTCCCTGGACCTCCTGTGAAAATTTCAGACATTTTCGCTCAGTAGTTTCTTTGCAAACAGCGTTTCATTTTCCCAGATTCATACAAATGGTTTTTCTAATTTATTCACCTCCCTAGTCTACGTCACAGCTGCTTCGGCTCTGTGTGATTCGGCTCATGTTCGGCTCCTGTTCGGCTCCTGTTCGGCTTCTTCGAAGGTTAATCCAGATGTTTTTGCTTGTTTTCAGCGTGCATTCGGTGAGTTTTCGTCAGGTTTGCGGCAGCCTTTCCCTGCAATTCGGGGACCCTGTGGTGTTTGCTGAATACACCGCAGGGTCGCCGAAATGGGATCGGCAAAAGGAACCGAATTGAAGAGAACGAAAAGTCACCGAACGTGCGGTGACTTTTCGAATCTCTTTGGATAACCCTGTTAGTCACTATGTTACATGTTTACAGGTGTATTCTGTATATAGTCACTGTTACATGTTTACAGGTGCATTCTGTATATAGTCACTGTTACATGTTTACAGGTGCATTCTGTATATAGTCACTGTTACATGTTTACAGGTGCATTCTGTGTATAGTCACTGTTACATGTTTACAGGTGCATTCTGTGTATAGTCACTGTTACATGTTTACAGGTGCATTCTGTGTATAGTCACTGTTACATGTTTACAGGTGCATTCTGTGTATAGTCACTGTTACATGTTTACAGGTGCATTCTGTGTATAGTCACTATGTTACATGTTTACAGGTGCATTCTGTGTATAGTCACTATGTTACATGTTTACAGGTGCATTCTGTGTATAGTCACTATTTACATGTTTACAGGTGCATTCTGTATATAGTCACTATGTTACATGTTTACAGGTGCATTCTGTATATAGTCACTATGTTACATGTTTACAGGTGCATTCTGTATATAGTCACTATGTTACATGTTTACAGGTGCATTCTGTATATAGTCACTATGTTACATGTTTACAGTGCATTCTGTATATAGTCACTATGTTACATGTTTACAGGTGCATTCTGTATATAGTCACTATGTTACATGTTTACAGGTGCATTCTGTATATAGTCACTATGTTACATGTTTACAGGTGCATTCTGTATATAGTCACTATGTTACATGTTTACAGGTGCATTCTGTATATAGTCACTATCCGGGTTATTCAAAGAGATCTGCATTGCGGCCGAAAAGGTAAACGAATAGTGAAATTCAGCGCCATTCAGCTATCGAGAGAGCAGCCAGTTCACCAAATGTTGGCGAATTGCCTGCACATACGGTGCCTGTTCGAGGGCTGTGAAATCCCCATAGAGAAGCAATGCTTCGTCTAGTCAGAGAACAAAAACCAGCAGTGAAAAGTTGCCGAAATGCCCTGCTGTTCAGTGGTTTAATTCGACAGATTTATTCAGGCGAATCCCATAGGCTTCAATGTTAAAAATATTCCCGTTTTAATTCAATATCTAATAAATTGTTGATTATATAATATTCTGCAGTAAAGAGTCTATAGATATTTTTTTTATTTTTGGACCTTTTTATAATCATTTATTTGCGAATATATATATATATATATATATATATATAATTTTTTTTTTTACCCCTTCGCTGCGGATGACGTGTGGGGAACGTCCTCAGTGACAACTGCTCTGTACGGCGGACGTTCCCCACAAGACATTCGCAAGCGGGAGCCACGGCAGAGATACTCACCTCTGTCCGGGGTCCCGTGGCGTTCTGGCGTCAGCGTCCTCAGACGCTGAAGTTAAGCGCCTCCCCACGTCAATGACGTCATCGCGCCATGCGCGATGACGTCATTTCCAGGCGACCCCCCCCCCCCCCGCGGCAATGCTGGGATCGCCTGAAAGGGAGGGGGGGGAATCCGTTCGGATCACTCTCCGTCTCGATCTGGAGGGAGCAGCGCCACAAGCCAGGCACCATTTTTAAAAGGGGAGAGTCTCCCCTTTTTAAGCAGTGCCTGGCTTTAACCCCTCAGACACGGGTTCGCAATTCAACGCCTTGTGGTGCCGAATTGCGGCCTAGCTCCGGTAGGGGCTACCATCTTGGATGGCGGCTCCCCCCTCGCTGCCAGACGTCATCGATCGCTCATAGTGTGATGACGTCAGATGGCCGGGGAATCCCTAGCTGCCTGGGCATTTCCCAAGGAAATCCCCTGGTGGCAGCTAGGGGGTCATGGAGGGTGTCATTCGAAAGGCCTGAGCATGGCCTTTCGAATGACATCAAACATGACCATGTTCAAAGTAAAAAAAAAATATGTATATTTTTTTTTTTTTTTTTTTTATGAATGCAGCAATATTGTTCCCATTTCAGTTATAATGTGAACAATGATGCTGCACTTTTTTATGGGGTGCGTTTGCTAAAAATCACATAATTCCCCCCCCCCTCCCAAAAAAAATGTAACCAGTCCCCATTTCTAATTTTTGCGCAATCGCACCCCATAGAAAATATAACTGCAAACGCTCATGTGATAAAATGTGAAACAAAACATTTTACACGCTGTATATGATTTAAAAATTCTAATTTTATTGCATTTTTTTTTTTATAATATACAGGCAGGACATGACGTATACATATAAAAATGATATATATTATGAATCTGCTGGAAAGAACGCTATATAATATGTCTGGGTCACAAAATAAAATGTGGCTTTAAATCGCGTTTAAACATGATGAGCAAAAGCGGTAAAAATTAGCTCCGCACACAGCGGTGAAATGCCTCAGCAGTGAAGGGGGTTAATGCTTTTTTATTTTTTTCTGTAACAGCCCTTTTTATTCTCATTCATTGGATCATATGTAAATTTCAGACATTTTTCGCTCAGTTTCTTTGCAAACAGCATTTCATTTTTCAAACAGTCAAGCGAACGTTTTGTTCCCCCCCCCCCCCACCACATTCATCTGCCTGTCGGCTTTTTCTGGCGGCTGCTCTGCGCTGTGATCGGCGACTGCTCAGGTTTCTCTGGCATGTTCGGCGGGGTTAAACCGGATGTTTTTGCGGGTTTCGGTGTGCATTCGCTGGGTTTTGCGGTGAGTGTTCGTTGGGTTTGCTGTGGCTTTTCCCTGCATTATGGCGGCCCTGTGGTGCTTACTGAATACACCGCACGGTCACTGAAACGGGATCGCCAAATCGCACCGAATTGAAGATATCGAAAAGTCACAGAACGTGCGGTGACTTTTCGATTCTCTTTGAATAACCCTGATTGAAACAAAACAGACTCAGATTCTGAACCGGAGGAGATACGTGATTGGTGGGTGAGCTCTGGGATCTCATTATTCACTTAATAACCAGAATGTTAAATGTCAATTTAAAAGCCCTGGGAAATTGTACAGACTTTCTTTTTCTTCCCTGTTTCTTCCTCTTGAATCTTGTCATTTAAACACACACTTCCAGTTTCAGGTTTTCAGCTCTTTCAAGTCTCTTTGAAATAACCCTGTATGTTACATGTTTACAGGTGCATTCTGTATATAGTCACTATGTTACATGTTTACAGGCGCATTCTGTATATAGTCACTATGTTACATGTTTACAGGTGCATTCTGTATATAGTCACTATGTTACATGTTTACAGGTGCATTCTGTATATAGTCACTATGTTACATGTTTACAGGTGCATTCTGTATATAGTCACTGTGTTACATGTTTACAGGTGCATTCTGTATATAGTCACTGTGTTACATGTTTACAGGTGCATTCTGTATATAGTCACTATGTTACATGTTTACAGGCGCATTCTGTATATAGTCACTGTGTTACATGTTTACAGGTGCATTCTGTATATAGTCACTGTGCTACATGTTTACAGGCGCATTCTGTATATAGTCACCGTGTTACAGGTGCATTCCTTATTGAGGTATGTTAATAGGGAGCTCTTGAGTGACTTTAGACTGGGGGAAGATTTGATGGTGTCTGGGAGGTTATTCCATAATTGTGGTGCTCTGTAGGAAAATGAGGATCGAGCCACTTTTTCTATTGTGGTATTGCAAGGAAGGTGCTGGTCCTGGAACAGAGGTTATAGGATGAGGGAATTTTTTTTGTGTATAATGAATACATTTTATTAAAGTCTTTGTGTGTATTTTGTAAAAACCTACTTTATCCTGAATAACACAAGGTAGTCAGTTGTGCCTCCCCCCCCCCTTTCTTCACCTTTTGTACAGCCTGTCGGTGAGGAGTGTCCCCTAATCTAAGGTGGATTGTACATTCAATCACTCCTTTTTATTTACAAAGGAATTGGAGCGATTGGTATAAGTGAGCACAGTCCCTCCCTGCTGTGTGTATTTTTTTAAATTATTTTTATAGAGCTACTGCCTGCATTCTGTTTAACAGCCGAGCTTTCTCCCTCTATCCCCCTGTAACCTGATCCCCCCCCCCTCCTTCTCACTGCTGCACAGAGCAGAGCCTTGTCATTGGCACCATCCTTGCTTTTAATATCCAACTTTGTACTTTCTCAAATTTTGTTACACCGGTGAAATAACAGTAATACGTCACGCTGCCTTTTTATCTGTTGACTTTTTCTGATTTCTGTATTTCAGCTTCTTCTTTCTAGATTTTCCTTTTGAAATAATCCTCCCTTTTGTGTTCGTCCACATTTATCTCATTCAAAAGAGTGGGGGGGGGGAAGGGAAATACCGTATCAGTTTGTTTTGGTTTTGTCCAGGTGTGATGAATGAATGAATGAATGACGGGTCTGATGCTTGTTGTTGTGTGTACATTCCTACGTTTTATTGGTGGCTATTTCCTGCCTCCCCCAGGGATTCAGGGTTTATACTAGTTACACACCCTGTAACCTGACCAGAACAGTAAAACACTGCTTTATTTCCAAGTAAATAAACTGGCGCTCATCCGCTAGGCTGTACCGTTACTGTCACTTATATAGCGCCAGCAAACTCTGTAGCGCTTTACAATGGGGGAGCGCAAACATGTGATGTAACAATGATACATGAGGAAGAGACGTCCCTGCCCGTGGATAACTGTCCTGCGAATACAGAACTTTTAACCAAGTGCTCAGCCAGACGTCACAGGAGCTTACAATCTAAAAGGAATCTGAACAGACAACAGGGATGCCAAGCTCCAGTTGCTGCTGAACTACAACTCCCATGATCCTCTGGCAATCTATTGCATCCAAATAATTCAGGGAATTGCAGGTCCTAATCTGTGGAGCTGGAGTATGAGGTCGCTGGACTAGAGAGACTTGTATGTATGATTTATGTTTTTTTTTTGTAATTCACATTTGTTTCATTCGGCAGCGGGACGTCGTTCTAAACAAGCAGTGGGCGTATCGTGACAAATGGCCTGTCTGTGAGGCACTTATTGACATTTGAGCGTGTGAGCAGATCATCTGTTTAGCTGCAAGGTAAAAGACCTGCTTTGGCACAATTGCTGCTTTATGACAGTTTTTTTTTTATATAAAAAATGTGACCTATATTTGTGTATGTAATATATAGATAGGTGTGTGTATATATGTATAGCGGTACGTGGTGATACCTTTTGTTTGACTAAGGTTACATTTAAAAGACAAGCTTTCGAGAGTGTTCGTTCCTCTCCTCTTCAGATCTGGAAGCTATACTGAGCAAAATCATAGATTAGATTATACAGTATAAATCCCTTCAATCTCCATACCACCTTGCGTAAAATCCTAAAACTCCGGTGCAGGACCTTGATCCAAGCGATAAACATTTTAAAAATGGGTCCACAACACCGATTTAGACCAGTTTCAATCGAATTTGGTGAAGAGGAAAAAAAAATATCTGTATTTGAAAAAATATATCTCTCCAGCCATACTCCGTTAAAGATGTGGAGGGCAAAAAAAAAAGAGATTAAAAGCCTCCACACTGCAAATAATACATTTTTATTATTGCATAGGTCATTTACACCTCACAGCTATTCAAAGAACCGCTTAGGCTAGGGTCAGAGTGGGGCAGTCGGAACGCGCGTGCAGGCGCACTAAATCACGGGGCAGTAAGCAGCACATAACGGCCAATGACGGCCAATATACGCAGTACGTGCGTACAAAGTGCGCCGACACCACGCAACCGGCAAATGAACGCATTTTTTCTCAGAAACGTGAAACCGCTGCTACAGACGTACCAGAGTGCGCTGCGGCCGCATAGCAGCGTGTGTGCGTGATTAGGAGACGTCAGACGCTGCTAGTGTGCGGCCTACATAACGTTCAAACAGCCGGATTTCCCTAGAATTGCGTTGGTGAGTACCTGCGACTGTGCGACTGTGGTCGTCTGACCACTTAAGCGTATTCCGTGAAAAAATGCGTGCGCACGCATCGACGTACATTTTGACGGTGGCCGCAGAAAATGCGCTCATCTGTCCCTAGCCTTAGAGCTCATGTGTTGCATTCCCCACATGCAGCAATGAACTCTGGGTAAGACATGTAACTGCAATTTCCTTATTTTTTTTTTTTTTTTGCATCCTAGGTCTTTTCACACACAATCCTCCAATCAATGCCACGCCATACTAGTAAATGGCTTTTATTTCTTTTTTTCGCAGAGATCAGGTTTATGCATCAGGTCACAGCCACTCCTGTACATCTGTTTCGGGTTCATTGTGTGTATGTACGTACTTGAAAACGAGAGAAATCTCAATGTATCCTTCCTGGTAAAATTCTTTTATAAATTATTAAAAATATATATATATATAAGAATTTTACCAGGAAGGATACATTGAAGATTTCTGTCGTTTTCAAGTATCCTTCCTGGTAAAATCTTTTATAAATAAAAAAAAAAAAAAATATGATGATTGTGGGAGGCACTCGAGGACTTGTCTTAAAATCCGAAGTTTGATTTTTTTTTTTTTTTTTTTATACATTTTTTTTTTTTTTTTTATACATTTTTTTTTTTTGTAACGTTTATATATATATATTTATAAAACGTTCTATCTTGTCCACATACAAGATTATTCTGCTCCGGTGCAAAAATTCTGACTGCATCCAAACATCCTCCAAATTTCACACGCACACGTTGACGATGTAAAATGTCAACAAAATGTATTCAATGTTGCATAATACGCATAGATCGTTTCAGTTCCCAAAGGAACCGAGGAAAGTTCCTTTTGGGAACTGAAACGATCTATGCGTATTATGCAACATTAAATGTATTGTTTTTGAGGAGAATATATATCTATATAATATATTATATCTGTGTTAGTCCAGATGTAGTGATACCTTTTTTTTTTTTTTTATCAGACTAACGTTACATTTAAAGTACAAGCTTTCGAGAGTGATCCTCCCTTCGTCAGGTATAGAAGCTTACTGATCAGAATGGTAGAATTAAACTATATCTTTCTAAATTTTAGCATAGTTTTATTAAAAAAATGTGATCTCTAAACGTGTCGTCAATTAGAAACAAAGCCTAGAAAAAAAAAAGCAGATTTTTGTTGTAGACCACATCATTGCACCACTTGAGGTATAGAAAGAGACAGGAGGCTGGGTTTGGCTGCGGTAAACGTAGGGTGCGTAATTCGTGTACTAACCTAAATCTAGAACCATACGAATGGACCTTGTACTCAATAAAACTTTTACCAAAGAAAAATAAACCTTCCCGTGTTGATTTTCATCAGACAATATAAGGACCGTCCCCTCATGGTTCTTGTGTTTAAGAACGTGTTTGTGCTCCAAGCATTTAACTCCTCACCTTTTATTGACGGGAATTTTCTACGAGCCTTACCGGGCCGCGTGTTGACAAAAATAATAATTTAAAGAGCGCACAAAGACGAGAAGGATGCTATTCATTTCATAGAGCTCTGTTTGGCCTATTGTCATCTTTTCTTTTTTCTAATATACTAGGGCAGGGGTCAGCAACCTTGGCTCCCTGAAGTTTTAGGAACTACATCTCCCATGATGCTCAGTCACCCATTAGGCTGACGGAGCCATATGGGAAATGTAGTTCCCAAAACATCAGGGAGCCAAGGTTGCTGACCCCTGTACTAGGGGACAGCAGCCTTGGCCCTCCCAGATGTTTTTGAAAACTACATCTCCCGTGATGCTCATCCCTTTTAATAAAAGGCTGAGCATCATGGGAGATGTAGTTCCAAAACATCTGGAGGGCCAGGGTTGCTGACCCCTGCTTTGAAAGGACCTTCTCGTAGTAATGATCTGTTATCTATCTCCTTGGACCCGCACCCTTCACTCACCTTTTTAATACTTTTTCACGCTGGAGCTCCCTCACTCGCCACATTCGACTCTCCCCGTGCCTCCCCTCTTTTAAGATTTCTCTAAAAACCCATCAACTCACTCCATGATATCCCTCATTTGTACGTTTCCTGATCTGCCACACAGGCCCGATGCACACCATTACTTCCCATACTCTATCTACCCTCCTCTGTGTGTCACCCCTCTCCTTTTTTTTTTTTTTTTTTTTTGATTGCAAGCTCACTGGAGCAGGGTCCTCCCTTTTTTTTTTTTTTTTCCCCTAACGTACCTGTTAAATGCATGCTTGTTTTGTCCTACCCATTATACAGCGCTGCGGAATATGCTGCCGCTTTTATAAAAGAAGAAAAACTGTAAATACATTCTATTTCCTGCCAGCCGTGTCGTATAGCTCTTTAAAGTTTGGAAAGTCTCCAGATAATGAACTTATTTAACCCTTTACATAAACTGTAGCTAGATTACTTGTGAATTACAAGCAAAACCATTTTATAAAACAGACACTGTTGTTTTTTTTTTGTTTTGTTTTTTTTTTGTAGTAAAGTCAGCTTTTTATCTCCTGTTTCCATTTTGTGGATTTTTACTATGAAGCAACATTTACCAAACATCTCCTGGTGGGTTTTACTCTGTGGCTGTGATTCTAACTGTTTAAATACTGTATAAGATAATGAGGGGGAGGAAGGAATGTTTAGATAAGGCTGCAGGGGGTGTATTGTGTTCGCCAGGCTACCTGAGATAAGATCTGGCAGCTGAATGAGATAAAACAGGGAGCTTAAAAGCCTTCTAATCTACCCCCTGGGGATGTCCTTTTGTAGGGATAGACCGATATATCGGTTCTGCTGATTATCGGCTGCCGATATTCAGAAAAGTACCGATATCGGCATTTTATTTGCCGATTAATTGGACAAGCTGGCTCACTGTAGCTGCGACACGCAAGTACCCACAGAACCGTGCGAATCCGGGGCTTCTCCCACATCAGGCTGTAAGCCCTCACTGCAGAACGACCCCTGCTCACTGACCGTATTGTGCATGAGTGTGATGACCACAGAAATGGGTCTTCCATCCCACCTGGCAGGGGATTCCCTATACAGGAGATGCAGGGTCTATTTGCTACAGCAGGGTCCAGCAACCTGGGCCCTCCTAGATGTTTTGGAACTGCATTTCCCATGAGGCTCCAAGAACCTAATGAGAAGCTGAGCATCATGGCAGATGTAATTCCAAAACATGTGGGGCAATATTACAAAGTCACTGCTAAGTGTCAGGGTGGCACCTGGCATACGCCGTGGTGGGACCCAATTTCAGGTGGTTTGAGCCTTTAGCGCAGGGATATTCTGAAGGTACCTTGGAGTAGACTGACTGCAGGAAGGAATCCATGGCGCGGTACAAAAAGGGGTATAGAGAGAGCGTAGTCAGGACGGTCCGTAGATCAAAGGGCTGACGGCAAGGTCGGTGGGTAGAGCAGGGTCTGGCACACGGTATCGGCAGGATCTCCGAGTAGGTCAGGATATGACTTGTAATGCAAAGCAAAGGCGCGTAGGGGGGAGTTACTCTTTTATTGACAGGCAGGAGGGTGTGTGTCTGTGATTTCACTGTTAACCCCCTTGAGTGCTGGTTTGGACTGAGGCAGCACTTTTCATGTATACCTACATGCAGATAAGGTTCTTGCGCTCCCACAGGTACTGATCCCTGACATTAAGTTTACAACAGCTCTGGTTAAGTTAGCACCAACTTTGTAATCTAACCCTTGGAGGGCCGAGGTTGCTGAACCCCCTTACATACAGGATCATATGAGGGATCTTTAAGAAAGCGCAAAGACGCCGTCTGATTGTTTTGTAAAAATAAAAGCTTAAATGAAAAAAAAAAATTCTTATTAAATTGAATAAATGAAGTGGACGTGGTGCAATGTTTAAATGTTAAACACATTCAGGGTTATTCAAAGAGAATCGAAAAGCCACCGCATGTTCGGTGACTTTTCGTTCTCTTCAATTCGATTTGATTCGGCGACCCTGCGGTGTATTCAGCAAGCACCACAGGGTCCCCGAATTGCAGGGAAAGGTCGCCGCAAACCTGCTGAAAACTCACCGCAAAATGAGGGCGAACGCACACCGAAACCCGCAAAAACATCTGGATTAACCCGCCGGAGAACCCCGAGTAGGAGCCGATCACACGCAGCGCAGCCGCCGGAGAAAGCCGACACCGCAGACCAATGGAGTGAATAAATTGGCAAAACAGTTTGTATGATTGTTTGAAAAGTGAAACGCTGTTTGCAAAGAAACTACTGAGCGAAAATGTCTGAAATTTACATATAAAGATCCAATGAATGATAATAAAAAGGGCTGTTACAGAAAAGAGAAGTAAATTTAATAAAAAATCCCCAAAAAATGCTTAAAAGATCCAAAAAAATGTATAAAGAGACTCTACTGCAGAATTTTATAATGAACGGTTTATTAGATATTGAATTAAACCGGGAATATTTTTAACATTGAAGCCTATGGGATTCTCCTGAATAAACTGCCGAATGAAACCACCGAATGGCAGGGCATTAGGGGAACCTTTCACTGCTGGTTTGTGTTCTCTGAATAGACGAAGCAGTGCTTCTCTATGGGGATTTCACTGCCCTCGAACAGGGACCGAACAGACACCATATGTGCAGGCAATTCTCCAGGATTTGGCGAACTGCCTGCTCTCTGGATAGCCGAATGGCCAGGAAAGGTAACCATACACTGAATTTCAGCGTTCGGTTACCTTTCTCCAGCAATTCGGATCTCTTTGAATAACCCTGATAGAGTTCATGGCATAATGTCCGATTTTTCAGCTGTTTTTTTCGCAACTTTAAATTTACAGAATATCAGCCAGAAAAGCTGCTGATATCATTTTATCAGGGCCGATACTGATTATCGGTCTATCCCTAGTCCTTTGAATACATCCCACAATACAGTGATGTGAGTTGGTGACTGACCCATTCACTCCATTCTATGGCCAAAGCCACACAGTGGGGAGCAAGTGATGGAAAGATACTGTGGGGCAGTTACAACACAAAATATCACACAATGGATGCGCCCAGTGACACATATAGAGGAAAATATCACACAATGGATGCGCCCAGTGACACATATAGAGGAAAATATCACACAATGGATGCGCCAGTGACACATATAGAGGAAAATATCACACAATGGATGCGCCCAGTGACACATATAGAGGAAAATATCACACAATGGATGCGCCCAGTGACACATATAGAGGAAAATATCACACAATGGATGCACCCAGTGACACATATAGAGGAAAATATCACACAATGGATGCGCCCAGTGACACATATAGAGGAAAATATCACACAATGGATGCACCCAGTGACACATATAGAGGAAAACTTTTTCTTAAACATACAAGAGAAAAACAAATCACATGTAAGATATCAGCAACATCAAACACAATGAGGACGTGTCATATTTTGGGGGTCGTGGCCCTTTAATGAAGGAACATCACAGACACGACTGCAGAATAAAACCCCGACCAGAGACTTTTCCATGGAAGAGTTAAATCCCGGGATTTACAGTGCATTGACCACGGTGACTGTGCGTTTTTGAAGGTTGTGATAAGTAAACGAGTATTATCAGGAGGTTAATGTAAAGAAGGACATTTAATTCTTTTTTTTTGGTGGTAGTGGCCATTTTAAGCCCTAAATAAGTGGGTGCATTGTTAGAAGCTTGCTGTATTCCTAACTCTGTAACCTGATATCGACCCCCCCCCCCCCCTCTCTTTCAAACTCCTAAGCGATGGATGCTGCAGGGAAGCCATATCCGGCTGGATCAATGAAGTCAGGTATTCAAGGTTCCTCCTTTTCTTTCTCAAACCGAGCAGAGTTTTGAATCAGGGCTGTGCAAAAGGGAATGAATATAGTACGTAGTGAGACACAACCTGACAGAGGTGTGTGTGTGTTTATAATTGTGCCTGTTCGAGGGCAGTGAATCCCCATAGAGAAGCAATGCTTCGTCTATTCAGAGAACAAAAACCAGCAGTGAAAAGTTGCCAAATTGCCCTGCTGTTCAGTGGTTTAATCCGGCAGGTTTATTCAGGCGAATCCCATAGGCTTCAATGCTAGAAATATTACCGTTTTAATTCAATGTCTAATAAACCGTTTATTTAGTTTTTTTGGATATTTCGGGCATTTTTTCTTTTTTCTGTAACAGCCCTTTTTATTATTATTCACTGGATCTTAGATGTAAATTTCAGACATTTTCGTTCTGTAGTTTTTTTTTGTTTTTTTTTCCTCCACTCCATTCATCTGCGGTGTCGGCTTTTTCCGGCGGCTGCTCTGCGCTGTGATCGGCTCCTGCTCGGGTTTCTCCGGCGTGTTCGGCGGGGTTAATCCAGATGTTTATTTGGGTTTCATTGTGCCTTCACCGGGTTTGCGGTGGCTTTTCCCTGCACTACGACGGCCCTGTGGTTCTTGCTGAATACACCGCAGGGTCGCCGAAATGGGATCGCCAAATCGCACCAAATTGAAGAGAACGAAAAGTCACCGAACGTGCGGTGACTTTTCGATTCTCTTTGAATAACCTTGATTGATACAAAACAGACTCAGATTCTGAACCGGAGGAGATACGTGATTGGTGGGTGAGCTCTGGGATCTCATTTTTCACTTAACCAGAATGTTAAATGTCAATTTAAAAGCCCTGGGAAATTGTACAGACTTTCTTTTTCTTCTTTTTTGAACCTTGTCATTTAAATACACACACACTTCCAGTTTCAGGTTTTCAGCTTTTGTACGATCTCTCCATCTGCAGCTCTCCCTGACCTTGACCTGCGCTTGGAATTTCCCATTTTGCGCTGGTTAATGGGAAACGCTCCTTGGGGCATCCTGGTGTTTGTGTGTTTTTTTTTTTGGTATATTGTTTTATCGTGTAATATTGCAGATACATAAAAAAATGCCTCTGAGAATGTCTACAAAATATATAACATTTGCAAAGAAGGGGGGGCGGGGCAAAAGCAACCACAAGTTCGGGAAACAGCAAGGCACCATGGGTAAGCTGCAGAGCGTCGTTGCAATTGTTAGAGCCTCTCATGGCTCCGCAAAACCTTTTGTGTGTAGAAGAAAAAAGGAGAAGCCAAAACAAAAGTAGGAACGAAAAGAGATTTCACATAGCTCAGCAGGACTGCAAGGAAAATAAGGGGTAAAGGGAGGGGGGCAGACAAAAGGAAAAAAACTGAATTTGTGGGGAAGCCTCTTCATCCCGAGTCCAAAGGCACGGCACCGTGCACAACCTTGGGGTCTTCATATGGCATGCAGAGGAGATACTTTCCAAACCACTAGGATGGAATCCATAACATTTTCATAAATCCGATCTGATAAAAGAGGCATTTTAGCAATTTAAACATTTTTCCTTCTTTTCTGCCTAGAGTGCTTCATCCAATTTTCGTTATCAAAATATAAGGAGTTTAAAAAAAAATTATATATATAATGTTCAAAATTATTCAGCCCCCAATGCTGTAAAGAGTTTTAGGGAATTTAGTGTACATTTGTAATTGTATTCAGAATGAAATTCTACAAGGACTTTTTAAAGAACCATATGCAACTAAAATGACATCAATTGGTTTTGTAATACAGTAGTAAATGTTTCTTTTGTGAATTCTTCATTGACACAATTATTCAACCCCTTAAAGACTACCACTCTGAAGAACAGAGGTTCATTCAAATGTTTTCAATCAGGTATTGAAAACACCTGTGGATGTCACGGAACAGCAATAAAGCATAATAAACACCAATTAGGCAGCTTTAAAATGACTGTGATACTCAGCTCCTTCTAGACATTTACTGGTGTGGTTACAAACATGGTGAAGTCAAGAGAATGGTACAGGAAGACAAGAGAAGAGGTGATTACTCTTCACAGGAAGGTTGCAAAGATGTTAAACATACCAAGAGAGACCATAGGAAGCATCATTCGCAAATTCAAGGCAAAGGGCACTGTTGAAACGCTACCTGGTCGTGGCAGAAAGAAGATGCTGACTTCGACTGCTGTGCGCTACCTGAAGCGTAGAGTGGAGAAAAGTCCCCGTGTGACTGCTGAGGAACTGAGAAAAGATTTGTCAGATGTGGGTACTGAAGTTTCAGCTCAGACAATACGGCGCACACTGCGTAATGAAGGCCTCCATGCCAGAACTCCCAGGCGCACCCCCTTGCTGTCTCCAAAGAATAAGAAGAGTCGATTGCAGTATGCCAAAAGTCATGTGGACAAACCACAGAAGTTTTGGGATAGTGTTCTGTGGACTGATGAAACAAAATTAGAACTGTTTGGGCCCATGGATCAACGCTATGTTTGGAGGAGGAAGTACAAGGCCTATGAAGAAAAGAACACCTTGCCTACTGTGAAGCATGGCGGGGGGGTCAATCATGCTTTGGGGCTGTTTTGCTTCTGCAGGTACAGGGAAGCTTCAGCGTGTGCAAGGTACCATGAATTCTCTTCAGTACCAGGAGATATTGGATGACAATGTGATGCAGTCCGTCACAAACCTGAGGCTTGGGAGACGTTGGACCTTTCAACAGGACAATGATCCCAAGCATACCTCCAAGTCCACTAGAGCATGGTTGCAGATTAAAGGCTGGAACATTTTGGAGTGGCCATCGCAGTCACCTGACTTAAATCCGATTGAGAACCTCTGGTGGGACTTAAAGAAAGCAGTTGCAGTGTGCAAGCCTAAGAATGTGACTGAACTGGAGGCTTTTTATTTTTTTATTTTTATTTTTAATTCCTTATTTAAAGATTAAAAGTACAAAGAAAGATCATGAAATCAAATGAAAATGTGGCCATTATATGGCCTGTTAAACCGAAGACGAAAAATCCGGTGGCAAAGTCCAGCGTGAATGAGGTAAAGTTAAGCTACAAACAATGCGTTCAAATTTAACGGTCGGCTAAAGAATAGACCATGCGTGAATCAAGAAAATCGTGCCGAAGTCGTATAGCTGAAAATTAAAAACAAAATCAGAAACAAAACAGTCCGGGGGAATCGTCGGAAAAGCAATTATAACAAAAAGCATATGGAGGGGTAGGATAATCTTCATCCCGGCTGTATCTCCGGAGGGTCTAGGGGAATACCGGCCGTCGCAAGGTCAGTCCAAGCTGTAGCAGGGTCCGTAATTGTATAAGGTACATTAGCGTGCGTTACCACCAAAGTGTCCGCCGGGCCCCACCGGTAGCGAATTCCTTTCCTACGCAGGGTAGACGTCACCTCTCTAAAACGGTGTCGTGCCATCAAGGTCTGAAACGGTAGGTCGTGGTAAAGTGCCAGGGTAGATCCCTCGAATTGCACCGGATCTCGTGCGCCAGGGGTAGTCATAATCTTCACCTTAAAAGCCACATCGCGAAAAGCTACCACAACATCCCTCGGTGCTCCCGTTAGGGACGATGCAGGTCTCCGGACCCGAAATACAGAGCCAACGACATCTGGCGTATCCAATGGGAGCCCAACGACCTGGAGGGCCAAACGAGTGACATAGGGCAACAGTTCCTCAGCTGAAACCGAATCTGGGACGCCCCTGACCCGTATGTTACGGCGTCTGTGTCGAGATTCTAATGTTTCCACTGAGCGGGTCAGAACCTCCATCTGCGACTGAAGTGCGACAACCTGGTCCGAGAGACGAGTCTGTTCCAGCTTCATCGCGGAGGTAGTCGCTTGGACCTCCACCACCTGAACCCGTACCTCGCGGACCGCAGCCACTTCTGGTTTCCAGATTTCCCGTATCTCTCGCAGCTCATTTAAAATTCTGTAGAAGTCGCCTTTTGTGGCAGGAAGATGTTCATCTTCTCCTCTTGACGCGGAGTCAGCGGTACTCGTCGCCAGGGGGGGCTACTTTCGGCACAGTCACTGTCGCCTGAGGCACCAGTTCCGGGCCAGGGTTTCTATGCGGGGCCCCGCAGCTGGTGGTAGAAAGTTGAGATTCGTCGGCTGAGTCCTCGCCAGTCAGGGCCTGAGAGGACACCGCCAGCGCTGCCTTACGCTTTTTCTGCGTTCGCTTCTTCGCCGCCGCGGAGAGTGGGCGCAAGTCTTGCGACAGGTTCTGAGGGGAGAGCCACATCATCCCCGCTCCGTCTCCGCTTGGCCAGGAACCGTCGTCTTCCCCAGACGATCCATAATTTGGAGGGAGAGGCACAATCACCTTCCCCCTTCCAGTAACAGACCCACCTGTCAGCGTGTCCCTAATATCCCGCTGGCGGGAGCTCCCCTTCGCCGTCCGGCTGTTTGTGCCTGCGGTGACTGCAGCGACATGCCAGAGGGTCCGTTCGTTGCTGGCACGAGGCTTCAAAAATGGCCGCCGTCACTAGGCCCAAGTCCGGGAAAAATGCTGCAGAGCACCTCGGAACACCCGGTTCGATAGCCGATAAGGAGCACGGCAATCCCCAGACCACTCCGGGGCAACCGAGCACTGCAAGACGCCGTGTAGGAGGAGAAAAAAGGCAGTAAAACGCTGGCTCAATGCGGAGCTCCTCTGAAACACGGCTGCCTGCTGCTGCTAGCTCCGCCCCCCCCCCCCCCCGAACTGGAGGCTTTTGCCCATGACGAATGGGCGAAGATACCCGTAGATCGCTGCAAGACACTTGTGTCAAGCTATGCTTCACGTTTAAAAGCTGTTATAACTGTAAAAGGATGTTGTACTAAGTACTAAGATTGAATGTCACTTGGGGGTTGAATAAAACTGATAATGATGTGAGCACAGAAAAGACATTTGTGGTTATTTCATTATAAATGTTATATTATATTTGTCTGACCTACACGTGCCTCTTTGATTTAATTGTAAGCAAGATGACTGAATGATCAAAATCAATGTCAAACTGGCCAAAACACTCAATTTCAGTGGGGGTTGAATAATTTTGAACACAACTGTACATAAAATAAAAAAATTATATGTATAGAGTAACTCCTATAAGGTAGACAAGCTGAATAATCGAGCACATACACTTGCACACAAAAAATGTGGACAAATATATACAATCCGCAAAGCACTGAAATGGACCACAAAGAAACTAACAAATTAGATAAACAGTGAATAAAAAGTTAGGTATTTATTGAATTTTTTTTGCTTAGGTATTTGTTGAATTGGCTGAGCTTCATGGGAAATGTAGTTCCATCACATCTGGAGGGCAAGTTTGCTGAGGCCTGCCTTGCACTATAAAACATACACCATTGTCATGCTCTTATTTAAAAGGGTATGTAATAATGTGTAGTTTGACACATGCATTCATTCATTCTCCTACCCAATCCCATTGAGTTTTGGGTATCCGAAAAGATTCTGATTTTGTTTCTGTGGCCCAAATCGGTGGTTTAGCCCCTTCTTGATTTTCCCTGAGGATATAGGGTCAATGAATGATGCTCATGAGCAAGGCAAAAAACTTGTCCACTGTCCTTGCCCATTGTAGGGTGGTCAACACCCCACATTGGCTTCGGCTGAGCATACTGGGGGCTATAGTCATCAATGACGAGGAAGCTAGAGACTCAGAAGGGACATAGAACGCCGTGGGAATACTATACACGACTACACCGTTCATCTAGACCAAGGATCTAAAACTCCCAACTTCTCCCCGAAGGTTTATTTCCTACAATTCCCAGAATTCTTTGAATGCAGTAGATACCAGGGAATCATGGGAGTTGTAGTAAAGAAACACCCGGGAGAGTCAGTGTTTGAGAGCCCTGATCTTAGGGTGTTCATTCAGTAACCGCAGGTGTTTTCTTGCGCCCCAATCTGTCACAGAAGTAGAATCCGAAGAGTGACAGGAGACGCTCCATCGTAAAGTTTTTGTTTGTTGCTTCTTAAATAAAAAAAATATATATATATATATATATATATAATTTATATATTATTATTAATAATAATATTATTTTTATTTTTTATTTTTATAGAAAGGATTTTACCAGGAAGGATACATTGAGATTTCTCTCGTTTTCATGTATGTCCTGGGTGGCGAGTATGTACTGTTTGGTGTCTTGCCCAAGGCCACTTACTGGAGAGGTGCTCTTGCTGGGATTTGAACCTGTGTCTCCACAGTCATAGAGCAGTGACGGTGCCTCTACTCCACCCTGCCGGCTTTTGTTGCAATGCTGGTAATTTTTGCCAGTTTTGTCAAAACACCCTCTTTTTGTTTGGGGGGGGGGGGTTCTTAATGAGAAATTTTCTGTTGTCTCCTTTCAAGGATCCTTCTGTTTTATATCTTTATCATACGCCCACACTGGGTGATTTAAAAAGAGCCTCGACTCGTATCGCAACCTGGAAAAACCCTCCAATTGTACTGTGTAGTTTGTAAAGTTGCCCGGGTGACCTGTTCCGTGTGACCTGCAGTTTACCTGTTCTTCTCGTCTCGAGGGAAATTCCAAAGGAAGTGTGTTTTGTTCTCTGCAGCAATACTGGTTTATCTAAATCCCTCCTACTGTGGGAGAACTACAACACCCATGAAGCTTTGCAGACCAGAAGACTGGCAGTGCATCATGGTAGCAGTAGTCCTGCTTTTTTTTCGCCGTGGCGGCGTGTCCAAGAGTGCCAGGGGAGCGGAAACCATTGATTACTCCTCCTTGTATGACACAGAATGAAAATAAATCTATACAGTTTTATATCAAGTTTATTTTCTGCGTTAATCTGTATATATTGTGTATTGTTTTTAATCTCTTGCATTTTATTACTTTGTATTTCTGTAACAATTCAATGCTCTTGAACCCAGGACATACTGAAAACCCAGAGCAATCTCAATGTATCCTTCCTGGTAAAACTACTTTATTTATAAATTAATAAATACCGTAAGGACTGGAGAAATCTCCCATCAGATGCCACGAAATACCCCGAAATTCCCAAATCCTTTATACTGCTCCTCAACGCCCATAATACTCTTGCTACACGTCTGTATCCGCATTGTAGTCACAGTGACCCAGTTTCTGGGAAATCCCCAGCATTCTATTGTACTGGATCACCGGTTTATTGATTCCCTTTCTGAGTGTTTGTATCACCGTTTGGCAAATCGTAAAACCTAAAATCTTACCCCTGATTTATTTTGTGACTTCCATCAGAAGATGTATATATATATATTTTTTTTTTTTGCGACAACACACTAGCGATCTTTCCCATTTCAATGGGATTTCTCGGTCGGTCTGGTACAATTTACATAAAAAAAAATAAAAAAAAAAAGCTGCATTGTATCGTTCTTCAGCAGGGAAATTGTCCCGTAGAGCGTTGCTTCAGGTCGACAGCCCATAGGATTCAATGTAAAGAAGAAAGAAAAAAATATATTTTATTTTTAATTCAACTGTATTCTTTTCATCTGCTGCAAAGAGCCTTTTAATTTGATTATTTATATATATATATTTAATTCTTCAGGTCGGCTGCGTTCTTCAGCAGTGCTGTCCTTGATGCTGGAATAGGTTTCATCACCAAAGGACAGGTGTGCACCCCCCCCCCCGCAAGTGTTTTTTCTTTATTGGCTGCCCTTTCTGTGTGTGTGTTTCTTGCTCTGCGGCCTAGGGATAGACCGATTTTTATATCGGTTTAGCCGATTATCGGCGCCAATATTCAGAAAATTACTGGTATCGGCATTTTATTTGCCGATATTTGGACAAGTTTGCTCACTGTAGCTGCGACACGCAAGATCCCACAAAACCGTGCGAATCTGGGGCTTCTCCCACATCAGGCTGTAAGCCCTCACTGCAGAATGACCCCGGCTCACTGATCGTATTGTGCATGAGAGTGATGGCAACAGAAATGGGGCTTCCATCCCATCTGGCAGGGAATTCCCTATACAGGAGATGCAGGGTCTATTTCCTACAGCAGGGTCCAGCAACCTAGGACCTCCAGATGTTTTGGAACTGGATTTCTCATGAGGCTCCAAGAACCTAATGAGAAGATGAGCATCATAGCAGATGTAATTCCAAAACGTGGGGCAATATTACAAAGTGATTGCTTAACCAGAGCTGTAATATAACTTTGTAATATATCCCTTGGAGGGCCAAGGTTGCTGAACCCCACCCCTTTTATATACAGGATCATATGAGGGATCTTTAAGAAAGACAAAGACACGGTCTGATTGTTTGTAAAAAAAAATAAAAGATTAAATAAAATAAAAATTCTTATTAAATTGAATAAATGAAGTGGACGTGGTGCAATGTTTACATGTTAAACACATTGGGCTATATTACAATCTTTGCACAAAAACGCTCGCGCAAAGCATGAAGTTTTGCGCCAAGCGTTAAACGTTTGCGTGCGCAAATTACCGCTGGAATTACAATCCTCGCGCATTTTGGATCCGATCAATAACGCGCGTAAACCGGATGCGCCCAAATGCTCGCGCAGTACCGTTGCGCGCAGAAATCAGTGTGCTTACTGTCATTTTTTTTTTTCTTCACGCAATTCAGCCAATCTGAGCATGCATGTACAACTTCTCCATTTTATTGGTTTGGGTATGTGTAGAATGTGTAACTATACTTTGCTGGATTTTTTTTTGGGCTGGTGTATTTGGTTTCGGCCAGGACGTTCAGATTTGCCGTTACCACCAGCTTTTAGGAGTTGCTAAAATTATACGCGCAAACGCTGTGCGTTCCAAACTGCGCATAGATTGTGCGCTGGTATGCGGATGGTATTACAAACGCATTTGCGCTCACAATGTTAAGTATAGATCGCGCGACATACAGTAAGCTCACGCAGGGTTTGCAGGTTCACCCGCGGTAGACGATTACGTGCGTTTGTTGCACTGACTATGTAATATGGCATTCAGCGTAAAGGGTTTTGCCCCTCGCGTTAAATGTTTTTTGCACCGGTGGAAACGTTTGCACAAAGATTGTTGTTTAGGCCATTGAGTTCATGGCATAGTCAGATTTGTGCTGGGTTTTTTTCAGAACTTTAACTTTACAGAATATCGGCTATCGGCCGGAAAAGCTGCCGATTTAATCTATATTGGTATCTGCCCTGAAAAAATATCGGTCTATCCCTACTGCGGCCTTGTCCACCGTTCGGCTTGAGTTGTGTCCAGTGGACGTCCCGGGCTGTGCGACGGTGTTGTCCGTAGTCAGAAGACCAAGTTGGTCGTCCGACTACGAACCCAGTGGACGGGCCGGCCTTATGTATCCTCCGTGTGCAGAGCTGTAAGGGTGCTGCTGCGCTGCCCAAATGGTCCTCAGCGGTGAAGACTGCACGCGGCCGGTCAGCATGCAATCTGGAGCAACTAGGAATGGATAGCCTCTCTCCTACCCTCCCTTTTTTATTACTATATTATTTTATTTTGTTTCTTGGGAACAAGAAAATAAACACACACTCCCCGCTTCCCCCCCCCCCCTCATCCTGTTTTGAGGTTGGAAAGCAGACCCTGTACTTCCCTCTCTTCTATCTTTATTGATTCGCTCTTCCTGTATCTGGGCCACTTCACGTTAAGTGGACCGTGCGTGCGCCGCTGCTATTATTGCTCTCTTGTGTAAAAACACCGTTTAGTTAATACTGATGGGAATGTATTCTTTTTGACAAATAACCTGCAGTTCCCTAATTCTGTATAATCAGGCTTCAGCCCTTCCAAATATTCAGTGTTAAATCGCTCGTCTATCCCCTTGATCTTTATTCTGTCGCTTTTATTCTCTGCCCATAAAACCGACGCGGCAACAAAAATGCTGTGTCTGTAATCCTATTTCTGCAGAATGTCATTGGGAACGCCAAACTTATCAACGCTTTCCAGTGTATTTTTCCACCCCCCCCCTCCTGTACTTTTTCCATTCTTGGGGGGGGGGGGTTGATTTCCTTTTTTTTTTTTTTTTATGTATTTTTATTAGATATAATCTTAAATAATAAAAATATATATTAATAAAATTCTTTTTTAAAAAAAAATAATTTTACCTTTTACTTTTTTTATATATATATATATATATATATTATTTAAGATTTTATGTATATTTTTATTATATATAAAAAAAAGTAAGACTCATTTTATAATAATAATAATAATATTTTTATTTTATTTTTTTTCCTATGTTATCTCGGTAGGAATGTAAAGTTTCAGGGGGTTTGAAGAGGGTTTTATAGGTTATCGCACCAGGATGTGGCTGAAAATGACGCAGCCAATCCTGCACCCCCAATAAACTCCATCTGGCGCTGACTGACATCGTGAAGCGAGGATTTTTGCAGAGAAACTAAGAGGGGCGTTTTCAGTGGTTTTTTTTTCGGGGTTTTTCGGCACAAAGGGTTCACAATCTATTTTGTGCAGGCCGAATCTTCATCTTAGGTTTTGCCAGAACCCCCGATATTCTCGTGTTTTCCCCTTTTGGATACATTGTCCCCTCGGCCGTCAGGGTTTGTGGTGTCATTACATTGTTACCAGCCGCTGCGGCGCCTTCTTTTAGTTTTCGCTGAGCCTGACCCAGATAGAAGAACAGGAAGTTGGTAGGAAAAGCAGAAAAAAAAAAATCGAAACGGAAAGTGGCGAGAGTGTCAGGCGGGGAGAGCTGCGAGATGGCAAGGCGTGCGGTCTGTGTGTGATTCGCAAGCTGGGTTTGTAGGGGGGGGCTCATGATAGAATCTGTTGTACGACTTGACTTTACAGCGCGTCTCATGGCATGATTTCTCATTCCCGGCAGGAGATTAACCCGGGGGGACGGGCCGCGGTGAATGAGCCTGCGAGGGCAGAGCGGAGACATGGTGCAACCCAACGAAGGCCCTGGCATAGACTACACCCCAGGACCAGGGGATTCATCCATAGGCATGGCAGAGACTTTACCCCCTGAGCTCGCCAACAACGAGCTCTTCCAGCACCTGCTGGCAGAAAATCAGGACTTGAGAGGTAAGTGGAAGCGATCGCGGGCGTCCCTGCAGCTTCCGACACAATTTGCGTACCTGGGCAATCTGCAAACCGTAAACCTGTCCTCAGGACCCACTAACAGGCCAGGTTTGCAGGATATCTGAAGCACAGCACCGGTGATATGATTTGCTGCTCAATGATTGCAGGATTCAGTCTGTATTTAGAGAATCCCTAAATCCTGGCCTGTTAGAGGTCCTGAGGACAGGGTCGAGGACCACTGGCATAGATGCAAACTGTGCTTTGCCCGGGGCTTGCGCACCATACATACACACATTCTGTAGCGCCTGCACATGGCAATAGATCAGCTGCCTCTCTCATTACACCACCTGTCGCCAGCGGTCAGAGGACACGCTGATGTCACCAGCGGACGATCTGTTGACCGGCAGCCGGGAATTTCAAAATCCCGGCTGCTGGTGATACTGGCACGGACTGGGGGAACTTCTCCACTTCACTTCACCCAGCGGTTTTTATCCAGCCCGGCTCCAGGTGGAGAGTGTTCGCTCTATATACCCCGGGCCACTTTAAAATGAGAAATCAAACCGGCGTCTTTAAAAACGAGCATTTTTGTAATTTCCATCCATTTTTCTTTCTTCTTTCCCTTTTTATTAGTTTTTGCATCGACTTTGTGAGATAAAGGTGGTTCGTCATGGCGAGCGCTTCACGAGAGTCGGCTCTGCTGATGCTCCATCGATTTTTAAGGCTGGTGTCAGACGGTGGTGACAGTTTTTAAGAGCGGAAGAAACGTCCGTGAAGGTGGACGTCCCTTCCACTCTGACGCCCGTCTGGCCACCTCGCTGAGCGCAGTAGGTGCGCTCAGCGCTGCAAGGCTCGATCCTCCTATGTATCTTCGACGTGGAGGCTTTCTAAACAAATGCAGCACGCCCGCTGTAGCACGAGCAATTCGTGCGTGCGCTACAGCATGTGGCCAGCCCTATCGGTGTCACAACGCTGCGACGGACGCTGGGAGGCACGTCAGAACGGACGCACGTAGTGCGCTCATCTGACCACAGGCTTAATACCCAGAATCTCCTCCCTTTTCACATAATTCAAGGTGGAGCTCGCCCAGCTTTTAGTAAGGACACCCTCGATATCTCTAGGAATGATCTATTGCATTCATTTTTAATACCAATGTAATACCCACCAGTGATGGGATGTCTCTCTATATACAAGCTGCCCTCATGATGTGTCCGCGACCGGCGCATTGTATCATGCGGATTTCTAATGTATACAGTTTTTGGGAATGTTGTGACAGCGTTTTGTGTTTTTAAATCCATGAATAGCTGCCTTGGAACAGAGCAACCTGATGCTACGCAAGCGGCACAACGAGATGCTGGCGTTGCAGGACGCGCAGAGGAGCGAACATCAGTTTATCGCGTCCAAGTTCACTTCAGCCCGGGACATGGTCCAGAATCTGACAAAAGAACGCAACGCTCTGCAAGTTCAACTTCAGAGGGCTCAAAGGCAGCTGGAGGAGACCGTGCCTAGATCCGGGCCGGCCTCTGTACGTGAGAGGAGGTCGTCTGCCGACATTTTGCTTCCTGATCAAATGCACCTGAAAAACGCAAATACAGAGGTACTGCGCAGCATTACTGTCTGGACGGTTACGGGTTGGTAGTGTACAGCAGGGGGGTCAGCAACCTTTACCCTACAGATATTTTGGAACACTACATCTCCCATGATGCTCGACCACTCGTCAGGTTGACTGAGGCTCATGGAGAATTTAGATCCATAACATCTGGAGGGGTTTATCGACACCCCCGGGGTGCAGATCCAGCCTGCGTAATTGAGTTCCTAGCTCCTAAATCCCACGGCCTGATACTTGCGTCCCCCCCCCCCCCATTTACTATAGTCTCCTTTATGACTCCTTGCCTTGTGATCGGCAGATCAGATATGGAGATAAAGCTGCGGGGCTGAGGAAACGGCATCTAATCACGTTTCTAGCCATTTTGTACATTCCTGGATGACATCACCAGTCAAATAAGTGTGATCGCTCCACCCATAGATCTGTAAAATTCTGATTTCTTGGTTTAGGGCAGGGGTCAGCAACCTTAGCTCCCTGATGTTTTGGGAACTACATCTCCCAAGATGCTCAGTCACCCATTAGGCTGACTGAGCCACATGGGAAATGTAGTTCCCAAAACATCAGGGAGCCAAGGTTGCTGACCCCTGGTTTAGGGTAATGATGCCCGTGCTTTATCGGGCATTAACAACATAATGATCCACTCCTTCAATCACTTTAACTTGGGGATGTCCTGATTGCTATTTTCTGGCTGCCACTCAGTCACGGTATTCGGCACCGACAGATGCAGAGTCCTGATCCGATACCGCACAGTCCCTGGCTTCATTGCGATTGTGAGTCCCTGGGCCTCTGCACTCGCACGCAGTGTCTCCCCTGCCTGCTCACAGCTCATGCAGCAGGCAGGGAAGATGCTGCGAGTGAATTTGCAGGCACCCAGAGACTTGCATTGTCTTCCCTGCCTCCTCCATGACTCTCAAGCAGGCAGGGCAGACACCGGCTGCGAGTCACTGCTCAGGCTGAGAATATGGTAGATCTCTGGCTTTTTCAAATTTATCTGATCCCAATCTCTGAAAAGTCTCCCGATCAGATCCCCAATCAATTATCTTACACGGTATTTAACAGTTAATGATGTGGCGGAAGAGGAAATATTTAGATAAGGCAGCAGGGGGGAGTATTGTGTTCTCCAGGCTACTCCAGATAGGAGATGGCAGCTGAATGCGATCAGACAGGGAGCTTAAATGACGTCTAATCTACCCTCTGATGATGTCCTTTGAATACATGCCATACAATGATGTAAGTCAGCGAATGGCCCATTCACTCCACTCTATGGCCAAAACCACACAGTGAGGAGCAAGTGATTTAAAGATACGGGGGGGGGGGGGGCAGTTTACAACATAAAATATCACACAATGGATGCGCCCAGTGACACATATAGAGGAAAATGTTTTCTTAACTAAACATACAAGAGAAAAACAAAACACATGTAAGATATCAGCAACATCAAATAAACACAATAAGCACATTTCATTTTTTGGGGGTAACAGCCCTTTATTGTCCTTCATGAGAAAGGCTCCAGTTAGGACAGCACAACATTTCAACTCCCAAGTAAAGCTCCTGAGCAGGACATGCCATGAGTGCCCGGTCCTTGTTTATTTATTTTTTCTTTTGTAAATGGACTTTACACGGCAATTCCTCTAGATCGGACACTTATTATCTGGAATGCTCTGGACTTTCAGAATTCGAGAGATTCCTGCGCTTTAGAGGAAGGGGATCGCAGCGTGAGAGCCGCATTCCACCTCCCTGCTGCGCCCTGCGGTGTTTCTTATATCTCTATCTCTCTGAATAATATATATCTAATTATCTCAGCGTGACTCTGGGCAGCATGTCACGCTTTGGGGCTGCTTAGAGGCTCCCAGTGTTTGCCGCGGTCTGCTGTATCACTCGGGAGCAGACTTCCGTAGTGGCGACCACCATACGGAGCGTCTCTTTTCCGGAATCTCTGAAAATTTCAGTTTTTCCTCAGTCTTCTGGATTCTAGAATTCCAGATAAAGGTGTGCGTTTGTTTGGGGATGTAGTGTGTTGTTTTTTTTTTAAAATGGAAAACCACCTGGCAATGAAGGGGTTGACTGTGTGCGCTTTCTGTGCTGCCTGGCGCCTCGGCTTGGCCCCCGTCTGACCAATCTGCTGTGATTTGTTAGGATAACACCAGCCCTGGGAGTTCTTTATCCTCCTGTGAAACTCTTACTCACAGTGTGTGTGAGACGATCAGGAAGCCGGCGCCAGACCTCGCCGGGCCAACCCGACACCTGCAGGTGAGACCGAAGCCAATACACTTCCTGGCGTAACGGATGTAATCTCTGTATTGTGGGGTTACAATAAAGCTTGAAAGACAATGCGAGACATCACTTAGAGCAGTGGTTCCCATCCCTGGACCTCGGGTTCCCCTATCAGGCCAGGTGTGCAGGAAGCGCAGTACAGGTGATATGATTTGCTGCTCAGTGATTGCAGGATTCAGTCTGCATTTCCCCTTATAGCGGATCCTGAGAAACACGATACTGAGTAGCGGCAGATCTACATTCTGGCGGCACGTCGGCTGTCAAGTCTCATGTACTGTAAGGTTAGGGATGTATCTTGGAGCTCGTTTTCTGCTGTCCAGAATGAGTTAACATGACTCGATCCTGAGCATCCGGAGATTAATCCCGTTCACCGACGTGATGGAGTTAAACAACTGCCCTCATATAGTGTAAAATGCTCCGGATCTGAGGATGGAATGATAAACCTGAAAGCTGTGCCTTTGTGTTCCCCTCGTTGTTATCCATCTTTTTAAGGACCAGCTTCTAGCACAGATTATCTGCATGGATTGCGTGTATCTACATGCTGCGTCATGTACTTCCTGATACAAGTTATGCACACGGTCAAGAGACACAGAACATACAAACACACATCAATGTACAGAAACGTATGCAGATTAATTCACCCAAACACACAACCAGAAGGCCGGCGTCAGATGAACGCAGTGATCACGTCCGTGTTGCCGCACAGTTTAACGTCCGTCGTAGCATAGAATCATGAGCAATAGAGACCCACACACACCAAGTACGTCCGCACCGAACAGCGCACGCACAACGCACGTGGCAAACTTACAAAAGTGGGGCAAGAATGTAAAACCGCTAGACGGATGCACAGAGTGCGCCACGTCCACATAGCGTTCAGTGTGTGTGAAGAAATGTCAGACCCAGCGCATTTGCGACGTCCAGCACCTTGACGCACACAATGCCCTTTCATATCATGTATCGATTGCTATCATTTTTCATATTTAATTTTATTTCCCATAGTTTTTTTTTTTCCCTTTTTTTTTTTTTTTTCTACCTCCGTCAAAAAAACACGGACCGTGTGGTGTCTGCAGTATCTTCCATCAGCACGTCCATCCGTTATGCACGCACGCAGAGTGCGCTCAGACTGCGTTCATCTGACATTAGCCTAAACCTATGCCACACACACACACACACACACACACCCCCACACCCACCGGGGTCAGACGAGCGCACTTTTCCCGTCCGTGTTTGCTGTCCGTCGTAGCTTTTCAAAGGAGTCAATAGAGCACACATGAAGCACGTGCACACTCTATCATGCGCGGGCAACGGACGCCAAAATGGCATCGACGTGAAAAAGCTAGACGGACGTAGAGAAACCCCTGCATACAGCGCTTTTTTTTTTCTTCCTTGACATCAGTCAAAACTGATACAATGTAAGCACAATCTCATCAGTTTTACTTGCGTCCGATTGCGTGGAGCGTGCGCAGTTCAGTGCGCACATTCTTTGTGTGTGGGTCGCTTGATCATGATTCTATGCTACGACGGACGTTAAACTGTGTGCGGCAACACGGACGTGATCACTGCGTTCGTCTGACACGGGCCATAAACTGCATCCGTTACTGTGCGCGATCAGTGCGCTTGTCTGACCCCAGCCGAAACCTAGAAAGTGACAGAGAACCGTGGACAGGCAGGCACACACACGTACAGAAACCTTTTTAAGGGATGGGTTTGACACCTCGTGGCAGAGCAGCGGTTCATTGCTTGGTATCGCCGTCTCCCTGTAAGAGCCGGTGTGGTTTTCAGGCTCTGTGCTGTATGTCTGTCCTGCGTTTGAGACGCACAACATTTGGCAGTGTTAGCCGCTTCCTTAAACCTCCTCTTTTGTGCAGGATGAGCTGCACATTCTAAAGGAAGCAAACCTGAAGCTCAGACAAGAGATGGAGCATCTTGCTGGGTCCCAAAACACAAAGGAAATCAGAATGCGGGTGAGGGGCGAACGCACAGATTGCAGTGGATCGATTCATTGCGTTTTGTTTTGACCTCCTTTCTGATGAACACTTACCTTGTCTTTTATGTCTGCTCTTCCAGGTAGAAGCCGGCGACCGTGAGCCACGCACGCAGTTGGACACTCTACTAGGAACAGGAGACAGGTGAGTCCCCCAGACAGCCAGGTTTGCATGTACATTAAACTAGACTCTGACGGCTGATTGTGTTTCAGGATCTCCAACGTACAGCCGGAGTTTCAGAAGAAGCTGCAGGAAACGCAAAACCAGTAAGTACCATGTGAGAAGCTCTGGATCCAAGAGGGGGATGCAATGGATTAAATGACTGGCAATGCAGCGTTAATTAACCCCTTGCGTACATGCAGCCGTCTTTACCAAATTGGTGTGTGTCGTGACTCGGGATGCTGCTGCTGCTGTGGCTGTAGGAGTTTTCCACTATTCGTTGTAGTTTCACCGTATCTGATCCACCATTCTGTCGGTGATTTCACTATTCAGGGACCTGCCTCCCTAGTTCTCTGTACTTCTCACGGTTCTTTTCAGCGGAGGTTCTCTCCCGTAATGTCAATGGGGTCTGCACTGTTGTTTCTTTCATAGAGAAACCACTATCCGTTTAGTGACAGAGATTAAACACTTACAGCACACTCAGGTGGCCGCCACCTCGCTCTCGCATGGCACCCGGTGGGCCGCCGCGCGCTGACATGGCCCCTGGGTGGCTGCGTCGCTGATACCTTTTTTACAAAAAAAAAACCTCTGCTCGTTTCCCTGCTGCAGGAATGCTTTACTCACGCAAGAGATCGCGAAACTCCAAGGAGAAATCGCAGAGCTGAGACAGGAAATGACCGAGAAAGTGACAGAGGCACAACGGCAGCTGCAGGTGAAGATACTAGAGTTACTGTAACTATAAGCACATATTATCCATGTGGCATCAGTCCTGCTTATCTCAATCTCCCATAATGCTCAGCCAAACATTGGCATGGCGAAGTAATATGGTGTGTGGCGTTCATAAACCACAGGGCGCCAAGAATACGGAATTTAAAAAAAAAACACTGTCAAGAACCAGTGATCTGTTTTTTTTATTTTTACATTTTTTTTTTTATAAATCATTTGGATTAATTATACAGTAAGGAATATTCCCAAATATTTCCAGTGTATTCCTTACTGTAATAACCTACGTGGCAGGCATATGTCGCCACCTGCTGGCCAAAACCAAGTTACTGCAGTTCCGGTCTCCGTGTAGGATCTGCTGGGGGTAAGGTCTGTTACAGACTCTCTCCAGGTGATTGTTAAGCAATTTTAGCAGCTCAGGAATCTTGCCCACAGTGCTAATATTTTAGGGGGTGCATTCCGGAGCCCAAAAGAAAACTATGTGCGTTTGCGACAAACTAATTTAATTTGCTCTTGCCCTGCTCGGCTGCAGATCAAGGTCACTTTATAACGGGCATCTGATGGTGCCTTCAAAGACCCAAGTTATCTCAATCTCTGCAGTGAAGGGGTTAAACGATGGAGCCTTTGATGCCACACACGGCATAGCCCCTCCCGATGTATAATAGGACACGTAACGGACCTCTGCTTGATGCAGCAGAATCTCTGATCCCTCAGTTTCATAGGGATGTCTACTATACGGGTGCCGGACAAAATCCCTACAACCAGGTTCCCTAATGCCAACATCCCGACGGCCAACTTCCAGACAGAACAAGTGCCGACATCCATAATCCCAGTGGCTAATCCTAATACTATGTTTAGGGGGGGTTAGAGCTATGTTTAGGGGGTTAGGGAGTAGGGTTAGTGTTAGCCGCTGGGATTTTGGATGTCTGGAAGTTGTCTGTGTAGGGAAGTTGTCTGTTGAGGGAAGATGGCCGTTGAGGGAAGATGGCCGTCGGGGAGTTGTCTGTGTAGGGAAGTTGGACGTCGGGGAGTTGTCTGTTGAGGGAAGTTGGCCGTCGGGGAGTTGTCTGTTGAGGGAAGATGGCCGTGTCGGGGAGTTTTCTGTGTAGGGAAGTTGGCCGTGTCGGGGAGTTGTCTGTGTAGGGAAGTTGGCCGTGTCGGGGAGTTGTCTGTGTAGGGAAGTTGGCCGTGTCGGGGAGTTGTCTGTGTAGGGAAGTTGGCCGTGTCGGGGAGTTGTCTGTTGAGGGAAGTTGGCCGTGTCGGGGAGTTGTCTGTTGAGGGAAGATGGCCGTGTCGGGGAGTTGTCTGTTGAGGGAAGTTGGCCGTGTCGGGGAGTTGTCTGTTGAGGGAAGATGGCCGTGTCGGGGAGTTGTCTGTTGAGGGAAGTTGGCCGTGTCGGGGAGTTGTCTGTTGAGGGAAGTTGGCCGTGTCGGGGAGTTGTCTGTTGAGGGAAGTTGGCCGTGTCGGGGAGTTGGCCGTCGGGGAGTTGTCTGTTGAGGGAAGTTGGCCGTCGGGATTTCGACCCAAACCTATATAAAAAAAATCCCCAAACTGAGTGGTCTATTTTTCTTTTATTGGAATCTTTATTGTTCCTTCTTTATTCGTAGTAAAGGAACACGCCTCCTCCTGACCACTTGACATTTCTAAAGAGGTCAGGATGTGAGGAGGGCCCACCGCTCCAGCTCCCGCCATCAGGTAGAAAAACTATGTGAAGCAAAGCAGTTTCCTCCACCCCACCCAGCAGCCGGGATGTTTGCATTTCCCGGCTGCCGGTCACTAGTGACGTGAGCATGCAGAAAGCGTGGCGATGTCGCCTCTGAGACCATTTGCTGTACCATTTGGTCTCAAAGAGACAGCCGATGGGTCGGAGCTGTGCATGCGCGCGCAGCTCTGATCCATCGCTCTGTGCAGGCGGTACGGAACTTGCATGTGTAAAGTGCGCAAGTCCCGTAGCGCTGCGCAATATGCGGTTCCACCGCTTCGCAAGATGCCCAGAAAAGCTTCAGTGGCTTCCAGCTTTGGGAGTCCCTGAACCGAAGAGAAGGAGCAGCGCGCGGCGAGGGAGAAAAGGTGAGGAAATTCACTCAAAAATAGATTTTTTAAAAAAAAAAAAAAGGAATGCACTAAAATCATTGGGCAGACGCTGTCAGCAGGTTCTGGCCAAATATTTAAGGGCAATAAAGGACACTCTGGTTTTTAATATCGTCCCATTTTAACTTGTCGGTTTTTAATCCTGCAGCTACTGGCTGAAGAGAAGGCCTCGGTGAAAGCCCAGGTCACCTCGCTGTTGGGGGAACTGAAGGAGAGCCAGCTCAGCCTGGAGGCCAGTTTGCAAGAGCGGAGGAAACTCGAGGAGAGGTGTGTGTGTGTGTGTCACCCGAGTAATGCTATATCCCACACATACACATAGCATCAATAAATATAGGAAGCGGAGAGCACGGGGGGGGATGCAAAAATGTATTGTACAATTATCAAAAAGGTCTTAAAATCTAAAGTGTGCAGAAACCGCACCGTATAGAACAATCCTACGTACCTCAAGATAATGTCTTCAATGGTCACCACTGTAGTAATGTATTTACCTCCCTAGACGGTGGTTCCCAATGCTGTCGTCAGGTTTGCAGGATATCTGAAGCACAGCACGGGTGATATGATTTGCTGCTCAGTGATTTCACCCGTGCTGTGCTTCAGATATCCTGCAAACCTGGCCTGTTAGGGGGACCTGAGGACAGGATTGGGAACCACTGCTTCTATATCTGTGTTTCCCTCCCTTAGTTACAGTTACAAGCATTTATAAAGCGCCAACAAGTTCCGTAGCGCTGTACAAAGGGAGCAAGATAAACAGCATTAACTGGCGATGGGCCTCCTGCAGCCATGAATTCTCTTCTAAGGATTTCCTTGGGGAAATGCAGATTGAATCCTGCAATCACTGAGCAGCAAATCATATCACCTGTGCTTCAGATATCCTGCAAACCTGGCCTTTTAGAGCCCCGTGAGGACCAGAGTTTGGAAACACTGAACCCAGGACATACTTGAAAGCGAGAGAAATCTCCATGTATCCTTCCTGGAAAAATACTTTTACCGTTTGAGCTACGCACTAATGATGATCGCAATCCCATGAAGGCCCCACGCGGAGATGGTGCAGGGCAGAGCCTTCACACTTATCAGTTTGCGTAAAATGTAATTCCTGGTCCTGCTTCTTCTGGTTTTCATCTTGCTCACGTTCCACAATCCGGGAAGTGGAGTTAGTAACAGGACGGTGACTGTGGACTTTCCTTGTTGCCTTATTTGATTTATAAAGTTTGCAGCAGATCGTGGTTTTTCACTCCTGCGCTTGTGTTTTCAGTTTCCGCATCACCCGCGAGCAGCAGAGGGAGTGGGAGGCGCAGGTGAAGCAGCACATCGTCCAGATGGACCAGCGCAGGTTACAGGTGCAGAGCCTGGAAGCTGCCTTGAAGACGGAGCGGACGGATGTCAGCGAGGCAAAGTAAGCACATGCCACCGTATGCACAGGAGGAGGGTTTTAAACCCCCTGTCCAATTTGCAAAACTGCCCCATACAAGACTTCTATTCACAGAACGCCGAATCGCACCAAAATTCCAGCGGCATGCCCCGAAGTAGAGCCTGAAGGAGGTGCCCTCCTGGTGTGTTCTGTATGAAAGGGGCTGACAGCCCTCCCTGTCCCAGACGCTCTACTAAAGCCAGGGTCAGACAAGCGGAAGGAACGTCCGTGAGAGTGGACGTTCCTTCCACTCTGACGCCCGCCCGGTAACCCCGCTGCGTGCAGTTAGTGTGCTCAGCGCTGCAAGGCTCGATCTCGCTTTGTGGCCCCGTCGAATGACAGTCGTAGCGCTTCGACGCGGAGGCTTGCTGCACGGCCGCTGACTTGCGCACGCAACAGCATGTGGCCTGCCCCGTCGTAGCGTCTCAACGTTGCGATGGACGCCGGAAGGCACGTCAGTACGGCGCACATTGCGCGCTCATCTGACCCCGACCTTCACTTTGAATCGCAGGGAGCTCCAGTAAGGATTCTGACCTCCGGGGAGTTAACCCTATAATAGCGGCCATTGGGTGATTTACAGTAGGACCTGTTAAAAGTGGGATACATTGATGTTGACAGGATTAAGCAATTTATGGCCATATATTGCCAACAAAATTCCCATCACATTTTAAGAGTTTGGGGTTAAAAATCTTGAAAAATCTTAACTCTAAGGCTGGGGTCAGACCAGCGCATTTTTAACGTGCGTTCTGGCGCACTTAATCACGGCCGCACTAGCAGCAAATGACGGGCAATGACAGACAATATACGAAGTACGGCCACACGAAAGTCCGGCCGCGCAACGCAAGTGGAAAATGAACGCATTTTTTCGAGAACGCAGAACCGCTAGTACTGACGTACAGAGTGCGCTGCGCCCGCTAGCGGCGTGTGTGTGTGATTTGGAGACGTCAGACCCTGCTCGTGTCCGGCCAACATAACGTCCAGACGCAAAAAGTTTCCTGGTTTGGATTCGTAAAACATCACGCACGAAAATGCGCATCGTATGACCGTTTTCGCATATTCCGTGAAAAAAATACATCAATGCGTTCGGACGCACTTTTTTACGTTCGCGTGTAAAAATGCTTTCGTTTGACCCTAGCCTTAAATAGGTTGAACTGGTGAAAGGGTTGTTAGAATCTGCAAGGGGTTAAATTTTGGTAAAATCTTTGGATATATAGGCAACAGTTACAGTAATCCTTTTTACTGTAAAAAAAAATTTAATTTGTTGGCTGGTGAGCTGTGTTCTTCTCTTTTGTCTTGAGGCTGTGTGTCTCTGTGTTACCTAATTTCATGGAGAACTGGCCTGTCTGTAAAATATTTATGATCAGCACTTCAGATCTCTTTATGTTCAATTTGCTTGTGTACATCTATCAATCACAAAATCTATGCTCAATCAGGGAATATAGATAGATAGATCGAAATCCAGGAATTCAGCACTCACGCTTTAAATCCATCAATGAATAATGCGGCGGTGCTCAGGAGCCCCAAGTTGATAGTATGCAGTAACAAGTACGGGGGCACTCACGGACAATGATTGTTTTTACACGAGTGCCCCCGTACTTATTACTGTATATACACTGTATTGCCAAAAGTGTTCGCTCACCCATCCATATGCGAGTCAAGGCAGGTGAGCGAATACATTTGGCAATATAGCGTAGGTCTATCGACCATTAACTGAACATAACCCCTAACAACGTGGGCTTCTGTGAACAGCCCACCCCCCCCCCCCCCACTTGTGATTATCCCTAATTAATTTTCTGCAAACCCAGGAGAACGCCAAGATCGGGTTTACTCTAGAGCACTGCTTCCCAACCGCGGTCCTCAGGGCCCACTAACAGGACAGGTTTTAAGGATCACCTTGGGGAAATGCAGGCTGAATCCTGCAATCACTGAGCAGCAAATCATATCACCTGTGCAGCGCTTCAGATATCCTGCAAACCTGGCCTGTTAGGGGGACCTGAGGACCAGGGTTGGGAACCACTGCTTTAGAGAACGAACCTGTTTGCAAGGGGGGGAAAAAAGCATGGCTTCGCTGCATGAAAACGTGTTACTGACGCGTCTCTCGCGCTCTCTCCCAGGAAGAGGCTGGCCCAGCTGCAGGCGGCGTATCACCAGTTGTTTCAGGAATACGACACGCACATCAAGAAGAGCCTACAGATGGAGAAACATGCCAAGGTGGGAGCGCAGGACAGCCTCAGGCAACCGAGGGGTTATTCTCTGGGGAGGGTGAAGTCTATAAGTCAAGCAGGTCAATATAATGTACACAGCGCAGAGAGAAGAAACGGGTTCTCTCCTTCGGTAGCGGAAACGTACCGCGCGCTGCACTGACATACCGTCCTGGGCTGCCCCGAACTGTACAGACTCGCGTGTGTGTGTATAATATATATATATATCTCAGAATGTTTTTATTTTATTAAACGTTATCAAAGGCTGCAATATAAAGGTCTGAATGAGTTCCTCCCTCACCTTTTAACCACTCGATTGGCTTAACCGCTTCATTACCAAGTGATTCTCCAAGAAACCACTTGTGTTATCCAGTGGGAAAACCACTTTCCATTACAACCTGCAAAAATGGACGTAGCATTTTATAGCTACATTGATATGATACAATGCAGGGAGATCATATGACAGGCAGAGGCCTCCCCCCTGCTGGTCAGATTTTGCCACTGCAGCCTGTATGCATTAGACACTTGCAGAGTGTCCTTTTGTGGACACAGCGGTTCCCTGAGCTGTAGCATGTAGGCATGCAACAACTATGTTCTGGAGACCGTATGCAAATGGATTGTGTTTGCAATCAACGAGATTCCTTTGCATCGCTCCAGAAAAGGACCAGGTGGAGTTTACTCAATGTTGGGCTCCTGCAGGAGCTGTTGAAGATCAGGTATACTTGACCACGGCAGTGAAAGGGTTAAATATCCTCCATTACTCTATAAAGAGCACCTGGCACGCTTGATTTGTACTGCGCCTCCATATTGGTGGTCATTCCGCAACAGCTTACGTTGAGATCAGAAGAGCCGGGCGATCGGAGACGGGCAGTGGTGGCGAGAAAGCTTTTATGTATCTTAATATGTGGGTGACCTGATGTTCCCTTCGCCCCCCTTCATGGGGAGAGTGACCGTTGCCCACAAAAGCATAAAATGGGAAAGAACCTTTTATAAATATGGGGCTACTAGCTCCAGCAAGCCTGCAAAACGATTAAATATACAGGTGGGATCAACGCAACGCAACGTGACCATGATCAAGCCTGGAGGCAAATCGGACGCGGTCAACAAGTTTGAGACTCCATTATCGCGATTATCCACATGCAGTATTGGGGTCATCCCAGCGATGACAAAGAGAAGGGTCTTTCTCGTGTTCCATGGTCTCCAGCTAAGCGTTGGATGCAGGATGTGTCAGCCTGGTGGTGTTATAGGTTGTGTGCCCCCCCCCCCCCGCCTTTTAGGGAACCTGCTTTGCAGCTCAGTGATTGCAGGATTCAGTCTGCAATTCCCCAAGGTGATCCTTAAAACCTGACCTGTTCGGGAGTACCTGAGAACATGGGTGGGAAACCCTCAAAGTGCTCTGCTAATCCAGAAGCTCCTCCAGCCTTTTGCTTATATTTCGTTCCAAAAGACTGCAGGTCTTACATGTGAACCCCCATTTTAAGCTTTTTTTTTATTTTATTTCAAAGAGTATACACTCAGGCTGGCATTCTTTTGTGTGGCGGTTTGCGGTGTATAGTGAATGGTTTTATTTATACTGTATCTCAGAGGCCAGTTACACATCCCAGCAATCCAGAGACCTGCTTCACAGAGCTCATGTGCTACATTCCCCATATGCAGCAAAGAACTCTGGGTAAGACATGCAAATGAAGTCTCCAATTTCCCACTTTTTTGCATCCGGTGTCTGTTAAGTGGGAAATTGGAGATGTCAGATGAGACCCCGGTTGCGGAATGTGATACAGATATCTGGTGCAGCTTGTCATCAGCGGGTGGGATACCCCCATAGCTTCTAATAGATTGGATAGCTGGTGTAGCTTGTCACGCGCGGGCGGGGGATGCCTGCCGCGTCTTGTCGCGGGCGGGGGGGGGGGGGGGGTGGGATGCCTGCCGCGTCTTGTCACGCGCGGGGGGGGGGGATGCCTGCCGCGTCTTGTCACTCGGGGCGGGGGGGATGCCTGCCACGTCTTGTCACGCGTGGGAGGGGGGATGCCTGCCACGTCTTGTCACGCGTGGGAGGGGGGATGCCTGCCACGTCTTGTCACGCGTGGGAGGGGGGATGCCTGCCGCGTCTTGTCACGCGTGGGCGGGGGGGAGATGCCTGCCACGTCTTGTCACGCGTGGGCGGGGGGGAGATGCCTGCCACGTCTTGTCACGCGTGGGCGGGGGGGGGGGGGGAGATGCCTGCCACGTCTTGTCACGCGTGGGGGGGGGGGGGGGAGATGCCTGCCACGTCTTGTCACGCGTGGGGGGGGGGGGAGATGCCTGCCACGTCTTGTCACGCGTGGGGGGGGGGGGGGATGCCTGCCACGTCTTGTCACGCATGGGCGGGGCATGCGATGCCTGCCACGTCTTGTCGCGGGCGGGGCGGGATGCCTGCCACGTCTTGTCGCGGGCGGGATGCCTGCCACGTCTTGTCGCGGGCGGGGGGGGATGCCTGCCACGTCTTGTCGCGGGCGGGGGGGGGGGATGCCTGCCGCGTCTTGTCACGCGCGGGCGGGGATACAACACTGGCTACACCTGTGGCTATTTAGGATATATTTTTCTATCCCTTGAATCACCATTGCGTTCCCAAAAATTTTTTCCCCTGGAAAGTCGGCACCTTTTTACTTGCGTAAAGGAATACATTTTGCTCCTATCCTTATTGCGATGTATCGGATTTCTGCTCTTGGTCGCTCGCTGTCCCTGATCAGCTCATTCTGGCTGCGGTCAGGGAAGGTCTCTGAGCTCGATACGTCATTGAAAAGTGTCAAGTGTGTATCTAACAAAAAAAAAATGAATCGTTAGACGTGGGGGGGGGGGGCACGCACGTCTCCTGTAAACATTGCACGAAGAAATGACTTGCGTGATGTCCTTTTAAACACAGGATTTGGCACCTCAAGTGGAGGACCTGCAGCAGCAGCTTCAGGAGGCAGAGGAGGCTTTAGTAGCGAAGCAAGAAGTGATAGACAAGCTGAAGGAAGAGGCCGAGCGGACACGGGCCCTGCTGGACAACGTGCCGGTATTAAAAGCACAGGTAAGCGATGCCAGTGCCGCACCAGCCGGTCCGTATGAAGAAGGCAATAACTGACCTATAAACCCTCCTACCCCCCCCACTCCTGTACTCTCGATTTCATTATATTTATCTCTTCTTTTATGCCTCCTCTCTTTCTCTCCTATTCGCGCACCCCCCCCTCCCCGTGCCTTCCTTCTACTCCATCGCACTTACCTTTCATATTGAATGTGCAGTTGGACTTGAAATAATTTTTTGTTTTATTTTAACCCTTTCACTATCACGATAGAGTATACTTAGTATTCAGAAGCTCCTCTAGGTGCCTCGTTATCGAGTAAACTCGATCTGGTCTGATTCTAGAAGCCAACTGTCTCCAGACTGTGCCCCAAAAGTTAACACATGGGACGTGACGACAGATGGTCTGAAATGGTTTAAAATGCTTTGAAGTAATAAAAAACTGAATTCAAGGAAACATGGAGTCGACACTAATGCACACGCAGTAGCGCTTTTCAGCCACAGGGGGAGCCATCTACCGGTCAAATGGGGGCTTATCTGCAGTGAACACGTACAGTAGAGCTTCTGTGTGGGTAATGAAGTGTTTACTTTATTCCCAGAAAACCACTGGCTCCTGTCAGTGGTTTTATGGAAAAAAGATTACCTGGTAGTGAAGGGGTTAAATACTGGCTTTGGGGTTTCAATCTGTCTATTCTCTCATAATGTTAGCTTTAGACCGCCTGTCCTGGAGTCTCTTCACTCGGGTGCTCAATCTTGGCTGCCCTCCAGACGTTTAAGAACTACATCTCCCATGATGCTCAGCCCATTAGGTCGAGAGAGACTTGTGGGAAACGTAGTGCTAAAATATTAGAACAGGGGATGCTCAACCTCTGCCTGCTTAACAGACCAGTGAATCCCAAAACCCGAGGTGCTGAACAGAGAAGAGGCAGTGATCTCATAGCACAATTTTAGGCACCAGTACCGTGGCTGCCTTGGGTTGCTGAGCGCGGGCTTTGTCACTTTGCGTCGAGTTGACATTTGCCAGTGTAAAGCTGGCAGATGGAGAGGGTAGAGAAGTGATCAGGGTGAGAGAATCGCTCTTTTTGGACGATTTCCCAACCTAGCAGATTGTCGTCTCGTTTCAGGTTGACATTTATCGGGAAGACTTCCAGGCAGAACGGGCAGCGCGCGAGAAGCTCGCAGAAGACCGAGACAAACTGCTGGAACAGATCGAGAAGCTGCAACAAGAAAGGTGAGTGAATCTCTAAAATCAGAATGCCTTCCTGTGGGATTTATGGGTTTTTCCCCTTCACTCCCAAACACTTTAAATTTATTTTGTTTGACTACGCATCCCATGTTCCATTTAAATAACGAGTAAAATGTCGGTTTTGCAGAGCGTGTTATTCTGAGACCGTTAAATGAATACATGAGAAAATAATCAGCAGAGTTACATTAGAGAAATATTGCTGCGATGACAGGTTAGAAGCTCTAGATGGCGTCCATTATCTTAATGTCTGCATTATCAGCGCAGGCAGAAATGACCATTAAATGATACAAATGGTGAGATCTCCTGCTTTATGGGGGTTTTTAGTGATTGTAATGAGATTATGAAGCACATATAGATATTGCATTGCTAATAATGCCTGTGTATGGCAATTACAGCAACACCTTGTATCTGTACAGGGATTTACTCTCCTTATAACCCCCTGAATCTTATCCCTGTACAGCAGCGAATGACCCCACAGCTCTCCCTGTATTCTGCCAAATCCCTGGCTGCTGTAATGCAACAGTAAAGTTGAGATTTTTGTTAGTGGGGGGGGGCTGCTCCTTGCAGCTTTTTTACAGGAACACTGGGTGACAGGAGGGAGATCTCAGGGTTTAGTTTCTCTGCATTGGGTACGCTAATCTAGAATTAGAAATGTGTGCAAATGTGGTTTTAGGATTCTGTTTCACTAAGCCTGTTGGTTTTCCTTTTTTCCCCCTAGGGCTATGATTAACAGACATTCTGATAATTTGCTAAGCCAGACAGGTGAGTTGTATTTTACCAACCCCCCCCTGCCCCCCGAATGTCTTCTGTCTCCTAAGACCTCTGTGTTCTGCAGGTTCTGGTTTGGTGCCTTTCCATAATCAACTTCCTTCAGGTTTCGCTACGATGAATGAGCCACGTTTCTGTCCCAAGTGTCAATACAAGGCTCCAGATATGGACACATTGCAAATACACATGATGGACTGCATACAGTAATTCTCCTCCCCCCCCCCCCCATGGACTTGATCAGTAGCACACTATGATACAGCGAGTCGTTACTGGTTCGAGGGATGCGGAGCCGAGTTATTTTAGCCTTTTGTTTGCAGGACCAGCACCTCTTCAATACCAAGAAACAAACACTCTACCATGAGCGATCAACTCCAGGGGTTTTAAAAATCGGGTTTAATAGTGTAAATAACGTTTTAATTCTTTTTACGGGGGTCCCAGGAATCGCTTGTCTACAAATGTACGTTTCTATTTATGGATAAGCAGGTTTGGAAAAACCCTAGAATGTGTGCGCGCACTGCTGTAGCGAACGCGATGGTGGGCCGCGTCCATCGGTGCAATTTAAATGATTCAGTTCCACTTGTGCCTTCCTATCACAATAAAATCTGCTGCTAATCCTGGATTTCAAACTTCTTACATTATGCAAGACAAAAGCTGGAGTTAACGCACATTCTTGTGAAATTTCCAGCAAATGTACACGGGGAATGTAAACACACCTGCTGTGTATGTGTTACAGGCACACCTGGACTTTTCTTGGCCAAGTAAAAAACCCTTCTAACTAAAACAAGGGTCTGGAAAACTATGCTAAAAAAAAAGATACAAGTGCAGGTTTCCCCACAGGGTCCCCCTTTTTAGCATTCAATTCTAGAGCAGGCGCTGCTTCAGCACCTTTCCCTGGAGCGTAGGGTTACTACTCAATGATACAGTAGCACTTCTGTGCTGTGCGATCGGACGGAGACTGGGGTCTAGATGTCCCCAGTCTCACTTCTCCTCCCCTGCCTGCAAGCAGACGGGGGTGTTTTTTTTCCTAGTCCTACAACAGAAAGTAATTTTAAGACTCGGAGGCGAGTATTTGCATTTCTTCCTTTGCTGCTGTTGTGGCAATTAAAGGGTTAACTTTGAAAGAAAAATTAACATATATAACACCCTTCCCAAACTCCCACAAGTATCCACTGCGGACTCCTCCTCTTCCGAGACTGCGACCTGGCAACAACAGAGGACCATACAGGGAGACTATCAATCCACAGAAGGAACTGGAAAGTAGACCCTCTGGTACATCCAGTAAGCCACCATCCTGTTAGGACGCGGAAAAGAACGAACATGGACCGTATTCATGTTTGTTCTACGGGAGAGGGGTAAGAAGTGGAACCTGAACCGGAGAGAGAGAGAGACACACACACACAGCGTGAAAAAGACACCACGATCAGAACTTTAATACAGTGTGTGCATGAGTATAAGGGAGGGAACTACTCACCTGAGTCTTTAACCCCTTCACTGCTGAGCCATTTCTTTTGTATTTTTTTTTCTTTAGTCAGTCATGTTTGCTATCATTGGAAAGGCCATGCTCTGGCCTTTCTAATGATACCAAATATGACCCTACTAGCTGAAAACATATCAGGGTTCAAAGGAACCCTTATCTCCACCCCTATATTTCCTTAGGAGTCAATGAGGAGGTTCCCCACACGTCCTCAGCAGTGAAAGGGGTAAAATTTAAACTTTCCGTCGTAGTGAAGAACAAAAAGACAGCATTCAATAATTATAAAACTCAGGCAAACCTATAAGATGAGGCAAAGCAATTTATAAGCGCTTCCAAAGCACACGCAGAAGAGAAAATAGCTCAGTCAGTAAAAAAGGGGGACAAAACATTTTTTAGATACATAAACGAGAAAAGAAAAGTAAAACAAGGATTAGTTAGATTAAAAACAAAGGAAGGAAGGTATGTAGAAGAGGATAAAAGTCTTGCTGACTGCCTCAATGAATATTTTTGTTCAGTCTTTGCAGAAGGAAAGGGACCTCAGTTAGGAGGAAACCCTAATGAGACAATTACATATCAGTTTACAGAGGAGGAGGTTCTACAGCAGCTGTCTAAAGTAAAGACAAATAAGTCAATGGGGCCTGATGGGATCCACCCTAAATTATTAAAAGAGCTCATTGATGTAATAGCAAGGATTGGTTAAATAAATCTGTTAACGGGAGTCGTCCCAGAAGACTGGAAATTAGCAAATGTTGTGCCCATTCACAAGGGTAGTAGGGAGGAATCTGGGAACTATAGGCCAGTTAGTCTTACGTCAGTAGTGGGGAAATTAATGGAAACCATGTTAAAGGAAAGGATTGTTGAACATCTAAAAACATAGATTACAGGATCAGAAACAACATGCGTTTACCTCAGGGAGATCATGCCAAACTAATCTTATTGATTTTTTTTGATTGGGTAACAAAAATAATAGACACAGGTGGTGCAGTAGACATTGCTTATTTAGATTTCAGTAAGGCTTTTGATACTGTTCCGCATAGAAGGCTTATCAATAAATTGCAATCTTTGAGCTTGGATTCCAATATTGTTGAATGGATTAGACAGTGGCTGAGTGACAGGCAACAGAGGGTTGTGGTAAATGGAGTTTATTCGGCACAAGGTCTTGTTACCAGTGGGGTACCTCAGGGGTCAGTACTTGGACCCATTCTATTTATTTTTATTAGTGATATTGCAGAAGGTATTAATGGAAAAGTATGTCTTTTTGCTAATGACACAAAGATTTGCAACAGGGTTGACGTTCCTGGAGGGATCAGCCAAATGATTTAGGTAAACTAAAAAAATGGTCGGAGCTGTGGCAATTACCAAATTTTCCTATTATATTGACGGAAAGTTTGGATTTTAATAAGGACTCGGAGGCGAGTATTTGCAATCCCTTTCTTTATTGCACCCACAGCAGTAAAGTGACAAGAACAAGAAAACCAAGCCCCCAATGTGGGGTACACTCCCAATCTGTAAGCCCTGCCCCCAAGTCTATAAATGGTCTGGGCTGGAGCAGTCACACCCTCTTTCTTCATGCGACTAACGGAAGGAGGCCCAGGGCGCCCGTCAAGTCCACAAAAAGATCCACTCCATAGGAATTCAAATGGCTGTAAGAAACCTATAACACGAAGCCAAAGATTAAGAAGGGCGGACAGTAAAACACCGGTACCCAACCCCAGATATGAGGAACAAAATCAAATGAAAATCATGCGCTGCTCCACAGCAATAACCCAGCCGGTCGAGAACACACCCCCCAGGGCGGGAGAGACGGGAAATACTCGCCTCCGAGTCCTTATTAAAATCCAAACTTTCCGTCAATATAAATAGGAAAATTTGGTAATTAAGGCAGGACGTCGGAGGCTCCTATTTGCATGTTCAACGCATCAGTGCCCGTGACCAATGAGAGACCGGCTTAAAATAAAGTACGAAAGGAAACAAAACAATACCGGCCATCTTGCCAACAATTGTCGGTGAGACAAGGACGGGTTGTCCTGGCCACGATCGAAGAAAAGCAACAACTCGGGATACATCCCTCGTAGACGAAGATCTCGGAGCCGGGCCGAGAAAGACTAGCACCTACTATCAAAACCCAAACGACCGGCCGACAAGGCAGACCAATAGACGTGAACAGCGTGGAAAGCCAAACCTGACTCAAACAATGAGGGCAAGAAATCCAACACTGAACCTAAAGGAGCAGAAGTGGAATCCTTTCCCCGGTGACCCATGCAAGATGTAACAACACTTCAGTTCCTGACAATGTCAGAAGCCCTCCACGAGGACCGAAAACCAACCACGCCACCAGAGACAGGCGTCTCGCTGAGAACAGCAGATGTGGAAGGCCGTCCGGTCCTGTCAACAGCGCATTCGACTCCGGCAACGACCTGGGAGGTGCCACCGCATGTTCCAAAATAGATGGAACCACGGGTGGGACCATCAGAGCGGTGTCACAAACACCAGTTCCACCTCCGTGACGCAGAGACGCCTCTTTATTGGAAAGGAAAGGTGGTGGTGGGTGTCTTTCCTCCTCGGCCAACAAGCCATTATCTTGTGGAGCATAGATCTCTAGTGCTCCGTCATCCTCCCCGTGCTCGGGTTCCTCACTCGCCGAGTCAGTGGTCGTGGGGAGTCGGCCAGAACCCAGAAGGTTAGGCCTGATCTTCGAGACCGCTACCGAGGCCCCGCGGTCACCTCGCAAATCTCAGAGGGCAGAGTATCGGGGATGCCAGCCCCTCCAGGAGGATTATCCATGTGCTTTGCCATAGCACCTTTCTTGGAGCCCACTGGGTTAGTTCAGAGGGCATCGTGGGGTCCCATATGAGGGTTATTGTCGGAGGTTAAGGCCACAGGTAGTGGATGCCAGCCCCTCTGGAAAGGTGTTGGGCCTCGCCATCTGACTTTATACCCGCGGCACATAGCAGGGGTGTATTTGGGGGCTTCACCGTGGGGGGTAACTTGCCCGGGAAGCCATCTGCTCGTAGCAGCAATTCTGTGTTGGCATCCGCCATAAGGGATGTAAAAATCAGATGAATTTTCGTGTTTCAATACACAAAGTGGAATTATCTGGTGAGGATATAAAATCCAGCATTTAACTGCATGGCTGAAAAGCAGCGTGTGAATGTGCGGTCGTTCAGAGGAGCGGCTTCTGGTCTCATTATGAAGGACTCCTCTTAATCGAGAGGTTACCATGGCAGATGAGCTTACACTTTAATGCCCATGCAAGAAATCCAAAACCTCAGAGTGGTTTGTTTCACAAGTAATTCTATAGAAAGGAGCACAGGGACACCTTGTATCTCAAACTCCGTATTAGATACCGGGACATCCGTATATTTTATAATCCGTATGTGACTCCTGGGACACCTTTATATTTACCAGTATGAGATCTAGTGACAGCTTTATATTATATTGGTACGTTATACAGGGACATCTTATAGTATATCCGTATGTTATACAGGGACATCCGTATATTTTATCAGTGTGTTATACAGGGACATCCGAATATTTTATCAATGTTATATATAGGGACATCAGTACGTTTTATCGGTATGTTATATAGGGACATCTTATGTTATACAGGGACATCTGTATACTTTATCATTATGTAATCTAGGGACATCTATATATAACATATTGAAAAAATATACAGAGACAGCTTTATATTATCAGTACGTTATATAGGGACATCATATCAGTACGTTATATAGGGACATCATATCAGTACGTTATATAGGGACATCATATCAGTACGTTATATAGGACATCATATCAGTACGTTATATAGGGACATCATATCAGTACGTTATATAGGGACATCATATCAGTACGTTATATAGGGACATCATATCAGTACGTTATATAGGGACATCATATCAGTACGTTATATAGGGACATCATATCAGTACGTTATATAGGGACATCATATCAGTACGTTATATAGGGACATCATATCAGTACGTTATATAGGGACATCATATCAGTACGTTATATAGGGACATCATATCAGTACGTTATATAGGGACATCATATCAGTACGTTATACAGGGACATCATATCAGTACGTAATACAGGGACATCATATCAGTACGTAATACAGGGACATCATATCAGTATGTAATACAGGGACATCTGTATATTTATCAGTATGTAATACAGGGACATCTGTATTTATCAGTATGTAATACAGGAACATCTATATTTATCAGTATGTAATACAGGAACATCTGTATATTTATCAGTATGTAATACAGGAACATCTGTATATTTATCAGAATGTTATATATATAGGGACACCTTCATAGCAGAATGTTATATATATAGGGACACCTTCATAGCAGAATGTTATATATATAGGGACACCTTCATAGCAGAATGTTATATATATAGGGACACCTTCATAGCAGAATGTTATATATAGGGACACCTTCATAGCAGAATGTTATATATATATAGGGACACCTTCATAGCAGAATGTTATATATATAGGGACACCTTCATAGCAGAATGTTATATATAGGGACACCTTCATAGCAGAATGAGACTCAGGCACTGCCTCTTTAAGAGATCTTTAAAATTAGTGGATAGGGCAGAAAAACCAGCTGTTAAAGGGTTAAAAGGATCAGGCACACAAGCCAGAGGATTAACAGTCCGCTCAATCACCGGGAGGTGCAGGAGCTGTCTCTCTGCAATCAGAGCACTCCGCAGGGGAGGCTGAACATGAGGGAACTTCAAAGAGTGCAGCATCGTGCAGGGAAACATGATGACATGCGGCAAATGGCGCGAAAAATCAGCCCGTGAGCTGTGCGCCCCCCCCCCTGCGATCGGGAGCAGCGCACGAAGCCCAGGATAAACGGTGACCCCCCCCCGAGGAAGGAAAATATACACTGATAGTCAAATGCATGCGAGCATCAACGAAGCGCCACTGCCATCATCCCCCAGAGAGCGAAAAAACACGGAGCACAGGGTCAGACACCGGGGAATCTTCCTCCGGGTCATAAAACGTCCTAAGTGTCAGTACATGCCATCAAGCAGCCAAAGCTCCCAGCAGAAAAACACACAATCGCCGCGGCTGAAGCCGGATGGTCGCAACCAAAACCTAATAAAGTAACAGGAGAGAACAAACAAGGCAAGTAAAGGGCAGTAAAATCCCAGTGATCCGAAGACCAACCGGGTTTTACCACCAATCGGGTCAGCTGACCCCCGCGGTTAGAGCCGGGGAAAGTCCGTACCCTGCAGAGCAACTCAATCTAAAATATATATATATATATATATAAAAACAAACCAAGAAGAGAGCACTCCAAACAACATGTACAAACAGTACAAAAGAAACCACAACAGCAGCTAAATTCATTTAAAAACAGGAGATTTAACCAGGTTTAACCCTTTAAATGCCTACAAACAATTCTTATTCCCTTCAAATGCACTATAGATCTTAACCCTATGATGTTGAGCTGTGTTGAAAAATGGTGGAAGTTTAGTTTGCAATAGATGGCCATGGATTGCGTAAGCCTGCCAACAGCGACAATGTATTCCACCCTTGGCAGGTCCTATCATACTAACCTAATGACTGCTCTTATGGGATAAACTTACTTATTGAGGACCCAGTCCTTTCTGAAGCTCCCTGCAGATCAAGGTTAAATAGAACCTGTGGGTGGAGCACCTGTGACAGGGAGGGGTGCTTGCCCAAGGGTTGTCAGCCCTTTTCATACAAAATACACAAGAAGGGCAGCACTCAACCTTAACTACGCTTTCAGTGCGGGTGCATCTCAAGACAGTAGAATACAACAAACCAAGAAGAGAGCACTCCAAACAACATGTACAAACAGTACAAAAGAAACCACAACAGCAGCTAAATTCATTTAAAAACAGGAGATTTAACCAGGTTTAACCCTTTAAATGCCTACAAACAATTCTTATTCCCTTCAAATGCACTATAGATCTTAACCCTATGATGTTGAGCTGTGTTGAAAAATGGTGGAAGTTTAGTTTGCAATAGATGGCCATGGATTGCGTAAGCCTGCCAACAGCGACAATGTATTCCACCCTTGGCAGGTCCTATCATACTAACCTAATGACTGCTCTTATGGGATAAACTTACTTATTGAGGACCCAGTCCTTTCTGAAGCTCCCTGCAGATCAAGGTTAAATAGAACCTGTGGGTGGAGCACCTGTGACAGGGAGGGGTGCTTGCCCAAGGGTTGTCAGCCCTTTTCATACAAAATACACAAGAAGGGCAGCACTCAACCTTAACTACGCTTTCAGTGCGGGTGCATCTCAAGACAGTAGAATACAACAAACCAAGAAGAGAGCACTCCAAACAACATGTACAAACAGTACAAAAGAAACCACAACAGCAGCTAAATTCATTTAAAAACAGGAGATTTAACCAGGTTTAACCCTTTAAATGCCTACAAACAATTCTTATTCCCTTCAAATGCACTATAGATCTTAACCCTATGATGTTGAGCTGTGTTGAAAAATGGTGGAAGTTTAGTTAAATGAATTTAGCTGCTGTTGTGGTTTCTTTTGTACTGTTTGTACATGTTGTTTGGAGTGCTCTCTTCTTGGTTTGTTGTATTATACTGTCTTGAGATGCACCCGCACTGAAAGCGTAGTTAAGGTTGAGTGCTGCCCTTCTTGTGTATTTTGTATGAAAAGGGCTGACAACCCTTGGGCAAGCACCCCTCCCTGTCACAGGTGCTCCACCCACAGGTTCTATTTAACCTTGATCTGCAGGGAGCTTCAGAAAGGACTGGGTCCTCAATAAGTAAGTTTATCCCATAAGAGCAGTCATTAGGTTAGTATGATAGGACCTGCCAAGGGTGGAATACATTGTCGCTGTTGCAGGCTTACGCAATCCATGGCCATCTATTGCAAACTAAACTTCCACCATTTTTCAACACAGCTCAACATCATAGGGTTAAGATCTATAGTGCATTTGAAGGGAATAAGAATTGTTTGTAGGCATTTAAAGGGTTAAACCTGGTTAAATCTCCTGTTTTTAAATGAATTTAGCTGCTGTTGTGGTTTCTTTTGTACTGTTTGTACATGTTGTTTGGAGTGCTCTCTTCTTGGTTTGTTGTATTATACTGTCTTGAGATGCACCCGCACTGAAAGCGTAGTTAAGGTTGAGTGCTGCCCTTCTTGTGTATTATATATATATATTATATATATATATATACACACACACACACACGTGAAAATAAAAAACAAGTATGTAAAATGGTAAAAAAAACAGAAATCAATAAATAACTACCAGAAAGTAAAAGGTTAGGGATACTTATCTGGTCTGTAGCAGGAGCAGTAAAGAAAGAGGGTGTGACTGCTCCAGCCCAGACCATTTATAGACTTGGGGGCGGGGCTTACAGATTGGGAGTGTACCCCACATTGGGGGCTTGGTTTTCTTGTTCTTTATTGTCACTGTTCTTTACTGCTGTGGGTGCAATAAAGAAAGGGATTGCAAATAGGAGCCTCCGACGTCCTGCCTTAAAATTGAGTTTTAACGTGGATAAGTGCAAGATAATGCACCTGGGACGTAAAAACCCAAGGGCTGAATATAGAATATTTGATACAGTCCTAACCTCAACATCTGAGGGTTGGGATTTAGGGGTTATTATTTCAGAGGATCTAAGGGTAAGTAGTCAATGTAATAGAGCAGCAGGAAATGCTGGCAGAATGCTTGGTTGTGTAGGGAGAGGTATTAGCAGTAGGAAAAGGGAAGTGCTCATGTCACTGTACAGAGCACTGGTGAGACCTCACTTGGAGTACTGTGTGCAGTACTGGAGACCGTATCTCCAGAAGGATATAGACATCTTAGAGAGAGTTCAGAGAAGGGCTACTAAAATGGTGTACGGCTTGAGAAAAGTTACCAGGAAAGGCTTAATGATCTTAACATGTACAGCTTGGAAAAAAGACGAGACAGAGGAGATATGATAGAAACATTTAAATACGTAAAGGGAATCCACAAGGTAGAGGAAGGGAGTATATTTAAAAGGAAACAAAGTAGCAAAACAAGAGGACATAGTCTTAGATTAGAGGGGCAAAGGTTTAAAAGTAACATCAGGAAGCATTATTTTACTGAGAGGGTGGTGGATACATGGAACAGCCTTCCAGTTGAAGTGGTAGAGGCCAAAACAGTAATTGAATTTAAGCAGGCATGGGATAGGCATAAGGCTATCCTAAACAAAAGATAAATCCAGGTAAAGTATCCATGTAATTAGGTTCTTATCTGCCGACATTTTTCTTTCGGCCTATGTCTGTTTCTAGGACTAGGAAAATTTAGGAATTTTAAGGCAGACTCTGAGGCTCCTATTTGCAAGTTCAACGCCGTCCTAGAACAGCATCAGACATGGCAGAAATAGGTTTAAAGTAAAAAGTACGAAAGGTCGACTCGTGTGACCAATCAGCCGCCCTCATGGAGGTCTTCGAGGCGACATCCCATAACCGCTGCCTTGAAAGCCCCGGCACTATGTACCGAATGAGCCCCAAAGCAGGCGGTATCCATAAGCCATCTAGCAAGGATAGAGGACACCACCGGCCTATGTGTAGGATGGAAGGACAGAAAGAGCAGAAAAACAGGCAAAGGGCGGAAGGAGGCCGTATGAGCCTCAGAGGCAGCGGACTGGACAGTCGAGGTGAGGCAAGGAAAGCTGGAAAAAGAGAAGTCTCAGTCCGGCGCGAGATGTTGAAGCAAACACCATCGGGAACGAGCCTGCGCCGTAATCTAACGCGTGGACATCTCCTACCCGCTTACAGGCCACTAAACAGAATAACCTCAGTAATTTGGTGGAAAGGGCTCGAAGGGACAAACCGTCATCTTGCCAACCCACTAGGAGGGTCAGGACCAAATTAACATCCCATGTGGAAGAAGAGTATCTAGGGGCCAGGAAAACCTCATGCCCCGCAGGAGTCTACAGACCAAAGGGTGCGCCGTTGAGGCCTGAATGACCCGCACAGATAGCGGAGCGTAAGACGTTAAAATGTCCGGTACGCCTTCCCCGAATCAAACTCCTCTGTAAGGAAGTAGAGCACAACATTGACAGGGGCAGAGAATGGATCAGAGTGCCGTCCCAGGCACCAAGTGGACCATCTGTCCCAGGCGGATTTGTAGGATTCTTGGGTGCCTGGGGCCCATGAGTGGAGGAGTTCTGCAGTCCGGTCTGAAACTCCAGCAGCATGAGGGGGTCTCCAGAGATTAACCAAGCCAAGAGCCGGAGTCGATTCACCATTACCAGTGGAAGGCTGGTTGGGTCCTACAAGAGCAGAGGACCAGACGGGAGGAAGCGGGGCGCCTCTATGGCCATGCTGAGCAGAGTGGGAAACCAAGGGTGTGTCCTCCACAACAGGGTGATGATCACCATGGTTATTCGGTGGAAACAGGCTTTCTGGCGATCATGGTGAACGGGGGAAAACCGTAGAGGTGTTGGTTTGACCAGTCCTGGAGAAAGGCATCAGTGGCCTGAGCCTCTGGATCCGGTCTCCAACTGTAGAACTTCAGAAGTTGAGGCGGGAGGCAAAAAGGTCCAGGTCGAAAGGACCCCAAACGGCCGAGAGCACGTAGAAAACAGTGACACAGTCGCCAATCCCCAGAGTCTGAGATGTCTTGAATTCCAATCCGCGACTTGATTCGCCAGGCCTGGCAGGAATTGGGCGACCGTCAGATTGTGCAGGAAGCAGAAATCCCAGAATCTGGTGGCCATCTGGGTCAAGTTCTGGGAGCTTGGTTCCCCTAGGCCATTGATGTAGCGGGCCGCTGAGACATTGTCCATCTTCAACAGCACGCTTCGTGTGTGTGCGGGCTTCGCAAAGCATTAGCGGGCCTCTTCGCCCTCCAAGAGCTCCAGAGAATTGATGTGGAGGGCGGCTTCGGCGATGGACCAACGCCCCCCCCCCCCTTTTCCTGGACGCCCCAGCCTGCGCTGCTGGCATCTGACTCAGAGTGGGGTCGGGAGGACGGAGTGACTTGCCATTCCATCTGACCAGATTGTGAAGCCACCATTGAAGATCTGATATCGTCTCCGGTGAGAGTGAGATGTGGTTGGAGTAATCCAGGCCCAATCGGAGTGAACGGGCCTTCAATAGCTGGAGGGCTCTGTAGTGCAGAGGACTGGGTGGAATAGCCTGACATGCTGCCGCTAGCAGGCCCACCATACGGGCCAGAGAGCTGAGGGAGCCGCAACAGGTGTCTGATTTCCTTCCTGATGGAGGAGACTTGAGTTGGAGGGACATGAGAGATGAGTCTACCACGAAACCATCCAATCGTCCCAGGAGAGGGAGTCCCTCAGGATATGGATGCCCTCCATCTTGAAGTGGTTGTAAACCACCCAAGCATTGAGATCCCTGAGGTTGGCGGGACGTCTGCCCCCACCCTTCTTTGTCACGAGGAAAAGGTTGCTTATGAACCCTGTGGAGACAGAGCGAACGCAACCTATCGCCCCCTTCTGGAGGAGGCCTTACTTCCTCCTGTATCAACCTTGCCTGGGGGGAGGTAAAGCACATGGGTGGGGGGGGGGGGCAGGAGTCCTGAGAAGGTGGGACGGTGAAGTCCAGACGAAACCCCTTCACTGTTTGCAAGACCCAGGGGTCCGCTGTGATGGTGGACCAGACGTGGGAAAAGAGCCGGAGGCGGCCTCCCACTTGGGAAAATGGGATAATAGTGTAAGAACGTACCTGTAGGGCACCTGTAATAATAGCCTCTTGCTCCATGGTAGCCTCTGCCGCGTCTTGAACCTCTGGTATCTCCAGAATAGGTGTAGGGACCCCCGCCGTTAGGTGACGGCACGACAGCCATGTTGGAACCTCGAGAGGTGCGGGGAGCATTAGAACCCGCGCGGCCGGCAGCACGGCCCCTGTAGCTGCCGGCCCTTCCAAAAACGCACTTGTTATAAATGCGCTTCATGGCGGCCTCAGGTTTGTCAATATTTTGACAGGCTTATTTATTTATAAAAGTATTTTACCAGGAAGGATACATTGAGATTTCTCTCGTTTTCAAGTATGTCCTGGGTTCAAGAAATATTGAATTGTTACAGAAATACAAAGTTAGTTACAAGTACTTATACAGCGCCAACAAATTCCATAGCACTTCACAATGGGGAAGCACAAACAGCAGACTTACATGATACAAGAGGAAATAAAACCCTGGTCGTCGGATAAGCTTGTGTGTAATCGCCAATGTCCTTAATAAATGGCTTTCCAAACAGGAACCCCTGTGCCTCAGCCCCTAGGTCATTAGTGGCCAGAGAGACTAGCTGGGAGTCAATCTTAAGGAGAATGCTCCTACACCGTTCAGCGGCAATGGTGGTGTTCGCATTGCCTAGGAGGCAAAAGGAGCGTTGCAGCCATTCCCCGACTTGCTTGGGGGGGGGGGGGGTCTAAGAATTCTCCAGTGGTTTTTGCATCTTCAACCATGGCAAATAGACGTGTTAGAGGACCAGCCATATCCTGATCCTGACATTGCTTTAGGGTTTGGTCGAAACCTCGTTTAGGAGACCAACCTTTTCTACCAATGTATTCTTGGAAACTGGTAACTACTGGGGTCAGGCAGGTCTCAGACTTCAATCTTGCACGGTCCACTCGTTCAAGTGGCCGTCGCATGTGGGCATCAACCCATTGCTCTATGTGTGGAGCAGGGTACCAGGCGGTAGAGCGGGGGTGTGGGAGGTCCCCTGGTTCGAATAGATGACCAGGCTTTTAGATGGATGGGAGGGAGCACGCGTCTCAGCAACCATGAGGGCTGAGTCCGCAGGAGCATGTAACTCCAGGACCGTGTCGCTCAACGGCTCGCCAGCCCCTTCGCCCTCTGATTATTTTGTCAATACAGGAGCCGCCTGGTACTTTGTGGGGCGGCCCCGATGGTTGGTGCCTAAAAAGGTCTGCAGAGCGTTTACAGGCAACCAGCTCTTTGGAAGGGCCTGGCGGTTCTGTGGGGGTGCCAGCCCCGCCGCTGCTCGTGGCAGCATGCACGCCCGAAGGCGGCACAGAATTGGCTCCTAGAGGAGCATTCACCGTTTCTGGAAGGGCCTGGTAGTGACTCACCACGTTCGTCGTGTGAAGTGATGGAGGCAAAACCTGGGCTGCGGTCAGTGTTGCAGTAAGGGAGCGTTGCCAGGAGTCAGATAGTGAGACTATGGCTGAATGTACTGCTGAGGACATGGAGGCCTCGAGGGAGGTATGCAGCCTGTTAAACCGGGCTTCCGTTTTTGAGTGATGCCTTTCCTTGCCATTTTTCTCCTGCCGCCGGTATCATGTTGGGTCGTTGTGTAGGACCCTGATTCGGAGATCAAATCTGTACCGGGGGGCCCGGCTCGAGTCGGCAGGCTTTGAAAGGGACATCATGTGCTGAAGACAACTCTCGTACGAGACACGAGTGCGCAGTGAATAAACGGCGCGGCAAATGGCAGTCAGGAGATCTCGCAGGAGTCAGACGCGAGATTGTGGGAGGGCCACGTGAAGAGCGTGTCTCGGAATATGCAGAGGAGCGTGAGCAGGCGAAAAGGAAGTGAAGCAGCAAAATAAATGGGGACGAATCCGTAGCAAAGCGAAACGAGAGAGACGAAACAAGAGCAAGCATAATGAAAATATATGATGAAAATCGCACCTGGTGACGGGTTAACGACCTGCCGCCAGGAAAAAGCAACCGGTACCCTCTGCGGCTAACACCGGGATAGGTGACCAAGAGATGACAGAAAAGTAAGAATCACTAGGAAAAAAAAATTGGAAAAAAAACGAATCAAAGGACAAGTATAACGCAAAGCGCAGGATACTTATCTTATAGATTTTGCCGCTGCGAGAGCAGCAAAAGAAGAGGAGTCCGCAGTGGATACTTGAGGGGGTTTGGGAAGGGTGTTATATATGTTAACGTTTTTTCTTTCAAAGTTAACCCTTTGCTGCTTTTGGGGCAATTAAAAGGAAGAAATGCAAATACTCGCCTCCGAGTCTATGCCTTAAAATTACTCAGCACGAGCTCTGGCTACAAAATTTTTACCGTTACCTATCGGTGCGTTAATTAGTTTCGCACTGTGCACATAAATTCCCACAATTCTCAGACAGCCGTATCAGCTCTGCTACACCTGGAATAATGTAGAAGCAGGTGAGAATTACCTGTAGTTTCAGGGTAAAGAGCAAGCGCACACGTTGATACAAAGTATGAGGTTTATTGGAAAGATCAGTAAGCCCAAATCACAAGTCCTGGTCCTGTCTGTACCCTCTGATAGTATCGGCCACTTCCAGCCCCAATCTGGGTTTGAAAGGAAAGCAGCGTCATGGACAGAGTGGTTCACGGCAGCCAAAAAGAAAAGTCCCCCTCAGTCCAGCTGCTCAGGCCTGGAGCCGAGGTCAAAGAAAAAAAAAAAAAATGAAATGTACGTAGAGATGGGCTTTTTCAAAGTTTTCAGTGATCCTTGAATTAACATAATTAAGACACCTGAAACAGATCCATGCGCTGATTGCACGTCAGACCTAGCTGCTAAAATGCACCATAACGTCCTCCTTCAGCCAGTGTGTTTAGAACTCTTAGCACTGCCCGTCCAGGCTGGCACTACTACTGTTGTCACTGGCCCCGGCTCCCCGAGGAGTCACCTCAATAATCCGCGGCTTCTCGATGATCCGAGCCGATCTGTTGCCCTTCTCCACAATGCCGATGATCCAGGCCTGGTGACCCTCTCCGTGCTTTGGGGATTTGATTTCTGCGCAGAAGCGAGCTGCCTGCTCCCGCGGCAGACATATAAGCAGGCCGCCTGTGCAGAAGCGATAGAGGGTTAGGGGGTTCAGAGATTTAAGCTGGGGGTCATATTACACACGTTGGCACAAGTCTCACCTGAGGTCTCCGCTGACGTCCCTAGAAGTAATCCAAAGCGGTTGCCGCAGGTCTTGGTGATGGCTGCCATCTTGGCAATGATGGGCAAGTTGTGGATGACGAAGCTGACCTCGCTTTGCTGCTGCTGCGCCAGGTTCTGCGCGTGGCCCAGGATCCCGAAGCCAGTTACATCTGTCGCAGCATGGGCATTAAACATGTGCATCAGAGCTGCAGCTGGAAGAGGAGAGACGAGTATGGCGTTGAGTAACCAAATGCCCGCTGGCTACACAAGCCTTGCCAATGGGAGACAATGCAGCATTTATTTATTCTCCATGCTATGGTTTAAACCAGTGTTTCCCAAACCTGTCCTCCGGACCCTCAACCAGGTCAGATTTTGCAGATCACCTTGGGGGAAATGCAGACTGAATCCTGCAATCACTGAGCAGCAAATCATATCACCTGTGCTGTGTTTCAGATATCTGGCAAACCTGGCGAGGCAGAGGGTCCTGAGGACAGGTTTGGGAAACACTGGTTTAAACACAGCTCCTGCAATAAGTCAGGGGTCAGCAAACCTTGGCCTTCTGTTTTTTTTTAAAACATACGTTCTTTGCCGCTGTGGGTGCAATAAAGGATGATGCAAATACTCGCCTCTGATTCCTTATTAAAATCTAAACTATCCGTCACAGCAGTAGGAAAATTTCGTAATTCAGGGGGTCAGCAAACATTGGCATTCTGGACACCATATCTCTTGATACTCTGGCTGAGCCCTCTGGGAAATGTAGTTCCAAGGTTGCTGAGCAGGTGGAGTAGTCAAACTAGTTCTGCTTCATTAAATGTCAAGTCTGCTCTAAAACCATGTGCCGTGTATACACTAAACATACTACGGGCTTTGCGGAGACCTGCCACAGCTCCAGGGCTATTGTGTGCCAATAAATCCTTGTTTCCATCTAAATGTGACATTTTGATAGGGATCTTAAACCTCGGGGGGGGGGGCCCTGACTGTATTTCCTACTGACAGGGATCTTTGAATGCAATAGATGGCCAGAGAATCATGGGAGTTGTAGTTTGAGATGCCTGGTGTAGGTGCAGCTGATACACCGGGTTACTACAGCCACGGAATAGCCGTTCTCACCCGTGCGGTTAAGAGTAGCCATATTGAACATTGCTTCTTGATACGCCAGCTCCACGTCTTCTCGGCTCACGACCATACGGATCTTATTCCACCGCTCAGGCTATAAAACAAAAGCAAGGGGAAAACCGTAAACCCTTTCAATGTGTTCGCTACGTAAGGGACAGCAAGGTGTATGTAAGAGAAAGTGGCTACTCACATTGTCCAACCACTGGTGCGCGTTCACTGCCACCTGCGTCCCCAAAGGCTTCGTAAGGACGAGGACGTCTCCAGGCACGGCACTGTGGGGCCTGGAAGTTAAATCGGGATATTGATATGGGACCTGGGCAGCCTCAGAAATCATTTTGTAGACAAAACATTAAGAGGTTATCATTCTCTGCCAGAATAAACTGCTAAAATGCCTCCTGTGGAGTGTGGTCCCCTGCGCACATACCGCTGCCCCCCCCCCCTCACACAGACTAGAACAGCAGCAATGTGCTACAATCACTACAGTTATAAGCTCAGACCATCACTCACAGGCCTCCCTGATATGGCTGACCAGATGAGCCTGATTTCCTGGACACACATTACGATTTCATGCAGAGGGAGAGCACAGGGAAACGTGCTGCCCTGCAACATGTATAATTCATATGCTGCAAAAAGTAAACCGAGGCAGGTCACCTGATTTACTTTATGATTTCTTACCCTGCAGCATGTAGAATCCATATGCTGCCGGGTTGCATTTTTCATGCACTGCCCATCAGCATGCATGAATTAGGTTTGTCAAGGAAAACCTGGAGGATCCGCCAAAACTACAGGGTTATTCAAAGAGATCTAAATGGCTGCCGAAAGGGAACCTTTCTTGGCCATTCGGCTATCCAGAGAGCAGGCAATTCGCCAAATCCTGGCGAATTGCCTGCACATACGGTGCCTGTTCGAGGGCAGTGAAATCCCCATAGAGAAGCAATGCTTCATCTATTCAGAGAACACAAACCAGCAGTGAAAAGTTGCCGAATTGCCCTTCGGTGGCTTCATGCGGCAGATTTATTCAGGTGAATCTCATAGGCTTCAATGTTAAAAATATTCCCGTTTTAATCCAATGTCTAATACACCGTTCATTATAAAATTCTATGAATAAAGCGACTTTTACTGCAGATTTTTTGGTATATTTTAAGTTTTTTGAAAAAATTTTGGCCAAAAAATTGACAAAGCATGATGCCATATATTACCCGGCTCCATCCCGAACACTGCCACACAAACAAAAAAAATAAAATGCCATCAATATAAAGGTTATTAAAAAAGTGACATTTCTAAACCTTTATAACCCTTTCACTGCTGAGGACGTGTGGGGAACATCCTCATTGACTTCTAAGGAAAGATGGGGTGGATAGGAGGTTCCTTTGAACCCCGATATCTCCTGACTGTTGGCAGCTAGCAGGGTCATATTTGGTATCATTAGAAAGGCCAGAGCATGGCCTTTGCAATGATACCAAACATGACCATGTTTAAAGAAAAAAAAATAATAAAAGTAATAAAAAGAAAATGTTTTTTTTTTTAAAGACGTGAAATGGCTCAGCAGTGAAGGGGTTAAAGCTTGTGTTTTCGTTGTGAATCGCATCAGTCTTGGGCAGATAGAGAAACTCACATGATGAATTCATTTGCCTGACAGACAACAGTGGCCACCCCTCCTATGATGATCCAGGGATTAACCACGGTCTGTCCGCCCGTCACCGAGGTGCCCCCTTCTTCAGCGGCGTCCTTAAACCCCTTTATCATGAGAGGGGTTACCTTCTCTCGCTCCTGGTGTGGGAAAAACAGTGAACATTAATTCAGTGCACCTGTCATGAGAAAAATGGGGGTCCTGTAAGACATCACTGTGGCATGCCGCGGTCACATGGGGGAGGGTGGAAAACTTTAAAAAGTAATATCTCCATTTTTTCCATTATAGGTCAGCGAAAAAAAAAACCGCTGATCTGTGTTAAGGGAGAGGCGCCCTGTCACATGGACTAAGGTCACTTTTCCCGCGACAGGTGCACGTTAACCACACTCCGGATCAGGACTGAGCCGCGGCAGGATTAAAGGAAACCTGCCGTTCCGGCCGGGCTGATTTTGCCACACGCAGGTTTTACAGTTGCAGCGGTTTGGCCCCAACTCTGTCTTTTGTGAATCGAGCCTTTACGTACGTTGAAAAGTCAACGATAAACCTACCTCTTCTGTCATCTTCTGGCTGACACTAAGTAACATCAGCATGTTGTCGCACTCTGTGATCCCCATCGCGTAGAGGTCGCTCAGCACGTTGGCGCAGGCGATCCGGCCCTAGAAGACAATTCGCACAAAGAATCGTAAAGTAGAGTCACAACCACCAGCTGGATCCTTATTCTGATCTCTCACTACATTATTAAAGGGACACTACACACAGAGCGCTCAATCTGATGAGTGTTCACGCTGTTCCCCCTCTCTAAAGGAGGGCTGATTCAGCCATCCAAATACAGGGGCTTAGTCCCCAATGCGGTCTGGTGTGTGTCATTATTCCAGGTAGTACATTTACCCACCTCTGAGAATTTAACACAATTGTTGAAGAGAAATTCTATTGGCCGTCTCCCAGATATTAAGGCTGGGGTCAGACGAACGCAGTGCGAACGCACGTCCAGCCGCACTTTATCATGGCCGTAGTAGCAGCAAATGACAGGCAATATACGAAGTAGGGCCGCACGAAAGTGCGGCCACGCAATGCAAGCGGCAAACGAACGCATTTTTTTGAGCCACCATGAATGCAGAAGAAGCGGTGTCTGCCGTGCCCCGACTGCTGCAGAATAAGCAGGATTAACTCCTAGGTTGGAAATTGGTAAAATAAGCATTTTGGCAATTGAACCATAAAAAAAATACAAATACAAAAAAAAAGTCCATTATGTACAAATGGAGAAAGTTCAGCACTGTTGCTACTCTTCCTAGGCGTGGTCGTCCTCTAAAGATGACCGGCAAGAGCACAGCGCAGAATGCTTAATGAGGTAAAGAAGAATCCTAGAGTGTCAGCTAAAGATTTACAGAAATCTCTGGCACATGCTAACATTTTTGTTGACACATCTACAAAAAGGAAAACATTAAACAAGAATGAAGTACATGGGAGGACAGGATGTATGCAGGTTCCAGGCCGTATCACAAAGAAACGAAGAGAGTATAAAACACACGGGGCATAAATTATCCAGAAAGAAGTTACAAAAGCGAGAGCTTCGAAAAAGGGAAGTAAAGAAGTTGCTTCACTTAAACCACAACTGTTTTGTTAACCTAGAAATGAAAATCAAAGCACGGCCTCGTAAAGAAAGAGGAAGAGGGTCACAGTTGTCGATCTGACAGCCACGGTCCATCAGGGATTCTCTACTCTCCAGTCATGAAGGGCCATAAATCCCCAGCATCGAAATCACTAATATATGCAGCACTGTGTGCTTTTATTACATGTTAATCCATGAAATCATAGACCGGCCACGTTCACTTTCCCCGTGATATCCCATCAGATCAACAAGATCTCATTGCTTGAAGAGAGGTTACTGCCTCTTCTTGCCCGGTTCCAGAGCCGAGCGCCGCCATGCTTGTGCTTCATGGACGAAGTGTCACTGCACAGAGCGATTGGCCCACAGCGGTGATGTTAGCATGCTGACTTAAACAGCTCACCGGCCGGTAAACAAGGCTGGAGGAGTGAGCGGAGGGGGCTGTCCTGTAGTGTGTGCATAATATAAACACATCCAACCGACGTTACGCAACACAGAAGCTTGTTAATTAAAACAAAGCTTTATTAAAGTCGACGATTCAGTAAAAAAAAAAAAAAAAAGGGACTTTCCTCAAGTCTTTGGTGCTTTTTTCAGACTGAACCGTCGACTTTAATAAAGCTTTAATTGACAAGTCTCTGTTGTGGAACGTTGAGAGATGTCACTGTGTATATATGTTAATGGGAAAAAAAAAACTTTATTAACCTCCCTGGCGGTCTAATTTTTTCTAAATTTTGTGTCTAAAAGCGTCTCCATTTCTTTTTTAAAAGGAAACGTGTTGTTTTATATAGTAAGCCTGTAATAATTAGGAATAACGCACTGAAATCCGTGCAAACAAGAGTCTAGTAAACACACGGCGTCCGATAAAGTTTGAAACACGACAATAATTTATTATCCCAAAAATAATTATCCCAAAATATATTATTGAATATAATTTATTAGCATTAATCAAACCAAAACCACTGAAATCTTTCAGAAAACAAGGGTGCAATATTAGTCACTGCATATTGCCTCCGCAAACATCCTTGGTATGATATATTATTTCAATTATGTACACTCTTATTTATACAGCAACATTCATAATGCATACAGTGTATCAATAATTATATTTTCATACAAGATCTTCAAACCATATATACAGTACATTTCAGTCTTAGAATGTGTATGTATGGTCTGTTTCTGATCTGTTAGGTCATGCTGCTGGGGATTTTTTTTTTTTTTTTTTACAGTTTGCTGCCTGGTCCCGCCCTCTGCATCGTGTGACTCGCAGGGAGCGTTACCAGGAAGCAAGTCGCCGCGATCACACTGCGGGGGACAGTGAGGGAGCGCAGGATGAGGTGAATATGCAGCCCGAGTGTGGCTCGGGGTTACCGTTCGCGTTAGCGAAATTTAACCCAGAGTCCCACACTCGGGAATACCGCCAGGGAGGTTAAAGTTGACGGTTCCATCAGAAAGAAAAAAAAACAGACTTTCCACAAGACTTGAGGAAAGTCTGGTTTTTTTTTTTGGACTGAATAAAGCTTTTTTGATTAACAAGCCTCTGTTGCGGAACATCGAGAGATGGGTTTTAAATGAACCAGGTTCCAGCACCAGAGCAAGTGGAGTAACTACAGGAGTGTGCACGGATCGTGTGAGATATATATCAGGATTCTGGCTTTACAGATTTGCCATGCACTGGGCATCGTACTCGGCGGTTTCTACTTATTCCACTAGCAAAGGGCTGAACAATAAACCTAATTTTCATGGAACATTGTCCCTGTGTTACGTTGATTCCTCCTTGCATGTGTCTCGCCAGCTTTCTTTTCCCGTACACGTTTCATGCTGAATGTAAGAGGACGGCATTCTTTGGAGAGACACGGTCACACGGGGGGGGGATTATTCCTGTTTTATCAGGGGTTGGTTATTCCTGGATATATTCAATCAATACGCGAGAGAATATATATATATATATACAGTACATCCAATGTGTAATTGTGGAGGCGGAAGCTTTATGTTTCTTTCTGCCTTAAAAGCAATGAGTGAAAACCGGCTGAGATGATTGTGGCAACATTGTAACGCTGCAACGGGCCTGCGCTGCAAAAACGGCCAAGCAGCACAAAGGGGGTGCAGCTATACAAAAAGAGTGCTCTGCTGCAAGTTGGGGTTTGGCTCAATTTTACAGACCAAAAGAGGTTAATTCAGAGCACTGACAGGTCAGCAAAATTTTGGTGTTCTCTCGATCGGCACACGTCGGTGACTTCAGTTCGCCGACCCTGCAGTGAATACTGTATTCTCTGCAGGGCCCCTGAAATACACCGAATGGAATCCACTGAAAATAGCCGCCGATCCGCCAAACAAAACCGATAAGCCGCTGAACTGCAAAAAGAAAAAAACTTAACTCTATTTTAATCACCTTTTTTAAAATGGAAAATATTTTGCCTAAAAACAAAATACAGAAAAATGGCAAAAAAAAAAAAAAAAATCTACAACAGATAAGCTTTTTGCTGCAAATGAAAAGCGGTTGAATATTTTTTTTTTTTATATTAAAACGTGAATTTGTTTACATTAAGACAGGGGTCAGACGAGCGCACTGACTGCGCACAGTAACGGACGCACTTTTTAACTGAGATTGTGGTTACATTGTATCAGTTCATTTTGACTGATGTTGAAAAGCGAAAAAAAAAAAAAAACTGTATGCGGTTGTTTCTCTACGTCCGTCTAGCTTTTTCACGTTGATGCCATTTTGGCGTCCGTTGCAACATGCGTTGCTCGCGCGTGAAAAAGTGCTTTGTGCGTTCTCTATAGACTCCTTTGAAAAGCTACAACAGACCGCGAACAGTGCGGCCAGACGGACGCAAAAAGTGCGCTCGTCTGACGCGGGCCTGAATCTTACGGGATTCGCCAGTTTACAACTGTCGAATAAAACCACCGAAAATCAGGGCATTTCACCAACATGTCGGCTTTCCCTGAATAGATTAACCATTACATTTCTGTGGGACAATTTCACTGCTGCCGAAGGTCGCCGAATTGCGGCGATCAGCACTGTATTTCGCTGGCAATTCGCCAGTATTTGGAGAATTGACAGCTTTATGAACAAACTGCCACGAAATTGTGCCGTACGGTTCAATTCGGTGGCGAGTTGGGCTCTTCTTGAATAACCCTTCCAAGTTTCTAGGGACGGAATCGAGACGAGGGACAAATGGAAAAACACTGTCCCGCTGCACCGGGGGCTGTACCCTCCCCCGGCTGCTGATAGATTTTTCCATTTCTGTCCCTCATCTCGATTCTGAAGCTGCGAGTCGGAGGTTAATGTTAGCTTTGTTAATGTTTAATAGGGGGCTCGGCTCGTTTTATTGGCCCAATCTATGGGAATCTAGAGGGACCCAAATGGAAAAATCTATAAGCAGCCGAGGAAAGTTTCAACTACCAGGAACGTTTGCGTGAAGGCAGTGTCAGCCGACGGCCCTCACGCTGGATTCTCACCACGAATCAAACTTCAATATTATTAGAAAAATAGTAAAAGAATACATAATATAAAGATTCTAAAAATAACGTTAACACATTTGTGTATATTCTGTGATATCTCCCCTGATACTTGTATTCAGTTGATATGTGATGTATTCCAAGGTCGGCTGCTGAATGATTAACACTATAATAAAAGCAGGCGCCAGGGTTATTTCTCTCATCAGGCGCACCCCATGTACCTCCCCCCTCTGCCGGTCCCTCCATTGGTTTCCTGTACGTTTCAGTATACAGTTTAAAATACAGACGCTCATGTTCAAAAATCGCTCAATAACTCAACCACCCCTCACCACCACATGTCTTCACTCCGCAAGCACGTTCCATCTAGACCACTCTGGTCAGCGGGCGACCTCCACCGGTCCTGTCTACACCTGCGCTGCCAAATCTCCCCTCCAGAACTTCTCCAGGGCAGCACTGGTCCTCTGAAATGCCTTTCCTCGCCCGATCAAACTCTCCCCTGATCTTCAGGCCTTCAAGAAATCCCAGCTCTTCAGATTAGCACACCACATCAGTGATGCAGCTCCCCACCTACTCACACATGATTGAAGCTGCTTCCATTGCCCCACCATTCCAGAACCACTGGCACTAATGATCCTGACATCCAGTAAAACGTCCCTTGTCTTCCTCAACCCAAATCCCGCTAGATTGTAAGCTCCTATGAGCAGGGCCCTCTACACCTCTTGTTTCCATCCTACGTCCGTTTATCTGTATCTCGTTCCCTTTGGTTATTGTAAAGCGCTGCGGAAACTGTTGGCGCCATATAAATGACGATAAAAAGAACAAAGAATTAAGATTTAAGTGGTTAAGTTTCACGCCTAAAAAAGGACAAAGTGATATTAACCCAATGACCGCCACCTGCAAAATATATTTCACCCTGGGCTTCATAAAGCTGTAGAAGTTATTTTTAGAACGTCCTATGGCAGTGACCCCCAACCTTGGCACCCCAGATGTTTTGGAACTACATGTATTCACACAGGTGAAAATCAATGACAAACGTCGGCATTTCACAAAAAGAACGGAAATCCAGAAGAGAAATAGAACAGGCTGCGCTGAGAAGCTTCCCCCGTCACTCTAAAGATTGCGGTTTATGAGATGTCAACGCTGCAACGCCGGCGCTTTGTGAATGACCCGAGGTTTTACCTGTGGAGGTGCAGTACGTTTTAGGCTAGGGTCAGACTAACGCATTTTTCACGTTGTCCGTGAAAAAGTGCGTTCGAACGAATGGACGTATTTTTTCACGGAATACGCAATAGCGGTCATACTATGCGCAGTTTCATCCGTGATTTTGTACGGATCATCAATAAAACACTTTTTGGGTCTGGACGTTATGTTGGCCGACATTAGCAGCGTCTGACGTCTCCTAATCACGCACACACGCCTCTAGCGGACGCAGCGCACTCTGTACGTCAGTACTAGTGGTTTCACGTTCTCGAAAAAATGCGTTTGTTTGCCGCTTGCGTTGCGCGGCCGCACTTTTGTGCGACCGTACTTCGTATATTGGCCGTCATTGCCCGGCATCTGCTGCTAGCACGGCCGTGATTATGTGCGGCTGCACGCGCGTTCGCACTGCCTCAGTCTGACCCTAGCCTTCACCCTTTCGCTGCTGAGACATTTCACGCCCCTGTGCTGAGGTCATTTTTACTGGTTTTGCTCATCATGTTTAACCGCGTTTTGAAGGCTTATTTTAATATATGATCCAGACATATTATATATCGTTCTGTCAGACTCGGCAGATTCATAATATGTCATTATTATATGTATACGTCATGTCCGGTCTGTATATTATAACAAGAAAATGCAATAAAATTAGAATTTTCAATAATTTACAATGTGTAAAGTGTTTTTTTTTTTTACATTTTAACATGCGATCGTTTGCCGTTATATTTTCTATGGGGTGCGCTTGTTAAAATTAGAAATGGGGTCTCGCTACATTTTTTTTGGGAAAATTTAGCTATTTTTAACAAACGCACCGCATACAAAAATCGTTAATGCAGCATCATTGTTCACATTATAACTGAAATGGGAACAATATTACTGCATTAACAAAACAAAAAAAAAACTTGTTCATTTCTTTATAATTTATTTTTAAAAAAATTTTTAATTTAAAATTTTTGTTAAAACTTTTTACATGGTCAAGTTTGGTATCGTTGGAAAGGCCATGCTCTGGCCGATCCAACGTAATCAAACATTAACCCCTAGCTGCCACGGATCGGGAGATAGGGGGTTCCAATGAACCTACTATCTCCACCATTGGTGGCAGCTAGGGGTTAACTCCAGGACTGGCGCCATCGTGCTATGCACGATGACGCCAGTCCTGAGGGGGAGTTCCTGGAGGCTTGGCCGACATCCAAGATGTCAGCCAGCTCCAGGGGAGGATCACGATTTGGCGCTTTTCAGCGCCGAATCATGATCCGGCACCCCAGGGGTTAATTACAGCCAGGCTGTGCCCTTCCAAACAGTGCCTGGATTAACCCTGTGCCCCCCGGCGATCGGGAGGGAGAGAAGTCCGAAGGACCTCCCCCTCCCTTTCAGGCGCCTCCTCCACACACGCGGGGGGACGCCTGAATTAGATGTCATTGCGCCACCGCGATGACATCTAATTGCTCCGCCAGGGTCCCGGAGTGCTGGCCTGACATCAGCCCGCACCGGGGGGGGGGGGGGGGGTGCAGCAATCCGCCGGAATCCGGCAGATTGCTGCCTTCTGTGCATGGACACGCTCAGCGCGTCCATAGCACAGAACAACCACTTGGCTGGACGCGCTGAGCGTGGTTAAACACACTTTACACTGCAGAATATTACACTTTTTGTGGGTAATCATTATACATCATGTACCGGCTGGGTTGAGTAGAGGTAACATCACTGCTCTGCGTGGAGAGAGCCTGTGGAGTCATGGGTTCAATCCCAGTTACCTCTCCAGTAAGTGTCCTTGGGCAAGACACCTAACGGTACATGCTCGCCACCCAGGACATACTTGAAAACTAGAGAAATCTCAATGTATCCTTCCTGGTAAAATCCTTTCCCAAAAAAAAAAAAAAAAAAAGCCACGAGCTGCTGTTTCGAGAGGCCACGGGAGACATTCACATTCCAGCCCCAGCCTTGTGCAGGATTCAGTTAAATCACGAGGCGAGTGAATGACTCAGCAAGAACACAAAGAGGAACAGGATTAGAAACAGAAAAGAGAAAAAAAAAAAAGGCTATTTAAAACTAACCCTCCCAAACTAACAGGGCGTATGTTGCTGACAGTATCAGTCCAATTTTTTTTTTTTTTTTTTTAACTTTAGTAATATACTTCCCTTTTACCCCCTCGTCGCATTCGCCGCTCGTCCCCGTAAGCTCAGGAGTTTCTGAATCTGGAAGCCCCTGATGCTTTACTACACAATTTGTCTAGAAACACAACTTTTGCAGATAAACGCAAATTGCACGGAACATGCACACTTTACCTACGTAAGTTCTGTAGCCTCTGTGCGGAATGATGGATCGGAGCTGCGCATGCATACCAATTCATCGGGGGGGGGGGGCACAGTGATCGGTCGGAATCCGGCCGATCGCTGGCTGCAAAGGGAGGACGCACTCAGCGCGTCCTCCGCAGCGCAGTGGTTAAAAGGGACACTACCACTTTAACCAAGCTGTAACGAGATCACTTGTGTGTTACAAAACACGACCACCACCTTATAAAAACACATGCTACTTTTTTTCCCCTTTAAAAGTAATTGCATGTAAAAAGGGAAATATTATGGGATTTTTTTTATGTTTCCTTTTGTGGATTTTTCCCATTATGCAACATTTATCAATCTGTGCAAAAGCTTTACTTTACAGCTGTGGTTGATCTACGGTATTTAACAATTAATGATGTGGAGGAGGGAATGTTTACAATTTTGTTGATTTGTCCCATGAGGCAACATTTACCAAAGGTTTTTCATTACTTCTCTGGCTTATCAAATCTACAGTATTTAACAGTCATGATGTGGAGGAGAGAATGTTTAGCGGAGGCTGCAGGTGGTCTATTGTTCTCCAGGCTGAGATAGGAGATGGCAGCTGAATAAAACAGGGAGCTTAAAAGACTTCTAATCTACCCCCTGGTGATGTCCTTTGAATACATCCCACACAATACAATGATGTGAGACGGCGACTGACCAATTCACTCCATTCTATGGCCAAAGCCACACAGTGAGGAGCAAGTGATGGAAAGATACAGGGGGGGGGGCAGTTTGCAACACAATGGATGCGCCCAGTGACGCATACAGAGGAAAATATCACACAATGGATGCGCCCAGTGACACAGGAAAACATCACACAATGAATGCACCCAGTGACACATCTAGAGGAAAATATCACACAATGGATGCACCCAGTGACACATCTAGAGGAAAATATCACACAATGGATGCACCCAGTGACACATCTAGAGGAAAATATCACACAATGGATGCGCCCAGTGACACATCTAGAGGAAAATATCACACAATGGATGCACCCAGTAACACAGGAAAACATCACACAATGAATGCACCCAGTGACACAGGAAATTATCACACAATGAATGCACCCAGTGACACATCTAGAGGAAAATATCACACAATGGATGCACCCAGTGACACATCTAGAGGAAAATATCACACAATGGATGCACCCAGTAACACATCTAGAGGAAAACATTTTCTAAACTAAACAAACAAGAGAAAAACAAATCACATGAAAGATATCAGCAACATCAAATAAACACAATAAGGAGGTGTCATTTTTTGGGGTTAGAATGTGTAGTGTCCCTTTAAAGTCAGAAAACAGAGCATGAGACGGTCATACTCAGGATCCGCGTGTTGCCGTTTCGTTGCATTTGAACGCAATCTCACCTGCATGTAAGGATCCTCCACAGATGGGTAGAAGAAATCGGTGGTTTGAACGAGGGAGAGACCTCTGTGTCGGAGAGGAATGACACAGGAATCCATCCCAATACCTGGAAAGAATCAAAAAGACGGGTTTTAGGATCAGGAAGCCTGACGCAGATACCACACAGAGGGAGCCATCAGACCCGTGACAGTGACCCCGCCGCACGACAATCTAACCTTCTCTGCACGTGGAGGCAATAAATATCATAACTTTCACTCGTTTGTATTGGACAAACTAAAGGATTACATTAAGCAACAGGTCACGAAGCTCAGAAAAACAAAAACGTACCTCACACACGTCTTAAAGTGCACCGGCCATGTGCAGCCGGGGTCAGCAGCCTGGACCCTCATTTCCCACGTTGTCAGCCAATTTAGTAGCATCATGGGAGATGCAGCTACGAAACATCTGGAGGGCCATGGTGGCTGACCCCAGGCTACACCCATTATCCTATGCACCACGCTACATCTTCCACGGCATTCCCTGTTACTCAGCGTGGCCACCAGATTATTCACCAAATAAATTGAATCACAATCGTCATCACCAAACAACTCGATTTGTCGTCATTTCCAAATCTAAATTTCACCGATAAATCCCATGCAACCCGTTCATTAACAGGTCAGTACGAAAGCATGAGAGGTCAACACACAAATAAATGCACAATGGGAAGCTGGCCGGGCAGGATGCAGGGAGCTGGCCGGGCAGGGTGCAGGGAGCTGGCCGGCCAGGGTGCAGGGAGCTGGCCGGCCAGGGTGCAGGGAGCTGGCCGGCCAGGGTGCAGGGAGCTGGCCGGCCAGGGTGCAGGGAGCTGGCCGGCCAGGGTGCAGGGAGCTGGCCGGCCAGGGTGCAGGGAGCTGGCCGGGCAGGGTGCAGGGAGCTGGCCGGGCAGGGTGCAGGGAGCTGGCCGGGCAGGGTGCAGGGAGCTGGCCGGGCAGGGTGCAGGGAGCTGGCCGGGCAGGGTGCAGGGAGCTGGCCGGGCAGGGTGCAGGGAGCTGGCCGGGCAGGGTGCAGGGAGCTGGCCGGGCAGGGTGCAGGGAGCTGGCCGGGCAGGGTGCAGGGAGCTGGCCGGGCAGGGTGCAGGGAGCTGGCCGGGCAGGGTGCAGGGAGCTGGCCGGGCAGGGTGCAGGGAGCTGGCCGGGCAGGGTGCAGGGAGCTGGCCGGGCAGGGTGCAGGGAGCTGGCCGGGCAGGGTGCAGGGAGCTGGCCGGGCAGGTTGCAGGGAGCTGGCCGGGCAGGTTGCAGGGAGCTGGCCGGGCAGGGTGCAGGGAGCTGGCCGGGCAGGGTGCAGGGAGCAGGCCGGGCAGGGTGCAGGGAGCTGGCCGGGCAGGGTGCAGGCAGGGCAGGGTGCAGGCAGCTGGCCGGCAGGGTGCAGGGAGCTGGCCGGGCAGGGTGCAGGGAGCTGGCCGGGCAGGGTGCAGGGAGCTGGCCGGGCAGGGTGCAGGGAGCTGGCCGGGCAGGGTGCAGGGAGCTGGCCGGGCAGGGTGCAGGGAGCTGGCCGGGCAGGGTGCAGGGAGCTGGCCGGGCAGGGTGCAGGGAGCTGGCCGGGCAGGGTGCAGGGAGCTGGCCGGCAGGGTGCAGGGAGCTGGCCGGGCAGGGTGCAGTGGCCGGGCAGGGTGCAGGGAGCTGGCCGGGCAGGGTGCAGGGAGCTGGCCGGGCAGGTTGCAGGGAGCCGGCCGGGCAGGTTGCAGGGAGCCGGCCGGGCAGGTTGCAGGGAGCCGGCCGGGCAGGGTGCAGGGAGCTGGCAGGGTGCAGGGAGCTGGCCGGGCAGGGTGCAGGGAGCCGGCCGGGCAGGGTGCAGGGAGCCGGCCGGGCAGGGTGCAGGGAGCCGGCCGGGCAGGGTGCAGGGAGCCGGCCGGGCAGGGTGCAGGGAGCTGGCCGGGCAGGGTGCAGGGAGAGCGGGCAGGGTGCAGGGAGAGCGGGCAGGGTGCAGGGAGAGCGGGCAGGGTGCAGGGAGAGCGGGCAGGGTGCAGGGAGAGCGGGCAGGGTGCAGGGAGAGCGGGCAGGGTGCAGGGAGAGCGGGCAGGGTGCAGGGAGCTGGCCGGGCAGGGTGCAGGGAGCTGGCCGGGCAGGGTGCAGGGAGCTGGCCGGGCAGGGTGCAGGGAGCTGGCCGGGCAGGGTGCAGGGAGCTGGCCGGGCAGGGTGCAGGGGAGCTGCCGGGCAGGGTGCAGGGAGCTGGCCGGGCAGGGTGCAGGGAGCTGGCCGGGCAGGGTGCAGGGAGCTGGCCGGGCAGGGTGCAGGGAGCTGGCCGGGCAGGGTGCAGGGAGCTGGCCGGGCAGGTTGCAGGGAGCTGGCCGGGCAGGGTGCAGGGAGCTGGCCGGGCAGGGAGCTGGCCGCGCAGGGTGCAGGGAGCTGGCCAGGCAGGGTGCAGGGAGCTGGCCGCGCAGGTTGCAGGGAGCTGGCCGGGCAGGTGCAGGGAGCTGGCCGCGCAGGTTGCAGGGAGCTGGCCGGGCAGGGTGCAGGGAGCTGGCCGGGCAGGGTGCAGGGAGCTGGCCGGGCAGGTTGCAGGGAGCTGGCCGGGCAGGGTGCAGGGAGCTGGCCGGGCAGGATGCAGGGAGCTGGCCGGGCAGGATGCAGGGAGCTGGCCGGGCAGGATGCAGGGAGCTGGCCGGGCAGGATGCAGGGAGCTGGCCGGGCAGGATGCAGGGAGCTGGCCGGGCAGGATGCAGGGAGCTGGCCGGGCAGGATGCAGGGAGCTGGCCGGGCAGGATGCAGGGAGCTGGCCGGGCAGGTTGCAGGGAGCTGGCCGGGCAGGTGCAGGGAGCTGGCCGGGCAGGGTGCAGGGAGCTGGCCGGGCAGGTTGCAGGGAGCTGGCCGGGCAGGTTGCAGGGAGCTGGCCGGGCAGGTTGCAGGGAGCTGGCCGGGCAGGATGCAGGGAGCTGCCGGGCAGGATGCAGGGAGCTGGCCGGGCAGGTTGCAGGGAGCTGGCCGGGCAGGATGCAGGGAGCTGGCCGGGCAGGTTGCAGGGAGCTGGCCGGGCAGGATGCAGGGAGCTGGCCGGGTGCAGGGAGCTGGCCGGGCAGGGTGCAGGGAGCTGGCCGGCAGGGTGCAGGGAGCTGGCCGGGCAGGTTGCAGGGAGCTGGCCGGGCAGGTTGCAGGGAGCTGGCCGGGCAGGATGCAGGGAGCTGGCCGGGTGCAGGGAGCTGGCCGGGCAGGATGCAGGGAGCTGGCCGGGCAGGGTGCAGGGAGCTGGCCGGGCAGGTTGCAGGGAGCTGGCCGGGCAGGTTGCAGGGAGCTGGCCGGGCAGGATGCAGGGAGCTGGCCGGGTGCAGGGAGCTGGCCGGGCAGGATGCAGGGAGCTGGCCGGGCAGGGTGCAGGGAGCTGGCCGGGCAGGTTGCAGGGAGCTGGCCGGGCAGGTTGCAGGGAGCTGGCCGGGCAGGATGCAGGGAGCTGGCCGGGTGCAGGGAGCTGGCCGGGCAGGATGCAGGGAGCTGGCCGGGCAGGGTGCAGGGAGCTGGCCGGGCAGGTTGCAGGGAGCTGGCCGGGCAGGTTGCAGGGAGCTGGCCGGGCAGGTTGCAGGGAGCTGGCCGGGCAGGATGCAGGGAGCTGGCCGGGTGCAGGGAGCCGGCCGGGCAGGGTACAGAGAGCAACTCACCTAGTCTGGGGTTCACCCCGTCGTGTCCCGCACACGCCGGCGCCTCAGGGTCTCCGCTACCCCCGCCCTCCCCGTGCGACTCGTCCTCCTCCAGTCCCGCCAGGAGCCTGAGCAGCGTCTCCCGCGGGACCTTACACCCTCACCCCTTCATGTCCGAGAAGGAGGTCAGTCGGAATCCCGGGTCCAGGCCCAAAGACTCCGGGTCAAAGGGTCTGTAGCCGGGGAAGTAGGGCGCCATCGCCGCTGGGAGAGTTCCGGCCGCCATGACAGCTCTCTGACAGTGAGACTTCCGGGTTCATAGTCCGGTAGTGGTGAATTCCCTGCTCTCGCGAACCGACGTGGCCACGCCCCCTCCTCGACTGCGTAAAATTCTGGTGCGCATGCGCATGCAGCCAGCATACACAGTCACGTGTTACAGAGCGCCTGTTGCTATAGAGACTTTGAAAGTCCTGGGACTTCTTGGAGTTCAGGGCAGAGTGACAGGCATGGCGTCCCCTGGCCGAGGGTCTGGGAGGACCTGGGATCCTGTGAACCCAGAGGCCGTGGAGTAAAGCTTTCTGAATGCAGAAGAGGACAGAGATGAACTTGCTACCCCAGGGCTCCTCTCTGGCCTCCCCGGCCCATGCGGCGGCGGTGACAGGGGACAAGGCCACGCTGCTTCGCCTCATAGGCTCCAATTCTGACCTGATCGACCAGGAGGACCAGCTGGGGAGGACGCCCTTGATGTACAGCGTGCTGGGGGACCGCAAAGCCTGCGCAGAGGCTCTGTTGCGCAGCGGTGCCCAGGTCAACCGTTGTGACAGGAGCGGCCGCACTGCACTCCACCTGGCGGCCCAGGCCGGGAACCACCGGCTGCTGAAGCTGCTCCTGTCCCGTAAGGCGGACTGCACCCACCGCGACCTACGCGACATCACAGCGCTCCACCTCTCCACCCGTCACCACGACACCCGCTGCCTAGCCCTGCTGCTGAAGTACACCCCGCCAGGTCAAGTGGACGCTCAGGACCAGCGCAAGCAAACCGCGCTTCACTGGAGTGCCTACTACAACCGGCCTCGTCATGTCCGGCTGCTGGTGCGACACGGGTCCAACATTGGAATCCCTGACCAGGAAGGGAAGATCCCTCTGCACTGGGCAGCGGGTCACAAGGATGCGGAGGCCGCCCTGACGGTGCGCTGTTTGCTGGAGGCAGCTCCAACTGAATCCCTACTCAACTGGCAGGACTACGAAGGCCGTACCCCTCTGCACCTGGCTGTGGGGGATGGCAATCAAGAAGTAGTGCGACTTTTGATGTCCTACCGTGGTTGCAACGTTGCACCTTATGACAACCTGTTCCGCACTCCTCTACACTGGGCAGCGTTGCTGGGGCATACCCCCATCGCACAGCTCCTCCTGGAAAGGAACCATACTCCCAACATCCTTTCCGACAGCCAAGGAGCTACCCCGTTACATTACGCCGCCCAGGGAAACTGCCCGGACACCGTGCGAGTGCTACTCTCTCATTCGTCTGTCAGAGACGAGGCAGATTTGGAAGGAAGGACGGCATTCATGTGGGCAGCAGGAAAGGGTGGCGACAAAGCGATAAAGGTCATGCTGGAGTTGGACCCTGAATTAGAAGTCAACAGGACTGATAAATATGGTGGAACGGCGCTTCACGCAGCTTCCCTCTCAGGTCAAATCAGCACGGTGCGGGTCCTTTTGGAAAGCGGTGCTCATGTGGACGCGTACGATGTGATGAAGCACACTCCGCTGTTTAGGGCTTGTGAGATGGGTCACCGTGAGGTTATCCATACACTCATTAAAGGTGGTGCCAAAGTGCAGCTCGTCGACAAAGATGGCCGCTCTCCACTCCACTGGGCAGCACTAGGAGGCAATGCCAACGTCTGCCAGATACTTATAGAAAACAACATTAATCCTAACGCTCAAGACTACGAAGGCAGGACCCCGTTACACTGCGCAGCTTATGGAGGGTATATTGGCTGTATGGAGGTGTTGATTGAGAACAAGGCAGATCCCAACATTCAGGACAAGAACGGGCGAACTGCTTTGCATTGGTCCTGTAATAACGGTTACCTGGATGCGGTCAAACTTCTTCTAAAATACTACGCCTTTCCTAACCAGATGGAGAACACTGAAGAGAGATACACGCCTCTGGACTATGCTCTGCTCGGCGGGCACCAGGAGGTGATACAGTTCATGTTTGAACACGGTGCGCTGTCCATTGCTGCTATCCAAGATATTGCTGCCTCCAAAATCCAAGCGGTGTACAAAGGCCACAAAGTACGAAGGGCCTTCCAGGATAGGAAGAACCTCCTGATGAAGCACGAGCAATTGAGGAAAGGTGCCGCTGCCAAAAAGAGGGAAGGTGAAAACAAGAGGAAAGAGAGAGTGGGACAAGAGCGAAAAAGAGAAGACAGTCATGAAAACATGATAAGAGTAAAGGATGAGGTGACATGGAAGCAAAACACACAGGATGGGCAACCAAAGGCAGAGACTAATAGTCTTCAGGAGAGAGAAAATGAGCACTGGGCTCCCCATGAGCCTGTACGCCAGCTGTCTAGAAAAGAAACCTCACCGAGACACAGGGATCGTACTCAGAGTCCATTGTTGGCTAACTCGAGGAGCTCGGCCCATACTTCGTCTTCACTGTCTGCAAATGAACATTCTGATTCGCCAAGAAAAGAAGATGATCAGAGTCAAAAGCCAGATGGAAACAAGAAGATATCTAGACACAAAAGGGACATTGTGGATGGAGTGTGCTATGCTTTGGAGCATTGCCATCTTAAAGAAATTAGTAGGGGATCACGTCGAACCAAGAGAGAAACCCTAGATACGGTTTCACAAAAAAGAGAAGAGGACAGCCATCAAGACACTGAAAATACTAGATGTCGACCAGATGAACGGGACACACTAGATAGTCATGTTCATAAAGACATTGCCAGTGAGCAGAAGATCATTAAAAATACCATGGAACAACAAACCAAGAGACAAGCTGCGGACATTATCCAGAGGCTAGATGCCGGCAGCACCTTGGTTGTTGACTGTGGACGATCATCCAGGAGAGCGAAAGATACCATAGAGAGTTCAATCGACAGGACGTGGGACCAAAATAATCATCTGAAGGCTAAAGCGTCATCAAGCAGACAGGATCACCACAGAAGGAAATCCAAGTCTTCCCAAGACAAGAAGCGACCTGTAACCGGGAGACCCAACGAAAACGAGGATCAGAAGACGAGGAAACCCCGTCGAAGCTCATCTGCTTTAAAACACTCAGCACCCAATCAAAACAATCCAGCCACCGTGCGTAACGCGTACGACGTGTACTATTCAGCCAAGGATGTTGGATTCAAAAAAGTCCAAGCCATTCAGCTACCCAAGGAGAACGCCCATGGTGGAAACAGAACGTTGCACTGGCAACACTTGGACATCGAATTAATTCCGTTACAGGCGAGGCTACTGCTGGTGGAACGTGAAAAGGCTAGGAAGCAGCTATTTCACCTTAAAAACCACGCCGCAACGGTCATTCAGAAGGCCTGGAGAGCACACAGAACTAGGAAAAAAACTAACACAAGGGGGAAATGACAGACCTTTGAGTTTCTTTGAACATCCTTTTTCATCTATATATATATATATATAATCAGTCCGTGTGTAAGGATACGCTGGTGGCACTCTGGCTCTCAAAAGATTTCTTTATTGAAAAATTCAACGTTTCAGTCTGCTAACCGCAGACTTTCATCAGGAATACATATATATATAACCGTACAGTATTTTGGTTAATCGAACCTATAAATCCCTCTTACATCAGCGATTGGCTTTTGGATCTTCCGGCTGAGAAAAAAAGATTGACCCAACAAGCTGTGGAATTCTCTGCCTGTTGAGGAGGTTGGGTCAGAGTCTGTACAGACGTTAAAATAACAGCTGGATGACTTCCTGCAAAAACATAATATTAAGGGTTAGAATATTTAATATAAGGGTAAAAGCTGCTTGATCCAAGAGAAATCTGACGCCATCTGGGGTCAAGGATTTTTTCCCAGTATGTTGGATATTCAGCGAGCGCTTCAGACTGGGGTTTTTGCCTTCTTTTGGAACAACAGCAGTAGGTGATGTGTGAAAGGCTGAACTCTATGGACGTATGTCTTTTTTCCAGCCTACTTAACTATGTGACAAACAAAAGGCACTGAGAGACGCCATCATGGCTTTTGTTTTGGTTTTTAAAACAAATTATCATTGGAGGATTTAAACGTACCTGAAGATATCTGCCAGATGCCCTGTAAGCTGAAAGGTTATTCAAAGAGAGGTGAAAAGCTGGAGAATGGAAAATTCTAGATCAAAATATCCAAACCAGAAAAATTCTCCCATTCATCTCACTTTCCAAATCGGCTATTTTGACCTAGAATTTTCTGTTCTCCAGTCATTCTTCTGCTTTTCACTGCTCTCTGAATAACCCTGTTAAATGGCTCTGGTGAGTAAGCAGCAACTAACAACTCTGATTAAGTTTACACCAATGTTTGAATAGGGCCCTTAGAACAATGGTCCTCATGTCCCCCTAACAGGCCAGGTTTGCAGGATAGCTAAAGCACAGGTGATATGATTTGCTTCTCAGTGATTGCAGGATTCAGTCTGCATTTCCCCAAGGTAATCCTTAAAACCTGGCCTGTTAGTGTCACTGCGATATTACAGCTAAAGGATCAAAACTCACACTTGGACTAGAACGTCACTTTAAGTCAGTGTTTCCCAAACCCATCCTCAGGTCCCCCCAACAGGCCAGGTTTGCAGGATATCTGAAGCACAGCACAGGTGATATGATTTGCTGCGCAGTGATTGCAGGATTCAGTCTGCATTCCCCTCCAACGTGATATGCAAACTCTGGCCTGTTAGAGAGTCCTGAGGAAAGGTTTGGGAAACACTGCTTTAAGTGAACAGGTCATCCAGTTGTGTGAATATCAATGTACTAATATATGGAACAAACTGACTGCATAGAGTGACACTTTAAAATCCCAAGGGGGACATTCAGTAAGCGCCGTTGTTTGCCGTACCTGTAAGAATTGGGGAGAGAAAAAAAAAAAACTTGCCACCGTGGCAACTTTGGATTTCCCTTTTGCACAACGCCAAACAGTGGCAGGAGAAGCTTCATTCACGAAGCTTCTCCTGCTTTTGTTTGAACTTTTACATTGAAACTCCTGAAGTTTGCCCCGGTGGCAAGAAGGGGGCTTTCTGAATACCCCCCAAACAAATGAATATCCTTACTTGGACACTTAGGCCCCGTTCACACCTCAGCGTTTTACAGCGCTTTCTTGAGCGCTGTAAAACGCTCAACCCCGGAAATCCCATGATTTCCTATGGGGCTGGTTCACACCTGGACGTTTTACAGCGCGCAGGACTGCGCTGTAAAACATCCGACGCCCAAAGAAGTACGGGAGCTTCTTTGGGACGTATAGCAGCGCGTTCGCGGCCATAGACATAGCCGCGAAGGCGCTGCAATGCGTGTTTTTTTGTATGCGTGATACGCACGTAAAAAAAAACGTGATCGTGCACGTTTGAAAAACGCTGAGGTGTGATCCCAGCCTTAAGACAAGTCTGGCAGATGGGCAGGTATTCACAAGGAGCTCCATCGTTCTATGCAGGCGCTACACAACTTGCGTATGTAAAGTGTGCATGTCCCGTAGCAGTGCGCAATTTACGGTTACTACACAAGTTGCGTAGGAGGACGATTTGTGCAGAAAAGCTTCAGAGGCTTCCAAATTTGGGAGTTCCAAAAAAATTATCTCGCCTAAAAATATTAATTGCACAGAGGCCGTCAGCAGCACCTGCCGAATTATTCAAGCGAAAGAAAGAAGGAAACGATTTTACAATAGAATATCCCTGTAAGTTTGCAACAGTGTTGGAATAAAGTCTAATGGTTGGGGGGGGGGGCAAAGAATGGTTGGGGGCATAAAAATATTTTTTTATATTCGAATAAGTGAATCCAAATCAAATATTGCGCATAAAAGCAACATCTTGTGTACTATATATTCATCATTCAATTCAATGTATTGTGTTTACATGTACATATCACTGAATACGTTGCAATTTTATAAATCAGCTCGTCTTAGAAGCAACTAGAGAATGTTACGCGGAAAAAAATGCACTTAACTTATTGGCGTTTATCTACAGCAGTGTTACCAACCCTAGTCATCAGGTCACCCTAACAGGCCAGGTTTGCAGGATTGCCTTGGGGAAATGCAGACTGAATCCTGAAATCACACAGCGACAAACCGTATCAGCTGTGCTGTGGGTATCCTGCAAACCTGGCCTGTTGGGGGGGGGGGGATCTGAGAATCAGGGTTTGGGAAGCAATGATTTATGCACGTTTTATATGACTGTATGGTATTAAAATTGAGGAATGAGCTCGCTAGCACCTGTCAGAGCTCTTCAGCGAGTGAGGACAAGCACAGCGTCATCGTAAAATCATGGATTCCATGTAAAAATAAAACCAAGAAAAAGAACCTTGTACCAGAATTATTTGTTTTTAATGATAAAATGCAATGTTTTGCTTCCATTGTGTGTGTTTTTTTTAAGGGTTTATAATGGAATATTCCTCTTAAAATAAAAGTACACAGCTCATTGTGTTATATTTTATTACAGCAAGTGTTATTCAGCAATTCTGTACATTGAAAACAAGTGCGCGGTTGAGACGGAATTCAGATTTTCTCAGTCTAGAAATCCCAGGTCTATGGTTTCGGGCAGCTGCGGGTGCAGGATGCGCGTCGCCAACCTCTCGATGTCATCTAGACTGAGCAGGGACAAGCTGCGCTCATAGTCCTGCAGGGGAGAAAGGAGGAGATAGAGCGTCATGGCACGTTCCGTGTCCCGAGAGACAGACTCATACGCATTGCGCTTACACAACTGATATCATAGAAAATGCAATTTATTCCCCAAACACTGAGGGCTTTATTAAATATTGATGGGTTGTCATGGTGTAAACATCTAGACAGAAACCACACAAAATGCTCTATACGTGTCGCGCTCACCTTCTGTACATACTCCAGAACTCTTTCAGCATCGGAAGGACTGAAGTGCTTCTCCAGGATGACGGACAGAGCCTTCCAGACGGAGTTACTCCTGACCTCCTGAGTTACCCGTTCCTTCACCATGAGGTTCAGCCTGGAACCGGGTCCAATGGAGTAAAAAGAAAGACTGTGTTCATCTGCAAAAGATACAACGTGTCAGACGGAGGCAGCCTTCAGAGTTGCAGCAGGTTCTGGGAATGTGTGACATTGTGTATGTGAACGCAAACCTCCTTTATACACACAGGAACTCCTCACCGTCCACCAGAAGCGTGTGGCTAACAATCCATTTACATATCATTCTACATCTATATACACTTTTAAAGGACAGCTTAGGAATGCGCTGAGAATGAGTCAGTAACGCCGTGCCACACAGGTGTATGTGCTCATATCGTTGCATGACATCACTTGGTGCCATTATGGTTCCACGGTCTACATTCTGACAGACAGAAGTGGCCGTAGAGCAGCGGTCAGCAACCTTGGCTCTCTAGAGGCTTTGGAACTAAATCTCCCATGAGCCTCATCTACTCATTAGGTTGGTGGAGCTTAGTGGGAGATGTAGTTACAAAACATCTAGAGAGCCAAGGTTGCTGAGCCCTGCCCTAGAGTTCGTGGGGCCTAGACGAGGCTCTAACGTGAAGCCCCTCTTTATATGTTAAGAGGGGCTTCACGTTAGAGCCCCGACTAGGCCAAGGGTCAGCATCCTTGGCTCTCTAGATGTTTTGGAACTAGATCTCCCATGAGGATCCACCAACCTAATGAGTAGATGAGGCTCATGGGAGATGTAGTTCCAAAACATCTAGAGAGCCAAGGTTGCTGACCCGGGCCCTAGTCGAGGCTCTAATGCGAAGCCCCTCGTAACATTCAAAAAGAAAGAGAAGTTGCCCCAATACATTTTAAAGCATCCCCCCCCCAGCACTCTGTAGAAGGTGACGTGTGAATGTAGGAGTATATTTGTGCGGATGTCAAGTGCAAACGGACATTCCATATAAATCCCATCACGTGAGGTCTCTGGCAGCCGCTGCTTACTGAGCCCAATCCCTCATAAGTCGCTGAGTGTCGCGAGGAGGATTGGTTACCTGATAGTGCTTTACCCCTGAACAGCAATCTCTGCTGAGCCGCCGGTACCTGCAGTTTATCTTCTACCAGCCTTTTCACAGCCAGGACCGTATCATTCTCTGAGACCTGCCGGGGGAAGGGGAGGCCAGATCAAACAGATGTTATGACGGGGAATGCAGCGCCGCTCCTCAATCGTGTGGAATCGGTTATTTAATAATGTGTCTATAGGCGCTAGGCAGGTGACTGGATATACTCGGACACACACACACAAAACTTAGAACTCAAGCAAACCTAGAAACTCTCCCCCGCCCCCCAAATTTTGCCCTGGACCCCCCCCCTTCCCACACACAAATCAGGACCCCCAGAAACCACACACATACAGACAAGTCCACCTCCCCGCATGCACAGCGCTGAACTCTTCACCACCCCACCCCCATACACCCCTAGACCCTCACTCCCCGCTACCCCTGGACTCAATGTAAGGACACTTGCTTACACAGTGCTTTCATCTGCTGCTCTAATCACACGTTGCACAGTGGCTTCTACACTATATAACACAGCACACACACACACACACACAGTGTTAGAGAGACACACACACACACGGTGTTAGAGACAGACACACAGTGTTACGTGTAAATATTTTCGTCAGGCACACTTTTTCCTTACTAGAAACGAAATTGTAACGAGACGAAAATGTGTGCCTGACGAAAATCATGGCGAAAATACTCTGCCATTTTCGTCAATGAAACGATTTACATCTAAAATGTGTCACCCTGCGACCAGTGTTCAGCTCCCTGCGAGCGTCCGAAGCCATGGAGCTTCGACGCTCGCCTGGGGGAACCACGTCACCAGCCGAGTTCTCGCGAGATCGCGGCTGGTCACGTGGCTACCCCAGGCGAGCGCCCAAGCTCCATGCCGCCGGACGCTCAGAGGGAGCCGAACACGCGACGGCAGCAGGAGGTGGTCTGGGGGCAGTATATCCATGTGTGAGCTGGTCTGGGGGCAATATATCCATGTGTGAGCTGGTCTGGGGCAATATATCCATGTGTGAGCTGGTCTGGGGGCAATATATCCATGTGTGAGCTGGTCTGGGGGCAATATATCCATGTGTGAGCTGGTCTGGGGGCAATATATCCATGTGTGAGCTGGTCTGGGGGCAATATATCCATGTGTGAGCTGGTCTGGGGGCAATATATCCATGTGTGAGCTGGTCTGGGGGCAATATATCCATGTGTGAGCTGGTCTGGGGGCAATATATCCATGTGTGAGCTGGTCTGGGGGCAATATATCCATGTGTGAGCTGGTCTGGGGGCAATATATCCATGTGTGAGCTGGTCTGGGGGCAATATATCCATGTGTGAGCTGGTCTGGGGGCAATATATCCATGTGTGAGCTGGTCTGGGGGCAATATATCCATGTGTGAGCTGGTCTGGGGGCAATATATCCATGTGTGAGCTGGTCTGGGGCAATATATCCATGTGTGAGCTGGTCTGGGGGCAATATATCCATGTGTGAGCTGGTCTGGGGGCAATATATCCATGTGTGAGCTGGTCTGGGGGCAATATATCCATGTGTGAGCTGGTCTGGGGGCAATATATCCATGTGTGAGCTGGTCTGGGGGCAATATATCCATGTGTGAGCTGGTCTGGGGGCAATATATCCATGTGTGAGCTGGTCTGGGGGCAATATATCCATGTGTGAGCTGGTCTGGGGGCAATATATCCATGTGTGAGCTGGTCTGGGGGCAATATATATCCATGTGTGAGCTGGTCTGGGGGCAATATATATCCATGTGTGAGCTGGTCTGGGGGCAATATATATCCATGTGAGCTGGGGCACTATATCCTCTATTGTCATTCAATGCTGAGAGGGGAGTTGATAGCGATTGGTGATTTTTTTAGTTCCACAAGGAAGGCAAGTGAACTTCAAGAGCCATTAAAGTCTATGGAGTTAGAAGTTCACTTACTCCCTTTTTTCATTTACTCCAGGCATGTAATCCAGCCCCAGGAGTATAAAACGAGTTTGCAAATGCTTAAATAATGAATTACACATTACCTAGACACATTCGATTTTAGTTGACTAAAATTTGCTGTCAAAATTAACAGAGACACGCGCGCGCGCGCAGTGTTGCAGAGACGCGCGCGCGCGCAGTGTTGCAGAGACGCGCGCGCGCGCAGTGTTGCAGAGACGCGCGCAGTGTTGCAGAGACGCGCGCGCGCGCAGTGTTGCAGAGACGCGCGCGCGCGCAGTGTTGCAGAGACGCGCGCGCAGTGTTGCAGAGACGCGCGCGCGCGCAGTGTTGCAGAGACGCGCGCGCGCAGTGTTGCAGAGACACGCGCGCGCGCAGTGTTGCAGAGACGCGCGCGCGCAGTGTTGCAGAGACGCGCGCGCGCAGTGTTGCAGAGACGCGCGCGCGCAGTGTTGCAGAGACGCGCGCGCGCAGTGTTGCAGAGACGCGCGCGCGCAGTGTTGCAGAGACACGCGCGCGCGCGCGCAGTGTTGCAGAGACACGCGCGCGCGCGCGCAGTGTTGCAGAGACACGCGCGCGCGCGCAGTGTTGCAGAGACACGCGCGCGCGCGCAGTGTTGCAGAGACACGCGCGCGCGCGCAGTGTTGCAGAGACACGCGCGCGCGCGCAGTGTTGCAGAGACACGCGCGCGCAGTGTTGCAGAGACACGCGCCGCGCGCGCAGTGTTGCAGAGACACGCGCGCGCGCGCGCGCGCAGGGTTGCAGAGACACGCGCGCGCGCGCGCGCGCAGGGTTGCAGAGACACGCGCCGCGCGCGCAGTGTTGCAGAGACACACGCGCGCGCGCGCAGGGTTGCAGAGACACACGCGCGCGCGCGCAGGGTTGCAGAGACACACGCGCGCGCGCGCAGGGTTGCAGAGACACACGGGAGGGGAGGGGAGGAGCCACCGGGTAAAGGGAGGGGAGTCCGGCAGTGGGGGGGGAGGGGGCTGGGGAGAAGTCCCGGGGTAAAAGGAGGGGGATCCGGGAGGGGCTGGGGAGAAGCCCCGGTGTAAAAGGAGGGGGGGTCCGTCGGTGGAGAAGCCCCGGGGTAAAAGGAGGGGGGGGTCCGTCAGTGGAGAAGCCCCGGGGTAAAAGGAGGGGGGGTCCGTCAGTGGAGAAGCCCCGGGGTAAAAGGAGGGGGGGTCCGTCGGTGGAGGGGGAGAAGCCCCGGGGTAAAAGGAGGGGGGGGTCCGTCAGTGGAGAAGCCCCGGGGTAAAAGGAGGGGGGGTCCGTCGGTGGAGGGGGAGAAGCCCCGGGGTAAAGGGAGGGGGGTCCGTCGGGGGAGGGGGCTGGGGAGAAGCCCCGGGTAATAGGAGGGGAGTCCGGCAGGGGAGAAGCCCCGGATAAAAGGAGGGGAGTCCGGCAGGGGAGAAGCCCCGGATAAAAGGAGGGGAGTCCGGCAGGGGAGAAGCCCCGGATAAAAGGAGGGGAGTCCGGCAGGGGAGAAGCCCCGGATAAAAGGAGGGGAGTCCAGGAGGGGAGTCCGGCAGGGGAGAAGCCCCAGGTAAAAGGAGGGGAGAAGCCCCGGGTAAAAGGAGGGGAGAAGCCCCGGGTAAAAGGAGGGGAGTCCGGCGGGGGAGAAGCCCCGGGTAAAAGGAGGGGAGAAGCCCCGGGTAAAAGGAGGGGAGTCCAGCGGGGGAGAAGCCCCGGGTAAAAGGAGGGGAGTCCGGCGGGGGAGAAGCCCCGGGGAAAAGGAGGGGAGTCCGGCGGGGGAGAAGCCCCGGGTAAAAGGAGGGGAGTCCGGCGGGGGAGGGGGCTGGGGAGAAGCCCCGGGTAAAAGGAGGGGAGTCCGGCGGGGGGAGGGGGCTGGGGAGAAGCCCCGGGTAAAAGGAGGGGAGTCCGGCGGGGGGAGGGGGCTGGGGAGAAGCCCCGGGTAAAAGGAGGAGAGTCCGGCGGGGGAGGGGGCTGGGGAGAGTCCGGCGGGGGAGGGGGCTGGGGAGAAGCCCTGGGTAAAAGGAGGGGAGTCCGGCAGGGGAGAATCCCTGGGTAAAAGGAGGGGAGTCCGGCGGGGGAGAAGCCCCGGGTAAAAGGAGGGGAGTCCGGCGGGGGAGAAGCCCCGGGTAAAAGGAGGGGAGTCCGGCGGGGGAGAAGCCCCGGGTAAAAGGAGGGGAGTCCGGCGGGGGAGAAGCCCCGGGTAAAAGGAGGGGAGTCCGGCGGGGGAGGAGTCCGGCGGGGGAGAAGCCCCGGGTAAAAGGAGGGGAGTCCGGCGGGGGAGAAGCCCCAGGTAAAAGGAGGGGAGTCCGGCGGGGGAGAAGCCCCGGGTAAAAGGAGGGGAGTCCGGCGGGGGAGGGGGCTGGGGAGAAGCCCCGGGTAAAGGGAGGGGAGTCCGGCGGGGGGAGGGGGCTGGGGAGAAGCCCTGGGTAAAAGGAGGGGGGGTCCATCAGGGGAGGGGGCTGGGGAGAAGCCCCGGGGTAAAGTGGGGGGGTCCGTCGGGGGAGGGGAGAAGCCCGGTGTAAAAGGAGCGGGTCCGGCGGGGGAGGGGGCTGGGGAGAAGCCCCGGGTAAAAGGAGGGGGTCCGGCGGGGGAGGGGGCTGGGGAGAAGCCCCGGGTAAAAGGAGGGGGGGGTCCGTTGGGGGAGGGGGTTGGGGAGAAGCCCCGGGGTAAAGGGAGGGGGGGTCCGGCGGGGGAGGGGGCTGGGGAGAAGCCCCCGCGGGGAGCCGGAGGAGAGGCCTGGGGAGTGGCTCCTGGAGGGGGGCTGGCGGCCACACACGCAGCTCGTGTCAGGCCCTATTCGTCTCCTCTGCCGGTATTATGCTGGCTGCCGTGTAGGGCCCTCTGCCCCTGGCCCGGCCTTACCTGCACGGTGGTCTCCTTCCCCTTCAAAGCTTTCACCGTCACCTGCATCTCCGGGTCCAGCCGGGATCACCATAGAGAGAGTCCTCCAGGAAGGACAGAGCGTATACTACAAGTAACGTAAAGAGAAGCTATCCCACACCATAGAGTGTGCTGGCCTCCCAAGGCTATTCGAAATCATAGAGTCTGTGAGGCGACGCTCTATCCACAGTGTACCAGTAGTTAAAATGGCGGTTTCTGGCATAAATTTTTGTTAACACTAAAATAACCCCAGATTGGAGATTCAGAGAAGTTTTCTGGGAAAGTAATGGAATCCTAGTGCTTTATACATTAAATAATTGGAATGTATAGGCCAAAATATCCGAATATTTGTAAAACTGTATTTTAGCTAGTAAATTATGTTAGTATATTTCAACTGTTTTCCCTAACTCCTAACCCCTGACTCCTACTCCTAACCCCTGACTCCTACTCCTAACCCCTACTCCTAACCCCTGACTCCTACTCCTAACCCCTACTCCTAACCCCTGACTCCTACTCCTAACCCCAGACTCCTACTCCTAACCCCTGACTCCTACTCCTAACCCCTACTCCTAACCCCTGACTCCTAATTCCTAACCAAATCAAATCAAAATAAGTTTTATTGGCAGGACCAAATACATTTTAGCATTGCCAAAGCATATGGGGAGGAGGGTGGGGGGGGAATGGGCAAGTCCATGGACATTATCAGGGGTAAGGGATAATGTGAAGTCGGATGGGGGCGAGTCCGTGTTGGGGATTTATAAATCCAGGATCTCTCATGTTCCTCTCAGTCTGTGACATTCTGTGACGTATTGGGCAGATATTTTCACCGCCGGCTCCTCTTCTCCCAGTATGATGTGGAGTTTCCTCCTCTCTTCTATAGAGGTGAAGTCCGGGATGAGAGCGGAGAGTCTCTGGAAGTGAGTTTCCCTCAGTGCTGAGTACTTGGGACACTGTAGGAGGAAGTGGACCTCATCTTCCAGGGCCCCCTGGTCACAATGCTGGCACAGTCTATTCTCCCTGGGCTTGTAGGTCTGTCTATGCCGCCCTGATTCAATTTCCAGGCTGTGGGCGCTCAGTCTGTAGCGGCTCAGGATCTGTCTGTCTGACCTAACTCTTAACTCCTAACCCCTGACTCTTAAAGGGACACTCTAGGCAACATGACCACCTAAGCTATTTTAGGTGGTCATGATGCCCGGAGTATCCTGCCCTCTGTCCTCCCTCCCTCTGCTCAGCCGATCGGCTGAACCAGCTGAAAACAGCTGAGAGAGGCGGAGGACTTTACTCCGCCCTCCCAGCTGTCAGTCAGCAGAGCGGGAATCATATTTCCCGCTTCTGCCGACTTTTGCCGAGTAGGAGACGTCATCGCGCTTTCAGCGCGATGACGTCTCTAACTCACCGCAGAAGCTGGCGGCTCCGAGGGTTAGTGTTGCGCGCATCCTCTTGCGCGCAACACTAATCCTCAGAGGGAGCCAATCCTCAGAGGGAGCCGGGAGGAAGCCTACCGATTGGCTGGCTTACGTGAGAGGCACGCATGAGCGCTTCTCACGTAAACCAGAAGGCAACTTCAATGCAAGAAGGACGGGAGCGGAAGAGGAGGGAGGTGAGTATAAGAAAAAAAAAAACAACGCTGGAAACAAGAGGATTTTAGGGTAAGTATTACAGTTACAAGTAAAAAAATAAAGATTTATTAAGGGAATAGGGATAGGTTAGGATAAAAAAACGGGGGGGGGTGATTTTTGAGTAGAGTGTTCCTTTAACTCAACTCCTAACCCCTATTAACCCCTGACTCTTAACTCCTAACCCCTGACTCTTAACTCCTAACCCCTACTCCTAACCCCTGACTCTTAACTCCTAACCCCTACTCTAACTCCTAACCCCTACTCTAACTCCTAACCCCTGACTCTTAACTCCTAACCCCTGATTCTTGACTCCTAACCCCTGACTCTTAACTCCTAACCCCTACTCTAACTCCTAACCCCACTCCTAACCCCTACTCTAACTCCTAACCCCTGACTCTTAACTCCTAACCGCTACTCTAACTCCTAACCCTACTCCTAACCCCCAATTCTTAACTCCTAACCCCACTCCTAACCCCTGACTCTTAACTCCTAACCCTACTCCTAACCCCAACTCCTAACCCCTGAATCTTAACTCCTAACCCCTACTCCTAACCCCTGAATCTTAACTCCTAACCCCACTCCTAACCCCTGACTCTTAACCCCTAAGTCTTAACTCCTAACCCCTGACTCTTAACTCCTAACCCTACTCCTAACCCCCAACTCTTAACTCCTAACCCCACTCCTAACCCTACTCCTAACCCCCAACTCTTAACTCCTAACCCCTACTCCTAACCCCTGACTCTTAACTCCTAACCCCTACTCCTAACCTCAAACTTTTAATTCCTAATCCCTACTCCTAACCCCTGACTCTTATCCTGACAGAAATCCAAACGGTTGGAGAGCAGGAGAGATATACTACATAGCTGCAGCGTGTCCGTTGCTGGTGCTGCACCGTGTGTCCCTTGCTGGCACTACAAAGCTTGTTGTTTGCTGGCGCTTCCCAGGATGTCTCTTGCTAGCACTTTGCAATGTGGCCCTTGCTGGCTCCGTGCCCCTAGCTGGTGCTGCGCACGCGCAGCAATTCTCTTGCTGCACTACATCGCCTTTCCCTGACTGGTGCTGCACAGTGTTGTCCCCCTGTGGCAGCTGGTGATGTTTCAAGTCCATGATTGCCAAGACTTCCCATGGAGCCCTTATCAGATTTCTGGACTCTCCGGTCAAAGACAAATAATCATGTTATCTTTTTGTCTCCTCAACTGTTGCTAAGCAACGACAATGCTTAAAGGGACATAACACATTTTATCAGGCACATGTTAAATGACACAAAAAGCAACATAAAAAAATTATATAGTTTCTATTTTTTATTTCCTTATAATGCTAAAAAAAAAAAATAATGGTAGGGCGCTGCCCAAAGTGACCCTGTGGACGAGCCTCCATTGTCCCAATGGCAGAAATTGCTATTTCCACTGGTTAGTTTGCCACAGCTTCATGTACGGTAACAGCTTGCATGATTTGTAAAGGAGCCTTTAATTTGAGGCCAAAATGGGAAGAACAAGCTATTCCAACGCAAGTCGTTCTTCTCCTCTGGAGCCATTAATAACTGAAAGACATTGTGACTGCCAGCCCCTGGCATAAAGTGATGTTGCTTTGCTCGTACCAACTGAAAAAGCTGGGCGATATCAGTGCAATGCGTTTTGGACTGTATACATTGGACACTCATGTTATATATATGTATATATATATATTTTTCTATTTTATAACCTTTTATTTTAAATCTGGAATAAAAGTTTATTTTATTTCCCCAGAGAGTGGTGAGTTTCTCCACCTTTCATGACACTCTTCAAGACATGTCAGAAGAAGTCGGGACGATGTCCTACAATTTACATGAAAAAAAGATGAATTGTATAGTTAAACCTCCGATCGGCAGCAGGGAAATTGTCCCATGGAGAAGTGATTCAGTACGACAAGTGAATCCCATAGGATTCAATGTAAAATAATATTTTCAATTCTATGTTTTTTTTATTCAACCCTTTATTCTTTTCATTTGCAGAAAAAAGCCTTTTTATTTATTGATTTTTTTTAAATTCTTTGAGTTTTTTTTAAAGTAAAATTTCTGATTCCCAATTTTTATAAAAAGACGTTTTTTTTCCTTCGCCACCAAACTGGAGAAAAAATAAACACTGCTGAACGCTGTTGAAGACATGAAAGGAACTCCGTTGCTGGAGCTGAAAGGGCTTTAATAAACTGCAGGTTTTTAATCTTTTAATTTCAGCGGCTTTTCAGTGGTCTGCCCGTCGGTTGATCTGGGTCGTCCATATTCACTTCCACTGGACGACCCAGATCGTTCAAAATCATTGTCCGTAGTCAGATGGCCAAGTCAGTCATCTGACTACAGACTCGGTGGATGGCTAGCCTTAAGGAGACGGTATTTCTGTGAGAAATACCAGGTCCAGAATAGAAAAGTTAGCACCTTGGAATAGCTTGTGCTTCCATTCCAAAGCATTAATTACCACCTCCTATGCAAAGTACACAAAGTATAGGAGACATTAATTTACATAAAGCAAATGCTACACTAGAGGAGCAAGCTGAGCTTGCAATAAGGGTGGAATAGAGTGGTATACTGGCCGCACGCGGTTCCGAGTCGAGGACGCCAGATTGGGGTGGTGTGATGACGTGGTGCCCACCAGGTTTAAATGCAGATGCCTGAGACATGTTCCTTTCCCTGACGTGGTTTTCACTCCTCTCAGTGCTCATTGCTAATTTCACCTATGTATACCTGTTATTGACTCCGGCTTGTCTGACATTTCTCTGCTGGCTCTTAACCCCTGGCATCCTTATGACTACCCGATCTGGCACACGACCCCTGGCATCTGGCTGACATTATATTCTGGCACACCGACCCCTGGCATCCCTCTGACTACCCGATCTGGCACACGACGCCTGGCATCTGGTGATGTTATATTCTGGCAAACCGACCCCTGGCATCCCTCTGACTACACGATCTGGCACACAACTCCTAGCATCTGGCTGACATATTCTGGCAAACTGACCCCTGGCATCCCTCTGACTACCCGATCTGGCACACAACTCCTAGGATCTGGCTGACGTTATACGTTATATTCTGGCAAACCGACCTCTGGCATCACTCTGTCTACTCGACTGGTATTAACCCTTTGTGTCTGGCTCACGAGCAATCCTGGTATCTTGAGCACAAGCATCCCTGCATTAACCCCTGGTGTCTATTGTTCTGTTCACGTATACCTCTGGTTCTGTCTGTTTCTGGACATGGGTAGTATTACCGACCATTCTGAGGATTGGCAGTGTAGGATAGCCCATCTGCGTGTAGGGATGAGACATATATACATAGGTACGTTACACTACCATTTTCACTACTTTGCTATATTTGATCAGCTCTAAGGAGGTGAGAAATCCCTTTTATTGTTTTCATTTCCTTGTTATTTAAATCTCATATTGTTCCAGCAGCTTCTGATTCTTTTGCTGCAATGAGAAAATAAGACGCAGCCCCCGTTGATACTTCATCTCTCACTCCAGCAAGTCAGCCATTTAAAAAATGTATTCCTATGGAAAAATTTACTTTTACAGCTCTTAATACTTTTGCAGGCCTTGGATATCACAAAGTGCTGCACACTCCACACGCAGCCAGCCTCAAACTTTGCAAAGTTACTAAAAGGACACACTAAGCACTGTGATTTTAAAACACGACTCGGAGGCTCCTATTTGCTTATCTCGTCTTTATTCAACTCACAGCAGCAAAAGAATTCAACAAAAAAACACCTAACATCCCAACGTGGGAGTATCCCTTCCCTCAGACCCTGGCCACCCCCTCATCCCAGTCCATATGGGGGCGTGTCTGGAGCATCATTTCCTCTTCTTTTGCTGCTCCTCACAGAGATAAGTACTCCATGTTGCGCTCTGCAAAATCTTTACTTGTGTGTTTGAGTGCCTGTTGGTGTACTGCGTTCCTGGGCCTGATCTACCCGGCTTCTAACCGCGGGGATCAGTGCCTGGGCCCACCCGAGGACACCGGCGCTTCTAACACCGCCACGCCGCTGGTCCGATAATTAAAACCTTCTGCTCCATGAGTAGGCTGCCCTGCTTTGCTCGCTGGCCTTAATACCCCGAATCCACTTGGTATATTTACGGGTCATTTCGCGCCCGCCACTCCCGTTTCGCGCCTTTGCTCGCGAGGCCGGGGGCAGAGCCTATTACCTCATCGCGTCTGCGCTGTTTACTGCAATCCTTGGCGCCATTTTAACACGCGCGGGAAGATTCCGACACACTGAGAACAATGTCCCTCTCGAAGCCTATCTCAGACTCTCACTCGACCTCTCCTAGGTCCGATTTAGCAAATAGCTCCCGATGCTCTGTGTCTACAGACCCTCAGGCACCAGGTTCCCCCCCACGCCGCCATTCTAAATCAAAGGCCCGCTTTGCGGCGATGGAAGCCGCGCTGCGCTCCACTATAGCAGACACTGTGGCTTCGGCGGTGTCTTCAATTAGGGACTCGTTTGAAGCTGGCCCCTCTCATGGCCTGTCCTTCAGACCCCCATTTGCTTCCATGGGACCCCATCACTCCGCCCAATCTGCGAATCTGTGGCGTCTTCCTGCTCAGCGACCCCATACGAACCTGATTCTCTAGCCGTTGTACGGCACGGTGATTTGGCTCCTAGAGGGGCTGGCAACCCCACAACACTGCCCTATGATGATTACGAGTACACCTCGCGCAAAAGAGCCTTTGACCGCGAGGCGAAAAGAAGCGGTCGGCGATAAAAAGCTCAAGCCCACGGGCCGCAGCTTACTCCCAGTGTACAGCGACTCGGAGAGTGAGGAACCCGAGCAAGGGGAGGATAGCGAAGCCATCGAGCTTCATGCACCAGAAGATTCCGACCTGATGGTCGATGAAGAGCCTTGTGCCCCCAGACGCAGTTCCACTGCAATCATTATTCGCGACCCACAGGGCCAGCCCATGTTTGACCCCATACAAGTCGCTAACCCCCGATCCACAGCGTGGACCCCACAACCTTATGTCAAACAATGGGTGGACGCACACCTGCGTCTTCCCATGGACCTAGAAACCCGGGCCAATTTGAGAGCGGAATGCCCACGACCATCCACCACGGGGAAAACCTGCATTACCCCGGAGGTAGACATAGACTTCCAGAAATATATCACCACCAAAGGGTGGTCCCCGAAATGGGGCATTGACCATGCCTTTAGAGCATGCGAGGACAAGCTGCTGGATGTGACAGCCCCATTGGTCCATCTCTTTGACGTGGCGGAGGAAGCCCGTCTCCAGGGCGCTACCATAGATTCGGGCATGGTCGTAGAATGGGTCCAGCGCTCATTATGCCTACTGGGAGCCGCTAATTCGGCACTGGCCGCTGAACGCAGGAAATCGATCCTGTTAAAAATGGACCCTCAACTGACCACTATGGCCAGCAAGGATATGGGCAGCGAAGCCCAAGGCCTTTTATTCGGGGAAGCCTTTATTAAAAAACTAGGAAAATACGCAGGGACCTTCACCAATCTGGAAAAAGTCGAGACCTCTATAAAAAAGGTCTTTGGTCCCAAGCGTGTTTTTGGGAGAGCCGGCAACTACCGGGGTCGTGCTGCCGGCAGAGCGGGTCCTTCACGCAATTCAAAAGGCCCCTCCCAAGCCTCCGTGTCAGGAATCCAAGAATCTGGTCCCGTCGGGCCTCCATATCAATCCCGAGCTGGTTGCTGGCGTGGCCGCGGCTACTGCGGTAGAGGATCCGGCTATCCACGACGCCCGTCAGGTAAGCCTCCCGCTTTTGATTCCGGATCACTCGATCCCGGTAGGGGGTCGTCTGGGACTTTTTCCCGAGGCGTGGGCTCGTATATCCACGGATCCCTGGGTGCTACAAGCGATAAGGGGGTATGTAATCGACTTTGCTGCGCCCCCTCCCTTGCGCGATCAACCGCCCTTGCATCTGCGCTTCTCAGCCGATCAGACGCTTCTGGTCCGAGCCGAGGTCCAAACCCTGATAAGGAAGACCGCGATAGAGCCGATGTCAGGGTCCTCCCCAAAATTTATCAGCAACCTCTTCCTGGTCACCAAGAAGGGCGGCGGCCTTCGCCCGGTTATAAACTTATAAAGGACCTCAACGAATGGGTAACATATCAACACTTCCAGATGGAAGGCGTACACACTATGAGAGATTTACTGCGCCCGGGGGACTGGCTCGCGAAGCTGGATTTCAAAGATGCGTATCTGTCCGTTCCGATGGCGGTGGAATGTCGCAACTACCTGTGCTTTCCATGGGACGGAAAACTTTGGCGCTTCAGATGCCTCCCCTTCGGCCTTTCGTCGGCTCCGTGGTGCTTCACGAAACTGATGAAACCGGTTATGGCCCACCTTCGATCCCGGGGGGTCCGGCTGGTCATATATCTAGACGATATACTGATTATGTCGACTTCACGTTCTCTGACGTCCCTCCACGTGTCGTGGACAGTGTCCCTCCTACAAGACCTGGGGTTCCTCGTCAACGAGAAGAAATCTCTGCTGACCCCTACCCAACGACTGGAATTTCTGGGTTTCACTCTGGACTCACGATCCATGACACTCAGTATCCCGGACTCCAAGGTGAAGGCCATCCGGAAGGAGGTCGGCTCCTTGTTGTGGGTCAAGTCGACGACTCTTCGGTCTCTGGCTCGAGTGATTGGTCTTCTGGCAGCCACACGTCTGGCAGTTCTCCCGGCTCCTCTCCACTATCGGGCCCTCCAACGATTGACGGCCCGTTCTCTCCGGAGAGGCATGGCCTACCGGGACCTGGTTCCCCTTTCGGACGACGCAATCCTGGATCTGCATTGGTGGTCAGCCGGTTGGTCGGAGTGGAACTCCCGCCCGGTGGTAGACCCGGTGCATACGATGGTGATCGAGTCGGACGCCAGTCGCCTGGGCTGGGGGGCCCGATACGGTCCGTTGGAGACGGGGGGGTCGTTGGTCGACGAAGGAAATGGAGCTGCACATAAATTCGCTGGAACTTCTGGCGGCTTTGTTTGCCCCTCGTTGCTTCATACGCAACACCACACATCGGTCGATCCTGGTACGCCTAGACAATTTTCCGGCGGCACGGTACATAAACGCCCTGGGGGGTCCCAGATCGCTGGCTCTGACGACCATGGCTACGCGTCTTTGGGAGTGTTGCCTACCTCGAGGTCTGTAGGTGAGGGCCCAATTCCTACCGGGACTACACAACATCGTAGCGGATTGGAACTCCCGCAACTTCAAGGAATCAGGGGAATGGAAGCTTCTTCCATCGGTCTTCGCCGTTCTCAACGGCTTATGGGGTCCGCTGCAGGTGGACTTGTTCGCGTCTCGGCTGAACTGTCAGTTGCAGAGGTTCTTCAGCTGGAGACCGGACCCGGACGCGGTAGCGACGGATGCACTCCTACAGATTTGGCCGTCGGCTCGCCTCTATGCCTTTCCTCCGTTCCGTCTGCTCGGATCCGTGCTACACAAACTTCGTTTGTCCCCGTCGGAACTGGTCCTCATCGCAACCGTGGTTTCCGACGTTGTTGGAATTGTCTGTGGACACGCCGCGGCTTCTACCTTGGTCTCAAGACTTACTCCTGGATCCATTCGGCCTCCCTCACCCGCTGCTACTAGAGGGGCGGCTGCCTCTGATGGCTTGTCTGGTTTCAGGTTCGCTTGGCAACGCCACGAGCTTTTGGAATCAGCTGTGGGGCTACTCCAGCTCACCTGGGCTCCGGGTACCAGGACCGCATACCGTTCTGCCTGGGATGGCTGGCACCGTTGGGGTGTGGGACGGGGTCAGGATTCCGTTTCAGCTCCTTTAGGATCCGTTCTGGATTTCCTGGCCTCACAATTTGACGGTGGCTTGGCTTTCAGGACCGTTAATGTTTACCGCTCGGCTATCTCGGCTGGCCATGTCGGGTTCGACGGCGTTCCGGTCGGACGTCACCCCTTGGTTTGCCGCCTGTTGAAAGGGGTCAGACTTTCCCGTCCTCCCCTACCCAGATACACCTCCACCTGGGATGTTTCGGGAGTCTTGTTGTTTCTGCGCTCTTGGCCGGATAATGAGGGTCTATCTTTACGACAATTATCCGCCAAGCTGCTCGTGCTATTGTGTTTAATTTCATGCAAACGCGTCAGTGATGTGAGGGCACTGGATTTCCAGGTCCGTTCCTTCGTCCCGGAAGGGGTTCGTTTTGATGTGTCCCGTAGAACCAAAACGTCCCTCTCATCGGTTTTCTATCCGGCATTCCCGTCTGAACCGTTGTTGTGTCCGGTCCGTTTGAAGACTTATGAGTCGCGTACGGGGTTGCTAAGGACGGTGACGACCTCGCCACTGTTCGTGTCCTTTCGCTCCCCTCACGCTCCGGTGTCCACCTCCACTTTAGCGCGATGGGCTCGGTGGCTGTTGGCTTTGGCGGGGGTTGATACTTCCCACTTCAGGGCACACTGCGTCCAAGGCCTACGCAATTGGTTGTCGGATATCATGAAGGCGGCGGATTGGACGAGAGAATCGACTTTCCGCACCTTCTATTTTCGTCAGGCTCCGCATTGGTCGGAGAATTTGTTGCGTTGAACAAGCAAATAGGAGCCTCCGAGTCGTGTCTTAAAATTACCAAATTTTCCTATCCGGTGACGGAAAGTTTGGATTTTAATAAAGACTCGGATGCGAGTATTTCCCGCCTCTCCCACCCGTTGTGGGTTGTGTGGACGCTCTGTTCTCCATATTTGGTTGTTATTTTGTTGGGGACCGGGGCGCCCGCGTATTGTCGCGCTACTGCGCTTACTGAATGCTTGCATGTGTATGTCGGGAATCGGGGACGATTAGTCTTCCCGTCGCGTTGACCTGGCTTTCGTGTTTCTGTTTCCTTCCAGGTCCTTGAGACTCTGGTCAGATGTTTTCTCAGTTTGGTACCTTCCCTGTGGACCCTGCTGAATTGGTCGAGTTCTATTGAGCTGTTCGGAGCGCTACAAAGAGGAAATGATGCTCCAGACACGCCCCCCTATGGACTGGGATGAGGGAGTGGCCAGGGTCTGAGGGAAGGGATACTCCCACGTTGGGATGTTAGGTGTTTTTTTTGTTGAATTATTTTGCTGCTGTGAGTTGAATAAAGAAGAGATAAGCAAATAGGAGCCTCCGAGTCGTTATTAAAATCCAAACTTTCCGTCACCGGATAGGAAAATTTGGTAATTTGTAAACATTTTTCTTTTGCGCTACCTTTTATTTATAAATATATAGATGATGTGCAAATGTTGCTAGCAAGTAGGCATCTTATATTAGCAAGAGAGGTGTCCCGAGTTCCTCTTCATCCAGGTCTGACGTGACTGCTGGTTGTTATTTAGCCAAGAGAGAGGTTTTGTTGGCCATCATCGGAGAGATTCCTGGTAGGATGGTTTGTTTGACTGGCTTTTCTTCCAAGCTGAATGATGTCAGATTCTGCAGGAAGGTGAAGAGATAGTGTTAATGTGACATGCTGTCCTACAAAGAAGAGATCAAATCCACACCGAGAACATGACCTCTGAAAATAGACACATTTGCAGCTATTAAACATGATATCACAAAGTCCTTCCACTAGGTTTGGATCATCTGGCCAATGTGTTTTGCCTTCCCAACCCTATTCTGATGAATGGGCCGTAAGCTGGACACAGCTCCCACTCTATTTATAGATGGAATATATGGGAGCAGCTTGTGTTGCTGCTGGTGCTGGTGGTGTCGTCTCCTGGAGTCCATGCGACTACAGTTAGCCAAGCATAACTCTGTTGCGAGCTTGTGTGTACAAGGTTGACCTGCAGCAACAGGACACTGGGAACAATCTGCTCCCAGAATTCCACTGCTTGTGGGCAAAAGAAGCGCCTCCTGCAACGTGGGGTCCAGGGTCAGCACAGACTTTTTTTTAGTATCCTTATTTTTGCAAAAACGCTTAACAACAAGCCTCTGACAGCCAATGTTCTTTGCAGAATGCAGGCTCGAGCCGAAAACCGAGTCACCAATGGAATAGCTTGCGGTTTTTGTGCCAAGTTGTTATTACCAGCTCTTATACAACTATAGTTACTGTTAATGTACAGGTAGGAGTTTGTTACAAAGCCAAAAGCACACCTTGCGGCAAGGTTGGAATAGCGGCTTGAGCTGTCAAGTTAACTTTGGAGTGAAGGCACATTCCCTGCAGGCGTGGGGTGTAGGAAACTCCTCCACTTCACCCAGTGATTTCACTAGACCGGGGGAGCTAAGTGGGGGAGAGAAGGGGGGGGGCTTCTTAATGTAAAAAGAATAAACCTGAAATTCAGACCAGCTCCGAATCAAAAAGCATTATTATAGCATGGTGCGTAATATTCATTAGCATGTACCTTAGCAGTATTTGGATTCCCCCGTAATGGCCCAAGTCTGGTGGTTTTAGAGAGCATTGCGATCTTGCTTTGCTTCGCTGCAGTGGCGTCTCGTCTGGGCACCAGCCCTAAATCTCCCATCCGATAGTGCGGCAAAATACCGGGACCCTTCAGTTCTTGGGATGAAAGAGACCTGACAAGATAGTGGTGTGTTCAGTGACCATGGCCTGGGGCTTATTCTTCCATAGGTGTTATCATTTCACTTACAGGGTTATTCAAAGAGAATCAAAAAGTCACCGCACGTTCGGTGACTTTTCGTTCTCTTCAATTCGGTTCGTTTTGCCGATCCCATTTCGGCAACCCTGCGCTGTATTCAGCAAGCACCACAGGGTCCCCGAATTGCAGGGAAAGGCTGCCTCAAACCCGATGAAAATTAACTGCAAAACCCGGCGAATGCACTCCGAAAACCCGCAAAAAAATCTGGATTAAGCCACCGAAAACGTCGGAAGAACCCGAGCAGGAGCCGATCACACGCAGCGAAGCCGCTGGAAAAAGCCGACACCGCAGACGAATGAAGTGAATTAAATTAGCAAAACAGTTTGCTTGAATGTTTGAAAAGTGAAACGCTGTTTGCAAAGAAACTACTGAGCGAAAATGTCTGAAATTTACATATAAGATCCAATGAATGATAATAAAAAGGGCTGTTACAGAAAAAAGAAGTAAACCTAAAAAAATAAATAAAAAAACAAATCCAGAAAAATGCTTAAAATATCCTAAAAATCTATAAATAAAGATACTCTTTACTGCAGAATTTAATAATGAACGGTTTATTAGATATTGAATTAAAACAGGAATATTTTTAACATTGAAGCCTATGGGATTCGCCTGAATAAATCTGCTGCATGAAACAACCGAATGGCAGGGCATTTCGGGAACCTTTCACTGCTGGTTTGTGTTCTCTGAATAGCCGAAGCAGTGCTTTTTTATGGGGATTTCACTGCCCTCGAACAGGCACCGTATGTGCAGGCAATTCGCCAGGATTTGGCGAATTGCCTGCTCTCTGGATAGCCGAATGGCCAAACGAGGTAACCAAATGCGGATTTTCAGCGTTCGGTTACCTTTCTCAAGCAATTCGGATCTCTTTGAATTACCCTGTTAATTTTTATTATTTGTGCATTAAATGTGGAAATCATCAAGGGCAACAGGTGCACAATTATTTTCCATGTTCGTCTTCTCCCCACTATACCTTAACTCAGAGAAATAATAAATAACATGAGTTTAATTTAGTTAATAAGTATCCCTTATATGAAATGCTTGGGAGCAGAAACCTTTAGGATTTGGAACTTTGGAATATTTGAAAGAATATTGAGATATAAACGAATGGTATTTTCCTATATAAGCGTTCGAAGTATAGAGGGGATGTCCAAAAATATATGCGGTGCAGCCTATTAGGAAGGTTTATGAACGGCGGTATTCTGCTACTGCTGGAGTGTAAATTGGTTTAAGGAAAAGGGCCGCAGCATGAAGGGCATTTTATACAATATTTTTAAATAATTTTGACCCCCATCACAAGAGGTCAGGGTTGGAATTTTCCATTTGTGGAGTCATGAAGGTGTTAAAAATATTTCAGATTTTAATTTGAGAAGATCTGCAACACTGGATCCCTACCAAGGAGCTTATCTCTACACTGTTTGGTTTAGGATTCTAACGCGTGGACTCCATGACTTGCTGTCATACAAACAACTGAAAAAGTCACCCACCACTACCCTACATAAAAATCGTCAGAAGGTTCACTTTGCATGATGTGCGGTTGTCTTGAACGCCAGTCTTACATACCTATTGACCTTGGATGCTGTGCTGTGTTCTAAGGGATGGTTAGGTTTCCTCTCAAAGTCCTGGAATTCAGGGCCCAGACCCAGGGTTGCTGCACTATTTAACAGCAGGAGGAGGTTCTGTAACATCTGATCCCGCCTTTCTAGAAACTCCAATTCCAATTCTTCGTGATGTTCCACTCGTATCTCCTGAATAGATGGAAGCATAGTTACAGTTACATCAATAGGGTTGTCTGTGGCATGAGAGTGGCATTAAGAAATCTTAAACTTATAGGTAAATAGGATTCTGGGTTCATCTGAAAAACATTTCTTGTGTGTTCTGGACTGAATTAGTGACATGGTTGTTATCGTTAAAGCGTGAGTCTATTTGAAGGTTATTTCATAGATGAAGAGAAACGTAAGTGTCAAGAGCCCCGCATTAAAAAAAAACAGATAGTACAACAAATGCTTATGCCGGCTATTGAATACGGAGATGTAGTGTATGCAGCGGCCCCGCAAAAGCACCGTCAGAAACCTACTACAGTGTATAAATCATTCTGCCGCTTTGTGCTACGATGTAACTACATGACCCACCATTGTGACATGTTAAAAGAACTAATACAAAAAAATGGTAGTGCGATTTAGAGGAAAAATGTTTATACGTTTTTGGTACAACCTCTCGGTATCCCCGGCGTCTCTCCCAAAACGTCTTGGTAATGAATTGAATAGATTAGAATTGGGAACCTGAGAGGTAATAAACAGAAAGACTTTCATAGTGCATATTTGAAAAGTACAGATTAAGGGTGCCCCCTCTTTTGTCCGCACTCACAAGATGCTAAAACTTTGTCACTTATCGTAGCCAAGACGATTATCCCACTCTGCTGGCGCTGTAACTGGAACGAAAGACCTGAAGACTCTTGCCGCCACAGGAATCAACTGGACATCTCACCAGGATAAGCAGTATTAAAGCAGTATTTTAAATAAAATAGATTCCAACGCGTTTCGTGTATAAACATACACTTCATCAGGGAAAATATAAATTAAAATACAATTACAACAGAATAAAAATCCATTATTAGTCCCCATTCTCTTCCTCTTTTTATATTCTTTCTTTCTATCGCCGAATTGTCTCCCTTCCGGTTCTTGCGTTGGCGTGCGTCTCATGAATGGAACACAGGACATCCGGTTCATCCCTGGAACGCAGAACATCCAGTCCGTCCCTGGAACGCAGAACATCCGGTCCATCCCTGAAACGCAGTCCCTGTGTCACCGGAAGTAGCGTATCGTAATTTGCTTCATTGCGGCGGTTTAGGAAAGGAGGTTGGAACACCGAGAGATGGAATTCCAGGTGATGGCGGATCCAAACAACTCCTGAGGGGGAACCTCCTGCTTCTAATATGGAGTCCTTTTCTGAATATTAATCCCTCCGATGCATATAAAATAAATTATAAGAGGAATATGCAAAAATAATTAAATTCAGCAAAAATTCAATAAAAAATTCTTCTTAAAGACAATAAAACATTTTCAAAAATGATATATATATACAATGGAGATAATAAATCTTTCAATTTTTTAGGGTTACATATAGAATTTACATTGGGTATTGGCACAATCTACTCGAAAGGATCGTACTCTCACAGACAATTTTTTATATCCAGATCAATGTTAAAACCACCATTTCTCCACGTATCTAACCGGTATATCCATTCCATTTCTCTTTTGGCCAAGAGTTTGGAGTAATCTCCTCCTCTCCAATTTTTACTGACCAGATCTATACCGATCCATTTAAAATTTTCAACAGAAAATGAGTGGCAATTATTACAATGCACCGGCAGGCTGTGGTCAAGTTTATTAAGCCTAATATTTCCTAAATGCTCTAGTACACGTTTTTTAATCTCTCTTGTGGTTTTACCCACATATTGCGCTCCACAGGGGCATTCTAAGAGATATATCAGTCCCTTGCTGGTACAGTGAATAAATGATTTTATAGAGAACTCCTTTCCTGTTATATTACTTTTAAAATTAACAGGTTTTTTTGGTTGATGTTTGCAGGCTTTACATCTCCCACACCTGTGGAAACCCTTAGGTTTCTTTTTTTTTTTTTTTTAACATATTGTTCTTTATTAAGATATCGAGAAGTTATACATAGTCAATATCAACAGTGTATAATATTGCAGTAAATAGATGGAGAGCTTAAAACATTGCATACAACGTGGCATTTGCTATGAATACAAAGTCGGTGGGCTCGAACAGGAGACACATGCCCATGGTCGGGTGGTATAAACTTCATAGTGGTAGGTGCCGCTTCGGGAAGGGATGAGTGGAGGGGGGGAAACTCAGCGGGAAGTATACGGGAAGATGGGGCGGGCTCATTAAGGTCGGGGGACAGTCCTGCCCACCCGGGGTAGGCAGGTGTTTAGCCAATAATGCCAAGAGCGATAATGTTCAGCAACTTTACCTAGAGACAGGGCGACCCTTTCTTCCGCCGATCGAATATTTTCTACTTCACGCAACCATACCGCAAGAGGTGGGGCAATGGGTTTACGCCAGAACATCGGTATAACCAGGCGTGCAGCGTGTAGAAGTCTGATGGTGATCGATTTCCGCCCTTAGGTTTCTCGATTGGTAAAAAAAACTTATTTACATCGTTAATTACAATTTTCGGAAGTAAACTCGGAGCTAAACGGTCTTTTAAGTTCTGTGCTTTCTTAAATATTACAACCGGGGAATCAGGAATATCTTTTGCCAAAATAGCGTCCGCTTTGAGAATATGCCAGTGTCTTTTCAGAATTTGTAGATATGAAAAATACAGTGGAGGCGCTAAATTCAAATTAATTAGTGACAGTAGTTTCAAGTGTAAATGCAGCCTGCTGAGAGAGAAACACAAAACCTCGACAGAAATGTGCTTAAAGAGATACGGAAGTAGAAGTTGGTTCAGTGGCGCAAAAAATTTAGGACTGATAATAACTACTGTACATGAAGGTACGTAGAAAAAAATTTTTTGGACACAGGCTAGACGGCAAGAATTATAGAAAAGGTTCTATATAACAATAGGGGGGAGGTAAGAGTCCCGAAAGGGACAATATCCTTACTTAGGATATAGACACAATCGAAAGGCGACTAGTAGTAAAGTGCTACTATGAATAAAGGGCCAATGGTGTGCAAAAGTGCAAATAAAGTGCATAGATAAAAATGCAAACAAAGTGCGTGAGTGGTAATTACCACCTAAATTATTTGTCTTGGCGGTAGGGGTATGCCTATTTAGCTCCAACTAATATTCCAACCAGTAAAATTGCATCATAGGAACAACCACAGTACATAATAATGATTCACATAAAAACACGTCTTGTGTAAAAAATAAAATGTTGTAAAGTGCCAAATGTCTATCAGTGCACAAATGGGGGGAATAGTCCGTCAATTCAGAGAACATGCACTATATAAAAATAGTCCATATAAATGTACGTCTTGTGCAAAATACACAAAATAAAGTGCATACGAAAAATAGTTTTGTTGGCGGTGGTAAAGTGCAACTGTGTCTATAAATAATTAAACAGGAGAATCCTGCGGAAAAAAGAAGCCGCAATTCCAAAAATGTGCACGTTGTAAAAATAGTCTATTTGTGAGTGGAGAATAGAACCGGCAAAAGTCTATATAAATCTCACACTCTTATATCCAGGCATGTATGGAGGTCCGGGTAGATAGCGTCTCCTTGGGGTCCTGGTATCTTTATGGTCCTCGGAACAAAAAATGGGAGCTAATAGTACAGCACTGTGTAGGCCCGTTGGCTAAGATGTAAATCAAATGAGGGGGGTACTTACACTTTCCAGAGCCTCTATTTTCCAGGCTCTGGTTCGAAGTACACTGGGCCAAATAGAGAGTGGCCTATTCCCTTCTTTGATTTTCTTATTTGCCTCAAATACAAGCAATTTGGAAAAACAAGGCAATCATAGCGTAACTTAAGGCAATATTCAAATGGATATAGTTTAAAATGGTCTCACTCACCGATGGTGGAGCCTTAATGGTTCAGGCTCAATTTCATAGCATGCAGTGCTCCTTTGGTCGGTGGGCACCAGCACCTCTTTTGTAAGCTTGCAGAAAATCTCAATTCGGTTAGTTGGATGATGTTCGTATTATATGAATAAGGTTGGTAAGCGTCTGGATGTGCAGACCATTAAAAGCCAAATAGACTGGATTAATGTAAAAAAGGGGGGATAATTACTTTATTGTAAAAAATAAAACAGGATATTTAAATCAAGGTAGAAGGATCAAAGGGGATACGAGTTTCGGCAGTAAATATTCCTTCATCAGTCCATAGCAGAAAAAAGAGGTTGTCCCTTTTTTCTGCTATGGACTGATGAAGGCATATTTACTGCCGAAACGCTGTTTTAAAAAATAAATGTAAGAAAGGTGGATGATGTGATCTCAAAGAGAAAAGCTGATAAATTCAAGAGAGATGTTAATGACTATAAGGAAGGAAGAACTAATTTTCTTCATAAAAAACAGAATGCGAAAAATATCAGTTATTACAAAAAACCGAATGAAAATAGGAATGACGGTTTTTCATATATTACAATAGGGGAAAATTAACTGATAACAAAAAGATCAATAACCCTGACAATTTCCCTAACACCAGGAAGAATTATGGAGTGGAAGGGGCTAAACCTAAATCATACACTGAACGAGAGAATACGGTAAAAGGAAAAAATAAAGGTTTAGGAGGATGGTTGACAGTTCCCCAACGACAAAGGAAGGGAAATTTAACTAAGGACACCACTGGGGGGGAACACAACTCAAAGTCTTTTTTTAGGGCAGACCCCCAAATACAACTGGGACATATCCCAAATAAAAAAGTGGACAGAGAAGAACCCTTTTTTCCCCGCTAAAACCTCCCAACAAAAAAAGATTTATGACAGAGCAGTCAGAGACCGAGGAAGAACAGGAATAAAGGGAAAACAAATTGATCACATAAATAATGGGATTTTTAACATCTCGGGGGTAGATTTATCCCTAAAGGAAATTTCAGTCCTAAGTAAAGGCTTAAAATATGCCCCCACGAAAAAATTAGAGCCATTTCCTCTCTTTTTAGATACTCAGAGATTTCAGAGATCACTTACTAGAAAACGTTTCTTTCTTAAAAAGCCAGAGAATCCAAATCAAATAGTAGTACAAGACCCCTACGTACATTCAAATTTAAAAAAAAAAATTAACTTTTTCCCAGTTTGGGAAAAAGGACATAATATAGATGTTTTCACGAATTTAGTATTGAAAGATCTAGAGAATTTAGAGTCCTACCCAATAAAACATAATTTAAGTTACAAGGAACGCCAAGGTTGCAAGAAACTTCAAGATAACCATGATTTAGTTATTAAGCAAGCAGACAAAGGAGGGGGGGACGGTTATAATGTCTAGACAGTATTATATGGGAGAAGCATTGAGAATATTAGGGGACATAGACACCTATAAAATATTATGTCAAAATCCAACTAACAACTATTTAGAGGAATTGAAAACATTCCTCCTAGGAGGAAAAGAGGAGGGAATTTTAATAGATAATGAATATGAAGATCTCCTAAATTTAAACTGTAAAACAGCAATTTTTTATTTCCTACCTAAAATGCACAAAAATATCACTGCCCCCCCAGGGAGACCAATTATTAGTGGTATTGACTCCCTTACTTGTAATCTATCCGAATATATTGACAAATATTTGCAACCATTAGTTCAAAGAACCCCGGCCTATTTAAAGGACACTAGTCAAGTGCTGGAGGAATTAGATAGAATAAAATGGGAGGAGGATTTCATTCTAGCTACAGTGGATGTAGTTTCTTTATATACATCCATTCCACATATAAAGGGGGTAGAAGAGGTGACTCAGTGTCTGATTGATGACGGGAACTTACTCGCCATTCAGATTTCATTTCTGTCGAAAGCAATGCTTTTTGTTTTACAACACAATTTTTTCTGGTTCAATGATACATATTATTTACAGATATGCGGGACCACCATGGGAACGAGGTTCGCCCCGGGCTACGCCAACCTATACATGCATAGGTGGGAGTCACGGCATGTGGGGTTTGGCATGGCCGGGGGCCGCCTCGTCCTATGGCGGCGTTAGATGATATTATCATCGTATGGAAGGGAGAGGAGGATACTTTAAGGACATTCATTTCTTCATTGAATCAGAATGATTTCAATTTAAAATTCACACATAAATTCAGTAAGTCGCAGATAGATTTTTTAGACCTTACAATATATATAAAGGATGGAAGAATCGAGACTAAAACATTCTTCAAGAAAACGGATACTAATACGGTCATAAGTAGGGACAGTTCCCATGCAGCCAAGTGGCTGGATAACGTACCTAAAAGTCAATTAATTAGACTCAAGAGAAATTGTTCAGAACCAGAAACTTTTCAAGCTCAAAGTATCGAAATCATAGAGAAATACCAGCAAAAAGGATACAGGAATGAAAGATTAAATAGAGGTCTACTAGAAGTAGAGCAAAAGGAAAGGAAAGATCTTTTTTCTAAAACTAAAAAAGTTAAACAAGAGGACGGTAGGTTTAAATATGCGTTTGTTACTAAATATAATCCTCATGCTCATAAAATGAGACAAATTCTGAAAAGACACTGGCATATTCTCAAAGCGGACGCTATTTTGGCAAAAGATATTCCTGATTCCCCGGTTGTAATATTTAAGAAAGCACAGAACTTAAAAGACCGTTTAGCTCCGAGTTTACTTCCGAAAATTGTAATTAACAATGTAAATAAGGTTTTTTACCAATCGAGAAACCTAAGGGTTTCCACAGGTGTGGGAGATGTAAAGCCTGCAAACATCAACCAAAAAAACCTGTTAATTTTAAAAGTAATATAACAGGAAAGGAGTTCTCTATAAAATCATTTATTCACTGTACCAGCAAGGGACTGATATATCTCTTAGAATGCCCCTGTGGAGCGCAATATGTGGGTAAAACCACAAGAGAGATTAAAACACGTGTACTAGAGCATTTAGGAAATACTAGGCTTAATAAACTTGACCACAGCCTGCCGGTGCATTGTAATAATTGCCACTCATTTTCTGTTGAAAATTTTAAATGGATCGGTATAGATCTGGTCAGTAAAAATTGGAGAGGAGGAGATTACTTCAAACTCTTGGCCAAAAGAGAAATGGAATGGATATACCGGTTAGATACGTGGAGAAATGGTGGTTTGAACATTGATCTGGATATAAAAAATTGTCTGTGAGAGTACGATCCTTTCGAGTAGATTGTGCCAATACCCAATGTAAATTCTATATGTAACCCTAAAAAATTGAAAGATTTATTATCTCCATTGTATATATATATATAATTTTTGAAAATGTTTTATTGTCTTTAAGAAGAATTTTTTATTGAATTTTTGCTGAATTTAATTATTTTTGCATATTCCTCTTATAATTTATTTTATATGCATCGGAGGGATTAATATTCAGAAAAGGACTCCATATTAGAAGCAGGAGGTTCCCCCTCAGGAGTTGTTTGGATCCGCCATCACCTGGAATTCCATCTCCCGGTGTTCCAACCTCCTTTCCTAAACCGCCGCAATGAAGCAAATTACGATACGCTACTTCCGGTGACGCGGGGACTGCGTTTCAGGGACGGCCCGGATGTTCTGTGTTCCAGGGACGGACCGGATGTTCTGTGTTCCAGGGACGGACCGGATGTTCTGCGTTCCAGGGATGATCCGGATGTCCTGGTGTTCCATTCGTGAGACGCACGCCAACGCAAGAACCGGAAGGGAGACAATTCGGCGATAGAAAGAAAGAATATAAAAAGAGGAAGAGAATGGGGACTAATAATGGATTTTTATTCTGTTGTAATTGTATTTTAATTTATATTTTCCCTGATGAAGTGTATGTTTATACACGAAACGCATTGGAATCTATTTTATTTGCCCAATAAAATACTGCTTTAATACTGCTTATCCTGGTGAGATGTCCAGTTGATTCCTGTGGCGGCAAGAGTCTTCAGGTCTTTCGTTCCAGTTACAGCGCCAGCAGAGTGGGATAATCGTCTTGGCTACGATAAGTGACAAAGTTTTAGCATCTTGTGAGTGCGGACAAAAGAGGGGGGCACCCTTAATCTGTACTTTTCAAATATGCACTATGAAAGTCTTTCTGTTTATTACCTCTCAGGTTCCCAATTCTAATCTATTCATGTTAAAAGAACTAAACTGGCCATCGCTGGAATCTAGACGCACCCTTCACCTTTCCTACCTGGTGTTTAAGAGCTTTTCTGGAAAGCTACCACCCTACCTGAATAGACTGCTTCCCCCAGCAGTTCCCTCATCCTATAACCTCCGATCCAGGACCAGCACCTTACTTACAATACCACAATACAAAAAGAAAGTGTCTCGATCCTCATTTTCCTACAGAGCACCGCAGTTATAGAATAACCTCCCAGACGCCATCAAATCTTCACCCAGTCTAAAGTGACTTAAGAGAGCTCTATTAATATACCTTGATACAGAATGCACCTGTAAACATGTAACATAGTGACTATATACAGAATGTACCTGTAAACATGTAACATAATGACTATACACAGAATGCACCTGTAGACATGTAAGTGACTATATACAGAATGCACCTGTAAACATGCAACACAGTGACTATATACAGAATGTACCTGTAAACATGTAACACAGTGACTATATACAGAATACACCTGTAAACATGTAACAGTGACTATATACAGAATGCACCTGTAAACATGTAACACAGTGACTATATACAGAATACACCTGTAAACGTAACAGTGACTATATACAAAATGCGCCTGTAAACGTAACAGTGACTATATACAAAATGCGCCTGTAAACGTAACACAGTGACTATATACAGAATGCACCTGTAAACATGTAACATAGTCACTATATTTCCTACATATTTATTTTCTGTGTTAATCTGTAGATTTGCGTTTTTGTTTTAATATCTTGCATTTATTACTTTGTATTTCTGTAACGACTGTAAAAATTCAATGTTTCTTGAACCCAGGACATACTGAAAACGAGAGAAATCTCAATGTATCCTTCCTGGAAAAATACTTCATAAATAAATAAATGTGGTTCATTTAAGGACCCACCAAGAGAACATCCTTAAGAGAAGCAGCAGCTTGACTCAGGACTCTGTCTACAATCTCTTGTCTTCTCCTCTCTTCCTCTAGCTGTTGGTTTAGGACGTTCTTCTCCTGCCTGGCATTCTGCAATTCTTCTTCGAGGGTGGACATGCTCTGTCTGTAGAAAACAGAAGGAAATATTCAGGGCATGAGAACATTACTAACTGTACATTGTAAACAAAGAGTATTGCAGGGGAAATTTTTTTGATGAAAAATAAAAAGACGCAACATAAATGTTGACTTAAGTTGACCCATTCAAGGCCAGGTCCACAGATGCATGGTATTCAGACTTTTTATATACATTGTGTTATCAAATCTAGGGATGTACTTAAGGAAGTAAAAGGCTCCTTTCCTACACTTCAGTTCTGCAGCATGCCATCAGCAGACACAGGTTAGTCCTCCCGAAGATGGTCCTACGGTGTGTCCTGCCTGTTGTTTAATCAGATAAATATCAGTGGAAAGGAGGTGATGCACTCCAGATAAGATATAAGGGGTTATTCAAAGAGAGCCTAATTTGCCACTGAATTTCCCCGTACGGTGCAATTTCGGGGCCATTCAGAAAGCTGTCAATTCGCCAAATTTTCGGTGCTTTCATTCAACAGGTTTAAACAGGCGAATCCCATAGGTTTCAATGTAAAAAAAAAAATCCCGTTTCTATAACTTTTTTATTCAACCGGTAATTTTTTTCATTTGCAGCAAAAAGTCTTTTTAGTAATTTATTTTCTATAATTTTTTTTTAGGTATTTTTCAGCAAAATATTTGATTCCAATTTTTTTTTTTAAATGGCGTGTTTTTAATTTCTGCAACGGACCTTTTTATTGTTATTCATAGGACCTTGTATATTGTTTCCATGCATTTTTTTTTATTTAAAATGCTTTTTAAAAATTGATGGGGGGGGTTTCTTACCCCGGTTCGGCGGCTGAACGGCGGTGTTTCAGTGGCTGGTCGGCTTTTACTGGTGGCTGATCGGCGGCATTCGGCAGTCTGCAAGTTTATCAGCAGCGTTCGGCGGATCCATTCAGCACACTTCGGGGACCCTGTGGTGAATGCTGAATGCACCGCAGGGTCAGCGAACTGAGCTCGCTGTAGGGCACCGAACGAGAGAGCACAGGAATGTCAGTGCTCTCTGAATAACCCCCATAGACTTAAACAGCCACTTATGGAGGTGCTCAAGGGACCAGGAGCAAGCCCAGGCTACCAGCATACATACAGTAAAGAAAAAGTGTCCAGCCACTCCATGTAGGCTTCAAATACTGAAGCAACAATGTTTCAGCCATAACCTGGCCTTTATCAAGCCCGAATAACAATGCAATACAGAACATATATATATGTTGTGGTGGAGGGCAAAAGAGGGAGATTAAAAGCCTCCACATAGCAAATAATAAAAGGTTATAGTTGCAGAAGACATTTACACATCTCAGCAATTCAGAGAACTGCTTACAGAGCTCATGTGCTACATTCCCCATATGTAGCAAAGAACTCTGGGTAGGACATGTAAATAAAGTCCACAACTTTTTCCTTTTTTTTGCATCTAGGGTCTGCAATAACACAGAAGCCTCCTTGCTAGTGCCATGACATACTAGATTGCTTTTTTCTTTTCAAGCAAAGGTCATATATACAGTATATATACAACACACACAGTACTGCAGTGATGGAGATCTCACCGTGCCATCTGTACTTCCCCTTGAAGTTCCTTTTGCTCCTTCTGTAAACATGTAAATTCAAGCTCAGTCTTTACAGATGAATCCAACATCTCTTGTAGTTCTTTGCATTTCTCAGTGAACATCCGGATCACCTGTAATGATAGAAGTGGGGATGCTGATGAATCACACAGTTCATGAAGCTGTATTCTCAAAATCGCCCTGAGGTCACTTTAACATACCAAAAACTGGAACGCTTTGTTTTAATTTTTTTTTACAAGTCTGCATTATAACTATATTTTATATACTGTATATATACAGAATCACAAGAGATCCTGCACTCCAGCTTTTGTTGTCTTAAATGCCCGGTGCCTGAAACTTGGCTCCCATGCATAAACGTATTAAGTGTCCTGGCAGTTCAGGACAGTTCAGCAAAAAAAACTTAACTTTTATTTAATCCATTAAAACATAGCCACAAGTCAACGTTTCTGTCCCTCTGGGACTTTCTTGACAATTTTATGGTTCTGAACTAACTCATCTGATCCACAGTTCAGTAACAGATAATGTAAAGACCAAAGTGGGAGAAAAGAGTTTGAAGCCTGGGCATAAGTAACGCACACCATGCACATGCTTAGGATACAACTACAGTTACAAGGGCTCTATTACATTCTTCGCGCAAACGTTAATGCGTGCGCAAAAACGCATTAAGGCGAGGAGCAAAATCCGTTGCGCTAAACGTGTCCGCATAAAAAATCAGCGTTAACGTCTACCGCGGGTGAACCTGCGCGAACGCTGTGCGAGCGTAATGTACTTTGCGCGTCCTATACTTAACATTGTGAGCGCAAATGCGTTTGTAATACCATCCACATACCAGCGCACAATCTATGCGCAAAATTTAACGCACAGCATTTGCGCGCATAATTTTAATGTCTTTGAAAAGCTGGTGGTAACGGCAAATCTGAACGTCCTGGCCGAACCCAAATACACCAGCCTGAAAAAAAAAAACAACACAGCAAAGTATAGTTACACATTCTACACATACCCAAACAATAAAATGGACAAGTTGTGCGTGTTTTTTTTATTGATGCAGCATATATGCGCAGATTGACTTTGACAGGCGCAAAAACTTAACGTGAGACAATTGTGGTTCTTAATTCTGATTAGCTGAGTCGCGTGAAAAAAACAGTCCGCACTCTGATTTCTGAGCGCAACGTTACTGCGTGTCCGTTGTTACTTTTTGACGGATGAAAAAAATGCGCGAGGATTGTAATACCAGCGTTGTTTTACGCGCGTTAACCTTTAACACTGCGCGCAAAAAATCACGCGATCTGCGTGCGTTTTTGCGTGAAGAATGCAATAGAGCCCCAAGTGTTTACCAAGCGTTAACAGGTTAGGCTCCTGTTAGACGAGCGCAGTGTTCACGTCCGTGTTGACGCACATAAGTACGTCCGTGATAGCATACAATTGTGGTAAATGGAGCCTCACACACGAAATACGTCTGCACCGAAGTGCGGACGCGGCAAAAGGTGTCAGGTTATGCAAGAACGTAATATTGCTAGAACGGACGTGCGGAGTGCGCCACGTCCGCATAGCTTTGTGTGTGAGTGATGGAATGTGGTCAGATGGACTGCATTTATGTGTCCAATATTTTTGACGGACAAAATGTTTTTTTTATTTTAATTTATTTTCCCTCCTACATCCGTCAAAAATAACATCAGTCACAAAAACGGACTGTGTGGCCACTACTGAGTCTTCCGTCAAAAAGTGCGTCCGTACTGCACGGGCGCACAGTCCGCAGAAAACACGCTCGTCTGACCCTAGCCTAAGAATATAAAAGGAAAAGACTGCACACCCAAATAAGCGAATGCAAAAGAATATAATTTTATTCAAAAATAAACATACAAAATCACTTCAAAGAAAAAAACCTGAATGCAGAAAACATTAGTATGAATTGATTATAAGTGGCGGAATAGATTGCATAGCGATCACTGTTAATCCCAAAAAAACGCATATAGTTATCCGCAGTCTGTATTATGCAATCTAGGCGTTTCTGGGATTAGCAGTGATCGCTATGCAATCTATTCCACCACCTATAATCAATTCATACTAATGTTTTCTGCATTCTGTTTTTTTTAATTTGAAATGATATGTATATTTATTTTTGAATAAAATATTCTTTTGCATGATCTTATTTGGATGTGCAGTCTTTTATATTTATAGTTGTGGTTAAAGCCAGTCTGACGGCACCCCTGCATTTATTTAGGTCTTCCCGGATACCCTATTATTTATGTATAATATTTGCATCTAAGAATACCCTGGTGTCTGACTACCAGCAACCACTGTTAGCTCATGTTCCCGTTAACCTTTTGATTGCTAATGTTCTTCTTAACCAGCTCCCGCTCGTTTTCCTCCAAAATCTCCAAATGTTTCCTCAGCTCCTCTTCTTGCTCCTTCAGGCAGTCGTTCTCGTACATCAGGTCCATGCTCTTGTCGGACACCTTGGCCAGCTGTGAGCTCATGGACACGTTCTCGCGGATGGCACGTTTTGTGGTTTCCGCCATCTGGTTGTTGGATACTCTGCGGAATTCGGCTGCCACTGTGTTGACGCGCTGCACCATCTCTTTCTTCAACCTTTGGAAAGATCAGAATAATTCACACAGACGGGACCTCCATCGTTTTCGAGGACAAGATTAGCCTATCAGTACCAGGCTTTGAAAATGTTATAGAATCGTAGGACGGCAGGGAATTCTATCTAAATACCTCTCCATAAAACAAAAGACGTTCCTGGGAGACAAGTACAAACAAGAGCACTTTTGCAACTAAACCATTAAAGCCCCACACCTTCAATAATTTTATACACATGATGTGTGTCCCTTATGCTAAATGCCGGAAGTGTTTTGCATTTTTTCAGACTTTGGAATATTTATATATAAAATATCTTTTGGATGGGACTGAAGTCTAAATTCAAAACCCATCTCAGATTCAGATTAGCGCACCACATCACTGATGCAACTCATCCCTCTGCTCACCTATTCACACATGATCCCACCGTTCCCAAACCACTGGCACCAATGATCCTGCCATCCAGTAAAATTCCTCAACCCCAATTCCTCTAGATTGTAAACTCCTATGAGCAGGGCCCGCTACACCCCTTGTTTCCATCCTATGTCCGTTTATCTGTATCTCGTTCCCTTTGGTTATTGTAAAGCGCTGCGGAAACTGTTGGCGCCATATAGATGATGATGATAATAATAATAATATATGCCTTATATCCACAGCCTGAAGGCAATTGTATACAATATTTTAAATAATTTTGACCCCCGTCACATGAGGTCAAGTGTGGAATTTTCCAAATTTGGTGTCATGCTGGTGCGCCACAAAAAAAATTGGGTTTTGGATCATTTAGGGTTTCGAAATTCTGGATAAGGGATACTATCAGGGTAATTCAAAGAGATTCGAAAAGTCACAGCACGTTCGGTGACTTTTCGTTCTCTTCAATTCGGTTCCTTTTGCCGATCCCATTTCGGTGACCCTGCGGTGTATTCAGCAAACACCACAGGGTCCCCGAATTGCAGGGGAAAGCTGCCGCAAACCTGACGAAAACTAACCGCAAAACCCGCCGAAAACACGCAAAAACATCTGGATTAACCATCGAAAAACCCGAGCAGGAGCCGATCACACGCAGCGAAGCAGCCGAACAGGAGCCGATCACACGCAGCCGAAGCAGCCGAACAGGAGCTGATCACACGCAGCCGAAGCAGCTGAGACCGCAGATGAGGCAGTGAATAAATTAGCAAAACCGTTTGTATGAATGTATGAAAGTGAAAAGCTGTTTGCAAAGAAACTACTGAGCGAAAATGTCTGAAATTTGCATATGAGGTCCAGGGAATGATAATAAAAAGGGCTGTTACAGAAAAAAGAAGTAAACTTAAAAAAAAAAAAAAATGAAGAAAAATGCTTAAAGTGTTCTAAAAAATCTATAAATAAAGAGAATCTTTACTGCAGAATTTTATAATGAACGGTTTATTAGATATTGAATTAAAACGGAAATATTATTAACATTGAAGCCTATGGGATTCTCCTGAATTAACTTGCCGAATTAAACCACCGGCAGAGCATTTCGGGAACCTTTCACTGCTGGTTTGTGTTCTCTGAATAGCCGAAGCAGTGCTTTTTCATGGGGATTCACTGCCCTCGAACAGGCACCGAACAGGCACCGTATGTGCAGGCAATTCGCCAGGATTTGGCGAATTGCCTGCTCTCTGGATCGCCGAATGGCCAGGAAAGGTAACCTAACGCTGATTTTCAGAGTTCGGTTACCTTTCTCAAGCAATTCGGATCTCTTTGGATAACCCTGTATATAAATATATATACATATATTATCCCTTATCCAAAATTTCAATATATATATATATAATATAAATATTATATATACAGTTGTGTTCAAAATTATTCAACCCCCACTGAAATTGAGTGTTTTGGCCAGTTTGACATTGATTTTGATCATTCAGTCATCTTGCTTACAATTAAATCAAAGAGGCACGTGTAGGTCAGACAAATATAACATAACATTTATAATGAAATAACCACAAATGTCTTTTCTGTGCTCACATCATTATCAGTTTTATTCAACCCCCAAGTGACATTCAATCTTAGTACTTAGTACAACATCCTTTTACAGTTATAACAGCTTTTAAACGTGAAGCATAGCTTGACACAAGTGTCTTGCAGCGATCTACGGGTATCTTCACCAATTCGTCATGGGCAAAAGCCTCCAGTTCAGTCACATTCTTAGGCTTGCGCACTGCAACTGCTTTCTTTAAGTCCCACCAGAGGTTCTCAATCGGATTTAAGTCAGGTGACTGCGATGGCCACTCCAAAATGTTCCAGCCTTTAATCTGCAACCATGCTCTAGTGGACTTGGAGGTATGCCCAGGGATCATTGTCCTGTTGAAAGGTCCAACGTCTCCCAAGCCTCAGGTTTGTGACGGACTGCATCACATTGTCATCCAATATCTCCTGGTACTGAAGAGAATTCATGGTACCTTGCACACGCTGAAGTTTCCCTGTACCTGCAGAAGCAAAACAGCCCCAAAGCATGATTGACCCCCTGCCATGCTTCACAGTAGGCAAGGTGTTCTTTTCTTCATAGGCCTTGTTCTTCCTCCTCCAAACATAGCGTTGATCCATGGGCCCAAACAGTTCTAATTTTGTTTCATCAGTCCACAGAACACTATCCCAAAACTTCTGTGGTTTGTCCACATGACTTTTGGCATACTGCAGTCGACTCTTCTTATTCTTTGGAGACAGCAAGGGGTGCGCCTGGGAGTTCTGGCATGGAGGCCTTCATTACGCAGTGTGCGCCGTATTGTCTGAGCTGAAACTTCAGTACCCACATCTGACAAATCTTTTCTCAGTTCCTCAGCAGTCACACGGGGACTTTTCTCCACTCTACGCTTCAGTAGCGCACAGCAGTCGAAGTCAGCATCTTCTTTCTGCCACGACCAGTAGCGTTTCAACAGTGCCCTTTGCCTTGAATTTGCGAATGATGCTTCCTATGGTCTCTCTTGGTATGTTTAACATCTTTGCAATTTCTTATAGCCATTGCCCTTCCTGTGAAGAGTAATCACCTCTTCTCTTGTCTTCCTGGACCATTCTCTTGACTTCACCATGTTTGTAACCACACCAGTAAATGTCTAGAAGGAGCTGAGTATCACAGTCATTTTAAAGTTGCCAATTGCTGCTTATTATGCTTTATTGCTGCTCCGTGACATCCACAGGTGTTTTCAATACCTGATTGAAAACACTTGAATGAACCTCTGTTCTTCAGAGTGGTAGTCTTTAAGGGGTTGAATAATGTGTCAATGAAGAATTCACAAAAGAAACATTTACTACTGTATTACAAAACCAATTGATGTCATTTTAGTTGCATATGGTTCTTTAAAAAGTCCTTGTAGGATTTCATTCTGAATACAATTACAAATGTACACTAAATTCCCTAAAACCCTTTACAGCATTGGGGGTTGAATAATTTTGAACACAACTGTATATATATATATATATTATATATATATTTATATATGTGTAATGTTGTAAAAAGTAAAATAAGCCCATGGAAGTCTATCTACTGCAGTTCTTTGCTGTGGCGAGTATGCTATCATCGACAGCTTCGGCAGGGAAAGACACAACGAGGAAGAAGACGTCGACGACTAAAGAAGAAGAAGAGGAGGAAGAAGAGGATCCCTTACTTATTCATATTACTGTACTGTATTTTATGTGCCTCTCTACCCCCCCTCCTCCACCCCATCCCCCACCCTCTTCTTCCCATCCTTCTTCTTTAGACAGGGACCAGGACTGGCGTTAATAAAGGTGGTTCACCGCCCTGTTGCACTACCTGGTGCACTAGATTTTCAGCATGCTTAGCTTAGCTAGCAAGTATTTTAATGCGGGGGCCTGGCGCTAATAAAGGTGATTCACACCAGTACAGCGTTACCCAGTCCCTCATAGGCTTAGAAACACCAGGATTTATATCTCTGCGTGTGCTTGAAAGGGATGCATCACATTCTTTTCTTTGTGATTCGTCGGGGTGGTGCATTCCTGTATGTGAGGCTGTGTTGTACTGTACAGTACTTTTAGTGTCTGTGCTGTGACACAGTTACCTATGATCCTGTGGTGTAATGCACAGGGAATAACATGTGTGCTGCGCCACAACCCGGGACCGTGTTTAATCACGGCTCCATTTTTGGACCCATGACTAATGCGTCATGGGAGTAAGATTTGTGTTTTTTGTTGAATAAACTCAAAATAATCTTTGCATATAGAGAAAGCCCAGAACACCTCACTCTACATGTAGAAAGCAGGCGATCGATGCTGGAAGACTTTCAATCACAACCCTTTATGCTAGTGGCCCAGGGGATATTTCCCTCTTCTCTACTTTGCCAGCCATCCCCTGACATCATGTATAACAGTGTACTCCTTATTGTGAAGTAAACCAACAATATTAGCATTAATATAATGAAGCAAAATGGACAAATGTAAGTATCGATATTGCCCATATAAACCTTGCATCAAAATATTCTTAAAGTCCTTTCTTCATTTGCAATTACCCAGCTGTATCGACTGACACAAACATGTTTTTTCTTTTTAGAATCTGTACAGTTGATATATCTTTCGTCCTGCATAAAAGAGCATGTTTGCATTCACTCCTATTTTGGCTGCATAAGGCTAGGGTCAGACTAATGCATCTTTCGCGTCGTCTGTGAAAAAGTGCGTTCGAACGAATGGACGTATTTTTTCACGGAATACGCGATAGCGGTCATACGATGCGCATTTTCGTCCGTGATTTTGTACGGATCATCAATAAAACCCTTTCTGCGTCTGGACGTTATGTTGGCCGGACATTAGCAGCGTCTGACGTCTCCCAATCACGCAAACACGCCGCTATGCAGACGCAGCGCACTCTGTACGTCAGTACTAGCGGTTTGACGTTCTCGAAAAAATGCGTTCGTTTGCCACTTGCGTTGCGCGGCCGCACTTTTGTGCGGCCGTTCTTCATATGCAGCCCGGCATTGGACATCATTTGCTGCTAGCACGGCCGTGATTTAGTGCTGCTAAACGCACGTTAAAACTGCTTTCGTCTGACCTTAGCCTTAATAGAGAGATATTTAACAGCTGCCCATCATCAACCTTCCTCTGTCCTCAGAAAAATATACCCTCACTCCACACAGACATATCCAGGGACAGCACTAACCGGTCCTTGTCCAGCACAGTCTTTTTTTCGATCTTGTAGACCATCTCTTTGTGGTCTTCTTCTTGCTTTTTCAACTTTTCCTCGAGTGCAGCAAATTTGGCCATGAGCTCTTCTTTTTGTACTCTGAACTCCTCCAATGACGCGAGCTTTCCAGCTGCAAGAAACAGGACAGTCACAAAGCTGGCAAACACATACAGGGTTATTCAGAGAGAGGTTAAAAGCAGGAGTATGACTGGAGAATGGAAAATTCTAGATCAAAATATACAAACCAGAAAAATTCTCCCATTTATCTCACTTTCCAAATCGGCTATTTTGACCTAGAATTTTCCATTCTCCTACTTTTCACCTCTCTCTGAATAACCCTGTAAGGTTTTGGCAAATGATTGCTGCCCTTGCCACCCCATTTATTTCAGAACTACAAGTCCCATGAAGGTCAGACATCCTAAATCTATTCCCTACCATCGATCGAGTTATCTCGATCTTCCAAAGCTCATGCAGGTACCCCGAAACCGAGCTAACTCGATTGGGTCTTATTCTGTAGAAATGCAAACAATTTAGTTTACTACGTGTTCAATTTGCTTACAGATGGGGTCCAGAGTGCGCCCCTAAAGTTTCAACACATCGGACGTGACAGCCGATGTGATGCCATTGTTTGAAAAGCTTTGGAGTTCCATTTTTTCTTCAAAGAAACACAGAGCTTAAGCTGTAATGAACATGTAGTAGCAAATTTAGGGCCTTTGCCTATCAAATCAGGGTTACTGATGGCCAAAGTCTACAGTAGAGATATTTCTGTATATTTTTACTTTGTAATGAAAAGTGGTTTTCTGTAAATCAACTGGGTCCTGTAAGTGGATTTATGGAAAACCACTTGGTGAGGAGGGAGTTAAAATCAGCAGCTGGGAATGGAGAAGGTCTCTTTATCTATTTTGGCACCAAGTGTAACCTGTGATGGGGTTTGAGATCTATGGGGTATAGGACGATCCATCCAGTTGTGCCTCTAATAGAGTGCACGAGATTTGAGCTGGTACCTAAAAGCATATTTTCTGAGGTGAGCCGGTCCCTGGTCTCCTGGAATTCATGCCGCAGCTGTGCCATTTGGGCCTCGTACGCATCTTTCTCGGCATCCTTGGCTTGCTGCAGACCCACCAGCTGGTCAGTCAGGTCAGCGATCTCATCCATGCGCTGGTTCAAAGTCCGCTTTAGAAATGACACGATCTCCTTCTTATCGCTGGACAGCTGATCTAGCTGAGCCTGCACCACACTTTCCTTCTCGCAAATTTCATCCAACTTATTCTGATACCTTGAACACACAACATAAACATAAATAAATAAATACAGTTGACGTGCGCTCACAGACCCAGCTCATGCCCCCTGGGTAATAGTTACCTCACTCAACTACTGCTGGGTAATCTTGAACTCACTTTGTCTCTCCTGGGTAATATCTACCTCTCACTATATTCCCTGTGTAATATGTACCTCATTCTGCGCCCCTGGGTACTACCTGGGTAATATTTAACTAACCCTGTGCCCCCTGGGTAATACTTACCTCACCCTATGTCTCAAGGTTAATATCAGGTTATTATTTATCTCTCCCTGGGAAATGTCTGGGTAATATTTACCACACCATGAGCCTCCTGGGAGAACCTACTAAAAGGAATGACAGAATGGAATGACCATAGACTTTAACAGGATAGTGGAATGCCCCATTATTCTCTGTCTGAGCATTCCGCTCGATCCCATTATTCTCTGTCTGAGCATTCCGCTCGATCCCATTATTCTCTACGAACATTCCACGCTGTCCCATTATTCTCTACGAACATTCCGCTCAATCCCATTATTCTCTACGAACATTCCGCTCAATCCCATTATTCTCTACGAACATTCCGCTCGATCCCATTATTCTCTACGAACATTCCACTCTATCCCATTATTCTCTACGAAAATTCCGCTCGATCCCATTATTCTCTACGAACATTCCGCTCGATCCCATTATTCTCTACGAACATTCCGCTCGATCCCATTATTCTCTACGAACATTCCGCTCGATCCCATTATTCTCTACGAACATTCCGCTCGATCCCATTATTCTCTACGAACATTCCGCTCGATCCATTATTCTCTACGAACATTCCGCTCGATCCCATTATTCTCTACGAACATTCCGCTCGATCCCATTATTCTCTACGAACATTCCGCTCGATCCCATTATTCTATACGAACATTCCACTCGGTCCCATTATTCTATACGAACATTCCACGCTGTCCCATTATTCTATACGAGCATTCCACGCTGTCCCATTATTCTATATGAACATTCCACGCTGTCCCATTATTCTATACGAACATTCCACGCTGTCCCATTATTCTATACGAACATTCCACGCTGTCCCATTATTCTATACGAACATTCCACGCTGTCCCATTATTCTATACGAACATTCCACGCTGTCCCATTATTCTATACGAACATTCCACGCTGTCCCATTATTCTATACGAACATTCACGCTGTCCCATTATTCTATACGAACATTCCACGCTGTCCCATTATTCTATATGAACATTCCACGCTGTCCCATTATTCTATACGAACATTCCACGCTGTCCCATTATTCTATATGAACATTCCACTATGTCCCATTATTCTATACGAACATTCCACGCTGTCCCATTATTCTGTACGAACATTCCACGCTGTCCCATTATTCTATATGAACATTCCACTATGTCCCATTATTCTGTACGAACATTCCACTATGTCCCATTATTCTGTACGAACATTCCACCCCGTCCCATTATTCTGTACGAACATTCCACCCCGTCCCATTATTCTGTACGAACATTCCACCCCGTCCCATTATTCTCTATAGGCATTCCACTACCCTGTTAAAGTCTACGGTCATTCCTTTTAGAGGGTCCCCTCCTGGGTAGTATCTGGGCAATATTTACCTCTCCCTGTGCCCCTGGGTAATATTTACCTCTCCCTGTGCCCCCTGGGTAATATTTACCTCTCCCTGTGCCCCCTGGGTAATATTTACCTCACCTGCTGTGCCCCCTGGGTAATATTTACCTCTCCCTGCTGTGCCACCTGGGTAATATTTACCTCTCCCTGTGCCCCCTGGGTAATATTTATCTCTCCCTGTGCCCCCTGGGTAACAGTTACCTCTCGCAGTGCCCCCTGGGTAATATTTACCTCTCGCTGTACCCCCTGGGTAATATTTACCTCTCCCTGGGTAATAATTAACTCTCGCTGCGCCCCCTGGGTAATAGTTACCTCTCGCTGTGCCCCCTGGGTAATAGTTACCTCTCCCTGGGTAATAGTTACCTCTCGCTGTGCCCCCTGGGTAATAGTTACCTCTCCCTGTGCCCCCGGGTAATAGTTACCTCTCCCTGGGTAATAGTTACCTCTCCCTGTGCCCCCTGGGTAATAGTTACCTCTCCCTGGGTAATAGTTACCTCTCGCTGTGCCCCCTGGGTAATAGTTACCTCTCCCTGTGCCCCCTGGGTAATAGTTACCTCTCCCTGGGTAATAGTTACCTCTCCCTGTGCCCCCTGGGTAATAGTTACCTCTCCCTGTGCCCCCTGGGTAATAGTTACCTCTCCCTGTGCCCCCTGGGTAATAGTTACCTCTCCCTGTGCCCCCTGGGTAATAGTTACCTCTCCCTGGGTAATAGTTACCTCTCCCTGTGCCCCCTGGGTAATAGTTACCTCTCCCTGTGCCCCCTGGGTAATAGTTACCTCTCCCTGTGCCCCCTGGGTAATAGTTACCTCTCCCTGGGTAATAGTTACCTCTCGCTGTGCCCCCTGGGTAATATTTACCTCTCCCTGGGTAATAGTTACCTCTCCCTGTGCCCCCTGGGTAATAGTTACCTCTCCCTGTGCCCCCTGGGTAATAGTTACCTCTCCCTGGGTAATAGTTACCTCTCGCTGTGCCCCCTGGGTAATAGTTACCTCTCCCTGTGCCCCTGGGTAATAGTTACCTCTCCCTGGGTAATAGTTACCTCTCGCTGTGCCCCTGGGTAATAGTTACCTCTCGCTGTGCCCCCTGGGTAATAGTTACCTCTCCCTGTGCCCCTGGGTAATAGTACCTCTCCCTGTGCCCCCTGGGTAATAGTTACCTCTCCCTGGGTAATAGTTACCTCTCCCTGTGCCCCTGGGTAATAGTTACCTCTCCCTGGGTAATAGTTACCTCTCGCTGTGCCCCCTGGGTAATAGTTACCTCTCGCTGTGCCCCCTGGGTAATAGTTACCTCTCCCTGGGTAATAGTTACCTCTCGCTGTGCCCCCTGGGTAATAGTTACCTCTCCCTGTGCCCCCTGGGTAATAGTTACCTCTCCCTGGGTAATAGTTACCTCTCCCTGTGCCCCCTGGGTAATAGTTACCTCTCCCTGTGCCCCTGGGTAATAGTTACCTCTCCCTGTGCCCCCTGGGTAATAGTTACCTCTCCCTGGGTAATAGTTACCTCTCCCTGTGCCCCCTGGGTAATAGTTACCTCTCCCTGTGCCCCTGGGTAATAGTTACCTCTCCCTGGGTAATAGTTACCTCTCGCTGTGCCCCCTGGGTAATAGTTACCTCTCGCTGTGCCCCCTGGGTAATAGTTACCTCTCCCTGTGCCCCCTGGGTAATAGTTACCTCTCCCTGGGTAATAGTTACCTCTCGCTGTGCCCCTGGGTAATAGTTACCTCTCCCTGGGTAATAGTTACCTCTCCCTGTGCCCCCTGGGTAATAGTTACCTCTCCCTGGGTAATAGTTACCTCTCCCTGTGCCCCTGGGTAATAGTTACCTCTCGCTGTGCCCCCTGGGTAATAGTTACCTCTCGCTGTGCCCCCTGGGTAATAGTTACCTCTCCCTGTGCCCCTGGGTAATAGTTACCTCTCCCTGGGTAATATTTACCTCTCGCTGTGCCCCCTGGGTAATATTTACCTCTCCCTGGGTAATAGTTACCTCTCCCTGTGCCCCCTGGGTAATAGTTACCTCTCCCTGTGCCCCCTGGGTAATAGTTACCTCTCCCTGGGTAATAGTTACCTCTCGCTGTGCCCCCTGGGTAATAGTTACCTCTCCCTGTGCCCCCTGGGTAATAGTTACCTCTCCCTGGGTAATAGTTACCTCTCGCTGTGCCCCCTGGGTAATAGTTACCTCTCCTGTGCCCCTGGGTAATAGTTACCTCTCCCTGTGCCCCCTGGGTAATAGTTACCTCTCCCTGTGCCCCCTGGGTAATAGTTACCTCTCCCTGGGTAATAGTTACCTCTCGCTGTGCCCCCTGGGTAATAGTTACCTCTCCCTGGGTAATAGTTACCTCTCCCTGTGCCCCCTGGGTAATAGTTACCTCTCCCTGGGTAATAGTTACCTCTCGCTGTGCCCCCTGGGTAATAGTTACCTCTCCCTGTGCCCCCTGGGTAATAGTTACCTCTCCCTGTGCCCCCTGGGTAATAGTTACCTCTCCCTGGGTAATAGTTACCTCTCGCTGTGCCCCTGGGTAATAGTTACCCTCCCTGGGTAATAGTTACCTCTCCCTGTGCCCCCTGGGTAATAGTTACCTCTCCCTGGGTAATAGTTACCTCTCGCTGTGCCCCCTGGGTAATAGTTACCTCTCGCTGTGCCCCTGGGTAATAGTTACCTCTCGCTGTGCCCCCTGGGTAATATTTACCTCTCCCTGGGTAATAGTTACCTCTCCCTGTGCCCCCTGGGTAATAGTTACCTCTCCCTGTGCCCCCTGGGTAATAGTTACCTCTCCCTGGGTAATAGTTACCTCTCGCTGTGCCCCCTGGGTAATAGTTACCTCTCGCTGTGCCCCCCTGGGTAATAGTTACCTCTCCCTGTGCCCCCTGGGTAATAGTTACCTCTCCCTGTGCCCCCTGGGTAATAGTTACCTCTCCCTGGGTAATAGTTACCTCTCGCTGTGCCCCCTGGGTAATAGTTACCTCTCCCTGGGTAATAGTTACCTCTCCCTGTGCCCCCTGGGTAATAGTTACCTCTCCCTGGGTAATAGTTACCTCTCCCTGTGCCCCCTGGGTAATAGTTACCTCTCCCTGGGTAATAGTTACCTCTCGCTGTGCCCCCTGGGTAATAGTTACCTCTCGCTGTGCCCCCTGGGTAATAGTTACCTCTCGCTGTGCCCCCTGGGTAATATTTACCTCTCCAAGGGTAATAATTAACTCTCCCTGTGCCCCCTGGGTAATAGTTACCTCTCCCTGGGTAATAGTTACCTCTCCCTGTGCCCCCTGGGTAATAGTTACCTCTCCCTGGGTAATATTTACCTCTCGCTGTGCCCCCTGGGTAATAGTTACCTCTCCCTGGGTAATAGTTACCTCTCGCTGTGCCCCCTGGGTAATAGTTACCTCTCCCTGGGTAATAGTTACCTCTCCCTGTGCCCCCTGGGTAATAGTTACCTCTCCCTGGGTAATAGTTACCTCTCGCTGTGCCCCCTGGGTAATAGTTACCTCTCGCTGTGCCCCCTGGGTAATAGTTACCTCTCCCTGGGTAATAGTTACCTCTCGCTGTGCCCCCTGGGTAATAGTTACCTCTCCCTGTGCCCCCTGGGTAATAGTTACCTCTCCCTGGGTAATAGTTACCTCTCCCTGTGCCCCCTGGGTAATAGTTACCTCTCCCTGTGCCCCCTGGGTAATAGTTACCTCTCCCTGGGTAATAGTTACCTCTCCCTGTGCCCCCTGGGTAATAGTTACCTCTCCCTGTGCCCCCTGGGTAATAGTTACCTCTCCCTGGGTAATAGTTACCTCTCGCTGTGCCCCCTGGGTAATAGTTACCTCTCGCTGTGCCCCCTGGGTAATAGTTACCTCTCCCTGTGCCCCCTGGGTAATAGTTACCTCTCCCTGTGCCCCCTGGGTAATAGTTACCTCTCCCTGGGTAATAGTTACCTCTCGCTGTGCCCCCTGGGTAATAGTTACCTCTCCCTGGGTAATAGTTACCTCTCCCTGTGCCCCCTGGGTAATAGTTACCTCTCCCTGGGTAATAGTTACCTCTCCCTGTGCCCCCTGGGTAATAGTTACCTCTCGCTGTGCCCCCTGGGTAATAGTTACCTCTCGCTGTGCCCCCTGGGTAATATTTACCTCTCCCTGGGTAATAGTTACCTCTCCCTGTGCCCCCTGGGTAATAGTTACCTCTCCCTGTGCCCCCTGGGTAATAGTTACCTCTCCCTGGGTAATAGTTACCTCTCGCTGTGCCCCCTGGGTAATAGTTACCTCTCCCTGTGCCCCTGGGTAATAGTTACCTCTCCCTGGGTAATAGTTACCTCTCGCTGTGCCCCCTGGGTAATAGTTACCTCTCGCTGTGCCCCCTGGGTAATAGTTACCTCTCCCTGTGCCCCCTGGGTAATAGTTACCTCTCCCTGTGCCCCCTGGGTAATAGTTACCTCTCCCTGGGTAATAGTTACCTCTCGCTGTGCCCCCTGGGTAATAGTTACCTCTCCCTGGGTAATAGTTACCTCTCCCTGTGCCCCCTGGGTAATAGTTACCTCTCCCTGGGTAATAGTTACCTCTCGCTGTGCCCCCTGGGTAATAGTTACCTCTCGCTGTGCCCCCTGGGTAATAGTTACCTCTCGCTGTGCCCCCTGGGTAATATTTACCTCTCCCTGGGTAATAGTTACCTCTCCCTGTGCCCCCTGGGTAATAGTTACCTCTCCCTGTGCCCCCTGGGTAATAGTTACCTCTCCTGGGTAATAGTTACCTCTCGCTGTGCCCCTGGGTAATAGTTACCTCTCGCTGTGCCCCCTGGGTAATAGTTACCTCTCCCTGTGCCCCCTGGGTAATAGTTACCTCTCCCTGTGCCCCTGGGTAATAGTTACCTCTCCCTGGGTAATAGTTACCTCTCGCTGTGCCCCCTGGGTAATAGTTACCTCTCCCTGGGTAATAGTTACCTCTCCCTGTGCCCCCTGGGTAATAGTTACCTCTCCCTGGGTAATAGTTACCTCTCCCTGTGCCCCCTGGGTAATAGTTACCTCTCCCTGGGTAATAGTTACCTCTCCCTGTGCCCCCTGGGTAATAGTTACCTCTCGCTGTGCCCCCTGGGTAATAGTTACCTCTCGCTGTGCCCCCTGGGTAATATTTACCTCTCCAAGGGTAATAATTAACTCTCCCTGTGCCCCCTGGGTAATAGTTACCTCTCCCTGGGTAATAGTTACCTCTCCCTGTGCCCCCTGGGTAATAGTTACCTCTCCCTGGGTAATATTTACCTCTCGCTGTGCCCCCTGGGTAATAGTTACCTCTCCCTGGGTAATAGTTACCTCTCCCTGGGTAATAGTTACCTCTCGCTGTGCCCCCTGGGTAATAGTTACCTCTCCCTGGGTAATAGTTACCTCTCCCTGTGCCCCCTGGGTAATAGTTACCTCTCCCTGGGTAATAGTTACCTCTCGCTGTGCCCCCTGGGTAATAGTTACCTCTCGCTGTGCCCCCTGGGTAATAGTTACCTCTCGCTGTGCCCCCTGGGTAATAGTTACCTCTCCAAGGGTAATAATTAACTCTCCCTGTGCCCCCTGGGTAATAGTTACCTCTCCCTGGGTAATAGTTACCTCTCCCTGTGCCCCCTGGGTAATAGTTACCTCTCCCTGGGTAATAGTTACCTCTCGCTGTGCCCCCTGGGTAATAGTTACCTCTCCCTGTGCCCCCTGGGTAATAGTTACCTCTCCCTGTGCCCCCTGGGTAATAGTTACCTCTCCCTGGGTAATAGTTACCTCTCGCTGTGCCCCCTGGGTAATAGTTACCTCTCCCTGGGTAATAGTTACCTCTCCCTGTGCCCCCTGGGTAATAGTTACCTCTCCCTGGGTAATAGTTACCTCTCCCTGTGCCCCCTGGGTAATAGTTACCTCTCCCTGTGCCCCCTGGGTAATAGTTACCTCTCCCTGTGCCCCCTGGGTAATAGTTACCTCTCGCTGTGGCCCCCTAGGTAATAGTTACCTCTCGCTGTGCCCCCTGGGTAATAGTTACCTCTCGCTGTGCCCCCTGGGTAATAGTTACCTCTCCCTGGGTAATAGTTACCTCTCCCTGTGCCCCCTGGGTAATAGTTACCTCTCCCTGGGTAATAGTTACCTCTCCCTGTGCCCCCTGGGTAATAGTTACCTCTCCCTGGGTAATAGTTACCTCTCGCTGTGTGCCCCTGGGTAATAGTTACCTCTCGCTGTGCCCCCTGGGTAATAGTTACCTCTCCCTGGGTAATAGTTACCTCTCCTGTGCCCCTGGGTAATAGTTACCTCTCCCTGTGCCCCCTGGGTAATAGTTACCTCTCCCTGGGTAATAGTTACCTCTCCCTGTGCCCCCTGGGTAATAGTTACCTCTCCCTGTGCCCCTGTAGGTAATAGTTACCTCTCCCTGGGTAATAGTTACCTCTCCCTGTGCCCCCTGGGTAATAGTTACCTCTCCCTGTGCCCCCTGGGTAATAGTTACCTCTCCCTGGGTAATAGTTACCTCTCGCTGTGCCCCCTGGGTAATAGTTACTCTCGCTGTGCCCCTGGGTAATAGTTACCTCTCCCTGTGCCCCCTGGTAATAGTTACCTCTCCCTGTGCCCCCTGGGTAATAGTTACCTCTCCCTGGGTAATAGTTACCTCTCGCTGTGCCCCCTGGGTAATAGTTACCTCTCCCTGGGTAATAGTTACCTCTCCCTGTGCCCCCTGGGTAATAGTTACCTCCCTGGGTAATAGTTACCTCTCGCTGTGCCCCCTGGGTAATAGTTACCTCTCGCTGTGCCCCCTGGGTAATAGTTACCTCTCGCTGTGCCCCTGGGTAATATTTACCTCTCCCTGGGTAATAGTTACCTCTCCCTGTGCCCCCTGGGTAATAGTTACCTCTCCCTGTGCCCCCTGGGTAATAGTTACCTCTCCCTGGGTAATAGTTACCTCTCGCTGTGCCCCCTGGGTAATAGTTACCTCTCCCTGTGCCCCCTGGGTAATAGTTACCTCTCCCTGGGTAATAGTTACCTCTCGCTGTGCCCCCTGGGTAATAGTTACCTCTCGCTGTGCCCCCTGGGTAATAGTTACTCTCCCTGTGCCCCCTGGGTAATAGTTACCTCTCCCTGTGCCCCCTGGGTAATAGTTACCTCTCCCTGGGTAATAGTTACCTCTCGCTGCCCCCTGGGTAATAGTTACCTCTCCCTGGGTAATAGTTACCTCTCCCTGTGCCCCCTGGGTAATAGTTACCTCTCCCTGGGTAATAGTTACCTCTCGCTGTGCCCCCTGGGTAATAGTTACCTCTCGCTGTGCCCCCTGGGTAATAGTTACCTCTCGCTGTGCCCCCTGGGTAATATTTACCTCTCCAAGGTAATAATTAACTCTCCCTGTGCCCCCTGGGTAATAGTTACCTCTCCCTGGGTAATAGTTACCTCTCCCTGTGCCCCCTGGGTAATAGTTACCTCTCCTGGGTAATATTTACCTCTCGCTGTGCCCCCTGGGTAATAGTTACCTCTCCCTGGGTAATAGTTACCTCTCCCTGTGCCCCCTGGGTAATAGTTACCTCTCCCTGGGTAATAGTTACCTCTCCCTGTGCCCCCTGGGTAATAGTTACCTCTCCCTGGGTAATAGTTACCTCTCGCTGTGCCCCCTGGGTAATAGTTACCTCTCCCTGGGTAATAGTTACCTCTCGCTGTGCCCCCTGGGTAATAGTTACCTCTCCCTGTGCCCCTGGGTAATAGTTACCTCTCCCTGGGTAATAGTTACCTCTCCCTGTGCCCCCTGGGTAATAGTTACCTCTCCCTGTGCCCCCTGGGTAATAGTTACCTCTCCCTGGGTAATAGTTACCTCTCCCTGTGCCCCCTGGGTAATAGTTACCTCTCCCTGTGCCCCTGGGTAATAGTTACCTCTCCCTGGGTAATAGTTACCTCTCGCTGTGCCCCCTGGGTAATAGTTACCTCTCGCTGTGCCCCCTGGGTAATAGTTACCTCTCCCTGTGCCCCCTGGGTAATAGTTACCTCTCCCTGTGCCCCCTGGGTAATAGTTACCTCTCCCTGGGTAATAGTTACCTCTCGCTGTGCCCCCTGGGTAATAGTTACCTCTCCTGGGTAATAGTTACCTCTCCCTGTGCCCCCTGGGTAATAGTTACCTCTCCCTGGGTAATAGTTACCTCTCGCTGTGCCCCTGGGTAATAGTTACCTCTCGCTGTGCCCCCTGGGTAATAGTTACCTCTCGCTGTGCCCCCTGGGTAATATTACCTCTCCCTGGGTAATAGTTACCTCTCCCTGTGCCCCCTGGGTAATAGTTACCTCTCCTGTGCCCCCTGGGTAATAGTTACCTCTCCTGGGTAATAGTTACCTCTCGCTGTGCCCCCTGGGTAATAGTTACCTCTCGCTGTGCCCCCTGGGTAATAGTTACCTCTCCCTGTGCCCCCTGGGTAATAGTTACCTCTCCCTGTGCCCCCTGGGTAATAGTTACCTCTCCCTGGGTAATAGTTACCTCTCGCTGTGCCCCCTGGGTAATAGTTACCTCTCCCTGGGTAATAGTTACCTCTCCTGTGCCCCCTGGGTAATAGTTACCTTCTCCCTGGGTAATAGTTACCTCTCCCTGTGCCCCCTGGGTAATAGTTACCTCTCCCTGGGTAATAGTTACCTCTCCTGTGCCCCTGGGTAATAGTTACCTCTCGCTGTTGCCCCCTGGGTAATAGTTACCTCTCGCTGTGCCCCCTGGGTAATAGTTACCTCCCTGGGTAATAATTAACTCTCCCTGTGCCCCCTGGGTAATAGTTACCTCTCCCTGGGTAATAGTTACCTCTCCCTGTGCCCCCTGGGTAATAGTTACCTTCCCTGGTAATATTACCTCTCGCTGTGCCCCCTGGGTAATAGTTACCTCTCCCGGGTAATAGTTACCTCTCCCTGGGTAATAGTTACCTCTCGCTGTGCCCCCTGGGTAATAGTTACCTCTCCCTGGGTAATAGTTACCTCTCCCTGTGCCCCCTGGGTAATAGTTACCTCTCCCTGGGTAATAGTTACCTCTCGCTGTGCCCCCTGGGTAATAGTTACCTCTCGCTGTGCCCCCTGGGTAATAGTTACCTCTCGCTGTGCCCCCTGGGTAATATTTACCTCTCCAAGGGTAATAATTAACTCTCCCTGTGCCCCCTGGGTAATAGTTACCTCTCCCTGGGTAATAGTTACCTCTCCCTGTGCCCCCTGGTAATAGTTACCTCTCCCTGGGTAATAGTTACCTCTCGCTGTGCCCCCTGGGTAATAGTTACCTCTCCCTGTGCCCCCTGGGTAATAGTTACCTCTCCCTGTGCCCCCTGGGTAATAGTTACCTCTCCTGGGTAATAGTTACCTCTCGCTGTGCCCCTGGGTAATAGTTACCTCTCCCTGGGTAATAGTTACCTCTCCCTGTGCCCCTGGGTAATAGTTACCTCTCCCTGGGTAATAGTTACCTCTCCCTGTGCCCCCTGGGTAATAGTTACCTCTCCCTGTGCCCCCTGGGTAATAGTTACCTCTCCCTGTGCCCCCTGGGTAATAGTTACCTCTCGCTGTGGCCCCTAGGTAATAGTTACCTCTCGCTGTGCCCCCTGGGTAATAGTTACCTCTCGCTGTGCCCCCTGGGTAATAGTTACCTCTCCCTGGGTAATAGTTACCTCTCCTGTGCCCCCTGGGTAATAGTTACCTCTCCCTGGGTAATAGTTACCTCTCGCTGTGCCCCCTGGGTAATAGTTACCTCTCGCTGTGCCCCCTGGGTAATAGTTACCTCTCGCTGTGCCCCCTGGGTAATATTTACCTCTCCAAGGGTAATAATTAACTCTCCCTGTGCCCCCTGGGTAATAGTTACCTCTCCCTGGGTAATAGTTACCTCTCCCTGTGCCCCCTGGGTATAGTTACCTCTCCCTGGGTAATAGTTACCTCTCGCTGTGCCCCCTGGGTAATAGTTACCTCTCCCTGTGCCCCCGGTAATAGTTACCTCCCCTGTGCCCCCTGGGTAATAGTTACCTCTCCCTGGGTAATAGTTACCTCTCGCTGTGCCCCCTGGGTAATAGTTACCTCTCCCTGGGTAATAGTTACCTCTCCCTGTGCCCCCTGGGTAATAGTTACCTCTCCCTGTGCCCCCTGGGTAATAGTTACCTCTCCCTGTGCCCCCTGGGTAATAGTTACCTCTCGCTGTGGCCCCCTAGGTAATAGTTACCTCTCGCTGTGCCCCCTGGGTAATAGTTACCTCTCGCTGTGCCCCCTGGGTAATAGTTACCTCTCCCTGGGTAATAGTTACCTCTCCCTGTGCCCCCTGGGTAATAGTTACCTCTCCCTGGGTAATAGTTACCTCTCGCTGTGCCCCCTGGGTAATAGTTACCTCTCGCTGTGCCCCCTGGGTAATAGTTACCTCTCGCTGTGCCCCCTGGGTAATATTTACCTCTCCAAGGGTAATAATTAACTCTCCCTGTGCCCCCTGGGTAATAGTTACCTCTCCCTGGGTAATAGTTACCTCTCCCTGTGCCCCCTGGGTAATAGTTACCTCTCCCTGGGTAATATTTACCTCTCGCTGTGCCCCCTGGGTAATAGTTACCTCTCCCTGGGTAAGGTAATAGTTACCTCTCCCTGTGCCCCCTGGGTAATAGTTACCTCTCCCTGGGTAATAGTTACCTCTCGCTGTGCCCCCTGGGTAATAGTTACCTCTCGCTGTGCCCCCTGGGTAATAGTTACCTCTCGCTGTGCCCCCTGGGTAATATTTACCTCTCCAAGGGTAATAATTAACTCTCCCTGTGCCCCCTGGGTAATAGTTACCTCTCCCTGGGTAATAGTTACCTCTCCCTGTGCCCCCTGGGTAATAGTTACCTCTCCCTGGGTAATAGTTACCTCTCGCTGTGCCCCCTGGGTAATAGTTACCTCTCCCTGTGCCCCCTGGGTAATAGTTACCTCTCCCTGTGCCCCCTGGGTAATAGTTACCTCTCCCTGGGTAATAGTTACCTCTCGCTGTGCCCCCTGGGTAATAGTTACCTCTCCCTGGGTAATAGTTACCTCTCGCTGTGCCCCCTGGGTAATAGTTACCTCTCGCTGTGCCCCCTGGGTAATAGTTACCTCTCGCTGTGCCCCCTGGGTAATAGTTACCTCTCGCTGTGCCCCCTGGGTAATATTTACCTCTCCAAGGGTAATAATTAACTCTCCCTGTGCCCCCTGGGTAATAGTTACCTCTCCCTGGGTAATAGTTACCTCTCCCTGTGCCCCCTGGGTAATAGTTACCTCTCCCTGTGCCCCCTGGGTAATAGTTACCTCTCCCTGGGTAATAGTTACCTCTCGCTGTGCCCCCTGGGTAATAGTTACCTCTCCCTGGGTAATAGTTACCTCTCCCTGTGCCCCCTGGGTAATAGTTACCTCTCCCTGGGTAATAGTTACCTCTCCCTGTGCCCCCTGGGTAATAGTTACCTCTCCCTGGGTAATAGTTACCTCTCGCTGTGCCCCCTGGGTAATATTTACCTCTCCAAGGGTAATAATTAACTCTCCCTGTGCCCCCTGGGTAATAGTTACCTCTCCCTGGGTAATAGTTACCTCTCCCTGTGCCCCCTGGGTAATAGTTACCTCTCCCTGTGCCCCCTGGGTAATAGTTACCTCTCGCTGTGGCCCCCTGGGTAATAGTTACCTCTCGCTGTGGCCCCCTGGGTAATAGTTACCTCTCGCTGTGGCCCCCTAGGTAATAGTTACCTCTCGCTGTGCCCCCTGGGTAATAGTTACCTCTCGCTGTGCCCCCTGGGTAATAGTTACCTCTCCACCTTCTCCTCCAGGTCGCGGATCTGTAACAGGTAGAACTCCTTGCTCTGTTCGGGCACTGTCTGGCCTCTCGGCTTCTCCGCCACCTTCTTGCTCTTGCCGCTGGCATTGCGCTTGCCCTTCTCCTTGGCTTTCTTGTCGCCGGGCATGGTGGCCCATCAAGGCCCCCGGATTCTCCTGTCAGGACAGACCGCACCGCGTCCCGTTGCTAAGAAACTAGGCACGCCCCTTCCCGCCCCACAGGACTTTCGGTGGGTATGTGGGGTGGGCGCGTCCCTGTGGTAGATGGGCGTGGCTTCACACAGATAACTGGCAGCAGATTTTCAGTGAGCTCAATGGCACCTCCCCTCCTCTGATTGGTCAGTTTCCATAATAACAAACCTCTGTCCGCGCAGCCAATCAGAGACGTGCATGGTAGTGGTGTATTTCACCATTAGGCAGGCTGTCACATCCTGGACACACATTACTTCAAACTGCTGATGGGCTGGACAGAAAAGTGCTGCCCTTGCAGTATGCACAATCCATATGCTGCAGGGATTAAATCTCAATAGTTCTGCTTTAAATAGCTCATTTATTTCCCTTCTGCTGCATATGAGCTATACATACTACATGTACCAAAAATATACAATCTGAGCTGGCAAACATACCCAGCAGCCCTAGAGTTGCCAGATCAGCCATGTTTTCCTGGACACACATTACTATTTCATGCAGAGAGAAACACAGTGAAATGTGCTGCCCTGCAACATGAAGAATTCATATACTGCAGGAAGAAAATCAAGGCAGGTCACCTGGGATTCCTTTTGGATTCAAAGTTTATTGGCAGTGACAGGAAAAATAGCATTATCGGTCAATCCCACAGGCCACTACAGGGGCACCTCGAGTAGAGGAAGTGGAAAGAAAAGGGACACTGTGTTCAGAAAGAAAATAGAGGACAAAAAAGGGGCAAGCAAGCCTGGGAGGGGGAGCCTCCCCCTGGAGGGCGACGGTCCCCCATAGCGGGATCCACCTGTAATATCAGTCCCTGGAAGCCAAAAGTACAGAGATGGGACTGAGTAATGGACCTCGCTTTATAGCAACCTCCGTGCTGCCTGTGTCCAGTCCCGCGCCTTCCCTGTCCCCAGCCCTTGTGTCCAGTCCCGCGCCTTCCCTGTCCCCAGCCCTCGTGTCCAGTCCCGCGCCTTCCCTGTCCCCAGCCCTCGTGTCCAGCCCCGCGCCTTCCCGGTCCCCAGCCCTCGTGTCCAGTCCCGCGCCTTCCCTGTCCCCAGCCCTCGTGTCCAGTCCCGCGCCTTCCCTGTCCCCAGCCCTCGTGTCCAGCCCCGCGCCTTCCCGGTCCCCAGCCCTCGTGTCCAGTCCCGCGCCTTCCCTGTCCCCAGCCTTCGTGTCCAGCCCCGCGCCTTCCCTGTCCCCAGCCCTCGTGTCCAGTCCCGCGCCTTCCCTGTCCCCAGCCCTCGTGTCCAGTCCCGCTCCTTCCCTGTCCCCAGCCCTCGTGTCCAGTCCCGCGCCTTCCCGGTCCCCAGCCCTCGTGTCCAGTCCGCGCCTTCCCTGTCCCCAGCCCTCGTATCCAGCCCCGCGCCTTCCCTGTCCCCAGCCTTCGTGTCCAGTCCCGCGCCTTCCCTGTCCCCAGCCCTCGTGTCCAGTCCCGCGCCTTCCCTGTCCCCAGCCCTCGTGTCCAGTCCCGCGCCTTCCCTGTCCCCAGCCCTCGTGTCCAGTCCCGCGCCTTCCCTGTCCCCAGCCCTCGTGTCCAGTCCCGCGCCTTCCCTGTCCCCAGCCCTCGTGTCCAGTCCCGCGCCTTCCCTGTCCCCAGCCTTCGTGTCCAGCCCCGCGCCTTCCCTGTCCCCAGCCCTCGTGTCCAGTCCTGCGCCTTCCCTGTCCCCAGCCTTCGTGTCCAGTCCCGCGCCTTCCCTGTCCCCAGCCCTCGTGTCCAGTCCCGCGCCTTCCCTGTCCCCAGCCCTCGTGTCCAGTCCCGCGCCTTCCCTGTCCCCAGCCTCGTGTCCAGTCCTGCGCCTTCCCTGTCCCCAGCCTTCGTGTCCAGTCCCGCGCCTTCCCTGTCCCCAGCCCTCGTGTCCAGTCCCGCGCCTTCCCTGTCCCCAGCCCTCGTGTCCAGTCCCGCGCCTTCCCTGTCCCCAGCCCTCGTGTCCAGTCCCGCGCCTTCCCTGTCCCCAGCCTTCGTGTCCAGCCCCGCGCCTTCCCTGTCCCCAGCCCTCGTGTCCAGTCCTGCGCCTTCCCTGTCCCCAGCCTTCGTGTCCAGTCCCGCGCCTTCCCTGTCCCCAGCCCTCGTGTCCAGCCCCAGTCCCTTGTCCATGTCTGTCTTATCAATAAACTCCATTGTACTATAGAACCGGTCTATTTTGCCTTCATATCGCTGCATCCTGAACTCAAACCCCCCAGGTGGACTGCAGGGAGCCTGTGTGAGGCTGAATCACTTCCGAGCACAGCTCCTTTAGCATGTGTCTGCAGCTCGGTGGAGGAGAGGAGCCAGGCCAGCAGCTCTGGAGGAGGAGAGGAGCCAAGCCAGCAGTGACTAGAGCTCTGTGGAGGAGAGGAACTAGGCCAGCAGCTCTGGAGGAGGAGAGGAGCCAAGCCAGCAGTGACTAGAGCTCTGTTGAGGAGAGGAGCCAAGCCAGCAGCTCTGGAGGAGGAGAGCAGCCAAGCCAGCAGTGACTATAGCTCTGTGGAGGAGAGGAGCCAGGCCAGCAGCTCTGGAGGAGGAGAGGAGCCAAGCCAGCAGAATCTGGAGGAGAGGAGCCAAGCCAGCAGTGACTAGAGCTCTGTGGAGGAGAGGAGCCAGGCCAGCAGCTCTGGAGGAGGAGAGGAGCCAAGCCAGCAGAATCTGGAGGAGAGGAGCCAAGCCAGCAGTGACTAGAGCTCTGTGGAGGAGAGGAGCCAAGCCAGCAGCTCTGTGGAGGAGAGGAGCCAAGCCAGCAGCTCTGTGGAGAGGAGCCAAGCCAGCAGAATCTGGAGGAGAGGAGCCAAGCCAGCAGTGACTAGAGCTCTGTGGAGGAGAGGAGCCAGGCCAGCAGCTCTGGAGGAGGAGAGGAGCCAAGCCAGCAGAATCTGCAGGAGAGGAGCCAAGCCAGCAGTGACTAGAGCTCTGTGGAGGAGAGGAGCCAAGCCAGCAGTGACTAGAGCTCTGTGGAGGAGAGGAGCCAGGCCAGCAGCTCTGGAGGAGGAGAGGAGCCAAGCCAGCAGAATCTGGAGGAGAGGAGCCAAGCCAGCAGCTCTGTGGAGGAGAGGAGCCAGACGCAGGACTTACAGCGAGATCTATGGGTGCTGAGACAGACAGACGCAGGACATACAGCGAGAGCTATGGGTGCTGAGGAGACAGATGCAGGACATTCAGCGAGAGCTATGGGTGCTGTGGAGACAGACGTAGGACATACAGCGAGCGCTATGGGTGCTGAGGAGACAGACGCAGGACATACAGTGAGGGCTATGGGTGCTGAGGAGACAGACGCAGGACATACAGTGAGGGCTATGGGTGCTGTGGAGGCAGACGCAGGACATACAGTGAGGGCTATGGGTGCTGTGGAGACAGACGCAGGACATACAGTGAGGGCTATGGGTGCTGTGGAGACAGACGCAGGACATACAGTGAGGGCTATGGGTGCTGTGGAGACAGACGCAGGACATACAGTGAGGGCTATGGGTGCTGTGGAGGCAGACGCAGGACATACAGTGAGGGCTATGGGTGCTGTGGAGGCAGACGCAGGACATACAGTGAGGGCTATGGGTGCTGTGGAGGCAGACGCAGGACACACAGTAATGGCTGGGAAGGGTTAAAGTGGCACAGTGAATGCTGGGAATCTAGTCATTTGGTACTGAGGAGGCTGACAGGCGAGAGTGACGGAGGCAGCGGAGGCTGGCATGGGATCCCTGAGCATGACTGGATCCAGTGGGGGCTGTTAGGAATTACAGGGGGCTGAAAATGGTGGCAGGGATCACAGTGGACAATACAGAGGGTGGCAGAGGATGGTCTGGGGAGGATTACCAGGGGCTGAGGCTCAGGAGACACAGGTAGGTGATCAATGGCAGGAGGGAGTGGGGCACTCCACTAGTTGCCAGATCAGACATGTTTTCCTGAACACATATTACTATTTCATGCTGCCCTGCAACATGTATAACTCAGGTCACATGGTAATCCTTTTTGATTTCTTACCTGCAGCGTATGGATTATACATGCTGCGGGGTGGCATTTCCCATGCACTGCCCATCAGCATGAATAAATTATATGTGTCCAGGAAAACATGGCCGATCTGGCCACCTTACACTCCACACAGCCTGACCACGATAAAAAGCTAAAGTGGTCAGGTTGTGTAAAGTGTGCCTTTTAAAAGGAAAAAAAACACACATAATAAATCACAAAAAGCAGCAATTTATTTATAAACTTAATACATTAAAATATTTTTTTCAGAAACACCCCCCCCCACATAATTTGCAGAGTGCCCAGACCAATAAGTGACCTTCACTACCGTGATCCATATCTCCCACCATGCTCATCCAGTACTAAGGCGTCATGAGCATGATGGGAAATGTAGTTCTGAAACAACTGCAGTGCCGAGGTCTCTCACCGCGTCCTTAAACCAACACCCTGAGACATTTTATATACAGGACTATAAAAGTAAAAAAAAAAAAGGCAAACCAGTAACGCATTGTACAGACGTTGCACCCGCGCTCCATTAGCGGGACCGGCAAGAAAAAGATGCTTTTGGTCATCTAGATCAAATTTTTTTTTCTCTGTCGGGAAAGGCTGTCAAAATCTGCCTCCCTTTCTGAACTACACCTCCCACGATTCTTTGGACATTCATTGAATTCGAAGAATTCTGGGAATTGTAGGCAATCAACATGTGGGAGGCCGGAGTCTGACAGCCCTGCTGTAGGGCCATTTCCCAGGATCGTCATTTCGGTAATCAAACATGTACTGTAGTTGCTTGGAGAACTGAAGATCTGCCCTAAAGAAAGGCTCCAAAAAGGGGTAAAAAAAATGTACGTAGAGCAGTGGCTCCCAACCCTGGTCCTCAAGAACCCCTAACAGGCCAGGTTTGCAGGACATGTGAAGCACAGCACAGGTGACATGATTTGCTGCTCAGTGGTTGCAGGATTCAGTCTGCATTTCCCCAAGAGAATCCGGCAAACCTGGCCTGTTAAGGCTGGGGTCAGACCAGCGCACTTTTAACGTGCGTTCTAGCGCACATAATCACGGCCGCACTAGCAGCAGATGACGGGCAATGACGGCCAATATACGATGTACGGCCGCACAAAAGTCCGGCCGTGCAACGCAAGTGGAATTTGAACGCATTTTTTTGAGAACGCTGAACCGCTAGTACGGACGTACTGAGTGCGCAGCTGCGGCATAGCGGCGTGTTTGCGTGATTAGGAGATATCAGACGCTGCTAATGTCCGGCCTACATAACGTCCAGACGCAAAAAGAGTTTTATTGACGATCCGTACAAAATCACGCCCGAAAATGCGCGACGTCTGACCGTTTTTGCGCATTCCGTGAAAAAATACGTCAATGCGTTCGGACGCACTTTTTCACGTTCGCGGGGAAAAATGCTTTCGTCTGACCCTAGCCTAAGAGGGTCCTGATGACCAGGGTCGGGAACCACTGACGTACAAGATGGGCCCTATTACATTCCTCGCGCACAATTTTGCGCGTGCGCAAAGACACGTTAACGCGAGGGGCAAAACCCTTTGCGCTGAACATATTACAACGTCCGCGCAAAAAATGCGTGTTAACGTTTAACGCGGATGGACCTGCGCGAGCATAATGAACTGTGCGCGTCCTACACTTAACATTGTGAGCGCAAATGTGTTTGTGCTGGTGCGCGCATGGTATTACAATCTTAGCGCAAAATTTAACGGACAACGTTTGCGCGCATAACTTTAACGTCTTTGAAAAGCTGGTGGTAACGGCAAATTGTAACAACCTGACCGTACCGAACTGCGGATTCACAACGGAGAACGTCGTTGCGCAGGTTTTTTTTTTACTAGATCCGTCAAAAATGACGGCCACTACGGCTAGGGTCAGACGAAAGCAGTTTTAACGTGCGTTTAGACGCATGAAATCACGGCCGTGCTAGCAGCAAATGACGGGCAATGACGGCCAATATACGAAGTACGGTCGCACGAAAGTCCGGCTGCGCAACGCAAGTGGCAAACGAACGCATTTTGTCGAGAACGTCAAACCGCTAGTACAGTCGTACAGAGTGCGCTGCGGCCGCATAGCGGCGTGTGTGCGTGATTTTGAGATGTCAGACACTGCTAATGTCCGGCCAACATAACGTCCAGACGCAAAAAGTGTTTTATTGATGATCCGTACAAAATCACAAACGCAAATGCGCATCGTATGACCGCTATCGCATACTCCGTGAAAAAATGCGTCCATTCGTTCGAACGCACTTTTTCACAGACAACGCGTAAATGCGTTCGTCTGACCCTAGCCTACCTGTTGTGTGCAGTCCACAAAAAATGACAGACTCGCGTAAAAAATAAATGACGGACTCGCGTCAAAGAATGAAGGACTCGCGTAAAAAATTACATTGCGCTCACTGATTTCTGGTACTTTGCGCGTCGGTTTTACGAACGTTATTTTTTGACGGATGAAAAAATGCGCGAGGAATGTAATACCACCGTTAATTTTTGCTCGTTAATGCTGTGCGCAAAATATCCTGCGCTGCGCTAGCGTTTTTGCGTTAGGGCCCGATGTCTTTTTCCCAACCAAACTTGATTTTTACCTACAGTGAGCAGCACTAGTGAAGTTTGGAGGTTGAAAACACTAGGGGCTAGAATCAGAGTCAGATGCAAACCTACCCTGGGCCATTAAAGTCTACGGAGTTGGTGAAGCTCTGGTTAGGTTTACGCCGAACTTGAAATCTAGCCTCGGTTTTGGGAATATAATGCGCAAATGCCACGAAGAATCTTCAAGTTACTCCGCTGTACATCATAATGTCCGAGATGTCCACTGTATACGGGGTCGACTGACCATTGTAGCTGCACATTCCGGCATGGACATTTCAACCAGGAAATGGCCAAGATCTCTCAGCCGATCTTTCCATAGATATCCATGAGAGAGCTCTTACATCATGATAGTCTCGGCCTGGAGTGTTTCATAGGAGAAAGCAGTCTCAGACAGAGCCACTCGTTATGGCACGTCCCTAAAAAACAGAAGAAAGAGAAGATTAACATTTGTAGAAGCCTCCAGGAGTTTTCTTTCAGCTTTAACCCCTTCACTACCAAATGTCACCAGTGTTTGTTTCTGGAAAATAACTTTTTTTAAAACTTTTTATTAACTGCAGTAAGATATATGTGTGAATATTCCTAATGTATTCTTCACCGTAATAACGTATTTGCAGGGAGATGTCACCATCTACTGGCCAAAAGGAGTTACTGCAGTTCAGCTCTCCGTGCAGGATCAGCTGAGGAGATGTCAGTCGTGGGGTTATTCAAAGAGAATCGAAAAGTCACCGCACCACGTTCGGTGACTTTTCGTTTTCTTCAATTCAGTGCGATTTGGCGATCCCATTTCGGCGACCCTGCGGTGTATTCAGCAAGCGCCACAGGGCCGTCGTAGTGCAGGGAAAAACCGCCGCAAACCCGACGAACACTCACCGCAAAACCCAGCGAACGCACACCGAAACCCGCAAAAAGATCTGGATTAACCCCGCCGAACATGCCGGGGAAACCCGAGCAGCCACCGATCACAGCGCAGAGCAGCCGCCGGAAAAAGCTGACACCGCAGACAAACGGAGTGGGGGAAAAAAAAACCAGTACGCTTGAATTTTTGAAAAGTGAAACGCTGTTTGCAAAGTAACTACAGAACAAAAATGTCTGGAATTTACATAAGATCCAATGAATGATAATAAAAAGGGCTGTTACAGAAAAAAGAACAAACGATTAAAAAAAAAAAAAGAAGAAAAAAACATTTTTGCAAAAAAATCCTGAAAAATGCCTAAAAGATCCTAAAAAATCTAAAAATAAATAGACTCTTTACTGCAGAATTTTATAATCAGCGGTTTATTAGATATTGAATTAAAACGGGAATATTTTTAACATTGAAGCCTATGGGATTCTCCTGAATAAACCTGTCGAATGAAACCACTGAACAGGGTATTTCGGCAACTTTTCTCAGCTGTTTTGTGTTCTCTGAATAGACGAAGCATTGCTTCTCATTGGGGATTTCACTGCCCTCGAACAGGCACCGTATGTGCAGGCAATTCGCCAGGATTTGGCTAACTGCCAGCTCTCTGAATAGCCGAATGGCCAGGAAAGGTAACCATACGCTGAATTTCAGCGTTCAGTTACCTTTCGGACACAATTTGGATCTCTTTGAACCCTGTTAGGGTTATTCAGAGAGCACCGAAATGCTCTCCCGTTCCCCGCACTTAGGCAAGTTCGATTCACCGACTATGCGTTGAATTCAGCATTTGCCGCAGGGTCCCCAAAGTGCAGGGAACGAGCCGCTTAAGGCTGGGGTCAGACCAGCGCACTTTTAACGTGCGTTCTGGCGCACTTAATTACGGCTGCACTAGCAGCAAATGACGGGCAATGACAGCCAATATACGAAGTACGGTCGCACGAAAGTCCGGCCGCGCAACGCAAGTGGAAAATGAACGCATTTTTTCGAGAACGCAGAACCCCTAGTACGGACGTACAGAGTGCGCTGCGCCCGCTAGCGGTGTGTGTGTGTGATTTGGAGACGTCAGACCCTGCTCGTGTCCGGCCAACATAACGTCCAGACGCAAAAAGTTTCCTGGTTTGGATCCGTAAAAAATCACGCACGAAAATGCACATCGTATGACCGTTTTCGCGAATTCCGTGAAAAAATACGTCAATGCGTTCGGACGCACTTTTTTACGTTCGCAGGGAAAAAATGCTTTCGTTTGACCCTAGCCTAATGCATGTGATAAACCGCTGAATCGGTTTGAAAAAACGCAGCAAAACCGCCGAATCAATCCGAAAAAACACATAATCGATCTGAAAAACCACCGAATGCATCCGACATTCCGCCGATAAACCACCGGATTGATCCAAAGAAAGCTGATGACCCGCTGAACCGTGCAGCGACCAGACGCCGAACGGGGTAAACAACTAAAAAAAAAAACACGCAACTTTTAAAATGCATTTGCAAAAACACAAACGCACGAAAATGCCTAGAAATAATATATAAGGTCCTATGAATAATAATAAAAAGGTCTTTTACAGAAAAAAAAACACCATTTTTTAAAACATCGGTTAAAAAAATTGGCTCAAAAAATAAAAATAAAGAGACTTTTTGCTGCAAATGAAAAGTGGTTGAATAAATATTTAAGAAAAACATGGATTTTTTTTTACATTGAAACCTATGGGATTCGCCTGAATAAACCTGCCGAATGAAACCTCCGAACATCAGAGCATTTCTCTGACATTTCTCTGCTGTTCGGTGTTTCTGAATCGATTAACCATTACTTCTCTATGGAGAGTTCACTGCCGCCGAAGGTCACCATATTTCACTGGAAATTCGACAATATTTAGCGAACTGCCAGCTTTTTGCATGGTCCAATGGCCACGAAATTGCACCGTACGGGGAAATTTACCGTTCGGTCCAATTTCTGGGCCTATTCGGCTCTTTTTGAATAACCCTTTCAGAGACATTCCGAGCTGGCTTTAAAAAGTGTCAGCACCTCACACATCACGCCCAGGGTGCTAAAACTTTGAGGGTACCTTCTGGAGCCCAAAGGCAAATGGAACTCATATGCAAAAATCTAATTTCATTTACAATGATAGAGCAGAGCTCCAGTTCGTCTTAACACGATCTCGGCTGTTGTGTCTGCTGCTGCTGCTGCTGGTGTATACACGATCACGGTAGTGAGGAAGTTAAATCCAAAGTATCCGAACTACATTTCCCATGATGCTCAGTCAACATAGTGAGTGGCTGAGCATCAAGGGAGATGTAGTTCCAAATCATCTGGAGGAGAGCCAAGGCTGCTGAGCCCTGTATTAGACCAAAATAATTGCATTTCTCTGGTCAGTCTCAAATCATTTCCGGCAGGTCTCTTGTTTATACAGGATAAAACCCAGATGTGTTCACGTAAAATGGAAATCTGGACTTTAGAACGTTATGTATGACCTTGTAATCTGGGTTTTTTTCATTCTTTAGACAGACTACAGCCTCCTTGACCACTTAAAGTCAGTGCTGGTGAACGTTGGCATCCCAGATGTTTCTGAACTATATATCCCATGATGCTCATCCAGCCTTATCTGTGACTAAGCATCATGGAACATGTAGTTCTTTCTGAACTATATGTCCCATGATGCTCATCCAGCCTTATCTGTGACTAAGCATCATGGAACATGTAGTTCTTTCTGAACTATATGTCCCATGATGCTCATCCAGCCTTATCTGTGACTAAGCATCATGGAACATGTAGTTCTTTCTGAACTATATGTCCCATGATGCTCATCCAACCTTATCTGTGACTAAGCATCATGGAACATGTAGTTCTGAAGCATATGGGGTGCCAAGGTTCACCGTCACTGATTTATAAATCTGTCTGCAGTGTTTTAGTGCAGCAATTTTCTATTATCCATGATCGCATGTCGAAAAAAAGAGGGTCATGGTGCTGCTATACCCCTCCCCCCCCCACACACACACACAGCCATACCTCCCAATCTCGTTTCTGCAGGTCACAGCTCATCGCGCGATGCAGAGTGTAAGCCATGATGGACATCCTCTCTTGTGCCCTTGAGGGTCTTTTGGGAGCCGCTCCAGTCCGTGCGCACATTGTCGTCGTCCCAAAGAGTGGAGGTCTCGGTGTCGCTCTGCCAGTCGGGCTCCCCCGTGTAGTGAGTGGGGTACACATACAGAGGGTTGACGGAGTAGACTCGCAGGTTCCTGTTCACAAAATGCTGCTTGTACGCCTCACTGAGCGGGAAGAATGGAAGAAATGAGGTATACAGACACTTAAAAAGGCCGATAAAAGGGCATACATAGAAAACTGCATTACGAATGGTATTGGGAAGGGTTAAATGGTACCCATAAAATGACGATGATTATGGAAGCCAGACGTACTCTTGGGACACAGTAAAGTAATCATCATGTGGCAGTGACAGAAGATATACAGCAGGGATCTCACTGGTTTTTGTTTGGGAGCGGCAAGAGATCCGTCGAGAGGAGCGGCAAGAGATCAGTCAAGAGGAGCGGCAAGAGATCAGTCAAGAGGAGCGGCAAGAGATCAGTCAAGAGGAGCGGCAAGAGATCAGTCGAGAGGAGCGGCAAGAGATCAGTCGAGAGGAGCGGCAAGAGATCAGTCGAGAGGAGCGGCAAGAGATCAGCGAGAGGAGCGGCAAGAGATCAGTCAAGAGGAGCGGCAAGAGATCAGTCAAGAGGAGCGGCAAGAGATCAGTCAAGAGGAGCGGCAAGAGATCAGCGAGAGGAGCGGCAAGAGATCAGTCAAGAGGAGCGGCAAGAGATCAGCGAGAGGAGCGGCAAGAGATCAGTGAGAGGAGCGGCAAGAGATCAGTCGAGAGGAGCGGCAAGAGATCAGCGAGAGGAGCGGCAAGAGATCAGTCGAGAGGAGCGGCAAGAGATCAGCGAGAGGAGCGGCAAGAGATCAGCGAGAGGAGCGGCAAGAGATCAGTCGAGAGGAGCGGCAAGAGATCAGTCGAGAGGAGCGGCAAGAGATCAGCGAGAGGAGCGGCAAGAGATCAGTCGAGAGGAGCGGCAAGAGATCAGCGAGAGGAGCGGCAAGAGATCAGTCGAGAGGAGCGGCAAGAGATCAGTCGAGAGGAGCAGCAAGAGATCAGCGAGAGGAGCGGCAAGAGATCAGTCGAGAGGAGCGGCAAGAGATCAGTCGAGAGGAGCGGCAAGAGATCAGTCGAGAGGAGCGGCAAGAGATCAGCGAGAGGAGAGGAGCCGCATTACTGAAATACCTGTGACCTGTCAGTTTGCCTGCCCCCCCCCCAGAATAGTGTATTATTTTAAGCCTATAATACAGACAACTGTAACACTTCTATATGTTTTTAAATGGAACTAAGTAGAAAAAATCCTAGCTTTCATCAATACGGAAATGAGCCGAAAAATGCATTAATTTCCTTAACTGTAATTTTGTCTCAGCTTTTGACTTCCCAGATTTCACATTTTTCCCCTCAGTTTCTGACGGTCTCAGCTTCTTTCTTTGCAAACTTTGCTCTCTGTGCCGCTTTCTTTCCTCTGTGCCTCTTTCTTTCCTCTGTGCCTCTTTCTTTCCTCTGTGCCTCTTTCTTTCCTCTGTGCCGCTTTCTTTCCTCTCTGCCGCTTTCTTTCCTCTCTGCCTCTTATTACTGTCCTCTGCCCCCTGTGCCTCTTTCTTTCCTCTGTGCCTCTTATTACTGTCCTCTGCCCCCTGTACTTCTTTCCTCTGCTCTCTTTGCCTCTTTCTTTCCTCTGTGCCTCTTATTACTTTCCTCTGCCCTCTGTGCCTATTTCTTTCCTCTGCCTCTTTCCTCTGTCCCTGTTATTTCCTCTTCCCTCTGTGCTCCTTTCAACAGCCTCTTTCTTCTGCACCTCCTTGCGCCCGTGCGTCATCAGGTGGCGCCCACGCGTCACCAGAAGACACCCATCTCCCACGCCGCTAGCGGGGGTCCGCAAGCTGCCACTGTTGGCTACGCGGTCTGCAAGCTGCCACTGCAGGATACGCAAGCCGCCACTACAGGCTACGCGAGCCGCGCAATGAGTAACAGTGGGAGGGAGAAACAAAGAAAATGTACCCATATGGAGCAGAAGACATGCCACCAGGACCCAGCGAAAGGTTATGTATTGAGTCACATGACACCTACTTTGGGTGCGTGTCTGACATGATGGGCAGATATTCATCGACTGGGAGCATTTTGGGGAGTGGCTCGGCATTCAGCAGTTTCTGGGCCCCCTGGAGTGAGATGGCGTAGCACAGCGTCCAGTACGAGTAGTTGGCAACCACTAAGTGTGGCACGTCAGCAACGGGCACCTCTGGGTCAGTGGTCACCTGTTTCCTTCCAATGTATCTGCAGGAGACGAGAGTATTTCAGCAACAAACCTACCAAAATAATCTACCTGCTGTAAGTGCGTCCAAAATCTCCAAAAAGAGCAACCTGTAGACCAGGAAGCTCAATCTCCAGCCCTCCAGATGCTGGTTGCCTACAATTCCCAGAAGTCTCTGAATGCAATAAATGGCCAGAGAATCAAAGGAGTTGTAGTTAAGAAACATCTGGGAGGGGGGGGGTGTTAATGGCAGTGGCGCAAATGGAAAAAGACTCGGGGCCCTATTACACTCCTCGCGCACAATTTTGCGCGTGCGCAAAAACGCATTAACGCGAGGGGAAAAAACCCTTTGCGCTAAACGTCGTATTACGACGTTCGCGCACAAAATGCGCGTTAACGTCTAACACGAGTTACCCTGCGCGAGCAAAAGTTCGTGCGCGCATCCCATACTTAACATTGTGAGCGCAAATGCGTTCGTGCGCTGGTACGCGGATGGTATTACAATCGATGCGCAAATTTTTACGAACTTCGTTTGCGCGCATAATTTTAACGTCTTTGCAAAGCTGGTGGTAACGGCAAATCTGAACGTCCTGGCCGAAACGAAAAACACCAGCACGAGAAAAAAAATACAGCACAGTATAGTTTTATTATTGCTGCAGCATATATACGCAGATTGATTTTTACAGGCGTAAAAACTGAACGGGAGACAATTGTGGTTCTTAATTCTGATTGGCTGAATCGCGTGAAAAAAACAGTCTGCCCACCAATTTCTGCACGCAGCGTTAATTTGCGCGCATTTTCGCACGTATTTTTTACACGTGATATTTTCGGACGGATGAAAAGATGCGCTCGGATCGTAATACCAGTGTTAATTTACACGCGTTAACGTTTAACGCTGCGCGCAAAAAAATTGCGCTGCGAGTGCGCTTTTGCGCGGAGAATGTAATAGAGCCCTCAGCGTTTTTCCACTTGTGGCTCTCCGTTGTGATCTAGCCTATTCAGTATCACATTCGTGCCACCTCCAGTAAATGCAGTACCATGTACCAAAACAGGACAGGCGCAAGAAACAAAAAAAGCGCTTGGATGATGCTGAAGTCTTGCACTGTGCAATTTCCCGTCTAAATGTCATTCCTGGGATTATCAAGGGACAAGAAAGCGCCAAAACAGCGACAGAGACGTCCGAAAAACGAATGTCAGCACTGAATAAAACTGCAGCTGGCTTTGTGAACGCGCTCTGCTCCCCCCGCCGGAGCATGCAGCGAACGCCTCCTTACATTAAATCCCAGTCTAGCTGAGCGCGGCGGATGTCATCCATGAGGCGGATCATTCTCCTTTTGAAGAACGATCCGAAGCGCACATCGTCCTCGAACACCAGAGCCGCCTCCAGCTGACGATCTGCGATCTAGAGAGGGAAAAAAAAAAAAATACATCAGTTTGGAAAAGATTCTTGTCTATTTAACCCTTTTACTTCCGAGATCGAGATAACTCGGATCTTCAAAGGTGCCATCGGGTGCCCGATATCGAGTTATCTCGATCTGCAGATGAGAAGGACAAAAGCGGAAGAAATTAGTTTGTTGCAATCCATCGTCGTTTGGTTTTGGGCTCCAGAACGAAAATGCCTCAAAGTTTTTAAATAATGGCTGTGATTTAGTTAATGCTTGTTTTAAACGTGCTGAATTGCTTGCTATTTAACCCCTTCACTACCAAGATAGGTCTTTAAAAAGGTGCCATCTGGTGCCAGATATCGAGTTATCTCGATCTGCAGCAACTCAATATCAGGCAGATAGATGGCACCTTTGAAGACCCGAGCCTTTCCAGTGATGCCAAACATGACCAGGTTATATGTAAACATACAATAAATTTTTTTATAAAAATAAAACTTTTTTTATTTATAATGCGTCACTATTGTTCACTTTTCAATTATAATGTGAACGATGATGCTGCACGAACTCACCTTCTCATTTCCCACGATGAAAGATTTCGTTTTTCTCCAGTTTTAGTTAAAATCGTGTATTTTCTCTGAAAAATACAGTAACATGTTCCCATTTCTAATTAGTTTTTTTTTAAAGAGAGTAGCCCCATAGAATATATACAAACCGATAAAGTGCCTGTATCTGCCAGCCGAAGGACAAAGTTGCCTCCGTGCAAACATCCCATGTGAATCATATAGTCCAAAACCAGAAAAAGGGATGCACTTGAGGGCTTCCAAGGTTTAAAACAAACATTTTTTATTAGGTATCCATAAAAATGTTCCTGTAGACAAGACCAACGTGTCGGCCCTTTAAGAGCCTTTATCAAGAATATATAACCGCAAAGGCTCGGATGATAAAATGTGAAATTAAATCATTTTACACACTGTAAATGATTGAAATCTGAATGGAAATTCACATTTTTAAAAAAAAATAAAAAATTGTGATAACATTCTGGCAGGGCATGACGTATACATAGAATAATGACATATTATGAATCTGCCGAGTCTTTCGAAAATAAGGATATATAATTTGTCTGGGTGGTGCAATAAAACGTGACGTCAAATCGCGTTTAAACATGATGAGCAAAAACTGTAAAAATTAGTTCAGTACACGGGGGTGGAATGGCTCAGCAGCGAAGGGGTTAAAATGATTTTTTAACAAACCACTGATTCCTGACAATAGGGGTTATTCAGAGAGTCGATCTGGCCCCGAAATGTCACCGAACAGGGAATTTTCCCGTACGGTGACATTTAGGGGCCATTCGGCTATTCAGAGAGCGGGCAGCAAGTACGGTCCCTTTTCGACGGCATTGAAATCCCCCATAGAGAATCAATGGTTAATCTATTCAGAGAGCCTAACAGCTGAGAAAAGTTGCCGAAATGCCCTGCTGTTCGGTGGTTTCATTCGGGAGGTTTATTCAGGCGAATCCCATAGGTTTCGATGTTAAAAATATTCCCGTTTTTATCCAACATCTAATAAACCGTTTATTATTTTAAGCTGCAGCAAAAAGTCTCTTTATAGATTTTTAGGATCTTTTAGGCATTAATCTGGATTTTTTCGGCAATTATTTTTTCTGTATCTTCATTTAAAAGCGTTTTTTCTTTTTTCTGTAACAGCCCTTTTTATTATCATTCATTGGACCTCATACAGTTGCAAGAAAAAGTATGTGAACCCGTTGGGATTACGTGGAGTTTTACATGACTTGGTCATAAAATGTGCTCTGATCTTCATCTAAATCACAACAATTTGAAAAACACAGTCTGCTTAAAATAATACAACACAAACATTGTATGTTTTCATGTTTTTATTGAACAGAACATGTAAACATTCACAGTGCAGGGTGGAAAAAGTATGTGAACCTTTGCACTTAATAACTGGTTGACACTTCTTTAGCAGCAATAACATCAACCAAACGTTTCCTGTAGTTGCAGATCAGACCTGCACAATGATCTGGAGTATTTTTGGACCACTCCTCTTCACAAAACTGTTTCAGTGTAGCAATATTCTTGGGATGTCTGGTGTGAATCGCTCTCTTAAGGTCATGCCACAGCATTTCAATCGGGTTGAGGTCAGGACTCTGACTGGGCCACTCCAGAAGGCGTATTTTGTTTTGTTGAAGCCATTCTTTTGTTGAATTACTTGTATGCTTTGGGTCATTGTCCTGTTGCATCACCCATCCTCTGCGGAGCGTTAGTTGGCGGAACAGATGGTCTTACGTTTTCCTGCAAAATGTCTTGATAAACTCTGGAATTCATTTTTCCATCAATGACAACAATCCGTCCAGGCCCTGAGGCAGCAAAGCAGCCCCAAACCATGATGCTCCCTCCGCCATGTTTTACAGTGGGGATGAGGATTTGATGTTGGTGTGCTGTTCCCTTTTTTTCTCCACACATACAGGGTTATCCAAAGAGATCCGAATTGCTTGAGAAAGGTAACCGAATGCTGAAAATCAGCGTTCGGTTACCTTTCCTGGACATTCGGCTATCCAGAGAGCAGGATCCTGGCGAATTGCCTGCACATACGGTGCCTGTTCGGTCCCTGTTCGAGGGCAGTGAAATCCCCATGAAAAAGCACTGCTTCGGCTATTCAGAGAACACAAACCAGCAGTGAAAGGTTCCCCTAATGCCCTGCCATTCGGTGGTTTAATTCGGCAAATTTATTCAGGAGAATCCCATAGACTTCAATGTTAAAAATATTCCCGTTTTAATTCAATATCTAATAAACCGTTCATTATAAAATTCTGTAGCAAAAAGTCTCTTTATTTATAGATTTTTTAGGATACTTTAAGCATTTTTCTGATTTTTTTTTTTTTTAAAAGTCCGATTTTTTTTGATTTGTTTTTTCAGTTTACTTATTTTTTCTGTAACAGCCCTCTTTATTATCATTCCCTGGACCTCCTGTGAAAATTTCAGACTTTTTCGCTCAGTAGTTTCTTTGCAAACAGCGTTTCATTTTCCCAGATTCATACAAATGATTTTTCTAATTTATTCACTGCCTCCTCTACGTCACAGCTGCTTCGGCTCTGTGTGATTCGGCTCATGTTCGGCTCCTGTTCGGCTTTTTCGAAGGTTAATCCAGATGTTTTTGCTTGTTTTCAGCGTGCATTCGGTTAGTTTTCGTCAGGTTTTCGGCAGCTTTTCCCTGCAATTCGGGGACCCTGTGCTGTTTGCTGAATACACCGCAGGGTCACCGAAATGCAATCGGCAAAAGGAACCGAATTGAAGAGAACGAAAAGTCACCGAACGTGCGGTGACTTTTCGAATCTCTTTGGATAACCCTGATAGTGTTGTGTTTTTTTTCCAAACAACTCAATTTTGGTTTCATCTGTCCACAGAATATTTTGCCAGTAGTGCTGTGGAACATCCAGGTGCTCTTTTGCAAACTTCAAACGTGCTGCAATATTCTTTTTGGACAGGAATGGCTTCCTCCGTGGTGTCCTCCCATTTACTCCATTCTTGTTTAATGTTTTCCTTATTGTAGATGTGTCAACAAAAATGTTAGCATGTGCCAGAGATTTCTGTAAGTCTAGCTGACACTCTAGGATTCTTCTTTACCTCATTAAGCATTCTGCGCTGTGCTCTTGCAGTCATCTTTACAGGACGACCACGCCTAGGGAGAGTAGCAACAGTGCTGAACTTTCTCCATTTGTAGACAGTCTGTCTTACCGTGGACACATGAACATCAAGGCTTTTGGAGATACTTTTGTAACCCTTTCCTAGCTTCATGCAAGTCAACAATTCTTGATCGTAGGTCTTCTAGGAGAGCTTTTCTGCGAGGCATGGTTCACATCAGGCAGTGCTTCTTGAAACCAGTAAACCCAAAACTGGTGTGTGTTTTTAAAGGGCAGGACAGCTTTCAGCAACACATCCAATAATATCACACTGATTGGACTCCAGGTTGGCTCACTCCTGGCTCCAATTAGCTCTTGGAGAAGTCATTAGGCTAGGGGTTCACATACTTTTTCCACCCTGCACTGTGAATGTTTACATGTTATGTTCAATAAACACATGAAACATATAGGGCCATCTTACATAGTTGGTGCTAACTTAACCAGAGCTGTTGTAAACTTAAAACCTCCATAGGCTATAATGGCTCTGGGAAGTTTACAACAGCTCTGGTTAAGTTAGCACCAACTATGGAATAGGGCCCATAATGTTTGTGTTGTATTATTTTAAGCAGACTGCGTTTTTCAAATTGTTGTGACTTAGATGAAGATCTGAGCACATTTTATGACCAATTCATGCAAAACTCCACGTAATCCCAAAGGGTTCACATACTTTTTCCTGCAACTGTATGTAAATTCCAGGCATTTTCATTCATTAGTTTTTTGCAAACAGCGTTCCTATTTTGGCACTTTCAAGCAGCGGATGCTCGACGGGTTGGCGGCGGTGGGTTTGTGGCGGCGGTGGGTTTGTGGCGGCGGCATTCGGCGACCGCTTCCCTGCACTCTGGGGACCCTGCGGTGAATGCTGAATTCACTGCAGCGTGGGGAAATTTGATTCCCCGAAGTGCAGGGAACGAGAGAGCACCGAAATGTCAGTGACATTTCAGTGCTTCCTGAATAACCCCCAATTGTCTTTTTTTTTTTTTTAAACCACTTGGTAGTGAAGGGGTTAAGCTCAAAAGCCACTGGAATGTCCTTTTTATTTTTCAAGATCAGCGGATGAGCAGAAGCAAAGAAGAACGATGCCCAGTGAATGTCACCTCTTTCCATATCTGGAAATGGCTAAGGAAGCATCCGACTTCGCCCTTGGTGAGAGTCCTGCCAGAGAACGGGTCGTAATACCCAGGAAGGAGATTGATGCCCATTCGTTTAATGGCGCTGCTGTTCAGAGCACTGGGGGGGACAACAAAAAACACAGAAACATACATTCATATTAAAAACAAAAACTACAGGTCAAGGGTCAGTAACCTTGGCGCCCCCCCATTTTTAGAACTACATCTCCCATGATGCTCAGTCAACCAAATGAGTGGCTGTGTATGATGGGTCGATGCAGTTCAAGTGGACCGTCAGAGTGGAAGGAACGTCTACTCTCACGGATGTCCCTTCCGCTCTTAAAAACGCTCGTCTGACCCCGGCCTTAGCAGGAGAAATCATCCCTTCACTACAGAGTGTCTGGGCACATCCCTTAACCCCTTCACAGCCGAGACATGGCTCCATACTTTCCATCCACAGCATCCAGGACGCGGCACTCTATCTCCTGTTCGTGTAAGGAGCGGAGCATCCTCTCCCGCTTCTCAGGCCGGCGTAGCAGGTTAATCAGGAAGATCTGAGGAGGGAGCAGAGAGAGGCGCAGACATTAGCTTCAGCGAAATCTATATCCTGAGAAAACGGGAATCAATTCCAAGATTTTCCTTAATGTAATTTAAGAAAGTCGAGATTTCAATAAAAACTCGGTGGCGAGTGTTTGCAGGATAGCAACTGCAGCCCAAATACATTACAAAAAAGTAACAATTTAAAGGGCAATCAACAGAAAGAGAGAAAGTGAAGCGCCGCAAGATACGGTTTAGGTTGCTGACCCCTGTTGTAAGATACGGTTTAGGTTGCTGATTCCTGCTGTAAGATACGGTTTAGGTTGCAGACCCCTGCCGCAAGATACGGTTTAGGTTGCAGACCCCTGCCGTAAGATATGGTTTAGGTTGCTGACCCCTGCCGTAAGATACGGTTTAGGTTGCTGACCCCTGCCGTAAGATACGGTTTAGGTTGCTGACCCATACGGTTTAGGTTGCTGACCCCCACCGTAAGATACGGTTAGGTTGCTGACCCCCACCGTAAAATACGGTTTAGGTTGCTGACCCCTGCCGTAAGATACGGTTTAGGTTGCTGACCCCTGCCGTAAGATACGGTTTAGGTTGCTGACCCCCGCCGTAAGATACGGTATAGGTTGCTGACCCCCGCCGTAAGATACGGTTTAGGTTGCTGACCCCTGCCGTAAGATACGGTTTAGGTTGCTGACCCCAACCGTAAGATACGGTTTAGGTTGCTGACCCCTGCCGTAAGATACGGTTTAGGTTGCTGACCCCTGCCGTAAGATACGGTTTAGGTTGCTGACCCCCGCCGTAAGATACGGTATAGGTTGCTGACCCCCGCCGTAAGATACGGTTTAGGTTGCTGACCCCTGCCGTAAGATACGGTTTAGGTTGCTGACCCCAACCGTAAGATACGGTTTAGGTTGCTGATCCCCACCGTAAGATACGGTTTAGGTTGCTGACCCCTGCCGTAAGATACGGTTTAGGTTGCTGACCCCCACCGTAAGATACGGTTTAGGTTGCTGACCCCCACCGTAAGATACGGTTTAGGTTGCTGACCCCCACCGTAAGATACGGTTTAGGTTGCTGACCCCTGCCGTAAGATACGGTTTAGGTTGCTGACCCATACGGTTTAGGTTGCTGACCCCCACCGTAAGATACGGTTTAGGTTGCTGACCCCCACCGTAAGATACGGTTTAGGTTGCGGCCCCCCACCGTAAGATACGGTTTAGGTTGCTGACCCCTGCCGTAAGATACGGTTTAGGTTGCTGACCCCTGCCGTAAGATACGGTTTAGGTTGCTGACCCCCACCGTAAGATACGGTTTATGATTTAAACATTTTATTTTAACACAAGAGGAAGGTTTAGTAAATAAATGGGTTTAGTATTTTGGTGATAAGATTCCCTGTACGTTTCACCTACAAGCGCGACCGATTTGTGCTGCGCCCGTTACTATATAATAATTGAAACACAATGCCTGATCCGTACTGTGATATGAGTCGGAGGGGCTAATGGAAGGTAGAGGACACGACACACAAAGCTACCGGGTATCAGACCGCTCACCTCGTCATACCCCATCTTGTCAGGGTTCCTCTGTGGGGCCGGCACGAATTCGGAAGGAAGGAATGGGACGCCTTCAACTGCAAAAGAGCAAAGAATCTCGAGAACTGCCTATAATTGCTTTATCAAGGCCTGCGTTAAGAGACACTACAGCTACCATGACCACATAAGCCAGGGTTCTTTTGGCCAGATACTCCCTTTAACATTCCCAGTGACACCTCATGTATCCTCTGTTCTCCGTGCTATCCCTCCCTTGCCTTGTATCTTCTCCCTACCCTCCAATCTAACCCAGTTTTTCATTGTCTTCACTTCATCCCAAATCTCTTACGCATGGCTTCCAGCATAAGATGCACAAAGTTTATGTTGTCATCCTCCATCTCTTGGTGTGGCTGTGGGGGAACATTAATGTAACCATATTGGTGGTTGTTGCACACGTAGCCTTGCACACCTGCAAAAGATAAAAATAAATACTGAATGATCCTCAAGCTTAGAAGATGGTACAGATTGAGCTCAGGACCCCGAACATTCCGGATTTCCTCTGGATTTCAGAATCCGTGAGAATCCGTTGTTTTAGGCTAGGGTCGGACGAACGCATTTTTCGCCTCCTAATCACGCACACACGCCGCTAGCGGACGCAGCGCACTCTGTACGTCAGTACTAGCGGTTTCACGTTCTCGAAAGAATGTGTTTGTTTGCCGCTTGCGCTGCCCGGCCGAACTTTCGTGCGGCCGTACTTCGTATATTGCCCGTCATTGGACGTCATTTGCTGCTACTACGGCCGTGATAAAGTGCGGCTGCACGCGCGTTCACACTGCGTTCGTCTGACCCCAGCCTTAGATGAAGGAGTTCACAGTAGGAGAGCTGCGATCCCCAACTGCTAAAGCCACCAGCATGTACACACTCTGAGAGCACTGTGCGGGGTTACTACATTTACATGCTGATCAGATCCAATGTGACTCAGTGCAGCATGTCACACCCTGGGAGCATTGTGCGGGGTTACTACATGCAGCCAGTGTGAATCAGTGCAGCATGTCACAAGCTGGGAGCACTGTGCGGGGTTACTACATTTACATGCTGATCAGAGCCAATGTGACTCAGTGCAGCATGTCACACCCTGGGAGCACTGTGCGGGGTTACTACATTTACATGCTGATCACAGCCAGTGTGAATCAGTGCAGCATGTCACAAGCTGGGAGCACTGTGCGGGGTTACTACATTTACATGCTGATCAGAGCCAGTGTGACTCCGTGCAGCATGTCCAGCTGGCCAGAAGCTCCCAGAGTGTGCGATGGTCTGCTGCACCGGCAGGACTCGTCTGGAGTGCCCCTAATCAGAAATTGCTAGTATCCAGAAGGCTCTGAAATTTCCTGTTTTCTGAGTTTTTCAGAATTCCGGATTATTATTATTATTATTCTCTATTTATAAAGCACCGGCATATTCCGCAGCGCTGTAGAATAGGCACAGTATAGACAGGGTTACAATACATTGAACAACATTTGACAAACAGTACAGGAGGAGATGAGGGCCCTATTCCCGTAGGAACTCACAATCTGGGAGGGTTGGGGTTGGAAACAGGAGGAGAGGACTGCGAGGTCCTAGGGGGATTAGGAGTACCCGACCTGTACTTGGGAAAAACAGAAAATAATCTTCCTATTTATAGTTTCATTTTAAAGTCGCAACAACTGCAGAAGTGATAACAGCAAGCACCACGATGGAGTCCACAAAATATCTGACACTGCCCAAACCATCCCATCGAACAGAAAAAACATTTACATGCACACATTTTTTCATTATTATTTTTTTTTAACAGTTTGTTACACACCGGCTGCCAAACACGAGTGCGCAAACACGATGATGTCATCAAATGTCCAGGTATAGTTGAGGTGAGGAGGGTAAAAGGCCAGTCGTTGACTCTCTTCCTTTCGAAGGTCCACAAGGAACGTGGAGTGAACCATGGGCACTGGGAAACAGCCAGAGCGTTGCCGATTCCTTGTGGGGTAATAATCAGGCGTCCTACGGTAAAATCCCTGTGTGAGGACAAGAACAGACATGAACGTGGGTTATTGCAAAGGATGTTTTTGTAGATACATGTTAGTATGTTGTTGTGTTTTTTTTTTTTTTTAGGAACGCTCTACTCATCCTGCATATTTTATCTTTTTAAAGTGGTCAGGATGTGAGGAATGCCACCCCCCTTGTGTCCCAATTGGGTGAAATCTTGGGGTGAAGTAGAGGGGTTTCCTCCACTCCACCCAGCATCACTAGCAAACGAGATTTAGAATTTCCCCGGCCACCAGATCGGTCACTAGTGACGCAGAGGGCATGCTGACACCACCTTTTCTGAGATCGCCCCCAATAATCGAATGTTTTCAGAGTAGCAGCCTATGGATCTGAGCTACGCATGCACACAACTCCAATCCATCGTGCTGCGCAGGAAAAGTGCTCAAGTCCCTTGCGGTTCCTACTCTATGCACTTTGCAAAGCAAAGCTGATGGTATCTCCTGAGCTGATGGTATCTCTGGATTCAGAAGCTCCTGAGCAGAAGAGGAGGAGCAGTGCGCACGCGCCAAAAGAAGAAAAGCCAAGTAAATTCACCTAAAAAAAATAAATATATAAATAAAATAATTGGGCAGAGGAGGCAGTCAGCAGCGTCCATCGCAGCGTTGTGACACTTCGACGGGGCCGTCCACACCCTGTAGCGTGCGCACGAATTGTGCACGCTACAGCGGACGTGCTGCAGCCGTACTCAAAGCCTCCCTGCTGAATCGCTACGATGCGTGTTCGACAGTACTGCAAAGCGCAATCCTCCATAGGAGGATCGAGCCTTGCAGCGCTGAGCGCACTAACTGCACTCAGCGAGGTGGCCAGACGGGCGTCAGAGTGGAAGGAACGTCCACTCTAACGGACGCTCCCTCCGCTCTGCAAAACACTCGTCTGAACCCGGCTTAAAGAAGTCTTCTTTTGTGTGATTGCACACGGGACCACCATATATCCCAAAAAGGTGTTACAAGCAGAATTCAGAAAGCCAGATATTGGGAAGTTTGGCAGAAATTAGAGAATTTAGAAAAGAAAAAAAAAAATTCATAGATGTGTTGGATAAATACAGCCTGAAGACAAACCTGGGGGGTTATTCCACACCAAAAATTGGAAAATCCGGTCTGTGAATCCAACATGGGCGCTACCAGTGTTTTATTCTCAGCCATTAGCAGTTGTAGGGTTTGCAGGTTGGACAGGACGTTATCTGCATCTGTGTACTGGGAGAGAGGAGAGAGGTAACAGTGCACCAAACTACAGCATCGCAGAGACTAACACACCACGGCGTGTCTAACAACACTGCAAACGACAACCCTGTCAGTCACAGCCGGCATCCACACAGACACTGGCATGGCAAACACCAGGAGCAGCAACCTTGCCCCCCCCCATATGTTTTGTACCTACGTCTCCCATGATGCCTAGTCAGCTCAAAGAATGTCTGAGGATTCTGGGAAATGTAGTTTCAAAACATCTGGTGGGGGGCCAAGGTTGCTGACCCCTTGGTGTACAGAGTGCACAGTACCAAAAAGCTGAGGCTGTGAAAGAAAAACCAGCAGAGAAGGGGGTGACACAACTATACAGAATAAGAAGCAGAGGCTGAGGGGTGAGTTACAAAATGCAAAGAGCGAGTTCTGTAGAAGGCAGAGTGCTACAAACCCTGCAGCACGGACAGAGCGTGCAACGGGCTGTGCAGCAGGGACAGGGAGCTCTACACACTGCACCGCAGAGACAGAAAGCACTAAAGGCTGTGCAGCAGGGACAGGGAGCTCTACACACTTGCACTGCAGGGACAAATAGCTCTAGACACAGCACTGCAGGGACAGAGAGCACTATAGACTGTGCAGTAGGGACAGAGAGCTCTATACACTGCACTGCAGAGACAGAAAGCACTACAGGCTGTGCAGTAGGGACAGGGAGCGCTACACACTTGCACTGCAGGGACAAATAGCTCTAGACACAGCACTGCAGGGACAGAGAGCACTATAGACTGTTCAGCAGGGACAGAGCTATACACACTGCACTGCAGAGACAGAAAGCACTACAGACTGTACAGCAGGGACAGAGAGCTCTATACACTGCACAGCAGAGTCAGAGAGCACTATAGAACATGCAGCAGGGACAGACAGCACTACAAACTGCACTAAAAGGACAGAGCTCTATACACTGTACTGCAGGGGCAGAGAGCACTACAGACTGTTGCAGGAACAGAGATCTCTACAGAAAGCACAGGGGGAACAGAGTCGCTGCAGACTGCACAGCAAGAAAAGTGCTACTGACTATAACGGGGACAGAGAGTGCTACAGAGCGCACAGTGCGGACAGAGAGAGCTGCAAAGTGCACAACGGGGACAGAGAGTGCTACAGAGCGCACAGTGCGGACAGAGAGAGCTGCAAAGTGCACAACGGGGACAGAGAGTGCTACAGACTGCACAATAGGGACAGAGAGTGCTACAGAGTGCTACGTGGGCAAAGTGTGGCTACAGACTGCACAGTAGAGAGAGCACAGCGGGGACAGAGAGTGCTACAGAGTGCACAGTGGGAAAAGTGTCGCTACAGACTGCACAGTAGAGAGAGCACTACAGGCTACACAGTGGGGATAGAAAATACTACACACTGCACAGCAGGAACAGAGAGTGCCACAGACTGCTCAGCGGGGACAGAGAGAGCTACAGATTGCACAGCGGGGCCGGGAACAGAGAGAGCTACAGAGTGCACAGCAGGTACAGAGAGCTACAGAATGCACAGCAGGAACAGAGAGCTACAGAATGCACAGCAGGAACAGAGAGCTACAGAATGCACGGCAGGAACAGAGAGCTACAGAATGCACAGCAGGAACAGAGAGCTACAGAATGCAAAGGGGGAACAGAGAGCTACAGAGTGCACAGCAGGAACAGAGCTACAGAATGCACAGCAGGAACAGAGAGCTACAGAATGCAAAGGGGGAACAGAGAGCTACAGAATGCACGGCAGGAACAGAGCTACAGAATGCACGGCAGGAACAGAGCTACAGAATGCACAGCAGGAACAGAGAGCTACAGAATGCACAGCAGGAACAGAGAGCTACAGAATGCACAGCAGGAACAGAGAGCTACAGAATGCACAGCAGGAACAGAGAGCTACAGAATGCACGGCAGGAACAGAGAGCTACAGAATGCACGGCAGGAACAGAGAGCTACAGAATGCACGGCAGGAACAGAGAGCTACAGAATGCACGGCAGGAACAGAGAGCTACAGAATGCACGGCAGGAACAGAGAGCTACAGAATGCAAAGGGGGAACAGAGAGAGCTACGGAATGCACAGCAGGAACAGAGAGCTACAGAATGCACGGCAGGAACAGAGAGCTACAGAATGCAAAGGGGGAACAGAGAGAGCTACGGAATGCACAGCAGGACAGAGAGCTACAGAATGCACAGCAGGAACAGAGAGCTACAGAATGCAAAGGGGGAACAGAGAGCTACAGAATGCAAAGGGGGAACAGAGAGCTACAGAATGCAAAGGGGGAACAGAGAGCTACAGAATGCAAAGGGGAACAGAGAGCTACAGAATGCACAGGGGGAACAGAGAGCGCTACAAAGTGCATAGCGGAAACAGAGAGTACAACACAGATAAAGGGTACACCATTCTGCACAATGGGGTGAGAAAGCACTACAGACTATAAAGCGGTGACAGAGTTACATTATTGTAGATGAGGAAGACATTGGAGAACGTGCCAGATTAAGGGTAGAAGCTGTCACTTTCCTGTGTTTAATGGCTCCAGAGCTCACAACGGCCCGACCCCCCCCCCCCATCCCCTGTATTAATAGTGATCTATTACCAAAATGTAATTGGCTCCGCTCTGCCGTGCGTAGTCCAGAGCCTCCTGTCTCAGCTTCATGACATGCTCATACCGTTGCTTCGGCCACTCTTTAGGGCCGATCTCCTCTGGGTACCACCTGCAGGAGGAACCGGGAGAAAACACAGGACTTTTATGAATGAAGCGGTGTTAAAAGTCATGCCCAGGGTCCATCTAAACAATCCATGGCTATAACTAGTCACTGTATGAAAGCCCCACCCTGAATCTCTGACAGAATAAGAAAAGATGGAATAACCGGTCACCTCGGTGAATCCTGTGCTTTCCATTCCACGGCCCGATACATCGGCTGCACAGCTTCCAGCCAATCCTGCAGCACCCAGCGCGTGTAGTCCTCATTGTGATCCGTCGCACACCTGAGCAAGTGGGGAAACAGAAATACTGGCTGATAACACCCCAAAACCAGTCAGCTTCTTGGGCAGGGGTCACCTTGGCCCTCCAGCTATTCTGGAACTACACCTCCCATGATGCTCAGCCACTCAATAGCTTGGTGGAGACTCAAGGGAAATGTAGTTCCAAAACACCTGGAGGGTCAAGGTTGCCGACTTCTGTTTTAGGAGATTGCTGTAGAACACAGGAAAATGTATTTATGTCTCCTATTAACCCCTGTATTTACCCCATCTCCTATTAACCCCTGTATTACTTGGTCTCCTATTAACCCCTGTATTATACCATCTCCTATTAACCCCTGTATTACTTGGTCTCCTATTAACCCCTGTATTATACCATCTCCTATTAACCCCTGCATTACTCGGTCTCCTATTAACCCCTGTATTATCACAAATCCTGTTAACCCCTGCATTACTCGGTCTCCTAGTAACCCCTGTATTATTCCATCTTCTGTTAACCCATGTAATACCATATCTCATGTTAACCCCTATATTGCTCCCTCTTCTAATAACCCTTGCATTACTCTGTCTCCCATTAACCCCTGCATTACCCTGTCTCCCATTAACCCCTGTATTACCCCCTCTTCTAATAACCCTTGCATTACCCTGTCTCCCATTATCCCCTGTAATACCTTGTCTCCCATTAACCCCTGTAATACCCTGTCTCCCATTAACCCCTGTATTACCATGTCTCCGGTTAACCCATGTAATACCATATCTCATGTTAATGCCTATATTACCCCATTTCTTATTAACCCATGCATTACTCTGACTCCTATTAACCCCTGTATTACCCTGTCTCCGGTTAACCCATGTAATACCATATCTCATGTTAACCCCTGTATTACCCCCTCTTCTAATAACCCTTGCATTACTCCGTCTCCTATTAACCCCTGTAATAACCTGTCTCCCAGTAACCCCTGTATTACCCTGTCTCCCATTAACCCCTGTATTACCATGTCTCCGGTTAACCCATGCAATACCATATCTCATGTTAACGCCTATATTATCCCATTTACTATTAACCCTGCATTACTCTGTCTCCTATTATCCGCTGTATTACCCCATTTCCTGTTAACCCCTGTATTACCTCTTATTAAACCCTGTGTGACACAATTCAAAGAGGTTCACAAAGTGTTGTGGAACGTTGAGGCCCCCTGATAATCAATGCAGCGCTAGACAGGTAATAATCTGGAGATGACTCAGCATGATGGGAGTCGCCGTCTTATGCTGGAGTTGAACCGCCATACACACACTTATAAAAGGAAACAATGTGATTTTTTTAAAATAGAAAACAGTAGTTCTCAAATTGCTAAATATTGAGATATGGCTGTAAAAAACCTTGCAGTGTGATATAATTTAGGGTCCCCTCAGTCTTTGCCCCTCCTCTTTCCCCCAGATTTTGACAGCCTACAACTCCCATAATTCTTTGCATGCACTCCGTGGCCAGAGAATCAAGGGAGTTGTAGTCCAGCAACATCTGGAGCGCCATAGGTTTAGATCCCTGATTTAGGGTGTCAGTACGGAGCAGGGTCACCCTCGCCTCATTTCCCTGTGCATTAAGCTTGCTTTGTCGCAATTGTTGCTTGATTTGTCTTACACTATGTACAGCGCCGCGGAATATGTCGGCGCTATTATACCACATATTTTTATTGCACGGATGCTTTAGGAAACGACGCACATTCTGACGCATTAAAACGGAGGAGATATATTGAATTACTGCCTAGATATCCTGGCAAAGCCAAAGTTGGGGGACATAGGCACACCCCAATATTTCAGCTCATGTGTGCACGGGGTGAGAAGAGGTTGAGGGGCTCTGGCTCCTGTATGTAGTTGGGTATTTGCGAAATAAATGGGAATTACATGAAATTTACTGGATTTATACAAAGTAGGAGAAAGAAATGTAAATAAAAGTACAATGTGGCCCTGGGGAGGGCAGGGAGTGAGGCCTATTACCCTGCCTGGCATATAACCCTCCCATAACCCCCTCCTCACCAGACTGACACCCTGTCCTTCGGGTACTGCAGCCTCTCCAGCGCCCCCAGGCTGTAGGGCAGGGAATAGGCCGCGTTGCGGGCGATGAGGGCTATCACCAGGGATGGGGGTTCGGGTGGCAAGCCCTGCCCGGCAGCCAGCACCAGGCACGGCAGGAGAACTAGGAAAGCGGCGGGGTCCATGCAGGAGCAGCGGGACGTGTCAGGCCTGAGGAGAGGGAGGGCTGGGGGAGGAGAAGAGGGGGTCCCTGCGAGAGGGGAGGTGTGAAAGGGGAGGGGGTCACCTGGAGGGGGAGAGGAGAGACACTGTATATTCATGTATGTGAATGGATGGAGGGAGGTTAAGGAGATGTTAGGGAAACCTGTGGATAACGTGGCACTGAATGACATTGCTGTGAGCCTCAGGCAGCCATGATGGATTACACTGGTCTCTAGAATATAGTAAACATTGGGTTTACAGCTCCTACCAAGCCCAGCCAGCCATAACTCCTGCTGTGTCTGAGCTGCCTGCACAGACATCCACTAACATGTATCTCCTCCTATAATGCCAGACATCCACTAACATGTATCTCCTCCTATAATGCCAGACATCCACTAACATGTATCTCCTCCTATAATGCCAGACATCCACTATCATGTATCTCCTCCTATAATGCCAAACATCCACTAACATGTATCTCCTCCTGCCAGACATCCACTAACATGTATCTCCTCCTATAATGCCAAACATCCACTAACATGTATCTCCTCCTATAATATCAAACATCCACTAACATGTATCTCCTCCTATAATGCCAAACATCCACTAACATGTATCTCCTCCTATAATACCAGACATCCACTAACATGTATCTCCTCCTGCCAGACATCCACTAACATGTATCTCCTCCTATAATGCCAAACATCCACTAACATGTATCTCCTCCTATAATGCCAAACATCCACTAACATGTATCTCCTCCTATAATGCCAAACATCCACTAACATGTATCTCCTCCTATAATGTCAAACATCCACTAACATGTATCTCCTCCTATAATACCAGACATCCACTAACATGTATCTCCTCCTATAATGCCAAACATCCACTAACATATATCTCCTCCTATAATGCCAAACATCCACTAACATGTATCTCCTCCTATAATGCCAAACATCCACTAACATGTATCTCCTCCTATAATGCCAAACATCCACTAACATGTATCTCCTCCTGCCAAACATCCACTAACATGTATCTCCTCCTATAATGCCAAACATCCACTAACATGTATCTCCTCCTATAATGCCAAACATCCACTAACATGTATCTCCTCCTATAATACCAGACATCCACTAACATGTATCTCCTCCTATAATGCCAGACATCCACTAACATGTATCCCCTCCTATAATGCCAAACATCCACTAACATGTATCTCCTCCTATAATACCAGACATCCACTAACATGTATCTCCTCCTATAATGCCAAACATCCACTAACATGTATCTCCTCCTATAATGCCAAACATCCACTAACATGTATCTCCTCCTATAATGCCAAACATCCACTAACATGTATCTCCTCCTATAATGCCAGACATCCCTTACATGTATCTCCTCCTATAATGCCAAACATCCACTAACATGTATCTCCTCCTATAATGCCAAACATCCACTAACATGTATCTCCTCCTATAATGCCAAACATCCACTAACATGTATCTCCTCCTATAATACCAGACATCCACTAACATGTATGTCCTCCTATAATGCCAGACATCCACTAACATGTATCTCCTCCTATAATGCCAAACATCCACTAACATGTATCTCCTCCTGCCAGACATCCACTAACATGTATCTCCTCCTATAATGCCAGACATCCACTAACATGTATCTCCTCCTGCCAGACATCCACTAACATGTATCTCCTCCTATAATGCCAAACATCCACTAACATGTATCTCCTCCTATAATGCCAAACATCCACTAACATGTATCTCCTCCTATAATGCCAAACATCCACTAACATGTATCCCCTCCTATAATGCCAAACATCCACTAACATGTATCTCCTCCTGCCAAACATCCACTAACATGTATTTCCTCCTATAATACCAGACATCCACTAACATGTATCTCCTCCTGCCAAACATCCACTAACATGTATCTCCTCCTATAATGCCAAACATCCACTAACATGTATCTCCTCCTGCCAAACATCCACTAACATGTATCTCCTCCTGCCAGACATCCACTAACATGTATCTCCTCCTATAATGCCAGACATCCACTAACATGTATCTCCTCCTGCCAGACATCCACTAACATGTATCTCCTCCTATAATGCCAAACATCCACTAACATGTATCTCCTCCTATAATGCCAAACATCCACTAACATGTATCTCCTCCTATAATGCCAGACATCCACTAACATGTATCTCCTCCTATAATACCAGACATCCACTAACATGTATCTCCTCCTATAATGCCAAACATCCACTAACATGTATCTCCTCCTATAATGCCAGACATCCCTTACATGTATCTCCTATAATGCCAAACATCCACTAACATGTATCTCCTCCTATAATGCCAAACATCCACTAACATGTATCCCCTCCTATAATACCAAACATCCACTAACATGTATCTCCTCCTATAATACCAGACATCCACTAATATTTCAGGGAAGCTACCACCCTACCTGAATAGGCTGCTTCCCTCAGCAGTTCCCTCATCCTATAACCTCCGATCCAGGACCTGCACCTTACTTGCAATACCACAACACAAAAAGAAAGTGGCTCAATCCTCATTTTCCTACACAGCAAAGCATTTATGAAATAACCTCCCAGATGCCATCAAATCTTCCCCCAGTCTAAAGTCACTCAAGCGCTCCCTATTAACATACCTCAATACAGAATGCACCTGTAAACATGTAACATAGTGACTATATACAGAATGCGCCTGTAAACATGTAACATAGTGACTATATACAGACTGCACCTGTAAACATGTAACACAGTGACTATATACAGAATGCGCCTGTAAACATGTAACATAGTGACTATATACAGAATGCACCTGTAAACATGTAACACAGTGACTATATACAGAATGCACCTGTAAACATGTAACATAATGACTATATACAGAATGCACCTGTAAACATGTAACACAGTGACTATATACAGAATGCACCTGTAAACATGTAACATAGTGACTATATACAGAATGCGCCTGTAAACATGTAACATAGTGACTATATACAGAATGCACCTGTAAACATGTAACACAGTGACTATATACAGAATGCACCTGTAAACATGTAACATAATGACTATATACAGAATGCACCTGTAAACATGTAACATAAAGACTATATACAGAATGCGCCTGTAAACATGTAACAGTGACTATACAGAATGCACCTGTAAACATGTAACAAAGTGACTATATACAGAATGCACCTGTAAACATGTAACATAGTGACTATATACAGAATGCACCTGTAAACATGTAACATAGTGACTATATACAGAATGCACCTGTAAACATGTAACATAGTGACTATATACAGAATGCACCTGTAAACATGTAACAAAGTGACTATTTCCTACATATTTATTTTCTGTTAATCTGTATATTTGTGTTTTTTTTTAATATCTTGCATTGTATTACTTTGTATTTCTGTAACTGTAACAATGCATTGTTCTTGAATCCAGGACATACTTGAAAACGAGAGAAATCTCAATGTATCCTTCCTGGTAAAATCCTTTATAAATAAATAAATGTATCTCCTCCTATAATGCCAGACATCTAACATGTGTCCTCCTATAAATAATGCAATACATCCCAATCATGTGTCCTCCTATAAATAATGCAATACATCCCAAACATGTGTACTCCTATAAATAATGCCATACATCCCAAACATGTATCTCCTCCTATAATGCCAGACATCTAACATGTGTCCTCCTATAAATAATACCAGACATCCCTAACATGTGTCCTCCTATAAATTATGCCAGACATCCACTAACATGTATCTCCTCCTATAATGCCAGACATCCACTAATATGTATCTCCTCCTATAATGCCAGACATCCACTAATATGTATCTCCTCCTATAATGTCAAACATCCACTAACACGTATCTCCTATAATGCCAAACATCCACTAACATGTATCTCCTCCTATAATGCCAGACATCCACTAACATGTATCTCCTCCTATAATGCCAAACATCCACTAACATGTATCTCCTCCTATAATGCCAAACATCCACTAACATGTATCTCCTCCTATAATACCAAACATCCACTAACCTGTATCTCCTCCTATAATGCCAGACATCCACTAACATGTATCTCCTCCTATAATGCCAAACATCCACTAACATGTATTTCCTCCTATAATGCCAGACATCCACTAACATGTATCTCCTCCTATAATGCCAAACATCCACTAACATGTATCTCCTATAATGCCAAACATCCACTAACATGTATCTCCCCCTATAATGTCAAACATCCACTAACACGTATCTCCTCCTATAATGCCAAACATCCACTAACATGTATCTCCTATAATGCCAGACATCCACTAACATGTATCTCCCCCTATAATGTCAAACATCCACTAACACGTATCTTCTCCTATAATGCCAAACATCCACTAACATGTATCTCCTATAATGCCAGACATCCACTAACACGTATCTCCTCCTATAATGTCAAACATCCACTAACATGTATCTCCTCCTATAATGCCAAACATCCACTAACATGTATCTCCTATAATGCCAAACATCCACTAACATGTATCTCCTCCTGCCAGACATCCACTAACATGTATCTCCTCCTATAATGCCAAACATCCACTAACGTGTATTTCCTCCTATAATGCCAGACATCCACTAACATGTATCTCCTCCTATAATGCCAGACATCCCTTACATGTATCTCCTATAATGCCAAACATCCACTAACATGTATCTCCTCCTGCCAGAATCCACTAACATGTATCTCCTCCAATAATGCCAGACATCCCTTACATGTATCTCCTCCTATAATGCCAAACATCCACTAACATGTATCTCTTCCTATAATACCAGACATCCACTAACTAACATGTATCCCCTCCTATAATACCAGACATCCACTAACATGTATCTCCTCCTATAATGCCAGACATCCCTAACATGTATCTCCTCCTATAATACCAGACATCCACTAACATGTATCTCCTCCTATAATGCCAGACATCCCTTACATGTATCTCCTCCTATAATGCCAAACATCCACTAACATGTATCTCCTCCTATAATACCAGACATCCACTAACATGTATCCCCTCCTATAATACCAGACATCCACTAACATGTATCTCCTCCTATAATACCAGACATCCACTAATATTTCAGGGAAGCTACCACCCTACCCGAATAGGCTGCTTCCCTCAGCAGTTCCCTCATCCTATAACCTCCGATCCAGGACCTGCACCTTACTTGCAATACCACAATACAAAAAGAAAGTGGCTCGGTCCTCATTTTCCTACAGAGCAAAGCAGTTATGAAATAACCTCCCAGATGCCATCAAATCTTCCCCCATTCTAAAGTCACTCAAGCGCTCCCTATTAACATACCTCAACACAGAATGCTCCTGTAAACATGTAACATAGTGACTATATACAGAATGCACATGTAAACATGTAACATAGTGACTATATACAGAATGCACCTGTAAACATGTAACATAGTGACTATATACAGAATGCACCTGTAAACATGTAACATAGTGACTATATACAGAATGCACCTGTAAACATGTAGCATAGTGACTACTATATACAGAATGCACCTGTAAACATGTAACACAGTGACTGTATACAGAATGCAACTGTAAACATGTAACATAGTGACTATATACAGATTGCACCTGTAAACATGTAACAGTGACTATACAGAATGCACCTGTAAACATGTAACATAGTGACTATATACAGAATGCACCTGTAAACATGTAACAGTGACTATACAGAATGCACCTGTCAACATGTAACATAGTGACTATATACAGAATGCACCTGTAAACATGTAACAGTGACTATACAGAATGCACCTGTAAACATGTAACATAGTGACTATATACAGAATGCACCTGTAAACATGTAGCATAGTGTCTATATACAGAATGCGCCTGTAAACATGTAACATAGTGACTACTATATACAGAATGCACCTGTAAACATGTAACACAGTGACTGTATACAGAATGCAACTGTAAACATGTAACATAGTGACTATATACAGATTGCACCTGTAAACATGTAACAGTGACTATACAGAATGCACCTGTAAACATGTAACACAGTGACTATATACAGAATGTGCCTGTAAACATGTACCAGTGACTATACAGAATGCACCTGTAAACATGTAACAGTGACTATACAGAATGCACCTGTAAACATGTAACATAGTGACTATATACAGAATGCACCTGTAAACATGTAACACAGTGATTATATACAGAATGCACCTGTAAACATGTAACACAGTGACTATATACAGAATGTGCCTGTAAACATGTAACATAGTGACTATATACAGAATGCACCTGTAAACATGGAACACACTGACTATATACAGAATGCGCCTGTAAACATGTAACATAGTGACTATATACAGAATGCACCTGTAAACATGTAACACAGTGACTATATACAGAATGCACCTGTAAACATGTAACATTAGTGACTATATACAGAATGTGCCTGTAAACATGTAACACAGTGTCTATATACAGAATGCACCTGTAAACATGTACCATACATAGTGACTATATACAGAATGCACCTGTAAACATGTAACTATATACAGAATGCGGCTGTAAACATGTAACACAGTGTCTATATACAGAATGCACCTGTAAACATGTAACATAGTGACTATTTACAGAATGCACCTGTAAACATGTAACATAGTGACTACTATATACAGAATGCACCTGTAAACATGTAACACAGTGACTGTATACAGAATGCAACTGTAAACATGTAACATAGTGACTATATACAGAATGCACCTGTAAACATGTAACAGTGACTATACAGAATGCACCTGTAATCATGTAACACAGTGACTATATACAGAATGTGCCTGTAAACATGTAACAGTAACTATACAGAATGTACCTGTAAACATGTAACACAGTGACTATATACAGAATGTGCCTGTAAACATGTAACATAGTGACTACTATATACAGAATGCACCTGTAAACATGTAACACAGTGACTGTATACAGAATGCAACTGTAAACATGTAACATAGTGACTATATACAGATTGCACCTGTAAACATGTAACAGTGACTATACAGAATGCACCTGTAAACATGTAACATAGTGACTATATACAGAATGCACCTGTAAACATGTAACAGTGACTATACAGAATGCACCTGTCAACATGTAACATAGTGACTATATACAGAATGCACCTGTAAACATGTAACAGTGACTATACAGAATGCACCTGTAAACATGTAACATAGTGACTATATACAGAATGCACCTGTAAACATGTAGCATAGTGACTATATACAGAATGCGCCTGTAAACATGTAACATAGTGACTACTATATACAGAATGCACCTGTAAACATGTAACGCAGTGACTATACACAGAATGCACCTGTAAACATGTAACATAGTGACTACTATATACAGAATGCACCTGTATACATGTAACACAGTGACTGTATACAGAATGCAACTGTAAACATGTAACATAGTGACTATATACAGAATGCACCTGTAAACATGTAACAGTGACTATACAGAATGCACCTGTAAACATGTAACACAGTGACTATATACAGAATGTGCCTGTAAACATGTAACAGTAACTATACAGAATGTACCTGTAAACATGTAACACAGTGACTATATACAGAATGTGCCTGTAAACATGTAACATAGTGACTACTATATACAGAATGCACCTGTAAACATGTAGCACAGTGACTGTATACAGAATGCAACTGTAAACATGTAACATAGTGACTATATACAGATTGCACCTGTAAACATGTAACAGTGACTATACAGAATGCACCTGTAAACATGTAACACAGTGACTATATACAGAATGTGCCTGTAAACATGTAACAGTAACTATACAGAATGTACCTGCAAACATGTAACACAGTGACTATATACAGAATGTGCCTGTAAACATGTAACAGTGACTATACAGAATGCACCTGTCAACATGTAACATAGTGACTATATACAGAATGCACCTGTAAACATGTAACAGTGACTATACAGAATGCACCTGTAAACATGTAACATAGTGACTATATACAGAATGCACCTGTAAACATGTAGCATAGTGACTATATACAGAATGCGCCTGTAAACATGTAACATAGTGACTACTATATACAGAATGCACCTGTAAACATGTAACGCAGTGACTATACACAGAATGCACCTGTAAACATGTAACATAGTGACTACTATATACAGAATGCACCTGTAAACATGTAACACAGTGACTGTATACAGAATGCAACTGTAAACATGTAACATAGTGACTATATACAGAATGCACCTGTAAACATGTAACAGTGACTATACAGAATGCACCTGTAAACATGTAACACAGTGACTATATACAGAATGTGCATGTAAACATGTAACAGTGACTATACAGAATGCACCTGTAAACATGTAACACAGTGACTATATACAGAATGTGCCTGTAAACATGTAACAGTAACTATACAGAATGTACCTGTAAACATGTAACACAGTGACTATATACAGAATGTGCCTGTAAACATGTAACATAGTGACTACTATATACAGAATGCACCTGTAAACATGTAACACAGTGACTGTATACAGAATGCAACTGTAAACATGTAACATAGTGACTATATACAGATTGCACCTGTAAACATGTAACAGTGACTATACAGAACAGAAGCACCTGTAAACATGTAACATAGTGACTATATACAGAATGCACCTGTAAACATGTAACAGTGACTATACAGAATGCACCTGTCAACATGTAACATAGTGACTATATACAGAATGCACCTGTAAACATGTAACAGTGACTATACAGAATGCACCTGTAAACATGTAACATAGTGACTACATACAGAATGCACCTGTAAACATGTAGCATAGTGACTATATACAGAATGCGCCTGTAAACATGTAACATAGTGACTACTATATACAGAATGCACCTGTAAACATGTAACGCAGTGACTATACACAGAATGCACCTGTAAACATGTAACATAGTGACTACTATATACAGAATGCACCTGTAAACATGTAACACAGTGACTATATACAGAATGTGCATGTAAACATGTAACAGTGACTATACAGAATGCACCTGTAAACATGTAACACAGTGACTATATACAGAATGTGCCTGTAAACATGTAACAGTAACTATACAGAATGTACCTGTAAACATGTAACACAGTGACTATATACAGAATGTGCCTGTAAACATGTAACATAGTGACTACTATATACAGAATGCACCTGTAAACATGTAACACAGTGACTGTATACAGAATGCAACTGTAAACATGTAACATAGTGACTATATACAGATTGCACCTGTAAACATGTAACAGTGACTATACAGAATGCACCTGTAAACATGTAACATAGTGACTATATACAGAATGCACCTGTAAACATGTAACACAGTGACTATATACAGAATGCGCCTGTAAACATGTAACAGTGACTATACAGAATGCACCTGTAAACATGTAACACAGTGACTGTATACAGAATGCACCTGTAAACATGTAACATAATGAATATATTTCCTACATATTTATTTTCTGTGTTAATCTGTATGTTTGTGTTTTTGTTCTTAATATCTTGTATTTTATTACTTTGTATTTCTGTAACTGTAACAATTCAATGTTCTTGAACCCAGGACATACTTGAAAATGAGAGAAATCTCAATGTATCCTTCCTGGTAAAAATACTTTATAAATAAAAATAAATAAATAAATATTTGTAATTTAAAAATACCTTTTTATTATTATTTTATTTTTACTTTTCTGATTGTATTGCACTCAATGCACTGATGTTTGGCAGTTGGAGTGAAATCCCCTAGATGGCAGCAAAGTCATTCAGTTGGATGTAGTGCAAGGGTTTCTCTTCCATTAGGTTTATTTGTTTCTGTAGGGTCGATTCACAAAGCACCGAAATTGCGTGCAATTTCCGTGCTGTTTCACCGTATTTCAGCGCACTTGATATCGGTGAATTCAACCAAACACCAACAAAAAAAGTCTCTTATTCTCCTAATAAGAGTTTAAATCAATAGAAATATAGTAAATATGTGTCTAAATAACGAAAAAGGGCCCTTTAAAAAATAATAAAAAATTTGCTTACAAAATAAAAAAGTCTTGTAAAAAATAAATAAAAAAATGTCGTCTCATTTAAAAAAATACAAAAAGTTCTTTGAAAAAAATAAACAGGGTTTTTGCAAAAGATAAAAAGAATAAACTGTCTTTTTAAAAAAAAAAAAAAGGTAAAAAGATATTACTGTTTTGTACGCTGAAACCTATAGTATTTGCGAGCTTAAACCTGTCGAAATGAAACAGCGAAAATCTGGGAATTTTGACAGAATTTCGGAGCAATTCGGCGTTCTGTGTATAGAAGACATGCTAATTATCTATGGGGCAATTTTGGTGCCGCTGAATTGCAGCGAATTGCACCATAATTTGCTGTCAATCCTGCCAGGACATACTTGAAAACGAGAGAAATCTCAATGTATCCTTCCTGGTAAAATCCTTTATAAATAAATAAATAAATAAAATAAATAATTCACCGTTCGGCGCATTTCAGGGCCAATTTGGAGGTTAGTGAACAACACCTTAATAAAATAAATAATGATAAAATACATTAACCCTCCTAATGGTCCCACCATAGGCCTGAGGTTTAATCATTGAACAGTCAGTCCTGAATTAAGGGATTCATGGATCTGGAGTTAAAAATTAACAGGGTTATTCAAAGAGAATCGAAAAGTCGCCGCACGTTCGGTGACTTTTTGTCCTCTTCAATTCGGTGCGATTCGCCGATCCCATTTCGGCGACCCTGCGGTGTATTCAGTAAGCACCACAGGGCCACCATAGTGCAGGGAAAAGCCGCTGCAAACCCGACGAACACTCACCGCAAAACCCGGCGAATGCATGCCGAAATCCGCAAAAACATCTGGATTAACCCCGCCGAAGCGCCGGGGGAAACCCGACCAGGAGCCGATCACAGCGCAGAGCAGCTACCGGAAAAACACAACACCGCAGACGAATGGAGTGAAAAGAAAAAAAAACAGTACGCTTGAATGTTTGAAAAGTGAAACGCTGTTTGCAAAAAAAATACAGATGCGAAAATGTCTGGAATTTACATAAGATCCAATGAATGATAATAAAAAGGGCTGTTACAGAAAAAAGAACAAACGTTTAAAAAAAAAGGGAAGAAAATTTGCTAAAAAATGCCTAAAAGATCCTTAAAAATCTATAAATAAAGAGACGTTTTACTGCAGAATAACAACAGTTTATTAGATATTGAATTAAAACGGGAATATTTTTAACATTGAAGCCTATGGGATTCGCCTGAATAAATCTGCCGCATGAAACCACTGAACAGCAGGGCAATTCGGCAACTTTTCACTGCTGGGTTTTGTTCTCTGAATAGACGAAGCATTGCTTCTCTATGGGGGATTCACTGCCCTCGAACAGGCACCGAACAGGCACCATATGTGCAGGCAATGTGTTGGCGAACTGCCTGCTCTCTGGATAGCCGAATGGCCAGGAAAGGTAACCGAACTCTGAATTTCACTGTCCGGCTACCTTTCGCCAGCAATTCAGAGCTCTTTGAATAACCCTGTAAGATTGCCATAAGTGCTTAATTTAAGGTTAACATTTCTGGAAGCTCTTCCTTAGAAATGCTTGTATGTTACCTCTTTCTGCAACTTCATGTTTAGTTTGGTTGCGTAATTATATATATATAATTGTGTGTATCTTGTGTTTAGATATATAAATATACTTCGCATGTATATACAAAATTATTCAATTTTCAGTTTACATAAATATATAAAACATAACAAATTCAGAGCACAAAAAAAAATATATATATAACAGTTGTGGTGGAGGACAAAAAGTGAGATAAAAAGCCTCCACACTATAATAAGTTTGTTTATTATTGCAGAAGCCACTTGGACATCACAGCAACTCAAAGAATTGCATCCCAGAGCCTTTGTGCCACATTCCCCATACGCAGCAAGGAATTCTGGGTAGGATGTGCAAATGATATTTGTCTCACTGTTTTGCATCCTGGGTCTGTTATTACACAGAACCCTAAAATCAATGCTGTACTTATATTATAAATATATATACTTCAAAACGAGAGAAAATCTCAATGTATCCTTCCTGGTAAAATACTTTATAAATAATATATGTATACAGTCAGGTCCAGAAATATTGGGACATGGACACAATTCTAACATCTTTGGCTCTATACACCACCACAATGGAGTTGGAATGAAACAAACACAATGTGCTTTAACTGCAGACTGTCAGCTTTAATTTGAGGGTATGTACATCCAACTCAGGTGAACGGTGTAGGACTTACAGCAGTTGCAGATGTGCCTCCACTTGTTAAGGGACCAAAGGTAATGGGACAGAATAATAATCATAAATCAAACTTTCCTTCTTAATACTTGGTTGCAAATCCTTTGCAGCCAATCACAGCCTGAAGTCTGGAACGCATAGACATCAGCAGACGCTGGGTTTCATCCCTGGTGATGCTCTGCCAGGCCTCTACTGCAACTGTCTTCAGTTCCTGCTTGTTCTTGGGGCATTTTCCCTCCAGTTTTGTCTTCAGAAAGTGAAATGCTGCTCAATGGGATTCAGGTCAGGTGATTGACTTGGCCATTGCATAACATTCCACTTCTGTCCCTTCAAAAACTCTTTGGTTGCTTTTGCAGTTTGCTTTGGGTCATTGTCCATCTGCACTGTGAAGCGTCGTCCAATGAGTTCTGCAGCATTTGGCTGAATGTGAGCAGATAATATTGCCCGAAACACTTCAGAATCCATCCTGCTGCTTTTGTCAGCAGTCACATCATCAATAAATACAAGAGAACCAATTCCATTCGCAGCCATACATGCCCACGCCATGACACTACCACCACCATGCTTCACTGATGAGGTGGTATGCTTGTGAGCAGTGCTGTATGTTGGCCTAGTCCAACAAGGCCTAGGCCTAGGGCGGCACTTTCCAGGGGGGCAGCAAAAAAAGCTGCCACTATGCGTCTGGAAGGGACAAGTTGACGCAGGGCAGGCTGGAGCCGATCGGAACATCTCGCGCAGCCTGCTGTGTGTGTGCGCGTGTTTACAAGCAATCGAGCGGGCTGCATGAGCAGCAGCTGCAGACTGCTCAAGTGCTTGTACACACAGCAGGCTGCGCGAGATGTTCCTTTCTATCGGCTCCGCCAGTCAGCAGCGTTCCCGACTCCAGCCAAGCTCCTCCTTCACACTGACGCGGTGCACCGGCGCCACGCTTTGCGTATTTGGCGCTGACGTCGGTCACATGGGAAGAAGCAGAACGAGGCGAGCCGTGCCACCGCAGGGGACCCCCTCACACCACACCCCGCCTGGACTCTCTCGGAGCGAGACGACTAGGCAGCCAGCGGCAGTGCGCTCTGGGACGCCAAACTCGCCGAAAGAATGCCACACCCGTGGAACAGCCACCGAACGCACCCACAAGCCTCAGACGACCTGCGGAACAGACCACCGAACGCAGCCGACGACCCCACAAACGCCGAAGAGAAAAGCCAACAAGCCGATGGAGGGGTATATTAACCGCCACTTTTAAAAGCGGTTTGCAAAACTATTGCTCGACAATGCCTGAAAATTGTATATGAGGTCCTATAAATAATAATTAAAAAGTCTGTTACAGAAAAAAAACGCTATTTAAAAAAATCTGAAAAAAAAATCACCGAAAAATGCCTAAAAAATAAATAAAGCTGAATTAAAAGAATAAATGGTTTAATAAATATTTAATAAAAATGGGAATATTTTAAACATTGAAACCTATGGGATTCGTCTGATTAAACCTGTCGAATGAACCCACTGAAAATCAGGGCATTTCACTGATATTTTGGAGCACTTTGGTGTTCTCTGAATAGATTAACCATTGCTTCTCTATGGGGAATTTCATTGCCGTCAAACAGGCACCGTATTCAGTGATCTTGGCATGTAAAGGCTGTCTGAGAGTGATTCGACTCTTATCACTCTGAGGCAGCCGTTGCATGTTGAGATTACTAAAATCCCAGCATGCAGTGACTTCCGACTGAATGCTATAACAGGAAGAGGTGTGACCTTGACAGGAAAGGGTGTGTCAAATTTAAATTAGGGGGTGTACGAGTTTAGTCAGGCCTAGGGCAACACAAAATCTAAATACACCACTGCTTATGAGCAGTTCCTTTCCTTCTCCATACTCTTCTCTTCCCATCACTCTGGTACAAGTTGATCTTGGTCTCATCTGTCCATAGGATCTTGTTCCAGAACTGTGAAGGCTTTGTTAGGTGTTGTTTGGCAAACTCTAATCTGGCCTTCCTGTTTTTGAGGCTCACCAATGGTTTACATCTTGTAGTGAACCCTCTGTATTCACTCTGGTGAAGTCTTCTCTTGATTGTTGACTTTGACACACATACACCTACCTCCTGGAGAGTGTTCTTGATCTGGCCAACTGTTGTGAAGGGTGTTTTCTTCACCAGGGAAAGAATTCTTTGGTCATCCACCACAGTTGTTTTCCGTGGTCTCCTGGGTCTTTTGGTGTTGCTGAACTCACCGGTGCGTTCCTTCTTTTGGAGAATGTTCCAAACAGTTGTTTTGGCCACACCTAATGTTCTTGCTATCTCTCTGATGGGTTTCTTTTGTTTCTTCAGCCTAATGATGGCTTGCTTCACTGATAGTGACAGCTCTTTGGATCTCATCTTGAGAGTTGACAGCAACAGTTTCCAAATGCAAATAGCACACTTGAAATTAACTCTGGACCTTTTATCTGCACATTGTAATTGGGGTAATGAGGGAATATCACACACCCTGGCCATGGAACAGCTGAGAAGCCAATTGTCCCATTACCTTTGGTCCCTTAACAAGTGGGAGGCACATCTGCAAACTGCTGTAAGTCCTACACCGTTCACCTGAGTTGGATGTACATACCCTCAAATTAAAGCTGACAGTCTGCAGTTAAAGCACATTGTGTTTGTTTCATTCCAACTCCATTGTGGTGGTGTATAGAGCCAAAGATGTTAGAATTGTGTCCATGTCCCAATATTTCTGGACCTGACTGTATATATATATATATATATCTACATCAATTGCAATTCCAAAATCATCTGAGATACATATATATTTATATATAAAGCAAATTCAGATGTTTTAGAACTACATGTCCCATGAAGCTCCACCAGCATTAAGGCTGACTAAGCATCATGGTACATGTAGTTCTGAAACATCTGGGGTTCCAAGGTTCACAATCACTGGTCTAAACCATCTAAATATTCCTTTGTTGGAGGGACAGGCTTTATTTTTGGCAACGTTTTTAATGGCTGTATTTTGTCGCCCATAACCCATATGGCTGGCGTGCTTTATTATGCTCAGCAAGGCTAATGGATCCAGGAGCATCATGGGAAATTAATTCCATTTAAGTCTACAACAGATCAGCCTTAGTGCACTGCTGGCATTAAATTTTGGCACCAAATAAACTTTATTTTCTGTGATGCTCAGTCAGACTGATGAAGTTCATGTCACGCCAGATTCATATATATCACAAATCGATAACTTTTAATGTACAGACGATCACTATGGACCACGAACCTGCTTCATGGAGCGAGGTTCCGCAGCAGCCTGTGCCACCTCAATACAAGGACGGGCCCTATTCCAAACCGGAGCTGAGGCAGCCACCCAAATGTCACCGAGATACACTTTCCATGATTTTCCGTTAGCCACCTGTCAATCTGGCCTAGCTGAGGATCGTGGGAGTTGCAGTCTGGCAAGTTAACACGCGCAGAGCACATCACACCAGAACGAGAAGATACGAGCTTCCATAATATAAGACCATTTCTCAAAAAGTAAATAAAACCGAATCCAAGGTTTCTAAACCCAAACAGATGAATATGAAAAAAAACGTAACAATAATTTATAGCTTTATATTCTTCTTATTATCTTTATGATTTCCATTTATTCCCCGCAGGAAAGCTACAGATGTCACTCACCCAGACGGAGAACTCCCGTGATCCGAGCTCCCTCTCGTCGGGACGGATCCCGGCGGTAGAATATCTCTGTAACGGCTGGCGCAGCTGCAGGAGGACTAAGCCGCTCGCTTCTGCTTCCAGATGTGTTTTATATTACTGATTAGACGCCAACCTGCCCACGTGTCGCCTGGAAGTCTTGTTTCAGCCCAGGCTTCGTGTCGTCGTCCCTGCTCGCCTCCTCGATCACCCCCCTGAATTAAATTCCACAAATCCGACATTCTTTTTCTCACCTGGTCGCACACTCACCCCCAAAGCTGCTTGTCCCTTCTTTTACCACCCTCCCAGTAGATAGGTCGCGCCATCACTTGGTCTGCTGACTACTAGGACCCGAATCGAGATGGCTTTGCAACTTTGTAGCAAAAGAGCTGGAAAAGATCTTCTTCAGATTCCTGACATCATATCGCACCTTGTTAGGCTAGGGTCAGACGAACGCATTTTTCACGTTGTCCGTGAAAAAGTACGTTCGAACAAATGGACGTATTTTTTCACGGAATACGCGATAGCGGTCATACGATGCGCATTTTGCGTCCGTGATTTTGTACGGATCATCAATAAAACCCTTTTTGCGTCTGGACGTTATGTTGGCCGGACGTGTGCAGCGTCTGACGTCTCCCAATCACGCACACGCCGCTATGCGGCCGCAGCGCACGCTGTACGTCAGTAGTAGCGGTTTGACGTTCTCGAAAAAATGCTTTGTTTGCCACTTGCGTTGCGCGGACGAACTTTCGTGCGGCCGTTCTTCGTATGCTGCCCGGCATTGGACGTCATTTGCTGCTAGCACGGCCGTGATTTCGTGCGGCTAAACGCACGTTAAAACTGCTTTCGTCTGACCTTAGCCTTAGACACTTTCTAGCTCTTCTTCTTGTCCTTCGTCTCTCGCCCTTCCTACAAATGCTAAAAGAGAATACTGACACCGCAAACCCAGGGCCGGATTTCTAGGCACGAAAATCTGGATCGCCCCTACCACCACTCCCCCAAAAAGGTGCTCAAAATACTTTAAACATTTTTATTTGGGGTGGAAACTAAAAAAAATATCATTAACAGGGTTATTCAAAGAGAATCGAAAAGCCACTACACGTTCGGTGACTTTTCATTCTCTTCAATTCGGCGCAATTTGGCGATCCCATTTCGGCGACCCTGCGGTGTATTCAGCAAGGACCACAGGGCTGTTGTAATGCAGGGAAAAGCTGCTGCAAAGCTGCCGAACACTCACTGCAAAACCCAGGCGAAAGCACACCGAAACCGGCAAAACATGTGGATTAACCCCGCCGAACACTCCGGAGAAACCCGAGCAGGAGCCGATCACACGCAGGGCAGCCGCCGGGAAAAAGCCGACACTGCAGACACCGCAGACGAATGGAGTGGAAAAAGAAACAAACAGTACGCTTGAATGTTTGAAAAGTGAAACGTTGTTTGCAAAGAAACTACTGAACGAAAATGTCTGAAATTTACACATAAGATCCAATGAATGATAATAAAAAGGGCTGTTACAGAAAAAAGAAAAAACGATTAAAAAAGAACAGGGAAAAAATGTTTGCTAAAAAATCCCAAAAAATGCCTAAAAGATCCTAAAGAATCAAAAAATAAAGAGACTCTTTACTGCAGATTATTATAATGAAAGGTTTATTAGATATTTGATTAAAACGGAATATTTTTAACATTGAAGCCTATGGGATTCTCCTGAATAAACCTGTTGAATGAAGCCACCGAATGGCAGGGCATTTCGGCAACTTTTCTCTGCTGGTTTGTGTTCTCTGAATAGACGAAGCATTGCTTCTCTATGGGGATTTCACTGCCCTCAAACAGGCACCATATGTGCAGGCAATTCGCCAACATTTGGCGAACTGCCTGCTCTCTGAATAGCCGAATGGCCAGGAAAGGTAACCGAACGCTGAATTTCGGCGTTCGGTTACCTTTCGCCAGCTATTCGGATCTCTTTGAATAACCTTGTTTGAAAAACTGAAAATCAGTTTCTTCCTGAATTCACATAAAAAAAAGGAGCAGAATCCGTTGCCTTAGAATGAAGCAATACGGAAAAAAGAAGGTGAGTTAGTGCAGCATTGTTGTTCCCGTTAGAAAAAGAAAAGTTTTCTATTTTCTTATCCATAAGTTAGTGTGCTTGGTTACTATTAATTATTTTTGGTAATCTTGAGTGCCGATATTATTATAGGGTCTATTCACAAAAGCCCCGAAATTGCACGCAATTTTAGCGTTTTGACTCAGTTCGCCGCATTACGGCGATTCCATTTCTCTGAAAATATGGTGAATTCGCTTTTAGTGAATGGTCAATGAATTTTCCCGATACTACTGGAGACGCCAAAGCGGTTATCAGATGTCGGTGAAAAAAACGCCTAATTGCACCGTTAACTGCCGAATTGGCATCTGCGAATTCTGCAGAACTGCAAAGAAAAATAACAGGGTTATTCGGAGAGCGTGAAAAGCAGGAGAATGACTGGAGAATGAAAAATTCTAGGTCAAAATAGCCGATTTGGAAAGTGAGATGAAAGGGAGAATTTTTCTGGTTTGGCTATTTTGACCTAGAATTTTTCATTATCCAGTCATCCTCCAGTCATTCTCCTGCTTTTCACGCTCTCTGAATAACCCTGTAAGTCTCGTATTCTCCTAGTAGGAGTATAAATCAGTACAAAGGTAGTAAAATCAGGGTTATTCAGAGAAAGGTGAAAACCAGGAGAATGACTGGAGAAGTGAAAATTCTTGGTCAAAATAGCCAAACCAGAAAAATTCTCCCATTTTTCTCACTTTCCAAATCGGCTATTTTGTCTAGATTGTTCTCTTCTTCTGCCAATTCTCCTGGTTTTCACCTCTCTCTGAATAACCCCCATAGTGTCCAAATAATAAAAAAGTCCTTTAAAAAATAATAACAAAACTAAATAATTAAAAAATAAAAAACGAGTCTTTCAAAAAATAATAAAAAGGTACAATACAAAATAAAAAACGAGTCCTTTAAAAAATAATAAAAAGGTACAATACAAAATAAAAAATTAGTCTTTTAAAAAATAATAAAAAGGTATGTTACAAAATAAAAAACGAGTCTTACAAAATAAGAAAAACAAAAAATGTCGTCTGAAAAATACAAAAAAATACAAAAAGTTGCTCTAAAAAATAAAATGATAAAAAGGGTTTTTGATGAAAATGAAAAGAATAAACGGTCTTTATATAAAGTAATAAAAGATCTAACTTTTTTACATCGAACCCTATTAGATTTGCCTATTTAAACCTGTCGAACTGAAACATCGAAAATCAGGGCATTTCGCTGGAATTTTGGTGCAGTGCAGTGGGTGGAGTAGAGGTAACATCACTGCTCTGCATGGAGCGAGCCTGTGGAGTCATGGGTTCAATCCCAGTGAACAACCTCTCCAGTAAGTGTCCTTGGGCAAGACATCTAACGGTACATACTCGCCACACAGGATGTACTTGAAAATGAGAGAAATCTCAATGTATCCTTCCTGGTAAAATACTTTCTCAAAAAGGCACGATAGTCTTCTATGGGGCAATTTCTGTGCCCGTGAATTGCACTGTATTTTGCTGACAATGCATCTGTATTTGGTGAATTGACAGCTTAGTGAATAGATGACCTGGCCCGAAATTGCACCGAATGGGCGCAAATCGGTGGTTAGTGAATAACCTTTTTAGTGTTATTTGCACCAGATTGTTCACTTTATAAATGTGCAGCATTACAAAAAACAGAAAAAATATTTATGTTTAATTTATTATTTTAGTTTTACATAAACCTGGTCATGTTTGGTATCATTGGAAAGATCACACTCTGGCCTTTCCAATGATACATTATATGCCCCTCTAGCCTGTAGGGCTCCAGAGTTACAGGGGACTGAATGGTTGGAAATTATCCTTTTTTTGTTTTTTCACAGAGCAAGGTGCCCCCTTGTGGTAGACGCCTGAAGGCACATGCCTACGCTGCCTCATTATAAATCTGGCTCTGAGCGTGTCCTATTCTGGCTTACTCTAACACATCGCACATCTTGAGGGGGGCCCTAGGTGAGAAGATTATTTGGGGCCCCTCACCACACTTTCAACGGCACACCTCTTTATACTGCACCTTTTATCACACACAGATACAGACAATAATCTCACCTCTCCCAGACACCCCTGACCCCTCTCACCCCCAGATAGACAGTCCCTCAACACCTCTCCATAAATAGACATCCCCTCTCCCCTAGATAGAGAGGTGGTGGTCGCTGACTCTATTTATCACACAGTAGGGTGTCGGCAGTGTTGTGGGGCCTAGGGCGTGCGACCTGCTCGCCCAACCCAAAGGGCAGGTCTGTTTACTTCTGTTCCTGCGGTGAAGAGGGCATCGGGATCCACCGTTTCCTCTCGCCTTACAAAGCAAAAGACTGGGCACAAATAGTTTAATAGTCCCTGCGGGACTCCACTTCGTGAGCTCGTACAGAGCTCGTGGAAGCATCGCGCTTGGCTCCATGGAGTCCTAGTAACTCCAGGAGCCGATACCCACTCCAGTGAGTTCCCAGCCAATCTGATGGCTGGGTGGGAGTCAGGTGGGACCCAAACTGGTTCCTGCTTCCTGATGCCAGAAAATCAGGTCAGCTCTCAATGACCTGAAATTCTGGGAGGAGCTAATGAGCTTCTGGGAGGAGCTAAGCCCCTGCACTCAGAGGGCTGAATCAACCCTGCGAGAGCCCAACAGAATTGGGAAATGAGTGAGAAGACACTCAGGGCACTGTGACCACCCAGTTTACGTTGAGTGGTCACAATGCCTGGAGTGTCCCTTTAAATCTCTCACCCTGCACAAAAACCTGTATGGCTCCACAAGTGACGCCGAATCAAATATAGAATCATTGTGCTCCTTTGCCTGCCGTGACACTTTAATGCAAATAAATGATGGAAATAAGAAGGAGGAACAGTGAAAAATTGTGAAAACAATATAGCAGAGCTCTAAAGAATTCTTCAACACGGCTATAATAATTTCAAATTAACCACTATCCCCAGTCTAGCGCTTTTGTAATCATGTGACCAAAACAGCCAAATAGGAATGACTGTCCAAATTTCTATTTTTTACTATATTTTGCCTTTTTTTTTCCAACTCGCTTTTTGTGGCTAGATGTTTCCCTTCACTGTTCAGCAAATAAACCCCTTTACATGCATTAGTAGTCAAATACTCCTATTGCTTTTTAGGCTAGGGTCAGACGAAAGCATTTTTCCCCGCGAACGTGAAAAAGTGCGTCCGAACGCATTGACGTATTTTTTCACAGAATGCGCAAAAACGGTCAGACGACGCGCATTTTCGGGTGTGATTTTGTACGGATCGTCAATAAAACTCTTTTTGCGTCTGGACGTTATGTAGGCCGGACATTAGCAGCGTCTGACATCTACTAATCACGCACACACGCCGCTATGCCGCAGCTGCGCACTCAGTGCGTCAGTACTAGCGGTTCAGCGTTCTCAGAAAAATGCGTTCAAATTCCACTTGCGTTGCACGGCCGGACTTTTGTGCGGCCGTACATCGTATATTGGCCGTCATTGCCCGTCATCTGCTGCTAGTGCGGCCGTAATTATTTGCGCCGGAACGCACGTTAAAAGTGCGCTGGTCTGACCCCAGCCTTATAGAGCAGTGACGGCGAACCTTGGCATCCCAGATGCTTCTGAACTACATGCCCCATGATGCTTAGCAGTCAGCCTTAAAGCTTCTCAAAGCTAGTTCCGAAAACATCTGGGGTGCCAAAGTTCGAAATCACTTTTATAGGGTTTTTGCAAAAAAAATTATGTTTTTTAAATATATTATTATATATAAGTTGGAGACCTCCTTTGCACATCCTACCCAGAGATCTTTGCTGCATATGGGAAATGTAGCACATGAGCTCTGTGAATAAAGCAGTTCTCTGAATTGCTGGTATGTGTAAATGTCTTCTACAATTATTATTATTATTATTATATATTTTTAAATATATTTAATATATTATTTTTTATATATATATATATATACATTGTTAAATATATTTAATATATTATTTTTTATATATATATATATATACATTGTTAAATATATTTAATATATTATATATATATATTTAATATATTTAATATATTTTATATATATATATATACATTTTAAATATATTTAATATATATATATATATATATATATATATTCTACAGGTCACCTTTGCCTGCAGGGGTTAAGACGTGGGCAGCTGCTGCGCATTGTGCGTGAGCTGAATTTCAGCGTGGTCACTCAATTCCAGGGCGAGTCTGGAGCTGATATTTGCTTTCTGCTGGAACTGATGCTGTTTAAATAATGGATTTTCCAGTTAAGCAGTTCATGCCAAAGGAGTGAATTTTTATATATATATATATATATATATAATATATATAAACCAGCCAATGAAATGAAGCCACGCGTTGACTAATCGCCGCTCATCTCCCTCTTATTTTATAGGAGCCAGCAAACGTACCGACCAATGAGGATGGGGCTTGTAGCGCCGGCTCCCAGGATGCCTCGCTGGAACCCTGCATACGTATCCTTACAAAGCCATTATAAATCACTGTTATGGTGGCGCTCGCTCGCAGTCGCAGTTCACCACGACATATATTATTTTTGATCTCCGCTCGTTCGCTTTGTAATGGGGTGGGGGAGAAGCGCCAACTTATGGTGGTGAAAAAAAAAAAAAAGGGCAACAATGTAGCAGAGGGGGCCATTGAGTGGTTAATAAAGACTCAAATGAGCCGTAAATAGGATCATTAATCAACCCCCAAGCAGTCAACCTTTTGGCTATGGTGTATGACATCACCTGGGATGGCGGAACATGTCAGCTCGTTACAATGGGATGCCATTGAAATGTGCCTTCAAAGCGTAGGCTGCGGTGCATCCCCATTGTTCTCTGCTCCCTCGTCCACAGTATTGATGGTTCTCCAGACCGTGAGGCTGCGCGGCGCTTTACATCAGGGTGCGCACCCACGGGACATTTATTCACTACAGGCTAGAATTTAATTGCAATTTCTTTTTAAATGTATTTTTTTTTTAAGAAAACACACGCGCAATCAGCAATCTCAAAAACGTCTTTCACAAAAGCAGATCTCCGGTAAAACAGATACAACTCTTTAAGGCAAGGGTCAGACGAACGCATTTTTCGCGTCGTCCGTGAAAAAGTGCGTTCGAACGAATGGACGTATTTTTTCACGGAATACGCGATAGCGGTCATACGATGCGCATTTTCGGACGTGATTTTGTACGGATCATCAATAAAACCCTTTTTGCGTCTGGACGTTATGTTGGCCGGACGAGTGCAGCGTCTGACGTCTCCCAATCACGCAAACACGCCGCTATGCGGACGCAGCGCACTCTGTACGTCAGTAGTAGCGGTTTGACGTTCTCGAAAAAATGCGTTCGTTTGCCACTTGCGTTGCACGGACGAACTTTCGTGCGGCCGTTCGTCGTATGTTACCCGGCATTGGACGTCATTTGCTGCTAGCACGGCCGTGATTTCGTGCGGCTAAACGCACGTTAAAAATGCTTTCGTCTGACCTTAGCCTTAGTCGCCCACCGATGACCGATCGTACGCAATGAGATAAATGAACACAATAAATATATATCATTCCACAGTACAGTATTTGTGTTTTTATTGTGTTATCGCCCACAGCTATAAAAACCCAACCAAATGTAAAATAACATATAACAATAAAAATAATAGACAGTGCTGACAGGTAACTCCACACTTCCACCATACCTCACCTAAACCAAGCCAACTAAACTCTGCCCCCATCTCCCATACATCTAATCCACCAAATACCACCTTAGGCTGGCCGTCCACTGGAACCGTTTTCGAACGACTGACGATTTCGTCAGACCGTCAGACCGTCGGTCGTCCGACCGGGTCAGACTAGGGATCGTCCACTGCGTGCGATCTGTCGTGCGACCACAGACGATCCAGATCAAAATCAGAGGTGGAGTACATGGCTGCCAAAACCAGAATGAACTGGTTTTACATGCAAAAACGAGTTCATTCTGCTTTCGTAACCAGTGCAGTCCTTTTTTGTTATCATTATTTTTACTATGCGCTTTGTCTGTAAACCAGTCAAACTATTCCCTAAGGCTGGGGTCAGACCAGCGCACTTTTAACGTGCGTTCTGGCGCACATAATTACGGCCGCACTAGCAGCAGATGACGGGCAATGACGGCCAATATACGATGTATGGCCGCACAAAAGTCCGGCCGTGCAACGCAAGTGGAATTTGAACGCATTTTTTTGAGAACACTGAACCGCTAGTACTGACGTACTGAGTGCGCAGCTGCGGCATAGCGGCGTGTGTGCGTGATTAGGAGATGTCAGACGCTGCTAATGTCCAGCCTACATAACGTCCAGACGCAAAAAGTGTTTTATTGACGATCCGTACAAAATCATGACCGACAATGCGCGTCGTCTGACCGTTTTTGCGCATTCGTGAAAAAATACATCAATGTATTCGGACGCACTTTTTCACGTTCGCGGGGAAAAATGCTTTCGTCTGACCCTAGCCTAAATCAGGGCATGACGCCAACACTTCAGTGCAGTACTGCGCTCTGATATCTGTTCTCTCTGCCGCTGCAGATTGCCGAAGTGCGGCGATCTGCAGCAAACTGCACCATATTTCGCCATCATTTTTACAGTACAAACAGCAACAAAATTGCACCGTATGGGGAAATTCAAGATTCAGTGCCCTTCAGGAGGCATGTCAGTGCTTAGTGAATGAGGCTAGGGTCAGACGAGCGTGATTTCTACGGACTGTATGTCCTTGCACACGGACGGACGTCAGTACGGAAGACACAGTAGTGGTCACACAGTCCGTTTTTTTCACTGACGTTTATTTTTTGACGGATGTAGGAGGGAAAATAAATTAAAAAGCAAAACCATTTTGTCCGTGAAAAATGCTGGACGTATAAATGCAGTCCGTCTGACCACGTTCCATCACTCACACACAAAGCTATGCAGACGTTGCGGACGCAGCGCACTTTGTGCGGCCGTTCTAGGGGTTGTACGTTCTTGCCTGCCTTGCGTCCGTTTGCCGCGGCCGTGGTGCGTCCGCAGTTCAGTGCGGACGTACTTCATGTGTCAGGCTCCAATGGACTTTCTTTCATGCTATCACGGACGTACTTTTAGGCGCAATCACGGACGTGAACACTACGCTCGTCTGATCCAGCCTGAACCCCTTTGTGCAGCAGCACTGCTAGTCCCACCATGGTACACAGCTAGTCCCACCATGCACAAAAGGTGTTTTGGTAAACTTGCATCATGTGTTAAAAAAACCCAGCAAAAACAATATAAATGCGTTTTTTTTAACTCCCGTAATGAGTTAAGGCTAGGGTCAGACGAATGCATTTTCGCGTTGTCCGTGAAAAAGTATGTTCGAACGAATGGGCGTATTTTTTCACGGAATACGCGATAGCGGTCATACAATGCGCAATTATCGTCCGTGATTTTGTACGGATCATCAATAAAACACTTTTTGCGTCTGGACGTGATGTTGGCCGGACATTAGCAGCGTCTGACGTCTCCCAATCACGCAAACACGCCGCTATGCGGCCGCAGCGCACTCTGTACGTCAGTACTAGCTGTTTGACGTTCTCAAAAAATGCGTTTGTTTGCCACTTGCGTTGCGCGGCCGTTGCACTTTCGTGCGGCCGTTCTTCGTATGCTGCCCGGCATTGGACGTCATTGGCTGCTAGCACGGCCGTGATTAAGTGCGGCAAAACGCACGTTAATACTGCGCTCGTCTGACCCTAGCCTTACCCGTTTGCGTTTGGATTGTAATATGCGGTAGATACCGCGTCTAACGTTAATGCACACGCATGTGAGCGTTAACGTTAGCGACACGATCGTAATGTGGCCCGAGGTGTGGGAACTCACCAAGATTTCTGTCCTCCAATTAGCAAATATCATCTGGCACTTAACACACACTCAGATCTGATATATTTAGGTATATACAGTATGTGAAATTTAGCAATAATATGTGATAAATCCTATATTTATTGTGACTTAACAGGGAAAGATATGATTGATTACCTGAATAAAAGCGTTATAGTGTGTGGGACCAATGGGAACTCAGTTCCCTCTGCAAAAATAGTGCAGGAACTGCTGTACTTGACCCCTGTATTCAACGGCCCAGTTCTGATACATTTTGACATACCCAAAGCAAACATAATGAGACATTGTATTCTGTCTTCATTAAAACACTCGGAGGAGAAGCTCTAATCGTGTAACTAGAATCCTTTTTTTTCCCCGCAGGACCCACAACACAAAGGGCCCTATTACATTCTTCGCACAAACGTTAACGTGTGCGCAAAAACGCATTAACGCGAGGGGCAAAACCCTTTGGGCAGAACGTCGTATTACAATGTCCACGGAAAAAATGCACGTTAACGTCTACCGCGGGGGAACCTGCGCGAACCCTGCGCGAGCGTACTGTACTGCGCGCGTCCTATACTTAACATTGTGAGCGCAAATGCGTTTGTGCGCTGGTATGCGGATGGTATTACAATCTATGCCCAAAATTTAACACACATTTAACACACAGAGTTTGCGCGCATAATTTTAACGTCTTTTAAAAGCTGGTGGTAACAGCAAATCTGAACGTCCTGGCCGAAACCAAATACACCAGCACGAAAATAACAATACAGCAAAGTATAGTTACACATTCTACACATACCCAAACAATAAAATTGAGAAGTTGTGCGTGTTTTTTTATTATTGCTGCAGCATATATACGCAGATTGACTTTGACAGGCGCAAAAACCTAACAGGAGACAATTGTGGTTCTTAATTCTGATTGGCTGAATCACGTGAAAAAACAGTCCGCACACCGATTTCTGCGCGCAATGTTAATGTGCACGCGTTTTTGCGCGTCTTTTTTATGCGCATTATTTTTTGACGGATGTAATAATGCGCGTTGATTGTAATACCAGCGTTAATTTACACGCGTTAACGTTTAACGCTTCGCGCAAAAATTCACGCGTTTACCGTGCATTTTTGCGTGAAGAATGTAATAGGGCCCCAAATGTGCGGCAAATCAATGTAGTACTGGTTGGGCACCTGTTATCTGGATTGCTCGGGTTTGTTGCAGACTTCAGAATCCAAAAGAATCCGATGCTTAGAGCAGTGTTTCCCAAACCTGGTCCTCAGGTCGCCCTAACCGGCCAGGTTTTACAGATCACCTTGGGGAAACGCAGACTAAATCCTGCAATCACTGAGCAGCAAATCCTATCACCTGTGCTGTGCTTCAGATATCTGCAAACCTGGCCTCTTAGGCTGGGGTCAGACCAGCGCACTTTTAACGTGCGTTCTGGCGCACTTAATTACGGCCGCACTAGCAACAAATGACAGACAATGACGCCAATATACGAAGTACGGTCGCACGAAAGTCCGGCTGCGCAACGCAAGTGGAAAATGAACGCATTTTTTCGAGAACGCAGAACGGCTTGTGCGGACATACCGAGTGCGCCGCGCCCGCTAGCGGTGTGTGTGTGTGATTTGGAGACGTCAGACCCTGCTCGTGTCCGGCCAACATAACGTTCAGACGCAAAAAGTTTCCTGGTTTGGATCCGTAAAAAATCACGCACGAAAATGCGCATCGTATGACCGTTTTCGCGTATTCCGTGAAAAAATACGTCAATGCGTTCGGACGCACTTTTTTACGTTCGCGTGTAAAAATGCTTTCGTTTGACCCTAGCCTAAGAGGGACCTGAGGACGGGACAGGTTTGGGAAATACTGTTTAAGAGGAAGGAGATTGCAGTGGAAGAGCCGTGGCTTCCTGCGACAGGAGCACTTTGCTGCGTTTCTTGGCAGAACTGCCGCCTGGAGCATGACTGAAATTTGGGGATTTTTGTCACATCCGGCAGGGCTCAGAGGGAGACACTCTGGTCCCTCCCCACTATCGAGGTTTGTCCACCGCACCCAGCGTCACCAGCAGTCGGAATTTTTTAATTTCCCCTCTGCCGGCCACCAGATCGGTCGCTAGTGACACCCGCACGTAAAGACCGAGCCGACGTCGCCTCTGAGAGCACGTGCTATAGCGAGCGGTCTGAGAGGCAGGCGATGGATCGGATATGAAGATGCTCGCGCAGCTCCGATCCATCGTTCAGAACTTGCGTACGTAAAGTGCGCAAGTCCCGTAGCGCTGCACAATTTGCGGCTACTACGCTACGCAAGTTGCGTAGAGAAGCTTCAGGGACCTCTGGATTCCTCTGGGTTGAAGAGGAGAAACAGCGCGTGGCGAGGGTCAAAAAGCGACTAAAATCACAGGAAAACTTAAAAAATAATTGGGCTGAGGCCATCAGCAGTATCTGCCCATTATTTAAGGGCAAGAAAGGGGACCCATAGCGGGGACCTTATAATGTTGGCGACTGGATTTCTCAGGCCTGTATGATCTGATCGGGATCTTGCATGGATTCGTTGATCCTAAAGTCTTTTAATCCACTCCACCCTTATCTATTCTCCGCATCCCCGCACAGCTGTGGCAAGGACAAAGGACTGTCCCCCTCAACACAATGGCCTTCTATCCCTGCCTTCCAGATGCCGGACAGTACCCGGGCCCAAGAGGGACCGAAGGGCCGTGCCAGTCTCCTGCTGGCAGTGTGCATTGTGACCAGTGATGAAGAGGAGAGGGTTTCTAAAGATCTTTTTCTTTTTCTATTTTTTCTTCCAGATGACCTGTAAAGTCGCAGCGACCCCTGACCCCCCTCCTTCACATCCCACTCACCCAGACCCATCCATTGCTATAGAAAGCCATGAGATTCATGACCTGGGAGGGTTCTCTTTGCTCTCACAGTGAAGACAAACTGTCAGCAAAGTGTCAAAATGTTCCTGGGAAAGCTTAACACTATGGCTGCAATCCCTGTCATGTCGCAAACCTCCCAAGCGTCCCTATTTAAGAGGGACAGTCCTAATTTTGAGCACAGGTCCCTCTGATCGCTTGTGATGGACCACATTTAAAAGGCTCCTCTATATATTCAGGGTGTGCGGGTGTCTTTTTAGGGGCTCCTCCATATATTCAGGGTGTGCAGGTGTCTTTTAGGGGCTCCTCTATATATATTCAGGGTGTGTGGGTGTCTTTTTAGGGGCTCCTCCATATATTCAGGGTGTGCAGGTGTCTTTTTAGGGGCTCCTCTATATATATTCAGGGTGTGTGGGTGTATTTTAGGGATTCCTCCATATATTCAGGGAGTGTGGGTGTGCTTTTAGGGGTTCCTCCATATATTCAGGGTGTGCGGGTGTGTTTTTAGGGGTTCCTCCATATTTTCAGGGTGTGCGGGTGTCTTTTTAGGAGTTCCTCTATATATTCAGGGTGTGCGGGTGTGTTTTTAGGGGTTCCTCCATATATTCAGGGTGTGCGGGTGTCTTTTAGGGGCTCCTCTATATATATTCAGGGTGTGTGGGTGTCTTTTTAGGGGCTCCTCCATATATTCAGGGTGTGCAGGTGTCATTTTAGGGGCTCCTCTATATATATTCAGGGTGTGTGGGTGTATTTTAGGGATTCCTCCATATATTCAGGGTGTGTGGGTGTGTTTTTAGGGGTTCCTCCATATATTCAGGGTGTGCGGGTGTCTTTTTAGGAGCTCCTCTATATATTCAGGGTGTGCGGGTGTCTTTTTAGGGGCTCCTCTATATATTCAGGGTGTGCGGGTGTCTTTTTAGGAGCTCCTCTATATATTCAGGGTGTGTGGGTGTGTTTTTAGGAGCTCCTCTATATATTCAGGGTGTGCGGGTGTCTTTTTAGGGGCTCCTCTATATATTCAGGGTGTGTGGGTGTGTTTTTAGGGGCTCCTCTATATATTCAGGGTGTGCGGGTGTCTTTTTAGGGGCTCCTCTATATATTCAGGGTGTGTGGGTGTGTTTTTAGGGGCTCCTCTATATATTCAGGGTGTGCGGGTGTCTTTTTAGGAGCTCCTCTATATATTCAGGGTGTGCGGGGTGTCTTTTTAGGAGCTCCTCTATATATTCAGGGTGTGCGGGTGTCTTTTTAGGAGCTCCTCTATATATTCAGGGTGTGTGGGTGTGTTTTTAGGAGCTCCTCTATATATTCAGGGTGTGCGGGTGTCTTTTTAGGGGCTCCTCTATATATTCAGGGTGTGTGGGTGTGTTTTTAGGGGCTCCTCTATATATTCAGGGTGTGTGGGTGTCTTTTTAGGGGCTCCTCTATATATTCAGGGTGTGTGGGTGTGTTTTTAGGAGCTCCTCTATATATTCAGGGTGTGCGGGTGTCTTTTTAGGGGCTCCTCTATATATTCAGGGTGTGTGGTGTGTTTTTAGGGGCTCCTCTATATATTCAGGGTGTGCGGGTGTCTTTTTAGGGGCTCCTCCATATTTTCAGGGTGTGTGGGTGTGTTTTTAGGGGCTCCTCTATATATTCAGGGTGTGTGGGTGTGTTTTTAGGGGCTCCTCTATATATATTCAGGGTGTGTGGGTGTAATTTTAGGGGCTCCTCCATATATTCAGGTGTGCGGGTAATGGGCAGGGCCAGATTAAGATCTCTATGGGGCTGGAGCTGAATATTTTGGTGGCTTTTTTTGGAATTTAGTGAAATGAAAACATATTTTAGGTTAATAGTGCAGATATGGGTATATCTAACCAGGCAGATATAGTGTGAGGAAATTCCATTCAGATTTCAATCATTTACAACGTGTAAAATTATTTTTTTTACATTTTTATCATCCGAGCCTTTGTGGTTATATATTCTATAGGGAATTCTTAAAAAAATTGAAACGGGAACCTGTTACTGTGTTTTTCTGAGAAAATATTGACGTCTGGCTCTGGTTAGCAAAAAGTTAACCAGAGCCAGGACTAGGTGTTAACGGATTCCGCTTCTGCCCCCAAAAAATGAATCGCATATTCACCTCCTGTCCCGCGGCGAGGACCGCGGCTCTGTCTGCCTCCTCCGGCCGGCAGGAGCAGGGAAAGACTGGGGGGGAAAAGTCCCCCCAGTCTCTCCCTGCGTAGCACTACGCCGACCAGCCGGATCTCGGGAGCCGAGATCCGGCTGGTCATGTGACCGGCAGGGGGAAACTCAATGGAGTCCTATGGACTCCATGAAGTGGATGCTCACGGCTGCGCTCAGCGCTGCCGCGAGCATCCCGGAGGTTAACGCGCGGTAACATTGTTAACAATGCAGGCAGCATTTATTGCGCCTGCATTGTAATCCAGCGTTAAAACGCGGGCGCAAGTCCCTTGCCCCGCGTTTTAACGCTTGGATTGTAATATAGCCCTTCATTGGTTCCCACTGGACTTTAGGTCCAACCGATCATTGAATTCCATCTATATGCACACTAGGCCCAAGGTGGCCTCCTTTTATTGAGTATTGGTATATATGAAACCCCAGAGCACTCCATACAGATTCTCCAAAAGTAGATCTGTCTAACTGCACCGTATTTCGCTGTCAATTCGCCAATATTTGGAAATTCGCCGTTCGATGCAATTCGGTGGGGAGTTCGTTGCTGTGTGAATAACCCCTTCTGTTTGTACTGTAGCACATCCACATAAAACAGTTGGCACTCTATTAATAATGTAACTTACGAAAATTAAAGCAAGGGTGTATCAATATATATGGAACCAGAACAGAGAGTGTTTGGTTCCAGGGGACGTTTAATATATGTTGCACTGCAGTTCAGCAGGAAGTAGTTAATCAGGAAGTCAGACACATGGACACTGACTAGGAGCTAAAAGCGGAGGCCTGTTCAATACCTCAGCCGCTGCAAGTGCTAAGTTAGCAACTTGCCATTGAACGCCGTTCAACCGCTCAGCGCTCAGCAGTGCTAACCTAGCACCTGCAGCGACCCGAGGAGATGCTGAGTGTGACATTTTAAAGATGGCCGCCGCCATGAAGCAAGTAACAATGCCGTACAGCAAGATGGCCGCCGCCTCGAAGCAAGTAATAATTCCGTACAGCAATGTTAATTTTGAGGTTTTTGTTCACCAAAGCACAAAATATTTATTTATTATTTCCCCCTGCACATAGACGTATATTACAGTTCAATTTATATATTGTTTCAGAAGTAAACATAACGTTTATTCATTAAAAACTATCATTTGTGGTGTGTGCAAACAAAACGGAATTGTGCTGACTGCTTCTCTTTATTATATTTTGTCCGAGTGATCCGAAAAACAATCTGAAATTTTCATTAAGAAATCGGCCATTTTGGATTCAAAATTCGCATCCAAAGGGTTCAACGACACTGCTGCAGCAAACTGAATTGCAGCGCTGCAGCAATTCAGCAGCTGCTGGGGTATTGAACAGGCCTCTGAAGTTTATAGAACTTGTTTATAAGATGTTTTGTTAATAAATTTACTATAGCACTGCAGCTCGGGTCTGAGAGGCTATTTTATAAGCAGCAACATTTATACAAAGGGGATGGTAAAATATATGTAAAAAATTGTGGTAAAATTCCTGAAATGACAGACAGAAACATGTATATTTATAACACCGTTGCTGTGTCGCGCACACCAGCCTTTTCAGACACAGCATCACACCCAGTCTGCTATTTCAGGGATATTACACTGTGCAGCTCCTGGCTGCCTCTCTCAGTCCTGCAAAGCAGTTTCCGCTGCACCAAACGGAGAGACGCGAAAATCAAAATATCATAAAATGCAGCTAGAGACCGAACATTATGTAATATGCATAACATCAGTTTAACCGCAAAAGAGAGGCTTGCGTGCGCGAAACGAGCCGTAAATCGGTGCTCGGGACCCACTCTGCTGCCTTCTAGAGGAAGAAGGGGCTTATTCGCTAAATATAAGATTTATGGAGAATCAGAGACAGGATTGTTAATGGGTGGTGAAAACAGCAATTCTCAAAAAAAAAAAAAGAAGGATAATGTGAGGATAATCTCCATCAATCTAAAACAATGAGTACTGCAGAACTAACCCCGCTTTTTACTCCTATATCCAGTGACAGGCAGGATCACCAGATCCAGCAGTTTTTCCAAGATGCCTATGGTTACTGCCTATCCCTGACCAGCTGGCTATTTTAACATACTAATTCTACCACACAGGGAACTTATATATGTTGATGAAACCATGGTGAGCCCTCAATATAATCTCCTCTGATCCAAAACCCTTATACCTAGGTATCTGTGTCTTCCTCTGATCCGTAACTCTTATACCTAGGTATCTGTGTCCTCCTCTGGTCCATAACTCTTATACCTAGGTATCTGTGTCCTCCTCTGGTCCATAACTCTTATACCTAGGTATCGTTGTCCACCTCTGAACCATAACTCTTATACCTAGGTATCTGTGTCTTCCTCTGGTCCATAACTCTTATACCTAGGTATCTGTGTCCTCCTCTGGTCCATAACTCTTATACCTAGGTTTCTGTGTCCACCTCTGAACCATAACTCTTATACCTAGGTATCCTCCTCTGATCTGTAATTCTTATACCTAGGTACCTGTGTCCTCCTCTGATCCGTAACTCTTATACCTAGGTGCCTGCTTCCTCCTCTGAGCCTTATCTCCATTCCCTAGGTATCTGTGTGCTCCTTTGATCCGTAACTCTTATACCCAGGTATCTGTGTCCTCCTCTGATCTGTTACTCTTATACCTAGGTACTTGTGTCCTCCTATGATCCGTAACTTTTATACCTAGGTATCTGTGTTCTCCTCTAATGCACAACTCTTATACCTAGGTACCTATGTCCTCCTCTGATCCATAACTCTTATACCTAGGAATCTGTGTCCTCCTCTGATCCGTAACTCTTATACCTAGGTACCTGTGTCCTCCTCTGATCTATAACTCCTATACCTAGGTACCTGTGTCCTCCTATGATATGTAACTCTTATACCTAGGTATCCGTTTCCTCCTCTGATCAGTAACTTTTATATTTAGGGATCTGTGTCCTCCTCTGATCCATAACTTTTATGCCTAGGTACCCGTGTCCTCCTTTGATCCAAAGTTTCTTTACAGAGTTATGTTTCTCATCTGATCCACAGGTCTTTACCTAGGTGTTTGTGTCCTCCTTGGACCCACAGCTACTGTATCTAGGTATCTACACCTTCTGTCAATCTACAGCTCATTACCTACTTGTCTGTGTCCACGTTGGACCCCCATCTCCTCTATCAAGGTAACCAGACCCTCTGCCAATCCACAGCTCTTTTCATAGGTTCCTAGATTGTGAGTTCCTACGGGAATAGGGCCCTCATCTCCTCCTGTACTGTTTGTCAAATGTTGTTCAATGTATTGTAACCCTGTCTATACTGTGCTTATTGTACAGCGCTGCGGAATATGCTGGCGCTTTATAAATAAAGAATAATAATAATAATAGGTTTCTGTGTCCTAATCAGACCCAAAGCTCCTGTATCTAGGTATCCACACCTTCCACCAATCCACATCTATTTACCAAGGTATCTGTGCCCTTTTCGGACCCACAGCTCTTGTATCTAGGTATCCACACCTTCCACCGATCCAACAACTCTTCACCAAGATATCTGTGCCCTCCTCAGACCCAAAGCTCCTGTATAGAGGTATCAGCACCTTTCACGTTCCACAGCTCTTTACCTAGATATATGTGTCCTCCAATCCACAGCTCCTGTATCTAGGTACTCTTCACAGTTTTTACTGATACACAGCTCTTTACCTAGGTGTCTGTGTCCTTCTTAGACCCACAGCTCCTGTTTCTAGATATCCACACCTTCCACCGATCCACATCGATTTTCTAAGGTATCTGTGTCCTCCTTGGACCCACAGCTCTGGCATCTAGGTATCCACACCTTCCCGGCTATCCGCAGCTCTTTACCTAGATGTCTGTGTCATCATCGACCCACAGCTCCTGTATCTCATTATTCACACCTTCCGCCGATCCACAGCTCCTGTATCAAGGTATACACACCTTCCGCCGATCCACAGCTCCTGTATCTCGTTATCCACACCTTATGCCGATCAACAGCTCATGTATCTCGGTATCCACACCTTCCGCCGATCCACAGCTCCTGTATCAAGGTGTCCACACCTATCGCCGATCCACAGCTCCTGTATCAAGGTGTCCACACCTCCCGCCGATCCACAGCTCCTGTATCAAGGTATCCACACCTCCTGCTGATCCACAGCTCCTGTATCAAGGTATCCACACCTCCTGCCTATCCACAGCTCCTGTATCTAGGTATCCAAACCTTCCGCCGATCCACAGCTCCTGTACCAAGGTATTCACACCTTCTGCCAATCCACAGCTCCTGTATCAAATATCCACACCTCCCGCCGATCCACAGCTCCTGTATCAAGGTATCCACACCTCCCGCCGATCCACAGCTCCTGTATCTAGGTATCCAAACCTTCCACCGATCCACAGCTCTTGTATCAAGGTATCCACACCTCCTGCCGATCCTCAGCTCCTGTATCAAGGTATCCACACTGCCCGCCGATCCACAGCTCCTGTATCAAGGTATCCACACCTCCCAATGATCCACAGCTCCTGTATCAAATATCCACACCTCCCACCGATCCACAGCTCCTGTATCAAGGTATCCACACCTCCCACCTATCCACAGCTCCTGTATCAAGGTATCCACACCTCCCGCCAATCCAAAGCTCCTGTATCTAGGTATCCAAACCTTCTGCCGATCCACAGCTCCTGTATCAAGGTATCCACACCTCCCGCCGATCCACAGCTCCTGTATCAAGGTATCCACACCTCCCGCCGATCCACAGCTCCTGTATCAAGGTATCCACACCTCCCGCTGATCCACAGCTCCTGTATCAAGGTATCCACACCTCCCGCCGATCCACAGCTCCTGTATCAAGGTATCCACACCTCCCACCAATGCACAGCTCCTGTATCAAGGTATCCACACCTCCTGCCTATCCACAGCTCCTGTATCTAGGTATCCAAACCTTCCGCCGATCCACAGCTCCTGTACCAAGGTATTCACACCTTCTGCCAATCCACAGCTCCTGTATCAAATATCCACACCTCCCGCCGATCCACAGCTCCTGTATCAAGGTATCCACACCTCCCGCCGATCCACAGCTCCTGTATCTAGGTATCCAAACCTTCCACCGATCCACAGCTCTTGTATCAAGGTATCCACACCTCCTGCCGATCCTCAGCTCCTGTATCAAGGTATCCACACTGCCCGCCGATCCACAGCTCCTGTATCAAGGTATCCACACCTCCCAATGATCCACAGCTCCTGTATCAAATATCCACACCTCCCACCGATCCACAGCTCCTGTATCAAGGTATCCACACCTCCCACCTATCCACAGCTCCTGTATCAAGGTATCCACACCTCCCGCCAATCCAAAGCTCCTGTATCTAGGTATCCAAACCTTCTGCCGATCCACAGCTCCTGTATCAAGGTATCCACACCTCCCGCCGATCCACAGCTCCTGTATCAAGGTATCCACACCTCCCGCCGATCCACAGCTCCTGTATCAAGGTATCCACACCTCCCGCTGATCCACAGCTCCTGTATCAAGGTATCCACACCTCCCGCCGATCCACAGCTCCTGTATCAAGGTATCCACACCTCCCACCAATGCACAGCTCCTGTATCAAGGTATCTACACCTCCCGCCGATCCACAGCTCCTGTATCAAGGTATCTACACCTCCCGCCGATCCACGGCTGCTGTAAATTTATTTGCAGCTATAAACGTATAAAGCGATTCGCAAAAGTACACACCCCTAAGATCCACGTCCACATTTGTATCCCTAAACCGTTACACACTCACGGATACGGTTACAAAAAGAATTGCATGCTAAAAATAAATACTAATGAATGTTCCATCTAATTATCCTTCATTTCCTGTTACTGCCAACAATCAATGGAGCGAATGTGAACGCAGCACTGCAGTAAAATGACACAGAAAACATCATATTGCATAAAACAGTGTCCGGGATTCTAATTTTGAGTCAGTTAATGTGCTAAAAGAGCTGTAATAGAATAGCGTAGATTAAAAAAAAAAAATTGTATTTGTCTAATAATTTTAGTAAAAGCAGAAAAGTAGTAACTAGTCATTCTTCACATTTTTTTTGTATTTTAGCAATTTTCTGTAGCATTTTTAGTAATTAATGGCCTATTTTTTCTAAATTTTAACTTTATTTGGAGTTTAATGGTTGCTGGCATTCTAACTTACCAACGTTCACATAATACATTTTATAAAGTGTCCCTCATCTCACCTGAATCTCTGACAGGAGTCGGGGGGAGTCTGCTCTGTCCTGAGTGTCGCCCTTAATATTCTCTGGCTGTACAGGCATCTTCCACTTTATAGCCGAATATCTCGCTCTCTCTGGGAGGGACTGGAAGTCTCTCGCTGACTAGTTAAACTTTTTTTTCCTGGCAGAGAAAACCACAGGCTTTGCACGACAGACTCCACCATCTGAAATAACAATATCTCACGGCATAATGCGAATCGTACACAGGTGTCTGCCATTAAAGGGACCTAAAACGTGGCCGATGCTATTACCGTCACACTGATGCATGCATTAGATGTCCCGAACAGGTGGAAGCAACAGTAAATATACAGATTTATAGTTACATTTACACTAAAACAATGATAACAACTCCAAAAGGGTCATTGGAAAAGGATGTGGGCGAATGTTAACGACTCAACTGAAGTCAAGTCCTTGGTCTTGGAGAAATGTGCTATTAAGAACACATAGTACATAATATTTAACCTCTGTTGTGTTTGGAAAATGAGAATTAGGAGCAAGCGCTGTTTTTTCAATCCTTGGGGTGAATAAATAGGGCATCTAGAGAATTTCACTACAAAATAAATAGTTTTCCTCCCTCCACTCATGGATATGTGGTCCTCGATTTGTATTAGGTCAGGTAGCCTCCTGAACTTATCTCAGATAGGTTGGCATGCTCCTACCAAAACCAAAGAGCAGGTGACAGTCCACCTGACGATGGGTCTATTAACCACTAGTTTGTACTTATGTTTACAGTATGTGTATGAGCAGTAAGGTTAGACACAGACAGTAGTCCCTCACCCCTTGTTTTATAAGGGAATCTCTAGTTTAGGCTCCCCTTATTATTTCTCTTTTTCAACAAGTTGTGCCTACCCATCACTAACCATCTGATACATGTCATTATCATTTGGTCCTTTTAAACCAGTGTTTCCAAACCTGTCCTCAGGACCCTCTAACAGGCCAGATTTTACAGATCACCTTGAGGCAATGCAAACTGAATCCTGCAATCAATGAGCAGTGAATTATATCACCTGTGCTGTGCTTCAGATATCTTGCAAACCTGGCCTGTCAGCGGGTCCTGAGGACAGATTTGGGAAACACTGGTTTAAACCAACGAGCGACTGAGAGGCCTCTGCATCTGTGACACATCACTCATAAAGAAAATGCCTGACTTCAGAAATCTCTGTAAAAAGACAGACTGGGCATGTGCAAAGTGCCTTTTTAGAGGGCAGCTTTCAAAAATGCCCTTAAATGTGCACATGCTCATTTGATACTTTTTCTTTACACTGTCCCCCAGGAAGAAGTAATAGAGTAATACATAGTACCCCTACTCCTTACAGCGCCATGTTTTTATACAAAATTATTGTAATGAGAAGCATCATGAGCATTGCATATGAGTCGGCAGATTGAACATGTGGTTCCCAAGTAACGTTCACCAGATCTCAAGGTCACCGTTTGACACCACATCTGTCATAAGATGAAGTCTAGGCTCTGCTCAAGTCCTATATAAATATGTGAATGTTATGCAAGGATTACAAAGTCGACGATGACAGCCAACGAGAGAAATTCCTCCTTCTCTTGGGGAAAATGTGGCAAGCAGACAAAAAATGTGGCAAGTTGCTTTCGCTTCCAAGAAACGAAAATGCATTGTGTGTCATGTAGTTGGTATCTTTTATACTCCAGTGACTGTAGCTCCTGCAGGTGGTATTACAGAGCGATCAAGCCATTAGAGATGACCCAGTGGCTTTGTGGTGGTACTTAGGATGAAAGGGAATTTAGGGAAATGCGACTATAGTTCTCCATTGCTTTCACCGTTTTTCCATCCCGCGCTCTGCTGTTGTACACGTGATCATTTCTGTAAATGCAGATGCTATTTCTTTGTATGCAGGAGCATACCATGCCTTTTCACCACTTGCGAAGGCCAATGAGTGCCGGCAATGACGAGTCATCACCTCTCATGCATGGCTGTTGTGTCACCTGCATAACGTGCTCGTTGAGTGCCCGTGATGTTCAGCCATACAAAATAGGAATTTGGTTGCGAAAAATACATTCACACAAATTACTTAATCAAAGTCCAAGGGCAGGTGCCTAATATAAATAATATATATGTATGTTATTTCTTTTTTATATATATTTTTCTAATTTTATATATGTTGTAATCACAGTGTTAACATTCTTTAAAATATGGACATTTTCCTTGATAAAGTCACACGATAGTGGCGAAACGCGTCGGATTTATAGGTCCCAATCCGTTTCTGTCCAATAAAGATTTTTTTTTTTATCTATATTCAGCATTTTTAATTTATACATCATTTTGGCAAGCTGTTTCTGATCCTGTGGTTCCTTCTTTATATATTGGGTTGGCTCCAAGGACCTCCAGTAGCATCTGATGGGGATGTGCGTTTCGGGTTTCGGAATTTCGGAATTTTCACGAAATTTCCCGATTCATGCATTCGGATTTGGACGATTTTCTGAAAATTTTCGGATCCGAATACGGCAGATCCGAAAAAAATTTCGAGCCAAAACTAAAACTATTCGGAATTTTCGAATGGACCAGAAATGTGTAAAATCGAAATTCATTTTCGTTCCATTCGTGATTTCGGCTCCATTCCTGATTTCGGTTCCATTTCAGTAATTTCGGACATCGTATTTATATCGCTGATTCTGTAATTAAATTTTGTATCATTCCCATCTCAATGTGTCCTTCCTGGAAAACATGCGAAATCTCAATGTATCCTTCTTGTAAAACATGAGAAATCTCAATGTATCCTTCCCGGGAAACCAGAGAAATCTCAATGTATCCTTCTTGTAAAAAATTAGAAATCTCAATGTATCCTTCCCGGGAAACCAGAGAAATCTCAATGTATCCTTCTTGTAAAACATGAGAGATCTCAATGTATCCTTCCCGGGAAACCAGAGAAATCTCAATGTATCCTTCTTGTAAAAAATGAGAAATCTCAATGTATCCTTCCTGGAAATCCAGAGAAATCTCAATGTATCCTTCTTGTAAAACATGAGAAATCTCAATGTATCCTTCTTGTAGAACCAGAGAAATCTCAATGTATCCTTCTTGTAAAAAATGAGAAATCTCAATGTATCCTTCCTGGAAATCCAGAGAAATCTCAATGTATCCTTCTTGTAAAACATGAGAAATCTCAATGTACCCTTCCCGGGAAACCAGAGAAATCTCAATGTAAACTATTAGTTTACGTCAAAACGAATAGACACTTTCAAACGAGGAGAACAGACGTTCCGAAAAACACAAAAATTTCCGAAATCACAAAAAAAAGTCGATACGATAAACGAACCGAACCGAAACGGAAATCGGCCGAAACGAGTCGAAACGAAGATTTACAAAATCCGAACGAACCGAACTGAAAAAAAATCGGTGCACAAGCCTAGCATCTGATGGCTGAGTTTTATGTTAGATGCGCCTAATCCATACTTAAATCTTGTGAGAATCTTGTAATAGAAGGGGCTTGATTGGCTGCACTTTACTCGTGCTGGACTGCTCTATGTGTTCTTCTTTTATTTTATAGAGTGATCCTCATATTACTTATTATGGGTTTAAAATGCCATATTCAGTTTTTTTCAGTAGTTTTGACTTAACCAATTAATTCTAACTCTCACTTGCTGAGGGCACGTAAGCCTAAATCACACTGCAAACATCAGTACGTACAGTAAGGGAACTGCAACCCCGAGCTTAGAGAAGGCAACCAGTGGAATAATAAGCAGTTATTATATACTTTATCCTGTAAATGGCCGGCCTACTGCTAGGTTTGTCTTCAAAAAAATAATCCCATTTTTGCACAGCATATAGAAAGGCAAAACAGGTGAAAATTATCTTTTTTCTCCTTTTATTTAACACTTTTTTGATTAATTGGAACTGGCCGCCGGAGAGAAGCCAACTGGATAAATTCTCGATTCAAAAATGTTGTCCCAAAATTGGCACGTTGCCTTGTCGAATCTCCAAAATTCATGGTCCACCATCCTTATGACACATGTTCACACGATCGTTCATCATCACGTCATCCACCGCTTGTTGTTGCTGAAGCCGCTTTTGCCCACCACAGGTGACATCCGTTTTTTGGACGCGACATGGGAAGAAGAAAAGAAAAAATGCTAAGTTATACTCCTAGTTCACAGCGATGCTGGGTAGAATCATAAATACTTGGTGGCAGCCTGGCACCAAAAATGCCAGGAACGATGCCCGCTCTCATCCTCCTTCTTACTATGATCCACTCAATTTCACATCACTGACAGTTAAATTCTTCTTTCACCTCCTCATGGTGGAGAGATCCAGGAATATGACGCCACGATGATCGGTAGGGCCTCGTGTTAAAACCAATTAATAAAGAAATGGGTGGGTTCAAAGAAGTTGAGAGACCACTTGATAAGTGACCAAGAATGAAATGATGTCCATGATGGTCTGGTTCAAAGAAGGACTGCCTCTAAAATGTATTTTTGAAGTGTTCATTTACAGGGTTATTCAAAGAGAATCGAAAAGCCACCGCACGTTCGGTGACTTTTCGTTCTCTTCAATTCTTTACGATTTGGCGATCCCATTCCGGCGACCCTGCGGTGTATTCAGCAAGCACCACAGGGCCGCCGAAATGCAGGGAAAAGTCGCCGCAAACCCTCCGAAAACTCACAGCAAAACGAGGACGATCGCTCACCGAAACCCGCAAAAACATCTGGATTAACCCGCCGAAAACGCCGGAAAAACCCAAGCAGGAGCCGATCACACGCAGCGCAGCCGCCGGAAAAAGCCGACACCGCAGACAAATGCAGTGAATAAATTAGAAAAACAGTTTGCTTGAATGTTTGAAAAGTGAAACGCTGTTTGCAAAGAAACTACTGAGCGAAAATGTCTGAAATTTACATATGATCCAATGAACGATAATAAAAAGGGCTGTTACAGAAAAAAGAAGTAAAGTTAAAAATAAAAAGGAATTTTTCTTAAAAAAATCCCGAAAAATGCTTAAAATATCCTAAAAAAATCTATAAATAAAGAGACTCTTTACTGCAGAATATTATAATGAACGATTTATTAGATATTGAATTAAAACGGGAATATTTTTAACATTGAAGCCTATGGGATTCGCCTGAATAAATCTGCCGAATTAAACCACCGAATGGCAGGGCATTTCGGGAACTTTTCACTGCTGGTTTGTGTTCTCTGAATAGCCGAGGCATTGCTTTTTTATGGGGATTTCACTGGAACAGGCACTGAACAGGTACCGTATATGCAGGCAATTCGCCAGGATTTGGCGAATTGCCTGCTCTCTGGATAGCCGAATGGCCAAGAAAGGTAACCGAACGCTGAATTTCAGCGTTTGGTTCCCTTTCGGCAGCCATTCGGATCTCTTTGAATAACCCTGTAAGTTTGACATTGTTTGCAGTTGTTGTGGGAAATTGTTTTTCATGAATCCTTTGGGTCCTGGAAGTGATTTTATGGGAAACAACTTGGCTGTGGAGGTGCTAAGAATATTTTGGCAGCTTGTGCTTGTTTTAGTTGAAGGTTCTTTGTTTTGTTTTGTTTTTTTGGTTGTTGTTTTTCACTCCGAGTTAAATTTTATTAGCACTGGAGTGGATCAGATTAGGCGGTAATCATCATCCCATTCATTGTTTGTACTTTCTTGGCCCAGAAATCTCTTTAAATCTCCCTACGTGTCTCCACTAGGGATGTGCGTTTCGGATTTCGGAATTTTCACGAAATTTCCCGATTCGTGTTTTCGGATGTGGCTGATTTTCCGAAAATTTTTAGATCCGAAAATGGCAGATCCGAAAAGTTTTCCGAGCCAAAACTAAATATTTTCGGAATTTTCGAATGAACTTGAAATGTGTCAAATCGAAATTTATTGCTTTGAAACGAGTGGAAACAGACGTTCCGAAAAAACAAAAATTTCCGAAATCACGAAAAGTCGATACAAAAAACGAGCTAAGTGACACGAAAATACAAAAAATGGTTGATATTCCGAAAAAAAATGTACACGAAAAACGAGTCGAGCCGAACCGAATCGAAACAGAAATCGGTCGAAACGAGCCGAATCGAAAAGTTTAAACATCCGAAAAATCAAATCGAATCGAACCGAAAAAAAAATCGGTGCACAAGCCTAGTCTCCACTCCACGCACAGTCATAGGAAGAACGTGCAATTTCTTACAAGAAAGATATTGCAAATTAGATCTTTTTTATTGCAATAGGAATGGTTATTATTTTTAGTAATTATATTATAATTAGATATAATAGCTATTATTATTAGTAATTGTGATACTATTTATTTATTTATAAAGGATTTTACCAGGAAGGATACATTGAGATTTCTCTCGTTTTCAAGTATGTCCTGGGTTCAAGAACATTGAAGTGTTACAGTTACAGAAATACAAAGTAATACAATGCAAGATATTAAAAAAAAAAAAAAAAAAAAAAAAATACAACACAAATATACAGATTAACAGAAAATAAATATGTAGGAAATATAGTCACTAGGTTACATGTTTACAGGTGCATTGATCTCAAGGGCCCTAGAGATCTGTATCTGGTAAGTGCAATAATAGTTTATAATCACATTTGGAAGTATTGTGAAATGGTTGGAGATGAGTCCAAATATAGACTCCATATTGAAATTAAATTGTTGGTATCAGTGAAAAATGTGATTATCTAGTCATGCCACTACAAAATAGATATATGATGGTCTGAAAGGACATAATTGAAAGATTCCTTGTTTTGTGGTTGTGCCAAAAAATAATTAGATTTTTAACTGATTTGGATTTCCAGCTTCGAAACAAGTTCCTGGTCCATTTTGTACAGGAAGTAGAGCACAACTTAAACAGGAAGTGCTAATTTCCATGATTTACAAAGACTCCTAAAAAAACAATACAAATTACATTTTGATAAAATGATAAGAAGTAATAGATAAAACTTCAGGGAAGCTTTATACAAAGATATACATGCGTCTTTATCACCCTGCGCCTAACAAACAATAAAACGTCTTAGCCGACACTTTCCGTTTTCCTTGGCTTACGCAGCAGAATTCTCATGCTAGACTGTGATACAATGCACTCTACGTACTAATATTGGAATCCTTAAGACTTCACCAATTGTTGGATTGATGGGATCGACGTGCCATTAATGTACCTACAATGTATCCAGATTCAGCTAATAAAAGCTATCTATTGAGTATACGACATATTGTGGTGGTTCTTCTCACAAGACGTAGGATCAAAGTGGTCACTTCTGTGATGTGACACCAATTTATCTGCTTCACCAGACTCTCGGTATTTGCTCTACAAGCAGATGCTGTCCTCAGCAATGTCCCAAGACCTTTAGCCATCATCCATTCTTCGGTGAAAGAATCCAAAACCAAGAGTGGCCTCCTTCATCCAGAGAAAGGGTCAGCTGGTCGGGAGGGGGTTGGTGAAAAGGGCCAGTTCACCATTGCCCTTTTCATACAGAAAGGTCAAATGTCACCAAAACCTGTGTCTTTGTTATGGAATTGGTTAGATTTTCTACTTTTCTTTTAGTTGTTTTTTTTTTCCCCATTCTTTTCTTTTCTCTTATCCAACAGAGTTGCCAGGGCACCGGTGGAAAGAGGCCAGATATTCCGAGCTTTAGGCGTGGAGAAAAGGCTGAGACAAACACAATTTAAAGAAGCAAGGAACTTCATTACAGATCCCAGTAGTGGAGGAAGGGAAGCTAGGCCTAAAATAAATAAATAAATAAATAGATTCTCCAACCTTTTTTTCCCCCAATTTAGTTACTTTGGCCAAAAATCCATATGTTTTGTGTCTGTTCTCCATTATTCATGGTTTAGTAAATAACCCCTAAATGAATTGTTTCGTACCTTACAAAAGCTTATTATATATAGAGCGAGTAAAGAAAAAATGATATATAATATAGATATTTTATTTAAATCACCAGAGTACAGCAGGGCGTAGTGATACCTTTTATATTGGACTAATGTTACATTTAAGGCTAATGTCAGATGAACGCAGTCTGAGCGCACTCTGCGTGCGTGCACAACGGACAGACGTACTGACGAAAGATACTGTAGACACCACATGATCCGTTTTTCTTGGCGGACGTAGAAAAAAAAAAAAGGGAACTATGGGAAATAAAATTAATATGAAAAATGATACAAATTTGAAAAGGATATGAAAAGGCATTTTGTGCGTCAAGGTGCTGGACGTCGCAAATGCGCTGCGTCTGACACCTTATCACTCACGCAGAACGCTATGCGGACGTGGCGCACTCTGCGCGTCCGTGGTAGAGGTTTTACGTTCTTGCCTAACTTGCGTCCGTTTGCCACGTGCGTTGTGCGTGCGCAGTTTGGTGCGGACGCACTTAGTGTGTTGGTCTCTATTGATCATGATTCTATGCTACGACGGACGTTAAACTGTGCGGCAACACAGACGTGATCGCTGCGTTTGTCTGATATCGGCCTAAAAGATGACCTTTCAAGAGTGTAACCTCTCTTCTTCAGGTCTGGACGCTTTACTGAGCAAAATCATAGAATTGAACAATAAAGAGCCAAGCAGAAGGGGGTAGGATGTTAGGAAGGGTGTCGTAAATTCACTACGTACTGCTATAATCTGGTGATTTTGGCATCTGGACTAAATCTGCACCTGCAGATTTCCCCATAGCATCCTCATGTTTCCGCGATATTCCGGGGCAGGCGCTACCTCAGCACCTCGCCCCAGAACGCGCCACCACGGGTATCACCTTCTGGGGTCCATAAGACTACATGGAGGTTTGCCCTTCCAGGAACGCGAGTCCTGGGTGATCTCGCTCTTACTCTTGTTGACCATACAGCACAGTGGCCGATTTTCCTGTGGCCATGGGCTGTGGTCCAGGTGTCTGAGATCACATCCGGCCGATTCGTGTGGTCACCTTCTTCAGAAAACTGTCCCCGCATTATTGTTGGACCAAGTGCAGTCCCATGCTATTGATAGGGTTGCCAGATCATCCATGATTTCCTGGACTCATATCATTTCTTCATTCTGATGGGCAGCACATGAAGAGTGCAACCCCGCAACATGTAGATTCCATATAATACAGGTTAGAAATCATGAAGGGATTCCAGATGACCTGCCTTGATTTCCTTCCTGCAGCACTTGTCCCTGTGTACCCCTCGGCATGAAAAGGTCCAGGAAAACATGGCCAAACTGACACCACCCCGGATGTATAGCTGATTATTTTGAGACTGGGCTTTTATCACATTTACTGATGTCACTATATGTGAATTTTGCTACCTCAGAGAAGCTCAGCTGTACCTTACAAAACTTTTACCTTGTATCTTAACTTGTTAATTACTGTGTGTGACAGATCTTAGTACCTTGACCAGGTCATATCTGCCAATGCCGCTTTTCTCCTCATGACTCTTGTGCCTTTCTCCAGTCCATAGCCGCAGCTTAAAGGTGGCTACATGTTGCAGGTAAGAGGGAGCATATCAAGGGTTATAAACAGGGCAAAAGTGATTCAATTCAAATCCCTGTAGTTAGAAAAGGCTGTAGCTACTGCTGGGAATTAGATCAGACAGTATACAGATGTCAGAGGGTTGTGCTGATGTGTTATATATACATAGGGAGCCTTGCTAGCATCCCCCAGAAATAAGCCTTGGCTGTAGATCTGGAGGTTTTTGTTTGAACAGCTACCACTGTATATAGCTGCTACCCAACCCATGAGTTGTGACTGCATGTAGGGTCAGAATAGAACAGTTTTCAGGCTAAACAGATAATGGGACAAACATTTGCTTGTTGGAATGTGAAACCTAATTAGGCTAGGCACAGACAGTTAAATTAACATTACGCAACATTTCTAAACGAGGCAGGACAATGGCAAACGGGATGATACACAAGATTGCAGACAGCAGATTTACAAACTATTCAAATATAAACAGATTGAAAAGAAATATATATATATACATATATTTTTTTTATATTTAAAGTTTTTTATTTTGTAATGAAGTCGTCATATAAACAGAAAGAGTAAGGGCCTCGCAGGGCCACATGTGACGCTATCAACAGAAACACTTCTTAAGAAAATAACATGGGGGGGTCGGATGAAAAATCTGCAGAATTTCGGAAAAGGGGGGGAGTAACAAAGCCATCAAAAAACATCCAACACACTTCAGAAAAATAAAAGGTAAGAATAAAAGAAAACCAATAGTCTCAAATTTAGTCCCCTCTGGGGAGTGTCAGCAGTGAAAAAACAATAAAATAAAGTGTCTCAGAGCAGCATAAAACAAGGGGGGGGAACGTTAAGACATGGTGGACTTCAAAACACAGCTAGAAGACTGCGAAGGGGAATTATAAAAGGAAAAATAAAAACAAAAGCCAGCTTTTACTCAGCAAGAATCAGGGTAAAGAAAGAAAAAAACAAAGAAAAACAAAGTCATCAGAAAAGATTTGCAGGGGGAGAAATACACAGCAGGCCATGTAAGGGTGCCAGGGTCGAAAAAACAGTGCGTAACAGATCGGCAGGGCAGATCCCTTCAGCCCGTATCCAGCAGAAACGTTGGGCAGAAAGCAGCTTCAAGCCTTCTTTCACCTCCTTCAGCGCCTGAGACATCCGGCAACCAGATCCCTCCATCTGCCGCGCTGGGGACAGCCCGGGTCCAAGGCAAGCACTGCCCCTCAACAGTGCCCACGCTCAGGGTACAGAGCTGCGCCGTCAGCACAGGCCTCACCGAGGGAGCCACTACCACCAGTTCCATGGTCGCCTTCCCAGCTAGGCCCCAACTCACAGGCCTCCCAGCAACCTCGCGCACCGCCAGCGTCGTCATCGGGAGCAGGGCTCTGCGCTCTGGACCAGGCATCCTTTCGGTCTCTCTTCCAGGTGTAGATGCAAGCGTCAGCTTCCCAGGTGGGACGCCGATCGTGTCGCCGCTCCGCGTTCCAACCACTGAGCAGGTCCCAGCCATGCACCCATCCGGCGCATCCTCCTCTAAATTCGAGTCTCCTTGCTCCCGGCAGCTCCGCATCACCGACATCATCCTCCGCCAGACTCCTCTAGTGAGCGTCGCATCTTCCTCCTCCCCGTCCAGCAACTGCAGACAGGCCTCCAGGCCTGCAAAGAAGGCCTCAGCGTTTCTCGTGGGGGGAGGTGATCCGCACCGCTCGTCCTCTCTCATCTGACCTCCCCTCTGGGCGATCGGGAAACGCGGGCCCACCGTTTCCGCAATCCCCAACTCAGAGGTAGGTCTGGTGGAGGCGGCAGGACAGTCAGGGACAGAGGCCCGAAGGCCCGGGACGAAGGCCGCAAAATGGCCGCCGGCTCCTCGCTCTGGCCACACACTGGCAGCTGCAGAGGGAGACCCAGGTCCGAAGGGGGGGACAGAACGGCCTCCGGACATCTCCAGTCCGGTGGCCAGCTATCTGGAGCCTGAAATAAAGAGATGCACAGCAAAAATAGTCTTTTATCAGTCTCCAAGGGTGGCAGACGTGCGGAGCTCCTTGAAAACACGTCTGCTCCCTTCGGTAGCCGGCCACGCCCCCCATATATTCATATATTTATATTTACCAAGAGCGGGAAAGCAATAAGACATACGCAAAGGTGCAGAGTAATTGCTTTCAGCATTCTTTTACTTATCAGGCTCTTATATAGAGCACAAAGGTGTGACACAATAGCCAATCAGGAAATAGATCACGTCATAGTAAAAAAGGCATGGATACATTTTCCACTTCGGGGATCATTTACATAGTTGCACTTCCCCACTTAATCATATATAGTAAAAGGTCCGTTTATCATGTAGCGTTTAGAAGTGGACAAGGACGTTCTCTCTGCCCATCATGTGTCATAGTATGGTCAGAGAAAGGGGAGGGGGGACCTTTCTAAGTCATATCATCACACATTCCTGAGACTTTCAACAGCGAAATGGTCTGCAGTTACATTTGAGAAAAGGGCTTATTAGCTAAGGAGTATATTTGGATAACTCTTTATTTATATAGTTTATATATATATCAGGGAAATTGTTATTTATGACAGATATTAATGCGTTCCTGAGACAAGGGTAGGCTAGAAGTCTAATCCTTTCAGAAAGATATCAAGATATGATGCAGCATTTACCAAAATCTTATGGCAAATCTCACTTTACATTTGTGGTATAAGATAAAACAGTAGTGAAGAGGCAATAGGGAGGAGTGACTGTTTAGACAAGGCTGCAGGAGATCTATTGTGTGGTCTATGTTACCCGAGATAAGAGATCGCAGCTGAATGAGATCTGATAGTGGGCTAATAACGCTTTAATCTACCCCCCCCCCCGGTTATGGGACTTACATACATTTTACACAATGCAAGTCAACAGGATGGTTTTCTGGACTTCTAACCCATAGACTCTGTTCTATGCCCAATGTCACACATTGAGGAGCAAGTGATGGAAAGATACTGTGGGGGGGGGACAGTTTACAACACAAAATATCACACAATGAATGCACCCAGTGACACATATAGAGGAAAATATCACACAATGAATGCACCCAGTGACACATATAGAGGAAAATATCACACAATGGATGCGCCCAGTGACACATATAGAGGAAAATATCACACAATGGATGCACCCAGTGACACATATAGATGAAAATATCACACAATGGATGCGCCCAGTGACACATATAGAGGAAAATATCACACCATGGATGCACCCAGTGACACATATAGAGGAAAATATCACACAACGGATGCACCCAGTGACACATATAGAGGAAAATATCACACAATGGATGCGCCCAGTGACACATATAGAGGAAAATATCACACAATGGATGCACCCAGTGACACATATAGAGGAAAATATCACACAATGGATGCACCCAGTGACACATATAGGGCCCTATTACATTCTTTGCGCAAATTCGTCTGCGCAGCGCAATTTTTTTCGCGCACAGCGATATCGCGCGAACATTAACGGTGGTATTACGATCCGAACGCATTTTCTCATTTTTCAAAAACAACATTCGTAAAAACGACATGCAAAACGAAGAGTAATACACGCGCAGTGACGTTGCGCACGTAAATCAGTGTGCGGACTGTTTTTTTCGTGGGATTCAGCCAATCGGAATTAAGAACCTTAATTGACATCAATTTACCTTAATTGACTCACTTAAGTTTTTGCGCCTGTCAAAGTAAATCTGAGTATATATGCTGCAGCAATAATAAAAACACGCACAAATTCACAATTTTATTGTTTGGGTATGTGTAGAATGTGTAACTATACTGTGCTGTATTTTTTTGTCATGCTGGTGTTTTCCTTTTCAGCCAGAACGTTCAGATTTGCCGTTACCACCAGCTTTTCAAAGACATTAAAATTATACGCGCAAACGTCGTTCGTAAAAAGATGCGCATAGATTGTAATACCATCCACGTACCAGAGCACGAACGCATTTGCGCTCACAATGTTAAGTATAGGACGCACACAGTTCATCGCGCTCGCGCAGGTCCATCCGCGTTAAACGATAACGCGCATTGTTTGCGCTAACGTTGTAATACGACGTTCTGCGCAAAGGGTTTTGCTCCTCGCGTTAATGCGTTTTTGCGCACGCGCACTTTTTTGCGCAAACAATTTAATAGGGCCCATAGAGTATAACATTTTCTTAACTAAACATACAAGAAGGGAAAAAAGCGCATGTAAGATATCAGCAACATCAAATTAACACAATAAGGACATTTCATTTTTTGGTGGTAGCGGCCCTTTAAAAACTCATTGCTGGGAGTTTTGCTGCTGTGCAGCTCTGTTATACTCCCCAGCTATACGGATGAGCCACTATAAACAATAAGGCTAGGAGAGAAAACAAGGAGAGACAGATTTCGGCTCAAAATCTGGCTCATTGTCCCGATCAGGGACACATGGGAGGTAGAGGGCATAGAATTCTAAAGTATTCCTGAAGTGTCATTCGCCTTTAAAAGCAGCTGTCAGCACATCAGCGACGCTAGATTAGGCGGAAGTGGGCGCTCAACGCGGGATCTTATAATGAGGGAAAGTCTCTTAGGCATGTCTAAAGACCAATTTTAGAGGGGGAAAAAACTAATTTTTTATTGAATTCTAACTGCACGCTCTAAAATACATATGGAAAGCATTTGGTTCTGAATAAAACCGTTTTGAAGACATTCAATTTGTATCGAGTGATCTAATACAAAGGTGGAGATCCGCTTCATTCCAAAAAATACCCCGTATTAAATGTCACGGGCACATCAGTAAGGAGAAACAATTAAGGGCCTTTATCTCAGAGACACTAAGCTAATGAGCGGGGCCAGTCTACTAAACGGCTCTCTCATTAACAATGATGATTCAAGTCACTATTCCAGCCGAGCTGCGAACTTTGCTTGCTTTACCGGCTGCTTAATGTATTTTAAAGCTTCCTACTCTTTGTATAGGAATCTAATTTGCCAGCAGGAAGAAAATAACAGTTTGGTCGCGAGCAGCGTAACGCCAGGAATACTTAATTCCCAGTGTCTCTCCGTGGCCTCGAGGTGCATTCGCAGGGTCGCGCTTAGCTCAAATGAGTCGATACCTTCGGCAGCTTTCGACAGCACTAACGATATCGGAAAGCGACTCCCCTAGGGTTGCCAGATTGAGCAGGTTTCCTGGACACCTAGTATTATTTCATGCTGAAGGGAGCATAGGGAAAAGTGCTGCCCTGCAACATGTATAATTCATATGCTGCAGAAAGGAAATCATGGCAGGTCGCCTGGGATTCCTTTTTGATTTCTTACCTGCAGCGTATGGATTATACATGCTGCATGGTGGCATTTTTCATGCACTGCCCATCAGCATGAATAAATTATACGTTTCTAGGAAAACATGGCCGACCTGGAACCCATAGAATCGCCAATATTATATCTCGAGCTTATAATACATCAGCTTGGTCGTAAAAGAGTGGGTGACTGGGAGCCGCAAAGGGTTATATTTTCACTTAAGGGGTTATTCACAGAGATCCGAATTTGCCCCGAAAATGCACCGAAGAGAGAATTTACCGTACGGTGCAATTTCGTGGCCATTCGGCCAGTGGCGTAGCGTGGGTTGTCAGCGCCCGGGGCCAGCCAAGAATTGTGCGCCCCCACCTGTGGACACGTTATCGATATTGCCCCAGCTCTCACATGGATTTGCCCCAGCTCATGGATTTGCCCCCAGCTCATGGATTTGCCCAGCTCATGGATTTGCCCCAGCTCATGGATTTGCCCCAGCTCACACATGGATTTGCCCCCAGCTCACACATGGATTTGCCCAGCTCATGGATTTGCCCAGCTCATGGATTTGATCCAGCTCATGGATTTGCCCCCAGCTCATGGATTTGCCCAGCTCATGGATTTGCCCCCAGCTCATGGATTTGCCCAGCTCATGGATTTGCCCCCAGCTCATGGATTTGCCCAGCTCATGGATTTGCCCCAGCTCATGGATTTGCCCCCAGGTCATGGATTTGCCCAGCGCATGGATTTGCCCCCAGCTCATGGATTTGCCCAGCTCATGGATTTGCTCAGCTCATGGATTTGCCCCCAGCTCATGGATTTGCCCCCAGGTCATGGATTTGCCCAGCTCATGGATTTGCCCCCAGGTCATGGATTTGCCCAGCTCATGGATTTGCCCCCAGCTCATGGATTTGCCCAGCTCATGGATTTGCCCCAGCTCATGGATTTGCCCCCAGCTCATGGATTTGCCCTGCTCATGGATTTGCCCCCAGCTCATGGATTTGCCCCCAGCTCATGGATTTGCCCCAGCTCATGGATTTGCCCAGCTCATGGATTTGCCCCCAGCTCATGGATTTGCCCCCAGCTCATGGATTTGCCCCCAGCTCATGGATTTACCCCCAGCTCATGGATTTGCCCCAGCTCATGGATTTGCCCAGCTCATGGATTTGCCCAGCTCATGGATTTGCCCCCAGGTCATGGATTTGCCCAGCTCATGGATTTGCCCCCAGGTCATGGATTTGCCCAGCTCATGGATTTGCCCCCAGGTCATGGATTTGCCCCAGCTCATGGATTTGCCCCCAGCTCATGGATTTGCCCAGCTCATGGATTTGCCCCAGCTCATGGATTTGCCCCCAGCTCATGGATTTGCCCCAGCTCATGGATTTGCCCCCAGGTCATGGATTTGCCCAGCTCATGGATTTGCCCCAGCTCACACATGGATTTGCCCCCAGCTCATGGATTTGCCCCAGCTCATGGATTTGCCCAGCTTACACATGGATTTGCCCCAGCTCTCACCTGGATATTGCTCCAGCTCCAGCAGGGGTTGAGGGGCCCAGATGCCGGGAAGCGCGGGAGTGCCTGCCCGGTCCTGAAGAGTCCGTCCTGTTGAAGGTGATGCGGCTGCGTGGCGTGCGTGCGCAGGTCACGCGGTCCGGCCAGTCAGGTGGTACAGAGACTCAGTACCACCTGATTAGCCGGACCACGTGACCGGCTGCGCCTGCACGCAGCCGCTTCCCTTTAACAGGACGGACTCTTCAGGACCGGGCAGGCACTCCCGCGCTGCCCGGCATCTGGGTCCCCTCAACCCCCGGGCCAGTTTTAGGGGCGCAAATGCGCCCCTAACAAAACTGCGCCCGGGGCCACGGCCCCCCAGCCCCCCCCCCACGCTACGCCCCTGCATTCGGCCAATCACAAAGCAGGCAGTTCGCCAAATTTGCCAGCAAAATACGGTGCCTGTTCGACGGCTTTGAAATCCTCATAGAGAAGCAATGGTTAATCTATTCACAGACACCGAACAGCACAGAGAAATGTCAGTAAAATGCCCTGCTGTTCGGTGGTTTCATTCGTCACTTTTATTCAGGCGAATCCCATAGGTTTCAATGTTAAAAATATTCCCGTTTTTATCGAATATGTAATAGACCATTCACTCTTACAATCTGCGGCAAAAAATCTTGCGGCGGCGGGTGACGGGTTTGCAGCGGGTTGGCGGGTGACGGGTTTGCAGCAGGTTGGCTGCAGCATTCGACAGCCAATTCGCTGCACTTCGGGGACCCTGTGGTGAGTGGTGAATTCATCGCAGTGTGAGGAAATTTGATTCCCCAAAGTGCGGGGAGCGACAGAGCACTGAAATGTTGGCGACATTCCGGTGCTCTGTGAATAAACCCTTATATGAGAAAGAAAGCGGTGATATTACCAGCGGCGCTGGAGAATAGAACAATGAATTAAAAATGGAAAAGAAATTGTTTGTTTTTTTACTTTATGACAATGTATGTCTGCTGCAAGCCCTTAGGGATATGTCTGACACCCTGCAGACGTTAAAGAATAGACAATAAAGGGAATCCCTTAGGCGCAACGATGCAATATTCTGTTTGTTCGTGTATACAGAAATGGGTTTTTTTGCTCAAAATTGAAAATTACATGAATCCTGAGACGCGTTTCGCCAGTATAGTCGGGCTTCATCAGTCTTTACCATACCGGTGAAATGCGTCTCAGGATTCATGTCATTTTCAATTTTGTTTTAACTGGTTTTATTTGTTTTATTTATGAATTAATTTGACACTGCTACTAGTACCGGATCCAGGCTTTTTCTTCCCCTTGATCAATCGTATTGGTATCCAGGGACTCTACGTGGAGCAAGAAGGTTGGAGGCCACCTTAACCCTTTCGCTGCTGAGGCTTTTCCCGCCCCTGTGCTGAGGTCATTTTTACCGGTTTTGCTCATCATGTTTAAACGTGTTTTGAAGGCTTATTTTAGTATATGACCCAGACATATTATATATCGTTCTTTCCGTCAGACTCGGTAGATTCATAATATGTCATTATTATATGTATACGTTATGTCATGTCTGTATATTATAACAAAAAATGCAATAAAATATGTATTTTCAATAATTTACAACGCGTAAAGTGTTTTTTTTTTCACATTTTAACATGCGAGCAATTGCGGTTATATTTTGTATGGGGTGCGCTTGTTAAAAAAATTAGAGATGGGGTCTCGTTACATTTTTTTTTGGGGAAAATTACACTATTTTTAACAAACGCACCGCATACAAAAATCGTTAGTGCAGCATCATTGTTCACATTATAATTGAAATGGGAACAATATTTCTGCATTAACAAACCAAAAAAAATAAAAAAAAAGTGTTTATTTATTTTTTTATAATTTTTTTTTACATTTTTTTTATTTTGACAAAATTTTTCACAGTAGTGTTTGGTATCGTTGGAACGGCCATGCTCTGGCCGATCCAACCATACCAAACTTTAACCCCTAGCTGCCACGGATCGGGAGATAGGGAGTTCATAGGGAGTTCCAATCTCCACCGTTGGTGGCAGTTAGGGGTTAAGTCCAGGACTGGCGTCATCGGGGGGAGTTCCCAGAGGCTTGGCCGACATCCAAGATGTCGGCCAGCTCCGGGAAAGGATCGCGAATCGGCGCTTTTCAGCGCCGATTCGCGATCCAGCTCCCCAGGGGTTAATGCCAGGCACCATTTGGAAGGGCAGGCTGTGCCCTTCCAAATGATGCCTGGGTTAACCCCCGCAGAGCCGCCGATCGGGAGGGAGAGAGGTCCGAAGGACCTCCCCCCTCCCTTTCAGGCGCCTCCTCCGCACATGCGGGGGGGGCGCCTGAATTAGGTGTCATCGCGCTGCCGCGATGACACCTAATTCCGGCGGCTGCGGTCCCGGATGCCGGGCTGACATCGAGGATGTCAGCCCGCACCGGGGGGGCCAGCGATCGGCCGGAACCCGGCCGAACGCTGACCCCAATGGGAGGACGCGCTCAGCGCGTCCTCCGCATACCAGCGGTAATGCTGAGGACGCGCTGAGCGCGTCCTCAGCATTGAAGTGGTTAAGGGTCTCATAGGCCATCTATCCTCAGAGCCGGGAGAAGAGGCTCTGTGTCTAGTAAGTACCCCATTCGGGGACAAGCAGGGGCCAGTACCGCCGAGTACTGCACAATTGTTTGCTTCTTTGGCTTATGTCCCCTCTTCAGGAATCATTGGAAGGACCTGAAGAACAAGTTTATGTCTTTAACGATATTTCGGATTGATGTATATTCATCTATGCAATTTTCTCTGGTAGACACTTTTAAATTTCCCTAATTGCATCCTTAAACAATATAAAAAAAAAGAGAAAAAAAAGAAAGGAAAGGAAGGAAAGGAGGAAAAAAGAAAAAACATTATACATGAACAAACAGAATATTGCATGGTTGTGCCTAAGGGATTCCCTTTAATATTGTCCCTTATATGTTTTAGCATATCCCCATGAATGAGTTTATTTCAAAAGATTGTGGTCACTGATTCCCAACTGCTCCCTTACTTGAATATTTGAGAAAAGATCCACATTGTTTGGTTTGTCATTGTTTGCTGTGTTCGGCTGATAGTCAGCTTTTTTCCGATGCGTTCCGTGGGTTTGTGGCAGGTTTTCTGCGGTGTTTCGGATTGATCCAATATTTCTGATCGTATCGGCAGGGGTTTTCTGTGGGATTTCGCCGATGTTTCTGCGCATTTCTGGTGGTTTGGCAGTGAATTTTCCAATCCGTTCACTGCACTTCGGGGACCCTGCGGTGAATGGTGAATTCACCCCAGGGTTTTTGAATTTGATTCCCCGAAGTGCGGGGAACGAAAGTGCACCGGAATTTCAGTGCTCTTTGAACAACCCTGAAAGTGGCTCATGTTACCAGCAAGAACACTGGTGTATTTTGGCCTAGGCCGACTAGGCCCAGGCCTAGGGCGTCACTTTCAAGGGGGCGGCGGCCCGCACTGGGTGGCCCCACCCCAAAAAAAAAAAATGATTTTTTTTTCTTACTTTTGCAAAGTATTTTACCAGGAAGGATACATTGAGATTTCACTAATTTACACTTTCAATTTCACTTTCCAGGGGCAGCAAAAAACCTCACCACTAAATGGGTTACTCACAGAGCACCGAAATGACGCCAACTTTTTGGTGTTCTGTAGTTCCCTGCACTTAGGAGAATAAAATTTCCCCACCCTGCAGTGAATTCACCATTCACCGCAGGGTCCCCAAAGTGCATGGAGTCGGCCGCTGAATGCTGCCCCCGCAAACCCGTGGCCTGCTGTTTTCAAAAGAACTACTGAACGAAAATGTCTGGAATTTACATATATGATCCTATGATTGATAATAAAAAGTTCTGTTACAGAAAAAAGAAAAACTGCTATTAAAAAAAAAGGGGGGGGGAATTTTGACCAAAAAAATCTGAAAAATTACTAAAAGGTACAAAAAAAAATCAATAAGTAAAGACTTTTTACTGCAGATTAAAATAATAAATGATTTATTAGATATTGCATAAAAACGGGAATATTTTTAACATTGAAACCTATGGGGTTCGCCTGAATAAACCTGCTAATTGAAACCACCGAACATCAGGGCATTTCACTGGCATTTCTCGGAGTCTCAGTACCACATGACTGGCTGAACCACGTGAAACGCACACGCGCAGCTGCCCGCCCTTTCGTTAACACAGACTCTATTCTGGACTGAACACCCACCGGGAAGGGAATCAAAGCTACAGTGCACCCTCTGACAGTGGCACCCCACTGCTGACAAGATGGCTCCACAGCATAATTGCTGTGTGCTCATATACACTCGGTTTGCTGGGAGTTTTATTGCTGTGAATTCTGATGCACTCATACACACCGCACATTGCACTGCTGGGAGTTTTATTGCTGTGGATTCTGATACGCTGACACACACCAAACATTGCATTGCTAGGAGTTTTATTGCTGTGGATTCTGTGATACACACTGCATATTACTGTGAGTTTTATTGCCCTCGAGCTCTGGGATACGCTCATACACACTGCACATTACTGTGAGTTTTATTGCTGTGCAGTTCTGTGATATGCTCATACACAGTGCCCATTTCTGTGGGTTTTATTGCTGTGCAGCTCTGTGATACGCTCATATGCAGTGCACGTTTCTGTGGATTTTATTGTTCAACCAATTAGAGCGGCTGTGATCCGTTTACTTGACATGCGTGGCTGTTCTTTGTAAAAATGCTTGAATTTAAATATTTCATAATTTTCTTTATCTCAATAGATACATTTGAAATGGTATACAAAATACACAAGTAGGCACTTGGTATCCACTTTTAATATAAAGAGAGGAAAAGGTGGAGCTTAAAGAGGAAGGGTGGGGATTAACCAGGAAGAGGTGTGCCCTTGACAGGAAGGGGTGCGTCAAATTTAAATTAGGGGGTGCACGAATTTAGTCAGGCCTAGGGCAGCACAAAACCTAAATACACCACTGAGCAAGAAGGGAATAGGGCCCCAGGTGTGTGAGAGGATTTTTGTCAATTTGTCAATTATTTGTTTTATGCTTATGTTTTTGGATTTCACATCGGCTCATACCTTTTTTTAATTAAATTTACAAAAAAAATTTTAGATAATAAAATAAAAAAAAGAAGAGGACAAACTCAGGGAAACATGCACAATGCCAATGTTAAGCATTTGGACAACAGAACCTAAAATCACATTTGTGTTAAAATTATTAAACAATAAAAATTAATTAATGTTCTATATATTTATTTTAAATATTTTCCTGCTGACTCCATACCATCGTACGCAGAGGCTTCTGTTTTACAGAGGGCTGCTGTAATACTTGTTGAAATCTGGAATTTCTTAGCATTCCTCTGGAAGTAGATGCTGGCTTCCTATCCTGGCAGATCAAATATCTGTAACGTTTAGCCAGGGATTTCGCTAGCGCTGAAATTCTCTCGCTTCTGGGAATGGGTCACATTCTACCTCATTTCATAGCGATAATCTTATTTTCAGCTAATATCTTTATTTTATTTTAAAGTGATCCTACCCCGGCAGCAGCACGACAGAGTTACACAGTCAGGCAGTAAACGTTTAGCGACGCAGCTTCAGATAATGTTTTAGTCACTTACCGTAATTCCTTCACTACCTTTTGTTGAAATTTGTTTATCGTAACATTTATTTGAAATATTGGTTGCAAAGTTAACATTTAAATATAGGGTAAGATAGATGTTTTGCACAAAAATTGTTCTGAGATAGTTAAAAAAAAATTAAATTATAAATTTGTTAATTTTTTATGTATTCATTTATTCTTTATAGCAATATTGCTAGGATGTAAGATTCTAAACTTTTTTGTTACTTTGGATGTGAGAGCTGATCGTTGTGGCTTGTTTACAGTAATACAGGGTGAAAAGGAGAGAGATAAGATAGTGGATTTTGTTTCTCCACAGAGGGCGCACAAATCTTGCTTTAGGAAGATATGCAAATAGGTTTTTGACAAGCTAATGTTTTGTCATTTTTGCTATGTGTTTGTTCATCTGTAATTTCCATCTTCCTCACTCATTGCACCTACACATATTATATACTGTTTATTTAGAGGCCAAAAAGGACTTTAATGTGATGTGACATATATATATATATTCCTATTTATAAAAAAATGTAAAAATAAATGAGAAGAAAAACCTTTTTCACTATTTTAGCACACAAGGAGGTTTTGATACTTAGGAGGTTATTCACTAACCTCCAAAATTGCCACCAAGTTGCACTGAACAGTGAATTTCAATGTAGGTGCAATTTTGGGGAAATTCGTGTATTCACAATGATGTCAATTTGCCAAATACAGGCGAATCAACAGCAAAATACGGTGCAATTTGCCACAATTCAGCAGCATCAAAAGTGGAAACTATGGGTTCCTCTATTCACAAAGCACCGAATTGAACCAAATTTTCAGTGAAATTATCTGATTTCTGATGTTTCAATTCGACAGGTTTAAACAGGTGAATCCAATAGGTTTCAGTGTAAATGGAATATCTTTTTTATTTTATTTTTTTAAAGACCATTTTTACATTTTTTTTGGATAAAACCTTTTCACTTTCAGTTTTTTTTTCAAAATACATTTTTGTTTGTTTTAACCCCTTCGCTGCTGAGGCATTTCACCCCTGCGTGCTGAGTTAATTTTTACCAGTTTCGCTCATCATGTTTAAACGCGATTTGAAGTCACGTTTTATTATACAACCCAGACATATTATATATCGTTCTTTCCGCCAGACTCGGCAGATTCATAATATATCATTATTATATGTATACGTCTTGTCCTGCCTGAATATTATAACAAAAAATGCAGTAAAATTAGAATTTTCAATCATCTACAGTGTGTAAAGTGTTTTTTTTCACATTTTATCATGCGAGCCTTTACGGTTATATTTTCTATGGGGAGCGCTTGTTAAAAAAATTAGAAATGGGGTCTCGTTACATTTTTTTGGGGGGAAATTATGTGATTTTTAGCAAACGCCCCATAGAAAAAATCGTTAGTGCAGCATCATTGTTCACATTATAATTGAAATGGGAACAATATTGCTGCAATAACAAAACAAAAATTAAAAACTGTTTATTTTTACACTTAACATGTTCATGTTTGGTATCATTTGAAAGGCCATGATGCTCTGGTCATGCCAATGATACCAAACATTAACTCCTAGCTGCCACGGATCGGGAGATAGGGGTTCATTGGAACCCACTATCTCACCAAAGGTGGCAGCTAGAGGTTAACTCCAGAACTGACGTCATCGCACTATGCGCGATGACGCCTGTCATCAGGGGGAGATCCCGGAAGCTTGGCCGACATCCAAGATGTTGGGCAGCCCCGGGAGGAGACCGCGATCCAGTGCCTGTTGGTGCCAAATCGTGATCCAGCCCCCAAGGGGTTAAAGACAGCCACCGCTTGGAAGGGCAGGCTGTGCCCTTCCAAGTGGTGACTGCCTTTATTTGCTGCCCCATATGGTTAGGGAGGGAGAGAGGTTCAAAGGACCTCCCCTTCAGGCATCTTCCCCGCACTAGCGATGGTGCTGGCGCGATGACGTCTATCGTGCCCGCCTGGGTCCTGGAGACTGGGCTGACATCCAGGATGTCAGCCCGCCCCGGGGTGCCACAGCAATCGGCCGGAATCCCGGCCAATCCAGGCTGCAAATGGAGGACGCGCTCAGCACGTCCTCCACAGCGAAGTGCCGATGCAGCAGGACGCGCTCAGCGCGTCCTCCGCATCGAAGTGGTTAAAAGACTTTTTCTATTATTTTGTAACAGACTTTTTTATTATGTTTAAAGGACCGAAGTACCTTTTTTTATTATTTCGATAAGTTTTTACTACATTTTTGTTGATTTAACCTCCTATTTGGAAGATAGGAGACTTCCTTTTTATTTTACTTCTGTGGCATTTGCTGAGGCAATTTCAGTGCAATTCGGCGCAATCAGGTGGTTATTGTCGCAATTCGGTGACGTCCAATAACTGCTTCGGCGACTCCATTTTCGGTGAAATACGGTGAATATTGAATGCACAGTATTTTCGGCAAAATGGAATAGCCAAAGTGTGCCGGAATGCAAATCACCGAAATTGTGTTTAATTTCAGGTCATTGTGAATAGACCCCACTGTGTTCTGAGCAGACAGTACACTGTATTCTCTTCACCGACACAATGTAACACACTCGCTCAACTCTACAACTACTGTAATGAAGGCTGTCAGGTGACTGGGGGGGACTAGGGTCAAATCATGTGACTTGGCAGGTCTGAAAGAAATATTTTTTTATAACCCCTACAATGCCAAAAATGTTTGTTCATGGTTTTGCGTTAACCCCCGCCCCCTCCCCGCGGGTGACTCACTGCAGCAAAGGAATAAGGCTGGGGTCAGACCAGCGCACTTTTAACGTGCGTTCTGGCGCACATAATTACGGCCGCACTAGCAGCAAATGACGGGCAATGACGGCCAATATACGAAGTACGGTCGCACGAAAGTCCGGCCGCGCAACGCAAGTGGAAAACGAACGCATTTTTTCGAGAACGCCGAACCGCTAGTACTGACGTACTGAGTGCGTAGCTGCGGCATAGCGGCGTGTGTGCGTGATTAGGAGATGTCAGACACTGCTAATGTCCAGCCTACATAACGTCCAGACACAAAAAGAGTTTTATTGACGATCCGAAAAAATCACGCACGGAAAATGCGCATCGTATGACCGTTTTCGCGCACTCCATGAAAAAACACGTCAATTCGTTCGGACGCACTTTTTTACGTTCGCGTGTAAAAATGCTTTCGTTTGACCCTAGCCTAAGTAATAATAACTTTATTATTTTTTATTATTATTATCTTTTAATTCACTTTGCCCACTGCAATATGGGATTATATTAATCCTTTCCATACTTGTTCCGTGCTTCTGTTCTGTATTTTTTTTGTGTGCAATTTCTTTCTACATCCCAATAAAATATTACTATATAAAAAAATTACAATACTTATAAAAGTGCTTTTTTATTATTTATTTTTTTGAAAGAAGCTTTATCTTTATTTTTAGATTTTGGCTTCTCACCCATGTCCTCAGCTGCCTCGAATGTAATCAGAAAAAAAACAAACGTTATATATTCAGTTCTGTTTTTCTTGTACCGAAACGTGTGACAATATTTGGAACATCTGCAAACAAGATGGTTTACAATGATTCCCACATCTGGAAACGAGCTCATACGCAGACGTAAATGTATATTTCGTACAAAAAGCCTGTCTGGAAATCCAGATTACAGCGTGTTGTAGGCACTGCTGCCTTCTACATGGCATACTGTGCACCAATATACGTTTAAAGCGGTGCTTTATGGGGAGTTTCAGCTGCAAAATGACTGTTTCAGTGCCTTTTTCAGAATGATATTGTTCCAAATGACACCTCCAAGCAGAGGTGTAACTAGAAACCTCAGGGCCCAGGTGCGGGAATCCAGGATGAGCCCCCACCCCACTGTAGACAAAATCAAAATTTATTTATTTTTTGGACCCCTCCTGGTGCACAATGTTTACTCCAGATCATTAGTGTCCCATTTATTTTCCAGATCCACTATGACCACTTCAGTCCATCCCATTTTTAATGTAATGTGCACTACATATATCTCACAGAGCTCCACAGCAATAAAACTCACAGTAATGTGCGGTGTGTATGAGCGTATCACCGAACTCCACAGCAATAAAACTCACAGTAATGTGCGGTGTGTATGAGCGTGTCACCGAACTCCACAGCAATAAAACTCACAGTAATGTGCGGTGTGTATGAGCGTATCACCGACCTCCACAGCAATAAAACTCACAGTAATGTGCAGTGTGTATGAGCGTATCACAGAGCTCCACAGCAATAAAACTCACAGTAATGTGCGGTGTGTATGAGCGTATCATCGAGCTCCACAGCAATAAAACTCACAGTAATGTGCGGTGTGTGTTGACGTATCACAGAGCTCCACAGCAATAAAACTCGCAGTAATGTGCGGTGTGTATGAGCATCACATCTATCACTCTAAGGGTATCTGGTGAAATGTCCTTTGATTACAGAAAAAAATAGTCAGATAAGCTGTGTACGCTGTTCAATTTTCTATTTTATCATCGTTGCCAGCCTGGTGTTTTTTTCCTTTTCTTTATGTATTATATTCTATGGCACCTATTACATTCCTTGCGCATTTGTTTTTGCGCGCGCAAATGTGTATTTGTGCGAGGGGTTAAAACCCTTTGCGCTGAACGTCGTATTACAACGTTGGCGCAAACGATGCGGGTTATCGTTTAACGCGGATGGACCTGCGCGAGCGTGATGAACTGTGCGCGTCCTATACTTAACATTGTGAGCGCAAATGTGTTCGTGCACTGGTACGCGGATGGTATTACAATCAATGCGCATCTTTTTACGAACAACGTTTGCGCGCATAATTTTAACGTCTTTGAAAAGCTGGTGTTAATGGCAAATCTGAACGTTCTGGCCGAAACCAAATACACCAGCCCAAAAAAAAATACAGCACAGTATAGTTACACATTCTACACATACCCAAACAATAAAATTGTGAATTTGTGCGTGTTTTTATTATTGCTGCAGCATATATACTCAGATTTACTTTGACAGGCGCAAAAACTTAAGTGAGTCAATTAAGGTAAATTGATGTCAATTAAGGTTCTTAATTCTGATTGGCTGAATCCTTGCGAAAAAAACAGTCCGCACACTGATTTATGTGCGCTACGCTACTGCGCGTGTTTTACTCTTCGTTTCGCGCGTCATTTTTACGAATGTTATTTTTGGACGGATGAGAAAATGCGTTCGGATCGTAATACCACCGATAATTTTCACGCGATAACGCTGGACGATGCAAGCAAAAAAATTTGCGCTGCGCAAATGAAATTGCGCGAAGAATGTAATAGGGGCCTAAATATATATATACTCGCTTTTTACAGCATATGTGTGTGTCTTCTCATTGTGTAAGGCCGCAGAATATTTTATTATTCGCTCTATAAATATGCTAAATAATATATGTCGCTCTCCTGGTAGCTGCCTTTAGTGTCTCCTCCTTGCTCGCTCCTCCAATATGAGGTCTGTTGCTCCCACCTTCACCCCGTCTCTCGAGAAGCCCCAAGCTGCTGCCTTCTGCAGCTGTCGTGCTGAAAAAAAAGTCAATAATATTCATTGCAGGAAGACAATAAGGATTATTTATCTGTTTGTCAATGTGACCCCCCCCCCTCCGCTGAATGGGCCGCAGTGTCTGTGTGTGGATAACCCAGTGTGTGTACCATGGGTCACTGTGTGAGTCTGTGCATTCACAGCTGTGTCTGTATACACCAGGGTGGGTTTAGCTGCTGCTATTCTAATGCTCTGGACTTCATACAATATATATGTGTTTATACATATATATATATATGAGATAATATAATTGTGTATATGTGATGTGTATGTATTAAATTATAAAATGTTTTACTTCTCTCCTTCTCGCTCTTTTTTCTCCCTCTCCATTCTCTCTCTTCTCTCTTTCTTCCTCTCTGTCTCATTCTTTCACCCTCTCCTTTCGCTCTCTCTTCCCTTTCTCACTATCTCCTTTCCTTTGCTATTTCTCTCCATTTCTCTATCTTTCTATCCTTCTCTATCTCCTTTCTCTCTCCTTTCTTTTTCTTTCTCCCTCTCCATCTCTTTCTTTCACCCCCTTTTTCTTTCAGTCTCTCTCTTTCTCCCTCAATCTCCCTCTCCTTTCTTATCTCTCTCCCTTTCTCTCCGTCTCTCCCTCTCCTTTCTTATCTCTCTCCCTTTCTCTCCGTCTCTCCCTCAATCTCCCTCTCCTTTCTTATCTCTCTCCCTTTCTCTCCGTCTCTCCCTCAATCTCCCTCTCCTTTCTTATCTCTCTCCCTTTCTCTCCGTCTCTCCCTCAATCTCCCTCTCCTTTCTTATCTCTCTCCCTTTCTCTCTGGCTCTCTCTCTTTCTCCGTCTCTCTCTCTTTCTCCCTCTCCTTTCTTATCTCTCTCCCTTTCTCTCTGGCTCTCTCTCTTTCTCCATCTCTCTCTTTCTCCCTCTCCTTTCTTATCTATCTCCCTTTCTCTCAGTCTCTCTCTTTCTCCCTCTCCATCTCTTTCACACCCTATTTGTCTCAGTCTCTCTCTTTTTCCCTCGCTCTCTATCTCTCCCTTTCTGGCCCTCTCTCTTTCTCCCTATCATACTTGCTTTGTCTCTTTTCTCTATCTCTCTCTCTCCCCTATCTTTCTCACTGTCTTTATCTCTTTCTCGCCCTCTCCATCACCTTCTCCCTGTCCATTTATCTCTCCATCTCTCTCTTTCTCCCTTTCTCCCCCTTCTTTCTTGATCATTCTATTCTGTGTCTACTTCTTTCTCCATCTTTTCCCCCTCTTATACTCCTTCTCACACTCCATTTTTATCTCTTGTTTCTCCTTCTCTCTCTCCTCTGCTTCTTCACGTTTTCTCTGTCCATTTCTCTCTCCCTGTCTTTCTCTATTTCTCCTCTCTCTCTTTTTCTTTCTTCCATCTCTCTATGTTTCACCCTTTTCTTACCTTTCTCGCCCTTTCACTTTTTTCCTACCTTTTCCCCTCTTTCTCTCCTCATCTCCCTCTCACTTTCTGTTTAATTTTCCCTCAGTCTCTCTCTTTCTCTTTTTCCCTCTCTCATTTCTCTTTCTTTCTTACCCGCTCTCTCCCTACTATTCTTGCATTTTCTCTTTCTCTCTCTCTCTCCTATATTTCGTGCTCACTCTCTTTTCTCTATCTCCCACTTTCCCCTCTCCCACTCTCTCTCCATTTCCCTCTCTCTCAAGTTCTCCCTTTATCTCTCTCCCCCTCAATTTCTCCCTCTCTCTTTACCTTATCTTTATCTCTTTCTTTATTTTCTCCCTCTCTCTCTTTCCCGCTCTTTTATTTTCTCCCTCTCTCTCTTTCCCGCTCTTTTATTTTCTCCCTCTCTTTCCCGCTCTTTTATTTTCTCCCTCTCTCTCTTTCCCGCTCTTTTTTTTCTCCCTCTCTCTCTTTCCCGCTCTTTTATTTTCGCCCCAGCTCTCACATGGGTATGCCCCCCAGCTCATGGATATGCCCCCCAGCTCTCACATGGGTATGCCCCCCAGCTCATGGATATGCCCCCCAGCTCCTGGGTATGCCCCCCAACTCATGGGTATGCCCCCCAGCTCTCACGTGGGTATGCCCCCCAGCTCATGGGTATGCCCCCCAGCTCATGGGTATGCCCCCCAGCTCTCACATGGATTTGCCCCAGCTCTCACATGGATTTGCCCCAGCTCATGGATATGCCCCAGCTCACACATGGATATTGCCCCCCAGATTATGGATTTGCCCCCCCAGCTCACACATGGTTATGCCCCCCAGCTCACACATGGTTATGCCCCCCAGCTCATGAATATGCCCCCCAGCTCTCTCATGGATATGCCCCCCAGCTCTCACATGGATATGCCCCCCAGCTCATGGATATGCCCCCCAGCTCTCACATGGGTATGCCCCCAGCTCATGGATATGCCCCCCAGCTCTCACATGGGTATGCCCCCAGCTCATGGATATGCCCCCCAGCTCTCACATGGGTATGCCCCCCAGCTCTCACATGGGTATGCCCCCAGCTCATGGATATGCCCCCCAGCTCATGGGTATGCCCCCCAGCTCTCACATGGGTATGCCCCCCAGCTCATTGATATGCCCCCCAGCTCATGGGTATGCCCCCCAGCTCTCACTTGGGTATGCCCCCCAGCTCATGGATATGCACCCCAGCTCATGGATATGCCCCCCAGCTCATGGATATGCACCCCCAGCTCTCACATGGATATGCCCCCCAGCTCATGGATATGCCCCCCAGCTCATGGATATGCCCCCCAGCTCATGGGTATATGGGCCCCCCAGCTCATGGGTATAAGGGCCCCCCAGCTCATGGGTATAAGGGCCCCCAGTTCTTACCTCTGCTGGCCTTGGCGAGCGGCCGCTGGAAACATGCGTCTTGGCCGCTCGCCGGAAACCACCTGATCAGCGTAGAGGTCTCGCGAGAGGATCTCGTGCGCTGGTCAGGTGGTTCCTATCCCACGTGAGCAGCCAAGCTGCATGTCAGCGGCCGCTCGCAGGGAGAGGGACGGCCAGCGCGCGGCTCCCAGATTCCGGTGCTGATTGCCGGAATCTGGCGGGCGGCGCTGGGCCCCCCTCCAGTGGCGGAATGCCAGGGCCCGGTCGCAACTGCGACCCTGGTACTTCCGCCACTGGGGTGAGGTCAGACATATCCCGAATCTGCTTCTGGAACCCACGTGTGCAACAGCGTCAGTACCGTGTCCGTGCAGCAAACCTCCACTTCAAAGCGCTAGGACACGTGTTGACGGGACTGAAAGCGCAATCCTCCATAGGAGGATCGAGCCTTGCAGCGCTGAGCGCACTAACTGCACTCAGCGAGGTGGCCAGATGGGTGTCGAGTGGAAGGAATGTCCGCTCTCACGGACGTTCCTTCCGCTCTTACTACCGCTCGTCTGACCCCGGCCATACACAGTAATAATGTGTCAATGTGAGGTTTGCTGGAGATTCTAACAGATAATTTCTTGGTACTGGTGTTACATCATTATGAAAACCTTCCTTTGGTCTAAGACAATGATACTGAACCTTGGCACCCCAGATGTTTCTGAACTACATATCCCATGTTGCTAAACCGCTAAACCTGCCTTTTTATGTGACTAGGCACCATGGGACATCTGAAAACATCTGGGGTGCCAAGGGTTCCGAATCATCTGGGGTGCCAAGGGTTCCGAATCAACTGGGGTGCCAAGGATCACCATCACTGGTCTAAGATCACTCCTCTGGTGTCCCATATGACTCACTGACAAGAGAAAGTGTTAATTAACCACATTAAATAAAGACAGATGCACCTGTGCAACTGGCTGACAGGTTGCCATGTTTTGCTGGGCCATAATACTATTTCATGCAGAGGGAAAGCACATGAAAAGTGCTGTCCTGCAACAAGTATAATTCACCTGCTTCAGGACAGAACGCAAATACCAAAACAAGGCAAGTGACGTGGAATCCCACTTTGATTTTGCACTTCCTCCGTATGAGTTACACATGCTGCAGGGTTGTATTTTGCATCCATTAGCATGGATAAAATACACGTGTCATCCCAGGTCATTTCCAAATGCTATCTTCTGACACCTACCACCGTTAGGCCATGACCAGGGCTGCCCACAGAATTCTTGAGGCCCCTTACTGACCCACTGGTTGGAGCCCCCTTCCCTCATTTACCCATTTCAGTGCCTCCTCTTCTGCATACATTATTTTATAAGCAGTGGGATAAATCCTTGGTGGTCCATCAACGGGATAAAAAGTGTTTTCTGGTGGGAGAGCATTCAGTCTGCACCGCTACCATACTAATTAATTGCCTCAGTGATTAGTTAGATTTCACTTACCGGCCCCAGATGCCTCGGCCCACTGGGAAATTGGTTGGTATTTTGGTGGGTCAGTCCTGGGTGGTATGGCTGGACATAGAGAAGATACATGGGATTTGGAATGGTCCAGGGCCTGACTGTAGCAACAGGGACCCTGAACATGTCATGGGCTGTCACCCACATGATGGCAGCCCTGGCCACAATCTTATAACCTTGGCATTTTCAGAACTGGGAATTACGTCAGCCCGTTCCACCACAACCCTCAATTTATCAGACACACCTTTAGGGTATGGAAATAAACTTCTCGCCTGATGCGTCTGTGGTACAACACGTAGGGCCCTATTAAATGCGTGAATTTTTGCGCAAAGTGTTAAACGTTAACGCGCGTAAATCAACGCTGGTATTACAATTCTCGCGCATTTTTTTCATCCTTCGAGCAATAACGTGCGTTAAACGGACGCGCACAAAGGCGTGCGCAGTAACGTTGCGCGCAGAAATCAGTGTGCGGACCGGTTTTTCACGCGATTCAGCCAATCAGAATTAAGAACCACAATTGTCTCCCGTTAAGTTTTTGTGCCTGTCAAAGTCAATCCACGCATATATGCTGCATCAATAAAAAATGCTCCATTTTATTGGTTTGGGTATGTGTAGAATGTGTAACTATACTTTGCTGCGTATTTTTTTTTGGGCTGGTGTGTTTGGTTTCGGCCAGGTTGATAGAATTTGCCGCTAACACCAGCTTTTAGGAGTTGCTAAAATTATGCGCGCAAAGGCTGTGCGTTAATTCCTGCGCATAGATTGTAATACCACCCGCGTACCAGCGCACTAACGCATTTGCGCTCACAATGTTAAGTATAGGACGTGCGATGTACAGTAAGCTCGCACAGCGTTCGCGCAGGTTCACCCGCGGTGTTGCACTGACATTGTAATATAACATTCATTGCAAAGGATTTTGCCCCTTAAACGCGTTAATGCGTTTTTGAGCAGGCGCAAACGTTTGCGCGAAGAATGTAATAGAGCCCGTAGTGTCCGCATAACTGTCTGCAGTTTAATAAACGCAGAGGAGCTAATGAATAGGTAATTAGTTCACGCTGTGTACCTTTTATTGGTCTCTGATTAACCCTGGCGCTGTACGGGGCATTGCTAGGCGCCGCGGTGAAGGTATCTGCAATGGGTTGTGTCTCAGTGAGGCCTGTGAAATATTTAAGCACTGTATGATGGAGGCTCCTGGAGGGTTGTTATGATAAACACAACAGCAGATAAGACACCAAGTGCAAAAAAATCAAGTATCGGCCAAGTAGAGGGTGCGCAGTTCTCCCTGGTGCCATACTGCGAACTAAGAAGGGTGAGAAACCAATGCAATCCATCTCACTGACATTAAGGCCTGCAAACCTATGGGTATCCCACTACATGGAAAGAGGACTCGCTGGAGGTTAAAACGGGACTGATGCTGTCTCTTAAGGCAGTGGTCAGCAACTATGGCCCTCAACATAGTTACATAGGCTGAAAAAACACATGCTATTGATCCAAGAGAAGGAAAAAAACCCAATCTGTAGCACTCGCCAAAATGCAACATACTGGGGAACAAATTCCTTCTTGACCCCTGATGGCGTCAGATTTCTCCTCGGATCAAACAGCTTTTACCCACATATTAAATATTATGACCCTTAATATTATGTTTTTGCAGGAAGTCATCCAGTTGTTCTCTATAAGTCTGTACAGTCTGTGACCCAACCACCTCAACAGGCAGAGAATTCCACAGCTTTATTGTTCTCACTGTAAAATAACCCTTCCTATGCTTCAGGCTGAATTTCCTTCCGTCCAGTCTAAGGCTGGGGTCAGACCAGCGCACTTTTAACGTGCGTTCTGGCGCACATAATTACGGCCGCACTAGCAGCAGATGACGGGCAATGACGGCCAATATACGATGTACGGCCGCACAAAAGTCCGGCCGTGCAACGCAAGTGGAATCTGAACGCATTTTTCTGAGAACGCTGAACCGCTAGTACTGACGTACTGAGTGCGCAGCTGCGGCATAGCGGTGTGTTTGCGTGATTAGGAGATGTCAGACGCTGCTAATGTCCGGCCAACATAATGTCCAGACGCAAAAAGAGTTTTATTGACGATCCGTACAAAATCACGCCCGAAAATGCGCGTCGTCTGACCGTTTTTGCGCATTCCGTGATAAAATTCGTCAATGCGTTTGGACGCACTTTTTCACGTTCGCGGGGAAAAATGCTTTCGTCTGACCCTAGCCTTAATGGGTGACCTCGTGTCCTGTGTATAGTCTTGTTAATGAATAGGTTTCCACATAATAGTTTATAATGGCCCCGTATATATTTATATAAAGTTATCAGATCCCCTCTAAGGCCCCATATATATTTATATAAATTTATCAGATCCCCTCTAAGGCCCCCTATTTATTTATATAAAGTTATCAGATCCCCTCTAAGGCCCGGTATATTTTAACCACTTGGCTGCTATGGACGCGCTGAGCGCGTCCAGCCAAGTGGTTGTTCTGTGCTATGGACGCGCTGAGCGGATTCCGGCGGATTGCTGTGCCCCCCGGTGCGGGCTGACATCTTGGATGTCAGCCCAGCACTCCGGGACCCCGGCGGAGCAATTAGATGTCATTGCGGTGGCGTGATGATATCTAATTCAGGCGCCCCCCCCCCCCGCGTGTGCGAAGGAGGTGCCTGAAAGGGAGGGAGGGGAGGTCCTTCGGAACTCTCTCCCTCCCGATTGCCGGGGGGCACAGGATTAATCCAGGCACCGATTGGAAGGGCACAGCCTGCCCTTCCAAACGGTGGCTGTAATTAACCCCTGGGGAGCCGGATCACGATTCGGTGCTGAAAAGCGCCAAATCGTGATCCTCTCCTGGAGCTGGCCGACATCTTGGATGTCGGCCAAGCCTCCAGGAACTCCCCCTGAGGACTGGCATCATCGTGCATAGCACGACGACGCCAGTCCTGGAGTTAACACCTAGCTGCCAGCAATGGTGGAGATAGGGGGTTCCAATGAAGAGCGAAACCGGTAAATATGACCTCAGCACAGAGGCGTGAAATGCCTCAGCAGCGAAAGGGTTAAGTAAAGTTATCAGATCCCCTCTAAGACCCCATATATATTTATATAAAGTTATCAGATCCCTTTTAAGGCATTGTATATACAGTTGTGTTCAAAATTATTCAACCCCCACTGAAATTGAGTGTTTTGGCCAGTTTGACATTGATTTTGATCATTCAGTCATCTTGCTTACAATTAAATCAAAGAGGCACGTGTAGGTCAGACAAATATAACATAACGTTTATAATGAAATAACCACAAATGTCTTTTATGTGCTCACATCATTATCAGTTTTATTCAACCCCCAAGTGACATTCAATCTTAGTACTTAGTACAACATCCTTTTACAGTTATAACAGCTTTTAAACGTGAAGCATAGCTTGACACAAGTGTCTTGCAGCGATCTACGGGTATCTTCGCCCATTCGTCATGGGCAAAAGCCTCCAGTTCAGTCACATTCTTAGGCTTGCGCACTGCAACTGCTTTCTTTAAGTCCCACCAGAGGTTCTCAATCGGATTTAAGTTAGGTGACTGCGATGGCCACTCCAAAATGTTCCAGCCTTTAATCTGCAACCATGCTCTAGTGGACTTGGAGGTATGCTTGGGATCATTGTCCTGTTGAAAGGTCCAACGTCTCCCAAGCCTCAGGTTTGTGACGGACTGCATCACATTGTCATCCAATATCTCCTGGTACTGAAGAGAATTCATGGTACCTTGCACACGCTGAAGCTTCCCTGTACCTGCAGAAACAAAACAGCCCCAAAGCATGATTGACCCCCCGCCATGCTTCACAGTAGGCAAGGTGTTCTTTTCTTCATAGGCCTTGTTCTTCCTCCTCCAAACATAGCGTTGATCCATGGGCCCAAACGGTTCTAATTTTGTTTCATCAGTCCACAGAACACTATCCCAAAACTTCTGTGGTTTGTCCACATGACTTTTGGCATACTGCAGTCGACTCTTCTTATTCTTTGGAGACGGCAAGGGGGTGCGCCTGGGAGTTCTGGCATGGAGGCCTTCATTACGCAGTGTGCGCCGTATTGTCTGAGCTGAAACTTCAGTACCCACATCTGACAAATCTTTTCTCAGTTCCTCAGCAGTCACATGGGGACTTTTCTCCACTCTACGCTTCAGGTAGCGCACAGCAGTCGAAGTCAGCATCTTCATTCTGCCACAACCAGGTAGCGTTTCAACAGTGCCCTTTGCCTTGAATTTGAGAATGATACTTCCTATGGTCTCTCTTGGTATGTTTAACATCTTTGCAATCTTCTTATAGCCATTGCCCTTCCTGTGAAGAGTAATCACCTCTTCTCTTGTCTTCCTGGACCATTCTCTTGAGTTCACCATGTTTGTAACCACACCAGTAAATGTCTAGAAGGAGCTGAGTATCACAGTCATTTTAAAGCTGCCTAATTGGTGCTTATTATGCTTTATTGCTGCTCCGTGACATCCACAGGTGTTTTCAATACCTGATTGAAAACACTTGAATGAACCTCTGTTCTTCAGATTGGTAGTCTTTAAGGGGTTGAATAATTGTGTCAATGAAGAATTCACAAAAGAAACATTTACTACTGTATTACAAAACCAATTGATGTCATTTTAGTTGCATATGGTTCTTTAAAAAGTCCTTGTAGGATTTCATTCTGAATACAATTACAAATGTACACTAAATTCCCTAAAACCCTTTACAGCATTGGGGGTTGAATAATTTTGAACACAACTGTATTTATATAAAGTTATCAGATCCCCTCTAAGGCCCGGTATATATTTATTTAAAATTATCAGATCCCCTCTAAGGCGTCGTATATATTTATATAAAGTTATCAGATCCCCTCTAAAGCGTTGTATATATTTATATAACGTTATCAGATCCCCTCTAAGGCCCCGTATATATTTATTTAAAGTTATCAGATCCCCTCTAAGGCCCTGTATATATTTATATAAAGTTATCAAATCCCCTCTAAGGCCCTGTATATATTTATTTAAAGTTATCAGATCCCCTCTAAGGTCCCGTATATATTTATATAAAGTTATCAGATCCCCTCTAAGGTCCCGTATATATTTATATAAAGTTATCAGATCCCCTCTAAGGTCCCGTATAATATTTATATAAAGCTATCAGATCCCCTCTAAAGCGTCGTATATATTTATATAAAGTTATCAGATCCCCTCTAAGGCCCCGTATATATTTATATAAAGTTATCAGATCCCCTCTAAGGCCCTGTATATATTCATATAAAGTTATCGGATCCCCTCTAATGCGTTGTTTATCTAAGCTAAACAGGTTTAAGCTTGTTAGTCTCTCCTCATAACTTAAGTCTTCCACTCCCCTTATTAATTTAGTTGCCCATCTCTGCATTTTTTCTAGTGCCACAATATACAGTCTTAAAACAGGTGCATAAAATTGCGCAGCATCGAGGTGCGTCTGAAAAATTGATTTATAAAAGAGGAAAAATTATGTTTTCATCCCGAGAGTGAATTCCCCTTTTAATGCAAATACCTTGAGGCCTTGGCGGCTGCTGTTTGACATTGGGCATGGTTACTTAGTTTGAAGTCTATGATTATTTCCAAATCCTTCTCCTGCTTTGATTTGCCTAACTCCGTACCATTTAGGGTATAAGTTGCTTATGTGTTCTTTACTCCAAAGTGCATAACCTTGCATTTATCTACATTAAATTTCATCTGCCCAGTCCCCCAATCTATCTAAATCCCTCTGCAGCTGTCAGGATCGCCACGCTCTGGCCCCTGTCACTCACGCTAACCCTGCACCATGAACAATGCACCTTCCTGAAACCTTCTGTATGTTCCCAGCATCCTAGCCCTAGAACCTCACCTGACCCCACCTTCCCCTGATTATCCCACTATATCAGGAAGCTACGCCCTCCAGTATTCACTTCCACATTGAAGTTCCTGACTGCGATACCTATCTGCCAAAGCTCCCTGAAACCTCCTGAATTCTCTACCAAAGACTCCAAGGACCCTCTGTTATTATCTGGACTTTCATCGCTTCCATATACCGGTACCCTCCCATCCTGCTCCCCTCTGCGGTGAAAGTGTAGGTTCTAAGACTCCCCGTGTACCAGACCCCTTGCTGAACCCTAACCACTCTATTGCCTGTTCCTTGTCTGATTCTATGCTACCGTGTTTATTTACAATAAACACCCTTTGTTATCCTGAACCTGCCTCCATCACTGCATCCTGGGCTCACAACCCCATCCTGCTACACCACCCGTAGTCTACACGTGACAGCAGCAAAGTAATATGCTGCTCACATTGTATTACTTTTCCTAGTGCCGAAAACTTTGGCAAAATCCAAGTAAATCACATCCACTGCGACCCCCTGGTCTATACTTCTACTTACTTCTTCATAGAATGCAATTAGGTTAGTCTGACATGATCTGTGTTTCATAAAACCATGCTGATTTTTGCTAATTACATTATGCCTCTAAATGAATTCCTGAATATTATCCCTTAGTAACCCCTCAAATACTTTCCCAGCCACAGATGTTAAGCTCACAGGTCTATAATTCCCAGGCAGACATTTTGAACCTTTCTTGAATATAGGGGCCACGTCAGTTTTTCTCCAATCCTGTGGTACGATTCCTGAAAGAAAAGAATCTTGAAATTTAAAAAAACAGAGGTTTACATATTTCAACACATAGCTCCCTAAGTACTCGCGTGTGAATTCCATCCGGCCCTGGGGCTTTGTTCACGTTCACTTTGTTTGTTGCTGCAACACCTTTTCTTGAGTCAACCAGTCACTTTTTACTACTGTAGTAAGTTTTTATCAATGAATTGCATGTCTCCTGTTATAGGTTTCTCTTTGACAAATACTGAAGAAAAATAATCATTCACAATTTCTGCCTTACCTCAATCTTTAGTTAATAACACCCCTGACTCAGATTTTAGTGAACCTACACTTTCACTCTTGGGTTTTTTAGAATTTATGTACCTAAAGAATCTTTTAGGGTTGGACTTGCTCTCTTTGGCTATTTATTTTTCATTTTCTAGTTTAGCCCATCTAATTGCTTTTGTACATGCTTTATTGGCTGCCTTATATGCTTTACAGCATACCTCAGATTTAAAAGTTTTGAATGCCTTCTTTTTATTTTTCATTTTCCATGGTTACCTTCCTACTGAGCCACATTGGTTTCAGTCTGTTTCTTTTATATTTATTACTCCAGTGGAATATATTGGGACGTGTACTTTTCTAGTGTTAGTTTGAAGATATTCCACTTATCTACTGTATTTTTCCCATGAAAGAGTTTCTGCCAGTCAATGAGATTGAGAGCTTCCCTTATTTTAATGAAATTGGCCTTTTTAAAATGATATGTTTTAGCATGCCCCTATCCATGTGCTTTTTTTAGTTAATTTCAAAAGACACCATATTGTGGTCACTGTTTCCCAACTACTCCCTTACTTGAATATTTTAGAAAAGATCCACATTGTTTGTTATAACCAGACCCAGACAGGAATCCTTTCTAGTTGGTGCTTCTACCAGTTGTGTCATGAAGGTATCATTTAACAGGTTCAGAAACCGGATTCCTTTCACTGAATTACTAGTCCCACTATCCCAATTAATTTCCAGGTAATTAAAATCTCCAATAATTAAAGTGCTACCCAGATGTCACTCAAGATGTCTTTGAACTACATCTCCCATGATCCTTAGCTGACAATATGTGTAGCAAAGCACCATGGGAGATAGAGTTCCAAAATATATTGAGGGCCAAGGTTGCTGACCCCTGCCTTAAGGGATATTAATTAAACGGGGTAATACTACTGTGGTGTGCACCTTCACCAAATCACTGTCATGGACACTCAAAGACTTTGCTGGGTCTCGTGTAAAGGATGGCCAAGGATCCTCCACCCACATACCATTTTCCCTGGTGTTATGATGGGGCAGTAATCTAAAAAGTGGGGTAATGCATACTCTGATGCACAAACCTCTTGTGAGGTGTACTCCAAGAAATTTATTCTCCGCATTCATAGGAGAGCGCAGAATGGTTGACTGCTCGGTGAATTAGGTTCCCATCTGCATTCCTTGGGGATTTCTTATCTGAACCCTGATAAAGAAAACTTGAAAATGAACAGTTTTACTTAGCAATTATTTATGGTTTGTAAGTCAAAAATGTACACACCCTAAAGCAAGGGGTCGGCAACCTTGGCCCTCCGGATGTTTTGGAACTACATGTTCCATGATCCTCAGCCAATTATTAGGCAGGTTGAGTCTCACGGGAAATGCAGTTCTAAAACATCTGGACAGCCAAGGTTGCTGAGCCCTGCCCTAAACCACGATGGCTCGTGTCTATGTCCACATCACAGTGTCAACCCACCAGTTCACACTCACATGGGGGTGAGCGTTCAAGGCCACTGGGCCCAGATCCTGAGTCTTGCTCTCCCCGGTCTATGGTGGGCCCTGTACCTAGCCACAAAATAAAATTATATGTTCTCCTTTACAGATTTCTATTATAAACAATATTGATGGTGCCTGATGAGAAGTAGTTGACCATGATAATTCCATTAGGGCTGCCTATGCAGGACAAATGCAAGACAAATTAGCTGGTTTTATAAAGCAATCCCCCACCACCCCGTTCTCCATCGAGCAGCCGAGAAGAATTTACAGTCAGGCATCTCGGTAGCTTTTTTTTACCAGTTGTCTCAATTATTCAATCAAAATGCTGGTTTCAATGCCGGCTGTTTGGACTACACGACAGATCATACCTGTATTTGAACCCTGAAGTCCTGACAGGAAGCTCTGTTCCCGGAGCTGCCATTTTCCTCATGCCTGAGCTGATTCGTTTGATGTACAATTCATCATCACCCTTTTCATAGACGACAAGAAATGGGCCTTCCTGTTAGATCCTGCAAGATGGCTGACTTTGCCAGTCTGAGCCTTATCAAGTATGTCACGAACCATGTGAAAATAAACCAGTCTTGTCAAAATCAAAGGACTTATATACATTGTATGAGGGGCAAGGGCTTATTTAGGTTATATGCTGTCCTAGTCACCTCAAATTCCCCCAACCTTACATCAATATGGACATAAACAGGAAATTAAGATATATTCCCGGCCTGTCTGGGCTGTTTATGCCGCTCAGGGCAGTTGTCCTCCTGGCTCCCACCTTGGTACACTATTGTACACCAATGATGAGGGTCCTTGGAGGAGCTTCCACAGCCATTGAAAATCGACTTGTACAACAAGGCGGACACTGCACTGCAATAAATTGGAACTTCACTTAAGAAAAAAAAATACACTTATGTCAATAAACATTTAATTTAGACCGACAGCAACGTGCCTTATTTACACCGAGTGATTTCTGACATTTATTATAGTTTACAGACTCATTGCTGGGAGTTTTATTGCTGTGCAGCTTTTCTCTATTTGAGGTAAAAAAGCCCAACGCGCCTCATATAATATGTCAGTGACCATAACAAAGATGGCCCCTGGCAATGACGGGCCGGAACCACGCATAGGTGGTGCGACCGTCACGCGCATTCGCTGTGAGGATGTCACTGCACAAGTGTGATGGGGCTGTCACCTCCGTGCATGCACAATATCGACCCTCATTGCTGGCGGCCATTTTGTTATGATCGTCACTGTTGTGCAAGCGGAGTGCATACGCGTCACGCAGAGTTGCCAACAGTCAGAGTGTTTCTGGTTAGTGCTCGGTGTCACGGGGGGGTTAATTTTGCCAGAACTCTAACCTTAAGTCATTCACCTCAAGACTCGTACCCGGGACAGCTTGGGACGGTTAAGCCACAGGACACCGAGCACAAACCCAGCACCATCCCTGGAAAACCAGGACTGTTGACAACGGTCAAAATGATCAAGTGCATGGGGCTGCCCCTCCTGACATGCCGCTCAGGGCAGTTGCCCTCCTGGCTACCACCTTGGTACACTATCGTATATGCTGTCCTAGTCACCTCAAATTCCCCCAACTTTACATCAATATGGACATAAACAGGAAACTAAGATATATTCCAGGCCTGTCGGGGCTGTTTATGCCGCTCAGGGCAGTTGTCCTCCTGGCTCCCACCTTGGTACACTATCGTACACCAATGATGAGGGTCTTTGGAGGAGCTTCCACAGCCATTGAAAATCGACTTGTACAACAAGTTGGACACTGCACTGCATTAAATTGGAACTTCACTTAGGAAAAAAACAAATACACTTACATCCGTTTGGTAGTTTTTGATATGTATGTTTTTTGAAAAAAATTTAAATCTTTTTTTTTTAAGTTTTTTGGTTTTAACAAAAAATATTTAACCCCCTCAACACCTCCAACAACTGTGTATTATTTACTTATTTAAAAGGAACACAGTACAGATTGTGGCAGCCTGGTTTTCCCTTTTATACTCTGCACGCAGGGCTTAGTCAGCACAGTAGGTTGGGCATTTTTTCTCGTTTTTTTACTACAAGTTTATAAAATATAAATTTAATGGTACAAAATGATGATTTGTCTTAACCGCCGGGCAAATAAAAATTGGGAATATTTTTAATATTAGTCAGTGTGACATAGAAAATATTCCTAATCTTCATTTCACTGGTTTAGGTGAGTAAAACAAAAAAAAAAATTCAAGAAAAAAAAAAATACAAAAAAAAAAGGTATTTTTTGATATTTAATGATATCTCAGCACCTCCCACATACGAATCGTACTATTCATTTTTTAAATATTTTTCATCTTAATATACATATAAGGCTGGAGAGTTTCCAGCCTGATTGGGTCCTCCCCGGCAGCGAAAGAGTTACTCCCGGTGACAGCGAGGGACCACAATCTGAAAGAGAAGAGAATTTGCAACACAAGGAAGACAATCCATCAATTTCGCAAAGCAATGAGAAGCTTAGAGGGAAAAACTAACGCCCGATTTTTAATTCCAGACGGGAGAGGGGGGGCAGATAGGGGGGTTAATACGGAGCAGAGGAAAAAAAAAATCAGCGGAGGGTCATTTAAAGATCACTGGGCGTTAATATCTCAACCCTGCCAGAAAAAAAAGGGGGTACAGACGCTCTTATAAATAATATATCGCTGGAAACGTGTGGCCAGTATAATAGATGCTGACACCTCATTACCGATATCTGAATTATCCGCTGCGCATTCCCTAATTAATACCTTATACGGCACAACTCGACACAAAATGCAGTGGGCCTAGATGGCGTACGCATCGACAGGGATGGTTTATATAAAAAAATATATATATATATATTTTTTTACCATTATTTTATTATTTATTTTAATCTGAAACCTGCTGTAAAATAAGATTAAATAAAAAAAAATAAAAAAAATCCAATGGCTTCCGGCATAGCACCTGCCGCCTCTACGCTATGAAAAAGCCACTTACATATTTTTTTTACTGTAATTTTTATTTTAAAAATTCTTTAAACAAGGCCTTCTTCTTTAGCACCGGGGCTTCCAAAATATGGCGTAGCCAATACGCGCGCCACCGAAGAAGGTAACAATCCTATGACTTCATCGAGTTTACCGCCCTCTTCGTCTACATCTTATAGTAAATTCCTCTACTGTCTTTTTTTTCCTTCGTCCACCACCCCCACCATCTTCAGTATCGCCTGGGGTCCACAGATGTATGGAAAGAGAATGGGAGGGTTCGGTGAGGTAGTAGAGGTGGTGGTGGTGGTGTAGGGGGGGGATGATGCAGGTTCTAGAGTCTTGATTTCGGATTCTTTAGCTCTTTTTTTAATATATTTTTTTTTCACTTGGGAGGTGGTGGGGGAGGCGTTGTCTTTAAGAGGTGGCAGGCTCCAGATTGCAGCTGCTGCTTCTGTGCTATGGAGACAGTAGAGATTCATTACTCCAAAAACACAATACCCATTTATCATCCTGTGATGTTATTCAAATTCAGTACCAAGTGAAAGCCTGCCCCATTCTTCTGCTTCCCTCCTCTGCAACACACTCATTGTTGTATGGCTCAACTAAAAAGCCTTGAAGGACCCAACAGAGCATCAGTGATATCCAGCAAAGCTCAAGACGAGGTCTTCAGTGTCGAGCGAGAAGAGCCACGAGATTACCCTTTTTTTTCCTCAACCTTATTTTTTATTTTTCATGTGTTGGACCAAAGCAACACGGAGAAACGAGGAAGAGAAACCACCATCGGCAGCTCCTCATCGGAAAAAAAAAAGAAGAAAATCGGAAAGAATGGTGTAAAAAAGGGTGGCCTTCCGGAGAAGACATCCTACCACTCTTATTTGTTTTCAGGTACCAGGCGTGGATCTGCAATGTTTGGAAGAAGAAGATAAAAAAAACGATTGGGAAGAGACGGGAAAGACATACATAAAAGCCGAAGGGTAACAGGTGCAAACAAACAAAAAATACGAAACCTCGGCCGAGATAGAACATCCGTAACGTTGATTCGTCCATCATGGGATGGTTGAGCCCATTTTGAGGCTACTCTGAGTTACTTTAGTCGAGATCTGTTGTAGGAATGTGGTTATTTGTGTAATGGCTATCGTTTTGGAGAAACTGTAGGTTTTATACACGATTTGGGGGTGAAAAGTAGGAGAAACCAACCAGCTGACGTCTAGATTTGGTAGACGTGAGGTCTACAATGTCGATTTTATTTTTTCCTTAGATAATTAGTCGTCTCTCTTATGCTTACGGTGTGTGTGCTGTGTATGTTGTAGACTATATGTCACTTTGGAGGTTAGCATGGACATAGGGTGCGAATAACATGGACGGTTTCACGTGAGCGATAGCGTTGGGTCTTTTTCGATATAAAGTCATTAAATATGGAGAAAATGAGAAGAAAAAAAAAAAGGACAGGGGGCGGCGAAGAGATTTTCAGGGAAAGACTGGGTGTCCTGGAAAGTGCCCCTGGAGGGGGCAGGTGGGAAGTGCTGTGTTTTCCGCAGGTCTTGGCGCTTTCTTGGTGCATTCATATTTCATTTTGCAATCAGGAGCTGGGGATCTGGGGGAGGAGATGCGGCAAGAGGAAAGGAAACGTCCACAGCTTCTCTCTCTCATCAGAGGAGGCATTGACTCGGAAATTCTATTACCGAATATCTAACGATCACGCGTTTCGATCCACGACATCGAAAAAAAAGCAATTTAATGTACAAATATATATTACCGGTACATGAGCGCAGGATATATTCTGTATCTGTGGTTTACGTCTACACAATCTCTATAGGGCTAGATACACACGGATATTTCTACGATCTTCCTTGATGGAGAGTGGTGGCATTGAGTAGGTTCCGGACAGAGAACGTTAGAAGATACTGCAGGTGTGGTACGGATCGATAAAATCTTTCCATGTGTTAATGAACATATTGAGAGATAAAAAGGGTGTTTTGCTAAAGTGGGTATTTGCAGGTGGAGGAGGAGGAAGAGGAGGAGGAGGAGATGATGGTGTGATGGATACCCTCCGAGGGGGTAGACTCTTCCACTGCCCTAATGTGCATGGTTGATTTATTGGGCAGCGAGAGAGTTAAGGGTATAATGTGATCCATAATTACGGCGTGTACGAGGAGCTTGCTGTGTACGTACAATGCCCAGGCTGCGTCGTTATAGAAAGAACCCTGAGGGGGTACCCATGCTGTGGTGGAGGTGGTGGTGGAGGAGGTGGGGATCCCCCCTGGAAGAGTATCCGGGGAGGGCTTGTTGGGAGAGATGTCAGAGCTCGCAGCGGACGCACAACGGAGCTCTCGCCTCTGATTGTCCAAACGCAATTCTTGTTCCAATAGAGATCACAAGCCAAGAATTGTGCCTGGACATCTGTGGCTGGAGTAGATCCTGATCTTCAGAAACAGAGCATCAAGGATGGTCATCAAGGAGACCCGGGGCAGTGCACTCCCTTCCCATCTGTTCACATCTGTATGATGAGCTGGGTCTGCTCCCTCATTATGGTAATGCATGTGCCAACAATGGTGTTGGAGGTAGGGGGGATTTCTAGTAGATTATTCGTGATATAACGTATATTTTATATTTTTTATATTGTATTTTTTAATAGTTTTATTATTTTTAAAAATGGCCAATATACTTTAACCTTTAAAAAACGTGTTCGACTGAAATGACTTCGTTTTTCGACTCATTAGCTCCACATTCAAACACCTATACACCCAATGTGTTTCAAACGCACTATATATATATATATATGCGTTAGCTTAATTTCCCAGTAATATATAACCCTGAACATTTTAAACTTTTACCACTTACTTATTCTCTCATTAAGAAAAATAATAATTTGCATAAAATACCCAGTAACACATTTCCTTTTCCCAGACTCGAGTTTCTGTTTAAATACAGATTTATATATTGAATTCTCTAAAGAAAATTAAATATACGCAAATTTATCTATATTTATATTAAGAATTCATGTTAAAAAAAGCAAACGTTGATTTTATTTTACTTTTTTTCCCGATCACTTTTATAATATGTTTTAGGTATTTCCAGGATATTTAAGACTTGCATTTATTTTATTTTTTTTAATGTTGTTATTCCTCCACATGTCTGCTTTGTGTTTTATCCTGGTAAATCTCTCGTTCGTTCACAACTCCCAGCATTTTTAAGATGTGAAATGGAAGGCAGGTTACGCCTACGTAAATAAGGTGAAATTAATAAAAAGGAATATAAAAAAGTTTAAGAGCTGAACGTTATTTATTATTTTTTAAGTGTTCTGTTCTCCTGCGAACTTCTCACATTGTACAAGTATGTTTTGAGTTAGAGGTTCTATTATTATAATCACTGCAGATTTTATGCTTTTTATATATCGATAGATTGCGTGTCTGTGTCTGTGTGTCTGTGTGTGTCTGTGTGTGTGTCTTTGCTTCCCTAGTAATTTCAGAGATCTTTGGGGGAAAAGTTTGATCATAGATGGAAACATCCAGGATTCTGATTCTGAGCTGATTTAGAGCAATGATTGCATTCCATATATTTATAACATACATAGGAGAATGTGTGCATGTATATAAATACCCATTACATTTATCTAGGCTCATGTATATGTATATGTATATAAATACAATATATGTATATATATATATATGGGAGTGGTGTGCATATCTGTATAGTTCATGTATATAAATACACTTTATGTATAAATCTACACATTGCAGACATGTGTGATGTCTATATATAAATACAATTGACATTTATCTAAGTTTATATGTATACACTATATATGTACTATCTATATATATATGTATACACACCACACATACTGTGTATATATATACATATACACACACAGCTAGTTATATGTAAAAGGTATTTAAATACATATATATTTAGTGTATACATATACACACACAGATACATGTAGAGTATTTATATACAACATATATACACACACCACACACACACATATATATATATACACCTAGTTATATGTAAAAGGTATTCATATACATATATATATATATACATACACAGATAGATGTAAAGGGTATGTATATACAACACACACACACATATATATATATACACACACATAGTTATATGTAAAAGGTATATATATATATATATATATATATATATAGTGTAGACATATACACCCACAGATACATGTAAAGGGTATTTATATACACACACACACACATATACACAGCTAGTTATATGTAAAGGGTATTTATATACAAAATATATACACCACACACACACATATATATACACACATAGTTATATGTAAAAGGTATTTTTATATATATATATATATATATATATATATATATATATATAGTGTAGACATATACACCCACAGATACATGTAAAGGGTATTTATATACAAAATATATACACACACATATATATGTTTTCATGAGTGGGGTATGAATATATGTAAATAAATACCAATTACATTTATAGACGTGTGTATATCTATATAATTACTCTCTATATATTTATATATATTCATTTGTGGTGTATATATATACCCATTACATGTAATACTTGCGTATATATGTATATAAATACAGTATATGTTTGCGTATATGTATAACATTACACTGTGTGTGTATGTATGTGTGTGTGTTTGTTTCCTAGCACATTTTTGTTTCTTTTTATTGATGAACCTACTTTTGCTTTTTTCTTTAAAGGCCGCAAATATTTTCCTGCAATTTGGTTCAGCTTTCCGATTCCCCCCCCCACACCCACACTTTTTCAAGTTCCTGAACGTCGTCTTCTGAGGAGGGGACAAAGTAGGGGTCCCATTGTGCAGAGATTAAGAGAGACAGAGAGATACAATTTTTTTTAAAGGGGACCCTTTAATCCTTGCAATACGTCTTTTCGCTTTCTTTAAAAAAGAAATAATTCTTTACAATTCTAAAAAAAAAATCAAAAAAAAAAAAATCAAAGCTACCAAAATCCCCCTGTTTTCAGATGTGTTGGTGGTGTTGGTGGCGGAGAGATGGGGGGTCTGTGCATATTTGTAAACAATGTTCCCTTCTAGATTTAATTAATCCGGAACAATAGGACAGAGATGGTCAGGTGGACTTGAATGGCTCCAACTGTGCTATTGCAGTTGTTAGATGCAATCACTGCAAGGCAATCTGATTAACCGTTTGCGTGCCATTCGGCGAATCAAAGGGGAGAATCGCCTGGCTTTTGTAAAGAGGGGCGAAAAGTAGGTGTCGATTTAAATTGAAGCTAAATATGTCCTGGTCTTTAAATCCTTGGACCCACTACAGCGGCTTGTGATGCAGCCAGGCATTTGAATAGCAAGTAGCTTGGGGGGCGCCGACGTCCCTCTTTAAGTCCCCAGGCTTTTCTTCTTACCCTTTAACCCTTATAACGTTTAGGGACATAGACTTATGGAAACCAAATTGTGGAGCGCAGCTGGACCCGACACGTCGACACCCTATGTTATTAAAATTCTAATTAGACTGTAACCTTTTCATTTTTTAAAAAATTTTTTTACTAAAATAATGTAACAGAGAGGTAACAAAACACATAACTACATTAAACTAAGCTATATTCCCAGACGGTTACTATAGCAACAGTAGCCCAGGCCAGAGTAATCTATTTATTGAAAATTATTTATTGATTTTCTATTTTCTTAATTTTTTTTCAATTTTATTTTATTTTTTGGGGTTTATTTTCTTTGGGTGAAATCAATGGCAAGGTATTTTATTTCCGTTTAATATATTATACAATATTTGTGGCTTTTATCTAGAATGGGAAATGCATGTACATAGTTCTTTCTTTAATAAATATATACAAAAATAAATCTATATATAAAATATAAGCGGCCTATCTAATATATATATATATATATATATATATATATATATATAATATATATATATATGAATACATGTGTTTTTTTTGTTGAAGTAATTCCATTAATATATTATACAATATTTGGGGCTAATAACTAGAATGAGAAATGCATGTACAGATTTTTTTAATTTAATAAATATATACACAAATATATATATATAAATATAAAATATAAGCGGCCTACCTAATATATATATATATATAGATATATCCAACGCTGTAGAGGACGCACACGTGTAATAAAAAATAATAAACTTTATTAATTCAAGTTAAAATTGAACCTTTTTTAAAAGGAAAATTTTTAATTTAATAAATATATCCAAAAATATATACATAAATATAAGCGGCCTACCTAATAAATATATGTGGTTTTTTTGTTGTTGAAGTAATTCCATTAATATATTATACAATATTTGGGGCTAATAACTAGGATGAGAAATACATGTATATATTTTTTTAATTTAATAAATATATACACAAATAAATATATAAATATATATATATATATAATATAAGCGGCCTACCTAATATATATATATTAATATATGTGTTTTTTTTGTTGAAGTAATTCCATTAATATATTATAGAATATTTGGGGCTAATAACTAGAATGGGAAATGCGTGTATATATATTTTTTAATTTAATAAATATATACATAAATAAATATAAATATTGATGAAAGTTAGCAGACTGAAACGTCGAATCTACCAATAAAGCTACTATTTTGAAAAGACCCAGAGTGCCACCAGCGTATTTTTACGCACGGATCACTAAATATAAATATATATATATAAATATATATATGAATATATATGCATTTTTTTGTTGAAGTTAACAACTAAGCCAAGAGACGTGACGAGTAAATTCCACAGATTAAAATAAATAAATAAATAATAAATGGAAAAAAAATTTTTTCTCTAAGTCAGCACTTTTTTCCCCCGTTCTGTCATTTTGGTAATTCTGCAAATTTTCCACTTTAATGAATAGAATCGCAATGCGCACATGTGTGTTGTCCAGCAATACGGATAAAAAAAAAATAACGTGCACTGCAGTATATACGAGTGCAGGCCAGGTGCGGGCGTAGAGATAGGATTTAATGCACAGATAAAGCGGCGTCGCTTTATCAAGAAAACCAATTTATCTATACATTCTCCTTGACGGATTGCTAGATTAATGACGTGTGTAGATTCACACAGATTCATTTTTTTTCCAGCCTTGTAGGAAAGCCAGGTCAAAACAACAAATATGGCCGCCTCTGAAAGCTGAGTGCGGCATCCCACAATGCCTAGCGTCTGCTCGCATCCACTGCGGTGGCCGGCTATCAGGAAGCAGAGGCAGCCTTCCGCTGAGCGTATCTTTTAATGAAAACGCAGGTTGGCGATCCTGCTGGCGCGGTGTATAGAATACATTTAAATACCTGTAGGAAGCAGCATTGCCGTCAATCCAGTCGCCTTTATTAACACGTGTTAGGGAGCACGGGAGGTGAGGAGACACAGCGCTTATTCCGTGTGGCATAGAGGGTGATATGTACACCATGACGTAAGGACATGGCCTGTACTTCGCTGGTCAGGAACAGTAACCCGTAAACACTGCAAAAATTCATAAATTCAAGAGAAAACTGATTTTTAGACCAGACGTATCCAGCCCACTTCGGGCTCTATTACATTCCTCGCGCAAACGTTAACGCGTACGAAAAAACGCATTAACGCGAGGGGCAAAACCCTTTGCGCAGAACGTCGTATTACAATGTCCGCGCAAAAAATGCGCGTTAACGTCTACCGCGGGTGAACCTGCGTGAACCCTGTGCGAGCTTACTGTACTTCGCGCATCCTATACTTAACATTGTGAGCGCAAATGCGTTTGTGCGCTGGTACGCGGATGGTATTACAATCTATGCGCAAATTTTAACGGACAACGTTTGCGCGCATAATTTTAACGTCTTTGAAAAGCTGGTGGTAACGGCAAATCTGAACGTCCTGGCCGAACCCAAATACATCAGCCGAAAAAAAATACGCAGCAGCGTATAGTTACACATTCTACACATACCCAAACAATAAAATTAAGAAGTTGTGCGTGTTTTTATTATTGCTGCAGCATTTATACTCAGATTGATTTTGACAGGCGCAAAAACTGAATGGGAGGCAATTGTGGTTCTTAATTCTGATTGGCTGAATCGCGTGAAAAAACAGTCCGCACACCGATTTATGCGGTTAATGCGCGCTTTTTTTTGCACGTCTTTTTTACACGCATTATTTTTTGACGGATGAAAAAATGCGCACGGATTGTAATACCAGCGTTGTTTTACACGCGTTAACGTTTAACGCTTTGCGCCAAATAAATAGCACTGCGCGTGCACTTTTGCGTGAAGAATGTAATAGAGCCCTTCATGTATAAAACATAACAAGGAAAAAGGTTATCATTTGCGCTGACCACTGTGGCTCAATGCAAAACAATACACATCATTTGGTTTGGATACTTCTGGTCTACGCAGCCGCCCTGGTAGGGAATAGGCGCAAACAGTTTTTTCTGCATTTTGGATATGGTATACGCAACCTGGATAGATACACACATGCATGATATATCTAGTTTAATTGTGATAGATATGGATGGATGGGTAGATAGATATATAGACAGAGATAGATGGATGGAGGAATAGATAGATAGATGGATGGATACAGTCAGGTCCAGAAATATTGGGACATCGACACAATTCTAACATCTTTGGCTCTATACACCACCACAATGGAGTTGGATTGAAACAAACACAATGTGCTTTAACTGCAGACTGTCAGCTTTAATTTGAGGGTATGTACATCCAACTCAGGTGAACGGTGTAGGACTTACAGCAGTTTGCAGATGTGCCTCCCACTTGATAAGGGACCAAAAGTAATGGGACAATTGGCTTCTCAGCTGTTCCATGGCCAGGTGTGTGATATTCCCTCATTACCCCAATTACAATGTGCAGATAAAAGGCCCAGAGTTCATTTCAAGTGTGCTATTTGCATTTGGAATCTGTTGCTGTCATCTCTCAAGATGAGATCCAAAGAGCTGTCACTATCAGTGAAGCAAGCCATCATTAGGCTGAAGAAACAAAAGAAACCCATCAGAGAGATAGCAAGAACATTAGGCGTGGCCAAAACAACTGTTTGGAACATTCTCAAAAAGAAGGAAGCACCGGTGACTCAGCAACACCAAAAGACCCGGGAGACCACAGAAAACAACTGTGGTGGATGACCAAAGAATTCTTTCCCTGGTGAAGAAAACACCCTTCACAACAGTTGGCCAGATCAAGAACACTCTCCAGGAGGTAGGTGTATGTATGTCAAAGTCAACAATCAAGAGAAGACTTCACCAGAGTGATTACAGAGGGTTCACTACAAGATGTAAACCATTGGGGAGCCTCAAAAACAGGAAGGCCAGATTAGAGTTTGCCAAACAACATCTAACAAAGCCTTCACAGTTCTGGAACAAGATCCTATGGACAGATGAGACCAAGATCAACTTGTACCAGAGTGATGGGAAGAGAAGAGTATGGAGAAGGAAAGGAACTGCTCATGATCCTAAGCATACCACCTCATCAGTAAAGCATGGTGGTGGTAGTGTCATGGCGTGGGCATGTATGGCTGCCAATGGAACTGGTTCTCTTGTATTTATTGATGATGTGACTGCTGACAAAAGCAGCAGGATGAATTCTGAAGTGTTTCGGGCAATATTATCTGCTCACATTCAGCCAAATGCTGCAGAACTCATTGGACGGCGCTTCACAGTGCAGATGGACAATGACCCAAAGCATACTGCAAAAGCAACCAAAGAGTTTTTGAAGGGACAGAAGTGGAAAGTTATGCAATGGCCAAGTCAATCACCTGACCTGAATCCCATTGAGCAGCATTTCACTTTCTGAAGACAAAACTGAAGGGAAAATGCCCCAAGAACAAGCAGGAACTGAAGACAGTTGCAGTAGAGGCCCAGCAGAGCATCACCAGGGATGAAACCCAGCGTCTGGTGATGTCTATGCGTTCCAGACTTCCGGCTGTGATTGACTGCAAAGGATTTGCAACCAAGTATTAAGAAGGGAAAGTTTGATTTATGATTATTATTCTGTCCCATTACTTTTGGTCCCTTAACAAGTGGGAGACACATCTGCAAACTGCTGTAAGTCCTACACCGTTCACCTGAGTTGGATGTACATACCCTCAAATTAAATCTGACAGTCTGCAGTTAAAGCACATTGTGTTTGTTTCATTCCAACTCCATTGTGGTGGTGTATAGAGCCAAAGATGTTAGAATTGTGTTCATGTCCCAATATTTCTGGACCTGACTGTAGATAGATAGACAGATAGATGGATGGATAGATAGACACATACGTGCAATATCAAGAGACAGAAAAACATGATATATATCTAAAATAATTGAGATAGACACATACATGATATATCTAGATTAATTGAGATGGATATAGAAAAACATGACATCTGTCTGTATCTATCTAGATTAATTGCGATATATACTATATATCTAGATTAACTGCAGATATATGTAAACCTATAGATCTCTAATTAATCCGGGCTATTTCTACAGGTTAAACAAATAAAAGGATATAAATGTATGATTTTTCTGGTGTTCCTCTGGCCCACAAGGGTTTTTATAGCACAGTATAGATTTAGTCTATCGATGGGCTACAGGTAGTGTAACTGAAATGGGTTTACACCCACATTGGGTGATGCAGGCTGTCCCACATGCCAAAACATTTCCTTTTTTTAATTATTGGGGGGGTTGGAATTATATTATTATACGTTAAAACCACAACTCTATATCTCCACTCCGCACATCTCCTTGTCCAGCCACGGGGAAGATCCTGGAGTAGGCACCTTGACCTTCTATGGTTCGGATCTCCTTATGGATTTTTTCCTGCACCTTATGGACATTGCATTGGCACATGCCCAGTCGTGATTCTCTTTCTTCATCCTGTCACAAGAGGATCTGGGAGGAGAGCAGGAAGGGAACATTTGTGAAAGTAGAATAATATCCTATTAAATAAAGAGGTCACTTCACTGGCCAACAGAGCAATGTTTAGCATTTGAGGAGTCCTGGGCAAGAAATGTTTTGGGCGCCCCTTGCCACACTATCAATGCCACACCTCATTATACTCCGCCATTTCTAGTACTCAGATACACAAAATGACCCCACGATCTTCCCACCACCCCCCAGATAGACCCCCCGACCCCTTTTGCCCCCAGATAAACACTGCTCCACAGAGCGACATCCCCTCTTCCCCAGATAGAGAGGTGGCGGTCACTGACACTTTTTATCACCCACAGTACACCCATCAAGCAGGACAACAATGTTGAACTGTGTGGTGTCTCTTTCCTTTCCGTCCAGGGGGGCTCTTGGAGAGCTGATTCAGCCTTCTGAGTGCAGGGGTTTAGCTCCTCCTTGAAGGGCTGACCTGAGCATCAAGCTCCGGGACCAGGAAGAGGAAACCAATTTGGATCCCACCTGCCTCCGAGCCACTGGATTGGCTGGAAGCTCATACAGCCCACCACGCGGCCAAGTTACATGCTGCGGCTGCCTACAACCAATGATCACGTCACGTCCAGAGGATTGGAGACCAGTGATGCGTTGGATACAATGTGGCATTTAATTAATTAAAACTGAGGGTTAAAGCAGGAGTGAGGTGAAGAGGGGAGTCAGGTGGCGATAATGTTTAACCCCTCTGTACCCACTCTTTCCCGTTATAACACGAGTTTTGCGTTAAAATAACTTGTAGCTTGAGTAAGGGGTGACAAATGGCACTTCAACCAGTTGGGACACCTCAAATTAATCAGGGCAATCAATCAAGTTTCATCAACGTGGTGATAAATTCCAAAGGAATATATTTTATGACCCACAAGAGGGTTTTTTTGTGCTTCCTGCAAAATATAAACAAATTACAGTATAGAAAGTATTCGGGAACCTTCATTCTTTTATGCTGTAGACTTAAACGTCTTGGCCCTTAATTAACACTCAATACCCCATACTAACAAAATAAATAAAAAAAATCATTTTTTTACAACGTTGAAAATTTTATTAAAAGAAAAAAGCAAAATGTCACTGTGACATAAGTTTTCAGACCCTTAACCCCTTCACTGCTAAGCCATTTCACATCTTAAAAAAACACGTTTTTCTTTTTTTATTATTTTTTGTCGTTACTTTAAACATGGTCATGTTTGGTAACATTGGAAAGGCCATGCTCTGGCCTTTCTAATGATACCAAACGTGACCCAGCTAGCTGCCAAGAGTCGGGAGTTATCAGGGTTCAAACAAACACCCTATCTTTCCTTAGGAGTCAATGAGGACGTTCCCAACACGGCCTCAGCAGTGAAAGGGTTAACATAGTACTTAGTTGAAGCTCCTTCGGGAGGGAGATACAGCCTCAAGTCTTTTTGGGTATGATGCAAGAAGCTTTACACATGTGGATTTGGGTAGTTTCTGCCCTTCATCTCTGCAGATCCTTCCAAGCGCTGTTGGGTAGGATGGAGATCATCAATAGACAGCCATCCGCAGGTGTCTCCAGAGATGTTCGTTTTTTTTTTTTTCTATCAAAATCATTTAAATTTGATAAAGTGATGTTTATAAACGTTTTACATAATGTTGATTCGTGGAAACGTGTACAATTTACAACAATAGATATTTTTGAATACATATCTTCATAAAGATTAATATTTCCAAAAATAATTTTGTTTTTTTTTTGGATATTCAAAATTTTTATTTCGAGAAAACATCAGTAACAAAAACACCCAGTATGCATAAACATTCAGCAGAAGTAGATCAGAAACGAAACAATAAACATCCCCAAATAAGGGGGTCTCATCTAAATAAAAATGACACGAGGGAGTTTGTCAGAAGGAGACATTACATCGGCAGAGCAATAATAGCAATAAAAATAAGTCCACGTCAAAAAAGAACATCTGATAACAGAAAAGTAACAAAACATGGGAGGGGAGAAGCAGGTGACACCGACCTCATACCGGCAACGATGCGAGAGGAGGATAAAACAAGGGGAGGAAAAATTCAAAATAAAAAATTAAATTAAAAAAAAAGGGGGGAGGGGATTAAAGAAGGAACGGCAGAGGCCAAGATCGTGACGTTCCCGGCTCGCTCCCAGAGGAGGCTGTGGAAGGATAATGTCACAAGGCCCAGGGGCCCGTGGGCCAAGAATGGCAATCAGAGCCATGGTATTTGCCATCGTGGCGCACCTCGGAGTCACCCGAAGAATGCAAAAAAAAGGGGGGAGGGGAAGAAGGGTACACCATCGCTGGTAGAGTCAGTGGGGGTAAAGGGACCAAGTGTCAGCTTTAACATGGGTGTGTTCGATTGGGTTCAAGTCTGTGCTCTGGCTGTGATACTAGAGGACATTCACAGAGTTGTCCCTAAGTGTCTCTTTTGTCGTCTTGGCTTTGTGCTTGGGGTCATTGTCCTGTTGGAAGTTGATACCTTCAGCCCAGTCCTGATCGTTCTGGACCAGAATTATAGTAAGGACATCTCAGCGTTTTCCCATGTTCAGCTTTCCCTCAACCTCAACTAGTCCCTGCCACTAAAACTCTTCACCATTGGGGTTGTACTGGGTTCGTGTGGAGTGGTGCCTGATTTCCTCCAGACATATTTATTTGAAAGGAAGGCAAATAGTTCATTCCGATTTCCATCAGACCAGAGAAGATTCAAATTCAAAGTATTAGACTCCTTACTTAGGTCCTTTTCGCAAATTCCAAGCAGAAATTCAGGTGTCCTGCAGCGAGGAGAGGCTTCCTTCTGGCCTGAATGACAAAGACCTGGTCAGTGGAGTGGTGCAGAGACGGCTCTCCTCCTTCTCCAGGTTTCTCCCATCTCCACAAATGATCCCATCTCCACACATGATGTCTGGAGCTCACCCAGGATGACCATTGTGTTCTTGGTCACCTCTATTTCCAAGGCCCTTCTCCCGCCGTGATAGCACAGTTTGGCCAGCTGTAGGAAGAGCCCTGGTAGCACCAAACCTCTTCCGTTTAAGAATTATGGAGCTCACTGTGCCAATTGGATCCAATTTCTAAATCTGAATATTTATGTCAATGTGATATTTCTTCTTTTTTTTTTTCAATAAATGTGAAATGTTGTCGAAAATCAATCGCATTGGTTATCGTTTTCCTTTGCCATTACATAGTATCCAGTGTAAATTGATGGGAAAATAAACAATTTTAGCACCATAAAAAAAATGCGAAAAACAGGGTCTGAATACTTTTTCAATGTGCTGTGTATCTAGGGACTTATTATAAGCTAGGAGACATGGCGCTGAGGCCCTCAAACATTTCCAGCTTGTGTTTTACATAATATTGGCCTGTCTGATCTTAAAATTGCGTTATTTTGTCACTATAAGTGACTATACTCCATGCAGTGGTGGACTGACCAGTAGGGAAATAGGGCATTGCCCAAGGGCCCAGGAGGAGGCTTCTTGAGGGCCCACTACAGCTTGGTCAGGCCTGCCCTTTCAACAGAGAACAATGCCACCACAGATAAAAACCATGTGGAGAGAGTATCGGCAACCAACTTTAACTGTAGGTAACTATTCCAGCCACACTACACCCATGAGTAAGTGACGGCTGCCACAGTGCAACAGCTGCTATTTATTAGTTTTGAATATAGTGTGGAGAAATAAAATCTGTAAATCAATACTATATATATGGTCGTGCTTGTATGTGGGTGCAGCTTCTATATGGGTTGGCACAATTGGGGGCCTGGGCAGGGCACCATGATGTCCTATTGCCCAGGGCCCTATGAGCTGTCAGTCCATCCTTGCCTCCATGTAACCATCACTACTGACCATCTCTACCCATTCCATATCCTCAACCGTCACTCAGTGGTCTCCATAACTAGCAGCCTTAGGACGGTAATCCTAAAATGCATGCTTTCTTCCACAGCCTGGCCACATACTCACATCACCCTCTGCCACAGTGCTGCCCCTGGACTCTGAATCTGAAGCCTGGCCACATACTCACATCACCCTCTGCCACAGTGCTGCCCCTGGACTCTGAATCTGAAGCCTGGCCACATACTCACATCACCCTCTGCCACAGTGCTGCCCCTGGACTCTGAATCTGAAGCCTGGCCACATACTCACATCACCCTCTGCCACAGTGCTGCCCCTGGACTCTGAATCTGAAGCCTGGCCACATACTCACATCACCCTCTGCCACAGTGCTGCCCCTGGACTCTGAAGGTACCGGCGATTCAACATGTCTTCTGCAATTCTACACCACAATTTTGACTTTAATCGTACTGTTAATATTTTATGCTTGCACCTATCTATTAATATTTTGACTGTTTGTTTTTTTCTTGCTAAATGTATTTCCTGCTTGGTTCAAGCCATGTTGCCATATGCCTGCCCCATGCCTGCCCCTCCCCCTTCTCCCCCCCCAGGTCGTAAACAAATTTACTCTATACAGCTCACACGATGTGACTCTGCAAATTCTTTCTTCCACAGCCTGGCCACATACTCACATCACCCTCTGCCACAGTGCTGCCCCTGGACTCTGCTGTCCCTCCCCATCCACCCAGTGCTGGTCAGAAATTTGTAGCTTACTTTCCAGCTGCTTCCACTTTGCAAAGCACCCTAATTAACCCAAGGTTCTAGCCCTTCCCATGATATGTTAATCTGTATATTTGTGTTTTGTTTTTAATAGTTTGCATTTTATTACTTTGTATTTCTGTAACAACTGTAACCACTCAATTGTTCTCGAACCCAGGACATACTTGAAAACGAGAGAAATCTCAATGTATCCTTCCTGGTAAAATCCTTTTCAAATAAAATAAATATATTGCACTTAATGAAATTTCAGCCATCGCACAGCTCATCATCATGATGTCATACTACTGCTCACTGGCGGTTTACAAGCACACCAGCACTAGAAGCATTCTGGTACGGTAGAGTCTCTCTTCACTTTTCCTTCCTTGTACTGCAGTGGTTTCCCAAACCTGTCCTCTGGATCCCCAACAATGCCAGGTTTGCAGGATATCTGAAGCACAGCACAGGTGATATAATTTGCTGCTCAGTGATTGCAGGATTCAGTCTGCGTTTCCCCAAGGTTTTCCTGCAAACCTGGCCTTTTTTTGAGGTCTTGAAGACCAGATTTGGGAACCATTGTTGTACAGTAAATACCACTGTGACTGCTCCGCATGACAGTACTCTGAGCACGGGTTATGTTTTCATAATGCTGTTACTACGACTGGTGAACATGGCCAAAAACCATGGGAGTTATTCTAAGAGCTGGTGTCTGCCAACATTGCAAACAATGAGAAAGCTTGAGAAAGGCTGCACCGGCAGAATAAAACATCATTCTTGGATTGCTGGAGTGTTGAGTCCCGTCCTTTGTAGCTGGTTCCTTCAGCACACAGTTACATAGTGACAGGCTGAGCGCTATATTCTTTTTTTTGTCTTTGCAACGTTGTAAACAATGAGCTCTATTCCAACCTTGCTGAAAACGTAACCAGAGCTGTTGCAAACTTCCCAGAGCCAAGAAATTATATGAAGTTGCGAAGTTTACAAAAGCTCTGGATAGCTTTACACCAAGGTTAGAGTGGAGCCCAGTGGTGGCAAAGATCGGTGCGCCAAAAAAAAGGAGCATCCAAACACCAAAAGGTGACGTTTCACAGCAAACCTTCCACCTGCTTCTGTTTGGATCTCCCTTTAGTGAAACACCGACCATTGTCACCGTTGGCTGTCGTTTTCAACTACAGCAAACACCGTCGCTCTTAGAATAACTTCCAATGGCTACTAGTCATGATTCTATAGCTGTAGATTAGTGTTACTTACTACCCCTCTTACCACAATATTCTCAACAACAAAGTCCTAATTGTACCATAACACTAACTTACCACAATGTTACTACACTTTTTATTAATATTATTCCTACACAACACTGCAACATATATTGTTAGTGTTCCTACACCTCATTTGAAGGTTATTCCTCCATAACACTGCAGCGTATATTGTTTATCAACATTACTACACCTCTTACGAACACCATTCCTCTATAATCAACATATGTTGCTTCTTAGTGTTACTACACCTCATATGAATGCTGTTTCTCCATAACACTGCAACATATATTGTGTTTATTAGTGTTCCTATACCTCATATGAATGTTATTACTACACAACACTGCAACGTATATCGTTTATCAACATTGCTACACCTCTTACGAATACCACGCCTCTATAACGAACATATGTTGTTTCCTAGTGTTACTACAACCGCTTATGAATGCTATTCCTCCACAGCACTGCAACGTATATTGGTTTTTAGGATTCCTATACATCATAAAATACTTTACAAATAAATAAATATGAATGTTATTCCTCCACCTCATATGAATGTTATTCCTCCATAACACTGCAGCGTATATTATCAACATTACTACACCTCTTACGAATACCATTCCTCGATAATCAACAAATGTTCTTTCTTAGTGTTACTACTCCTCTTATGAATGCTATTCCTACACAACACTGCAAAGTATAAAAATAATTAAAAAAAGGATAAAAATTTCAGCAATGGAAATCGATGTAAATATCTGGATTTATTGTAGAAATTCCTTAAAAAATGGTTTATTTGACATCATAAAACACAAATCGTTAAGTAATAAAACCAAACCCTTAAGGCTGGGGTCAAACTAACGCAGTATTAACGTGCGTTTAGGCTAGGGTCAGACGAACGCATTTTTCGCGTCGTCCGTGAAAAAGTGCGGTCGAACGAATGGACGTATTTTTCACGGAATACGCGTTAGCGGTCATACGATGCGCATTTCCGTCCGTGATTTTGTACGGATCATCAATAAAACACTTTTTGCGTCTGGACGTTATGTTGGCCGGACATGTGCAGCGTCTGACGTCTCCCAATCACGCAAACATGCCGCTATGCGGCCGCAGCGCACTCTGTACGTCAGTAGTAGCGGTTTGACGTTCTCGAAAAAATGCGTTCGTTTGCCACTTGCGTTGCACGGACGAACGTTCGTGCGGCCGTTCGTCGTATGTTCCCCGGCATTGGACGTCATTTGCTGCTAGCACGGCCGTGATTTCGTGCGGCTAAACGCACGTTAAAACTGCGTTCGTCTGACCTTAGCCTTAGCCGCACTAAATCACGGCCGTGCTAGCAGCAAATGACGTCCAATGCCGGGCAGCATACGAAGAACGGCCGCACAAAAGTGCGGCTGCGCAACGCAAGTGGCAAACGAACGCATTTTTTCGAGAACGTCAAACCGCTACTACTGACGTACAGAGTGCGCTGCGTCCGCATAGCGGCGTGTTTGCGTGATTGGGAGACGTCAGACGCTGCTAATGTCCGGCCAACATAACGTCCAGACGCAAAAAGTGTTTTATTGATGATCCGTACAAAATCACGGACGAAAATGCGCATCGTATGACCGCTATCGCGTATTCCGTGAAAAAAATACTTCCATTCGTTCGAACTCACTTTTTCACGGACGACGCGAAAAATGCGTTAGTCTGACCCTAGCCTAAGACGTAACGAAGCGTGCAGTTTTTGGATTATTTTGCACAGTACACAAAAAGGAAATCAAATATTCAAACTTAAAAATTTGCATTTCACCGTATCGGAGTAATAAGACGATCTGTCTTTTAAAAATATTCAGAATATATTTTTTAATTTATTTCTGATATAATTTAGGATTTTTGTCCCATTGTCATATCATATTATTAAGAGGGTGACTGTGAATAAAGGCACAACAGATCATCGGTGACCCTTTTCCAAGCGTTCTCGCTCTCCTACTCAGGGTTCAAGATTTTACTCGATGTGTTGTCTGCAAAACATGACGCAACAATGCAGCGGATTTTTTTTTTTTTTGCAGCGGCTTTTTTATTTTTATTTTAAACGAAGAATCGCGTTCCAGTCTGCTACAAACCTATTATATAGGGTGAAAACAAACACATCAGGACGACTGCAATTCATACAGACATTGATTAATGACCTTCGTGTTTAAAATGTCTCTGTAAGCGATAATTTAACGGCAGAAAAAAATAAATTAAAACACAGCTTTTTGTGTTTTTTCTTCCCTTCCTTATAGCCTAGCGTACAGTTCCCCGAGGTGTTTTCCGCAGTATCTGCAAAGATTATAGGACACTTAGTACATGATTGACCAAGAACAAAGCGATTCAGACATTCGGATATTTAAAATACCAGTTTTCTCTGAACAACCGATCGGCCAGACAAGGGTCTTTAAAAAAAAAAAAAAGTTTAATAAAAATATGTTTGATCAATCCTTACAATTTATGCTTCTATTCTTGCTTTTTTTTGCATAATGAACTCTGTTGTTCTGCGCAGCAAAATGTAGAATATATATAAATATATATATATACACTTGAAAATGAGAGAAATCTCAATGTATCCTTCCTGGTAAAATCCTTTCTAAATAAATAAAAATATATCTTTCCTGGTAAAATACTTTGCAAATAAATAAATAATAATAATAAAAAAAAAAATATATATATATAATATATATATATATAGATACGTTTCATATTATTTTCATGGACATAATAATGTATTACACAATATAATACTGTTATTATTTTTATTATCAATAAAAATAAATAAAAATATATCTTTCCAATACTTTGCAAATAAATAAAAAAAAAAAAATATATATATATATATATATATAGATACGTTTCATATTATTTTCATGGACATAATAATGTATTACACAATATAATACTGTTATTATTATTTTTATAATTAATAAAAAAATAAATAAAAGCTTTACCAAAAACATATTGAATTAAGATTTTCCTAATTTTCAGGTGCGTGCCGGTGATCCAATTCCTACAAACCGAGGATGAAAAAATAAATAATTTTTGTGTAATATTTTTAAGGAACGAGGATATTAATTGAAAGAATTTTTACAAAAAAAAAAAATAGTTTATTGCAAAAAAAGTGTGCCGAGAAATTAAAAAAAAAGAAAAAGCGTAAAATCTTACAAAAAATGTAATATTATCTGCAGCATAAATTTTCAGAAATAAAATGTGAAGAAACGAAGAAATTCTAAAAATATATATATAATATATATTAAAAAGTATTTAAAATATTTTAACGATACGAATATTCATTCTGCCCATAAAATAGGATTATGGTAACTAAATTGAAAAGGGACGGGTACGGGCAAACTATAAAGCCGTAAGACATAGACAGGAGAGAGAATAATAAATATATATATTTTTTTTTTTTTTTTCCCTCACTATTTTATTCTTTTGTCAGCGTAAAATAGGATGCCAGGCAGGCACTATACGGTCCGTGAGATATATATATATTTTTTAAATTAAGCAAATCTTTAAGCTTCTACCCCCTCCGTTCATCAACCTCATGTGACACGTCACCTGACTATTAATTTCAACGCCTACACAAATTACGGTGGACGTGTCGTATAGGTCTGTTTTTGTGACTGCATTGTGTAGTACGTCGAAATGCAGGGAAAACAAAACCCTCTACCCAACGCTGCATCAGCAGCCACGTCATTCCATAAGGAGAGAAGTGAATTAATAAACCTTGATGTATGCAGCGCCGCCGAGTTGATCTCTGGGACTATTAAGCTCGACTGGAGTCACGTGACGAAGATCCATCACAGATTCGGTTACACCCTCCCTGCCCAAGGCACGTCGTAGCCTCCAAGGACCATTTATGTACCAATCAATCAATATAGTATTCAGAAGCTTGTCTCTTTGGCCCTCCTGATACCATTACAGCAAGCTCTGCGGTAGCCAAGAGATAGGATCGGGTCGATGATGAAGAAGGTAGGAGCCACCTAGAGGAGGAGTCCTACTGAGCAATACGCTCAGTGCTTTCCCTTCGAAATGGACAAAAAAAAAATAGCAAGGTGTTGGGTTGGCTCAAGAAAGATTATTCTTTATGAATAATGCAGTCGGAGAAGGACCAAGCTACAGCTATAAATTTCCATTGCGGATGAGAGGCTGGACGTGTGTAGGTGTTACGGTTCTTCAACTTGAGCAGAAACGTAATAAAACAGGTTTGAAGCGACGAAGGGTTTCACTCATGCATACACTGGATTGAAGGGTGTAGGTCACACAACGAGATGACGAGTTCCAAGATACCACTAGGCTGAAGAGCAAGGACTTGGTTCCATACAGACAGTGGGAAGGTGGTCAGGGGTTGAAGGGTTCTATTGCTAAAGTAGGTTGATCGATTCTCCAACAAAAACGAAGTGTAGGGTTGCCGTGCAGAGAGAGTTTAAGAGTTCCACGTATTCAAGGGGTTGAATAGTTCCACAAATTCAAGGGGTGGAAGGGTTCCATGCATTCATGTGGTTTGAATGGTTCCCCCCATTCCAGGGATTGAAAAAGGTTCTAGCTATACATTCAGAGGTTTGAAGGGTTCTAACACATTCAGAGGTTTGAAGGATTGCCACGCATTCAAGAGGTTGAACTGTTCACACACAAAAATGAATTGAAGCGTTCCACACATTCAAGGGGTTGAAGGGTTCACATACAAAAATGAATTAAAGCTTTCCGTGCATACAACTGGAGGTTGACAGGATCCACAAGTTCATGAGTTTGAAGGGTTCCATGAATACAAGTTGTGGTTGACAGGATTCACAAGTTCATGGGTTTGAAGGGTTCCACGCATACAAGTGGTGATTGAAAGGATCTACATGTTCAAGGGTTTGAAGGGTTCCATGAATACAAGTGGAGGTTGACAGGATCTACATGTTCATGGGTTTGAAGGGGTCCATGCATGCAAGTGGTGATTGACAGGAGTCGCCAGTTCATAGATTTGAAGGGTTCCATGCATGCAAGTGGTGGTTGAAAGATCCACAAGTTCATGGGTTTGAAGGGTACCACGCATACAAGTGGTGATTGACAGGAGATGCAAGTTCATAGGTTTGCATCGTTCCACGTATACAAGTGGTGGTTGAAAGGTTCCACAAGTTCATGGGTTTGGAGGGTATCATGTATTCATGGAGTTGAAGGGTTCTATTCATAAAGAGGGTTGATGGTTTCACACATACACATGAATTGAAGGGTTCCACGAATTTCAGGGGTTGAAAGGTTCGGTCATAAGGAAGATTGAAAAGCTTAGAATACATGTGATTGCAAATGATAAATCACAGTCTACTAAATGATGTTTGTATTATATAACCATTTTTAACCTCATACACAATAAAAGTATTATTTTTAATATTAGTGTGGTTTCCGTTTCACCCCTGTGGGCTTGCCGCTTGTGTATTAGTTCAGGTATACAGAGGATTGAAGGGATCTGTTCATAAAGAAAGTTTAAGGACTTTCATATGTACCACGGAACGGTAGCAGTCATCTACCATAACACCAGAGAATCATGGGAGTTGTAGTTCAGAAACATCTGGGAGGTCTGGAGTGTGAGATCCCCGCTTTAGAGCTTACCTCTAGCATCCAATAAAAGCGAGCGCATGTTCCAGCACCCCAGGAGGTATAAAAACACCTAGGAGGTATTATTTTCAGTAAAAATTAGGGTATACACAAAAAACGCAGCTCCGTCAATGTTTCTCATGGGACACGCAGAGAAAAGACATTAAGCAACGGGCAGCTCTCCGGCCTTCTGTAAGCTCAGCATATACAAACATGAATGCCCTGCGTCGAAGGTCATGTTGTACGTGGATTTATTCACCGGTAAATCACAGCTGAACTAAAAACCCAATTTAACAAATCAAGGCTGAAATAGCTGAGACCGCAAAATGTGCAACCGGCTATTTTGACCTATATTTTGTAAAAATCTGGGTTTCACATCACCATGATTAACTCCGCCAGCGCCGGAAAGACACCATCATTCCCAATCCGGCAGCTCTATAGCAGGGAAATACATCTGAATCCGTCATTTTACAGGACATGCATTTTTTTGTTTTTTTAAATATTATCCTTTATTTATATAGCGTCACATATTCCGCAGCGCTTTACAAGATCAGTGTACAGGGGGTTGATACATTGGAATATCACACATGGATGATGACCTGATTCAGGGGACCCTGTTCCCAAGGGAATTTACAATCTATGAGATGTACAAGTATTTTGGGAGGTAGGAGCATCCATATCGTTAGGTGACTCGCCCAAGGACACTCGCTGGTGGCGTCTTCTGAGTGGGATCGAGTCGTCTTTCCATGATTGTAGATCAGCGACCTGGTGGTTCGGTTGAACCCGCTTCTTGTAAAGTCAAGTCTTGCTTCTCCACGGTCGAAGAGCAGAGACGTTACCACTGGACTCCACAGCCGATATTGTGTGGTGGGGGAGTATGTACCGTTAGGTGTCTTGCCCAAGGACACTTACTGGAGAGGTGCTCTGGCCGGGATTTGAACCTGTGTCGCCACGCTTATAGAGCAGTGATGTTACCTCTACTCCATCCAGTCGATACAGACCCAAAGGACTGTGAAACAACATCCAAATAATGTTCCATTGGCATTAAAAGCCCAGAACCTTTTCCAGATCCTCATGTGGATCTAGAGCAGGAACATCAGACATCAGCCACCCAGATGCTAATAACTTACAGTTCACAGGATCCCTTGAATAGAAGAAAGAATCATGGGAGTTGTAGTTTAGCAACACATAGAATTTAGTTTTCTTTAACACACACACACACACACACACACACACACACACACAACTAAAAAGAAAGTGATAAAACCTTTGAACCCAAGTCAGATACAGCGAGCACATGAAAAAGTGAATCAAGATGACCCGAGAGTATAAAATAAAAATTTATTTATTCCCTGCACTTGGCACATTGAAAATATTTTACAAAAGGCCGCAGCAGTGTGCAATGTTTGAACATATAAAATAAAACAAATTCAAGTGAAGAGGAGGCTCGATCTGTGAACAAGAACTAAAAGATCAGAAAACTCATGGCCATCCTTGCCGCGAATGGAAACAAATATATTGCTTTGAAATTGGACGTCCCATGCTAACGGCTGATGCCAATGGGGAGCCATTATATTAAAAGCAGTTAGTCCTGATTACGCCCCTTGTTATCCTCCATGTAGGGTGGAGATGAACACAACGTTGTCCCGGTCTTGCAGTTCGTAATCCAGTTCTCCCTGTAGGTTTGACACAATCCGTTAAATAAGTGAATAAATACAAATGTATTCGAAACATGTCTATATAAGAAAAGCGTGACGTATCTGTGTGTGGATCCGGCCCACAGCTAATATGCACATCAAATTATATAGATCCCATACACACCGCGCACACTTCCTCTCACTGACAAGCGAGCGAGCAAACAGGTGAGCAAAACGGGAGAGGGCGATCGTGCGCGCACTTCCTCTCACTGACAAGCGAGCGAGCAAACAGGTGAGCAAAACGGGAGAGGGCGATCGTGCGCGAGCAAAACGGGAGAGGGCGATCGTGCGCGAGCAAAACGGGAGAGGGCGATCGTGCGCGAGCAAAACGGGAGAGGGCGATCGTGCGCGAGCAAAACGGGAGAGGGCGATCGGGTGCGAGCAAAACGGGAGAGGGCGATCGGGAGCGAGCAAAACGGGAGAGGGCGATCGAGCGCGAGCAAAACGGGAGAGGGCGATCCAGCGCGAGCAAAACGGGAGAGGGCGATCGAGTGCAAGCAAAACGGGAGAGGGCGATCCAGCGCGAGCAAAACGGGAGAGGGCGATCCAGTGCGAGCAAAATGGTACAGGGCGAGCGAGCAAAGTGGGAGAGGGCGATCGAGCAAAACGGGAGAGGGCGATCCACAGACGTAAACGGAAGGCTGCTTCAATGCAAACAAAATCTAAAATAATATTAAGTCACTGATTGGTTGCTAGCTTTACAAAGCTCCGCACAAAAAGCAAAGCTTGAAATGAAATTTGTTATTTTGGAATACGCTGCGTGTTCTCCAGCTCTTCCGGCGGGGATTCACATCGTCTCTCTGCAACGAGCAGACATTAACCGAGACGAGAATCTCAGGCAAAGAGAATTAAGTCTTGTTGTAATTGTTTTATTCTTCCTTTATTGCTCAGAAAGGAAAGAGCACAAAGTCTGATTCACGCTGTCACTCAAACCACTAGAATTAATCTGATCCAAGCGTAAAAACCAATCGGCCTATATGTATGTGATGGATTCAGATCATTCCTCAGTGATTGGCTTACATAGAAATTCTATTAATCAGTATAAGGGAATGGACGTTTCTCCTCGCTCTTCCATTTCTTTTTCTTACCTTCACCTCGCCGCCCTATCTGGAATTTTTCTATAACTGTGCTAGTATTAACCCCTTCACGACAGAGGGGGCGGGGTGAGAACCATAAACACGTCACGCTGCCATCAGGTTGCTGTGACAGGCAATCACATTGATCACATGCCTGCGGTGATGTCGATCAGTCGCCTCAGGCAGGAGGCAGCAGGCTATAGCAATCCCAGAGTGGCCCAGGTCAGGAGAGGCAAGGTGCACCTGTGAAGGTGGATTGGCCCCATCAGCCTCAACAGGATATTTACATAGTTACATAGTTACATAGTTATATAGGCTGAAAAAAGACATGCGTCCATCGGGTTCAGCCTCTCCCACATAACCTACTGCTGTTGATCCAAAAGAAGGCAAAAAACCCAGTCTGAATGCTTGCCAATATGCAACATACTGGGAAAAAATTCCTTCTTGACCCCAGAATGGCAGTCAGATTTCTCCTTGGATCAAGAAGCTTTTACCCACATATTAAATATTATAACCCATAATATTCTGTGTCTGCAGGAAGTCATCCAGTCGTTTTTTAAAAGTCTGTACAGACTCTGACCCAACCACCTCAACAGGCAGAGAATTCCACAGCTTGATTGTTCTCACCGTAAAATAACCCTTCCTATGCTTTAAGCTAAATTTCCTTTCTTCCAGTCTAAATGGATGACCCCGTGTCCTGTGTATAGTCCTGTTAATGAATAGGTTATCAGACAATGGTTGATAATGGCCCCGTATATATTTATATAAGGTTATCAGATCCCCTCTAAGGCGCCTTTTCTCTAAACTAAACAGGTTTAAGCTTGTTAGTCTTTCCTCATAACTTAACCCTTCCATCCCCCTTATTAATTTAGTTGCCCGTTTAGATTATTTTATTTTGAGAAAGTATTTTACCAGGAAGGATACATTGAGATTTTTCTCGTTTTCATGTATGTCCTGGGTGGCGAGTATGTACCGTTAGGTGTCTTGCCCAAGGACACTTACTGGAGAGGTGCTCTGGCTGGGATTCAAACCTGTGTCTTCACAGTTTTAGAGCAGTAAGGTTACCGCTGCTCCACCCAGCCGGTATTTCACCGCTTTCTCAACTGAAACTATTGGTAAATTGGTTATTTATTAATTATTCACATCTCGACAGGCAACAGAAATTCTTTTAATTCCCCCTCGTCAAGTTTCCATGATTCCCGGTTTAGTGAATAATCCCCCGGTGTGATTTGCCGTGGATAACGGCACTTTCAGGGACGCCGATTGATTTCAAGGGACAATTTCCTAATTTATGCCAGATGGCAGTTGTGCGCGGCGCAGAGAACGGCCCCATGACTGGCCGACGCGTTGCCTCTGTGAACTTTTCCTCACATGTCGCACTCACCATGAGTTCCCAGTCTGAATCATTGATCAGGACGAGGATTCCAGGACGCCTAATGGGAATGAACAAAGCCGGGGGGGGGGGGGGGAGGAGAAAAAAAAAGGTAGCGTCAGCAGCTTTACTGTAAAACGTGAGAAATGTACGAAGATCTTGGTCCTGAACAGACCGTGTTTTTGATGTTGTCGGCCGTCGCGGTCTAGTCAATCAACTTACACGGTGTCTCCTTGAATGAAAAGCTCTGGACGTTCCTTTAGCAGATTCTGTCTGATCCAGCACAGCAACTGTCTGAGCGTCCCTGCACAAAACAAGCATCGATAAAGAAGGCATGAACTATACATTACGCACACGCTGTAATATTCGGTTGTGTCGCTTTTTGCTGTGATCGCGTCACGCATTCGCCGCGTCATTGTGTCGATAAGCTCAAGCGATGTCACAGCATTTATTTGCGTCCAGAGTGACATTAATTTGTGGCCAAGATCTTGTGTTGATGATGGGAGAGTCGCGGCGCTGCGTAAAGTCTTCTCCAGCACATTATCCCAAAGATTCTCAATGGGGTTAAGGTCTGGACTGTGCGGTGGCCAATCCATGTGTGAAAATGATGTCTCATGCTCCCTGAACCACTCTTGCACAATTTGAGCCCGATGTATCCTGGCATTGCCATCTTGGAATATGCCCGCTGTGCCATCAGGGGAGAAAAACCCATTGATGGAAAAACCTGCTCATTCAATATATTCAGGGAGTCACATGACTTTATTTTTGGCCGCATAACGTTGCTGAACCCAGACTTGACTGACACCACCCCAGATCATAACAGGCAGGCAGGTGGTGGCTTTGTATTGGGCCTAAACGCTCAGCTTGTTTTCAAAATGGATTAATAAAGTTTAGAATTTTGTAAAATACCCCAGAATGCGTCCATCGCTGATACACACGCGTTAAGAGTTTGGATAGGAGGGATCGTGACAAATGTCTCTTCATTAATGTTGGTCCAACCCTTTTTCAAGGCATCTGTTCAAGTATATTAACACTCGCACTGCCAGGTCACAATCCCCCCCCCCCACCTTGTGACACCGTCTGCCTCCCATTCAGTGATCATTTAATTCACCCACCATGCTGGACAGAAGACGCCTACGCCGTGGGACCGGCTGGCATGCACCGATGCTGCATGGTGATGAGCAGCGTCTCTGGTCACTGAAGGGTCAGGCGTGGGGATGCAAAAAGCTCGTTTATCAGCCTGACTCGGGAAAAGGGTCAGCAAGTTCTGCCCGTGCTCCCGCCCGCCTGCATTCTCGATCCAAGGGAAGCTATTGTATGGGGTGTTGCCATGGTAAAGGCCAGGCGTTTCTGCCATTGTTCCATTCCTGAGAAGGGGGTCCGTCTCCACGTCCCCCCCCCCCGGTCTAATGAGCATCAGCAATGAAAATGTAGTGTGACTGCGGCTCAACTCCGCGGGGCCTGGACCCGGCGAACACAAAAAGAGCGCCTCGGCTGCGATTCATCGTTATCCAAAGAGGAAATGTGTGTTAGAGGAAAAGAAAACTTTTATTTACAGTGTCCGCACAATGCGGGTCATTATACAGAGCGAGGCACAGATCAGATGCGCTCATAGTATGTGTGTACAGAATACAGGGAGACCTCTTAAAGGAACAGGCCATTAAAAAATAAAAGTTCCTTTATTGCCCTTAAATAATTGGGAAGAGCCTCTGTCCACTTAGTAGGAGATGTGCAAGTACTTTGTGAGGTAGACGCATCCATATCGTTAGGTGTCTCGCCCAAGGACACTCGCTGGTGTCGTCTTCTGAGTGGGATCGAGTCGTCTTTCCATGATTGTAGAGCAGCGACCTGGTGGTTGGGTTGAACCCGCTTCTCGTAAAGTCGAGACTTGCTTCTCCAGTTGTATTGGAGGGATGTGCTGAACGGTATTTTGACTTGCTTCTTCACGGTTGAAGAGCAGAGACGTTACCACTGGACTCCACAGCCAATATTGGGCTCTATTACACTGTTCGCGCACAATTTTGCGCGTGTGCAAAAATGCATTAACGCGAGGGGAAAAACACTTTGCGCTGAATGTCTTATTACGACATTCGCGCACATAATGCGCGTTAACGTCTAACGCGAGTGACCCTGCGCGAACCTTGCACGAGCGAAAGCTCGCGCGCGCATCCCGTACTTAACATTGTGAGCACAGATGTGTTTATGCGCTGGTATGCGGATGGTATTACAATCGACGCTCAAAATTTAACGGACAACGTTTGCGCGCATAATTTTAACGTCTTTTAAAAGCTGGTGGTAACGGCAAATCGGAACGTCCTGGCCGAACCCAAATACACCAGCATGAAAAAAAATACAGCACAGTATAGTTACACATTCTACACATACCCAAACAATAAAATGGAGAAGTTGTGCGTGTTTTTATTATTGCTGCAGCATATATACTCAGATTGATTTTGACAGGCGCAAAAACTGAACGGGAGATAATTGTGGTTCTTAATTCCGATTGCCCACCGATTTCTACACGCAGCGTTAATGCGTTATTTTTTTACGGGCGATATTTTCGGACGGATGAAAAAAATGCACTCGGATCGTAATACCAGCGTTAATTTCCGCATGCTAATGTTTAATGGTGCGTGCAAAAAAAAAAATTGCGCTGTGCGGGCGTTTTTGCGCAAGGAATGTAATAGAGCCCATTGTGTGGGTGGCGAGTATGTACCGTTAGGTGTCTCGCCCAAGGACGCTTACTGGAGAGGAGCTCTGGCTAGGACTGAATATACTTTGGCGATTTTAAAGTGGTGATGTCCCCTGAACTACGGTAGAAACAACGGTCACAAACTACACTGGACAACCTAGGGCAAAGATGGCATTAAAAGGGGTCACTAACGGCTGTGTCAGACGAGCACACTATGTGCGCCGGTACGGATGTGCCTCCCGGCATCTGTCACAGCGTTGTGACGCTTTGACGGGGCCAGCCACACGCTGCAGCGGGCGCACGAACTGCGCACGCTGCGTCCATTCAATATGCCTCCCTGTCGGAGTGCTACGACGCGAGTTCGACGGGGCTACAAAGTGTGATCCTCCATAAGAGGATCAAGCCCTGCAGCGCTGAGCGCACTAACTGCGCTCAGCGAGGCGGCCAGACGGGCGTCAGAGTGGAAGGAACGTCCACTCTCACGGACGTTCCTTCCGCTCTTAAAAACGCTCGTCTGACCCCGGCGTAAGAGATATAGATTGTAGCCGAGGTTTCCCACAACTCGCCAGTTACAAAAGCTGATTGAGAAACGTTGTCCACGTCAGGCGAGGGCAGCGCAGAGATATTCTACGCTTGGCATTTGGATCCAGTCCTATATGAGCATGCGAGGAAGGTGTCACGCAAACCTCCGACACCCGTACACAACCGGCAACCTGGGAGTCAGAGTAGTTGAGAGGTGCGGAGGGTATGATGGTGGGGGCGGTGGGAGGAGAAAAAAATAAACTTCACAGATGTGTTGACTCTTTGTTTAATTAAGCAGAAAGTGCTCCTTTTGAAAAGCAATTTCGCACAGGGGGGGCTGGGGGGGGGCTACGAACTGTGCAAACAGTGCTGGTCACTTAGTGGGGGGGGGGACTGGGGGAAAGAGTAAGGGAAGAAAAAAAGGGAGAGGAGGAGGGGGCGCACATAGGAACAGCTGGCACCACGGACCCTGTGAAATGCATTCTAATCAGTTTAAAGAGCTTACACCAGAGGTCCCGGCTACGCCGTATCGTGACGACGAATTCCGCAGGGACAGGAGGTGAATGGCAGGGCCGGGACGCTCTGCCGGCAGGTCCCTCGGCACAAACTGCACGTTCAATCACTGCCAGTGAAATGCGCCGTGTTAAACAGGTTGTATCATACCGCGCTGCAGCACGGCCAGCAATACATGCACAAGAAAGGCATTTCTACTGCACCGGCTCATCGTGATGGGTTTTATGATGTAATAACCCAGGACAGCGCGTAGGATCTGGTCACACATTGACATCATTACTTTATGTTCAGCATGTAAGCTCCTTATGGAGCAGGGCCCTCTCTAACTCACTTCTACCCAGAGTTACCGCGCTGCAGAATATGCTGCCGCAATACAATAATACTCTATCCAAACATCACATGCGATGGGAAACGTTATTACAGGGATTTAAATCCCCGTGTGCACTTTATCAATCTGTCTCTCAAGCTCTTAACGGATATGGCGTCAGCTTAGGCCGGGGGCACACGAGTCGTTTTAACGCATAGTTAAAGAAAACCCTAACGCACCGGCGTCCACTCGACACCCGCCTGCCCCCCCTCAGCACTGCAAAGCGCAATCGTGCAGCCGCGTCGACGTGCATCCTAGTGTATCATCACCTAGGATGCGTGTCAACGGGGCTGCGCGATCCTCCTGCACTCAAGTGCACATGCACGCTGCATTTGATGACCAACGTCACGTCAATCCTAGTGCAACAGCCTTTTGTGTTTTCAAGGCAGACGTCTTCAGCGCGCCTTAGGCGTGTGGTCTTCACGTTATGCGTAATTATATGCTGCGATGCGTGCTAATGCGCACTAAAAAAAATCTCGTGTGCACCCGGCCTTCGATGCAGCGGACAGTTCACTTTTGTTTCCCAAACCGATCATCGGGATCGGCAGCTGTTCGGCAACGACGAATGTTACCAAATATTACAGTGTGTGTGACTTTTTGAACGATGGGGATTTGGTTACAACATATGCGCATACACTGCACGAGCCTGCAACAACATCAATGTACCACATCACGGCAGGTCCTATCCCACCTTAAAACTGCTATTATAAAAGACAAACCTGCCTACCTGGGATATGAATCCTCCGGGAGGGGAGGGTCAGTCAGTCACACACACACACACCAATTTATAAACTAGATGCAATGGGCCCTATTACATTCTTCACGCAAAAACGCACGCGCAACGCGTGAATTTTTGCGCGAAGCGTTAAATGTTAACACGTGTAAATCAGCGCTGGTATTACAATCCGCACGCATTTTTTCATCCGTCAAAAAATAACGTGCGAAAAACGGACGCGCAAAAACGCGCGCGCATTAACGCTGCGCGCAGAAATCAGTGTGCGGACTGTTTTTTCACGCGATTCAGCCAATCAGAATTAACCCCTTCCCTGCGGAGGACGCGCTCAACACGTCCACCCGCAGGTAACGTTCCTTGCGGTGGACGCGCTGAGCGCGTCCTCCCTTTGGGGTCAGCGTTCGGCCGGGTTCCGGCCGACCGCTGGGCCCCCCGGTGCGGGCTGACATCCTCGATGTCAGCCCAGCACCCGGAACCGCCGCCGGCCTAATTAGGTGTCATCGCGGCGGCATCTCTTTAGGTGTCATCTCTCCCTCCCGATCTCCGGCGTTGCGGGGGTTAATCCAGGCACCGTTTGGAAGGGCACAGCCTGCGCTTCCTAACGGTACCTGGAATTAACCCCATGGGGGCTGGATCCTTTCCCGGAGCTGGCTGACATCTTGGATGTCGGCCAAGCTTCTGGGAATGCCCCCTGAGGACTGGCGTCATCGTGCATAGCACGATGACGCCAGTCCTGGAGTTAACCCCTAACTGCCACCAATGGTGAACCCCTATCTCCCGATCCGTGGCAGTTAGGGGTTAATGTTTGACATTGTTGGATCGGCCAGAGCATGGCCGTTCCAACAATACCAAACTTGACTATGAAAAAAGTTTTTTTTAAAAAAATAAAAAATTTAAATAAAAACATTTTTAAAAAAAATAAACAAGTTTTTTTTTTGGTTTTTTTGGTTCGTTAATGCAGCAATATTGTTCCCATTTAAATTATAATGTGAACAATGATGCTGCACTAACGATTTTTGTATGCGGTGCGTTTGTTACAAATCGCATAATTTTCCCCAAAAAAAAATGGAACGAGTCCCCATCTCTAATTTTTTTAACAAGCGCACCCCATACAAAATATAACCGCAATTGCTCACATGTTAAAATGTGAAAAAAAAACACTTTACACGTTGTAAATTATTGAAAATTCATATTTTATTGCATTTTATGTTATAATATACAGACAGGTCATGACGTATACATATAATAATGACATATTATGAATCTACCGAGTCTGACGGAAAGAACGATATATAATATGTCTGGGTCATATACTAAAATAAGCCTTCAAAACACGTTTAAACATGATGAGCAAAAATCGGTAAAAATGAGCTCAGCACAGAGGCGTGAAATGCCTCAGCAGCGAAAGGGTTAAGAACCACAATTATCTCACGTTAAGTTTTTGCGCCTCCCAAAATCAATCTGCGTATATATGCTGCATCAATAATAAAAACACGCACAACTTCTCCATTTGATTGTTTGGGTATGTGTAGAATGTGTAACTATACTTTGCTGTATTTTTTTTCGTGCTGGTGTATTTAGGTTCGGCCAGGACGTTCAGATTTGCCGTTACCACCAGCTTTTCAAAGACGTTAAAATTATGCGCGCAAACGCTGTGCGTTAAAAACTGCGCATAGATTGTAATACCATCCGCGTACCAGCGCACAAACGCATTTGCGCTCACAATGTTAAGTATAGGACGCGCGCAGTACTGTACGCCCGCAAGGGGTTTGCGCAGGTTCACCCGCGTTAGACGACTGCGCGCGTTTGTTGCGCTGACAATAATATGACGTTCAGCGCAAGGGGTTTTGCCCCTCGCGTTAATGCGTTTTTGCGCAGGCGTTAACGTTTGCGCGAAGATTGTAATAGGGCCCAATGACGTTTCTGCAAAAAGAACAGGACACCCCCCCCCCCCTGCGTGTCACCAGGTTTGCAAAGGACAAATCTACCTTGGCTTTCGTCAGATAATACGAATCGATCCTCGACGCTTTAAAAAAGAGACATAGGACTGGCGTACAGTTACACAAGAGATTACTTACACGGGTTGGGCTGGTCGGGCAGTGACACGTGATGCTTCTTGATGCCATCAAACAGCAGTTCTGCGCCACCCCTGAAATAAGATAATAAAAACATGAGTTGCCCTGACATCAATTCGACAGCGGAGGGGGTGTTACAAATACACATAGCAGAGCCCAGAGCAGACAAAGGCGTCCCCGCAGGCTCACCCGGGAACGGGGATAGACATTAGCATTTCTATGTCACGCTCTCTAGGGTACCAATGGAGAGTAAAACAAGCCCTGCGTGCAGAGATGAAGAAGAAACCGGCGGCTGCCATTCACTGCGCTCCAGCCCTCTGCTCATGGGGCAGGAGGTGCAAGAAGATCATCTCCTCCCTAATGGTACAGTAAATTGCTGAATTAATCACAAAAAAAACCCCAGGGATGAAAGGTCAGAAAAAGAAAAGATGCCCACGTTCGGTATAAGCGTTGCCTGGATATTCCAAGTCAGAAGCACAGCAGCCACATTAACCCTTTGTTGGGGAGATCGCTCTGCACCGCGTCGCACCGCTGCAAATATACTACTTAAAAAGGGAATTAAATGTTGAATTCGTCTCAACAGTTTGATCCCCAAACACACGGTTCCATATAGTATACACAGACACGCAAAGTGAGTATCCTTACCCAAAATGTTCCATTCTGAGCAATGACAGGACACACAAAGTGGGAAATCCCACCCCTCCCCTCACGAGACGGGGGACAGAACTATCGAAAATACACAGGGTTATTCAAAGAGAATCGAAAAGTCACCGCACGTTCAGTGACTTTTCGTTCTCTTCACTTCGGCGCGATTTGGCGATCCCATTTCGGCGACCCTGCGGCGTATTCAGCAAACACCACAGGGCCGTCGAAGTGCAGGGAAAAACGCCGCAAACCCGACGAACACTCACCGCAAAACCCGACCAACGCACACTGAAACCCGCAAAAACATCTGGATTAACCCCGCCGAACACGCCGGAGAAACCCGAACAGGAGCCGATCACAGCCGCTGGAAAAACCCGACACCGCAGACGGATGGAGTGAAAAAAAAAAAAAAATGTCTGAAATTTACATATAAGATCCAGTGAATGATAATAAAAAGGGCTGTTACAGAAAAAAGAAGAAACGATTTAAATAAATCTTAAAAAAAAAAAGCGGATTTTTTTTCACTAAATAATCACAAAAAATGCTTAAGGCTAGGGTCAGACGAAAGCAGTTTTAACGTGCGTTTAGACGCACGAAATCACGGCCGTGCTAGCAGCAAATGACGTCCAATGCCGGGAACACACGAAGTACGGCCGCACGAATGTTCGTCCGCGCAACGCAAGTGGCAAACGAACGCATTTTTTCTAGAACGTCAAACTGCTAGTACGGACGTAGAGAGTGCGCTGCGTCCGCTAGAGGCGTGTGTGTGATTAGGAGACGTCAGACGCTGCTAATGTCCGGCCAACATAACGTCCAGACACAAAAAGTGTTTTATTGATGATCCGTACAAAATCACGAACGAAAAGGCGCATCGTATGACCGCTATCGCGTATTCCGTGAAAAAATACGTCCATTCGTTCGAACGCACTTTTTCACAGACAACGCGAAAAATGCGTTCGTCTGACCCTAGCCTACAGTATCCTAAAAAAAAACTATAAATAAAGAGACTCTTTACTGCAGAATATTATAATCAACGGTTTATTAGATATTGGATTAAAACGGGAATATTTTTAACATTGAAGCCTATGGGATTCGCCTGAATAAATCTGTCGAATGAAACCACAGAATGGCAGGGCAATCCGGCAACTTTTCACTGCTGGTTTGTGTTCTCTGAATAGCCAAAGCATTGCTTCTCTATGGGGATTTCACTGCTCTCGAACAGGCACCGTATGTGCAGGCAATTCGCCAACATTTTGCGAACTGCCTGCTCTCTGGATAGCCGAATGGCCAGGAAAGGTAACCGTAAGCTGAATTTGAGCGTTCGGTTACCTTTCACCAGCATTTCGGATCTCTTTGAATAACCCTGACAGTATAAAATGCCCTTCAAGCTGTGCGTATGAGGTGTATGTGAAACATAAGACGTGGGTCCCATCCCGAGGATCACATTATTATATGGAAATATTCCAAAATCCCAATAAAACACAAATCCAAAACACTCCCAAGGATTTCGTTAAATGGTGATACTCAACCTCTATACACAAAACAATGCGAGAGGGCCCACTCACTGGCCTTTGTTTTGCCCTCGAATATATTAACATACTCAGCATTTTAGTCCCGCCTAGGACTTTCCATCTTTCTCTCTCGTGGCATTCTTTTCTTCCTCAACAGAGGGAACGCACCTGGGTATCAATTCTCAAGTCGGAGATGTCAAACGCACACATCCTGTATTGCTTTATATACAGTTGTGTTCAAAATTATTCAACCCCCACTGAAATTGAGTGTTTTGGCCAGTTTGACAAGGATTTTGATCATTCAGTCATCTTGCTTACAATTAAATCAAAGAGGCACGTGTAGGTCAGACAAATATAACATAACATTTATAATGAAATAACCACAAATGTCTTTTCTGTGCTCACATCATTATCAGTTTTATTCAACCCCCAAGTGACATTCAATCTTAGTACTTAGTACAACATCCTTTTACAGTTATAACAGCTTTTAAACGTGAAGCATAGCTTGACACAAGTGTCTTGCAGCGATCTACGGGTATCTTCGCCCATTCGTCATGGGCAAAAGCCTCCAGTTCAGTCACATTCTTAGGCTTGCGCACTGCAACTGCTTTCTTTAAGTCCCACCAGAGGTTCTCAATCGGGTTTAAGTCAGGTGACTGCGATGGCCACTCCAAAATGTTCCAGCCTTTAATCTGCAACCATGCTCTAGTGGACTTGGAGGTATGCTTGGGATCATTGTCCTGTTGAAAGGTCCAACGTCTCCCAAGCCTCAGGTTTGTGACGGACTGCATCACATTGTCATCCAATATCTCCTGGTACTGAAGAGAATTCATGGTACTTTGCACACTCTGAAGCTTCCCTATACCTGCAGAAGCAAAACAGCCCCAAAGCATGATTGACCCCCCGCCATGCTTCACAGTAGGCAAGGTGTTCATTTCTTCATAGGCCTTGTTCTTCCTCCTCCAAACATAGCGTTGATCCATGGGCCCAAACAGTTCTAATTTTGTTTCATCAGTCCACAGAACACTATCCCAAAACTTCTGTGGTTTGTCCACATGACTTTTGGCATACTGCAGTCGACTCTTCTTATTCTTTGGAGACAGCAAGGGGGTGCGTCTGGGAGTTCTGGCATGGAGGCCTTCATTACGCAGTGTGCGCCGTATTGTCTGAGCTGAAACTTCAGTACCCACATCTGACAAATCTTTTCTCAGTTCCTCAGCAGTCACACGGAGACTTTTCTCCACTCTACGCTTCAGGTAGCGCACAGCAGTCGAAGTCAGCATCTTCTTTCTGCCACGACCAGGTAGCGTTTCAACAGTGCCCTTTGCCTTGAATTTGCGAATGATGCTTCCTACGGTCTCTCTTGGTATGTTTAACATCTTTGCAATCTTCTTATAGCCATTGCCCTTCCTGTGAAGACTAATCACCTCTTCTCTTGTCTTCCTGGACCATTCTCTTGACTTCACCAGGTTTGTAACCACACCAGTAAATGTCTAGAAGGAGCTGAGTATAACAGTCATTTTAAAGCTGCCTAATTGGTGCTTATTATGCTTTATTGCTGCTCCGTGACATCCACAGGTGTTTTCAATACCTGATTGAAAACACTTGAATGAACCTCTGTTCTTCAGAGTGGTAGTCTTTAAGGGGTTGAATAATTGTGTCAATGAAGAATTCACAAAAGAAACATTTACTACTGTATTACAAAACCAATTGATGTCATTTTAGTTGCATATGGTTCTTTAAAAAGTCCTTGTAGGATTTCATTCTGAATACAATTACAAATGTACACTAAATTCCCTAAAACCCTTTACAGCATTGGGGGTTGAATAATTTTGAACACAACTGTATATATATTTAAAAAAGGTAAACTCTGCACATCCTGACTACTTTCAGGGTTATTTCAGAGAAAGGTGAAAAACAGGAGAACTGGCAGGAGAAGAAAACAATTTAGACCAAATAGCCAATTTGCGAAAGTGAGAAATGGGAGAATTTTTCTGGTTTGGCTATTTTGACCTAGAATTTTTACTTCTCCAGTCATTCTCCTGAGTTTCGCCTTTCTTTGAAAAGACCTGTTTATCTTTTTGAAGTGACCGGGATGTTAGAAGCACCCCTCCTCCTCCCCACCCACGCAGCCGGACTGGTTAAAAAGCTTGGTGCAGTGGGGGAGTTTCCTCCACCTCACCCAGCGTCACCAGCAGTCGGGGAATTTGAATTTACCGGCTGCTGGTTACTAGTGACGTCGGCAAATCAGAGCGTGCCGATGTCACTACTTAGGAGACCGATTGCGTTTAGAGATTGGTCTCAGAGAGGTCGTGATGGATCGGTTGTGCGCATGAGCACAGCTCCACTTCAACCTCCTGTGCAGGCACTACAGAACTTGCGTACGTAAAGTTCACAAGTCCAGTTGCGTAGCGCAAATTGCGGTTCATACACTACGCAAGTAGTGGAGGAAATGAAAATTGAGCAGAATATCCTCAGGGACTATCGGGTTCAGGAGTCCCTGAGCCGAAGCTGTGCCTGGCAAGGGACACGAGGTAAGTAAAGCGGGCGTAAATAAAAAGAAAGAATTATTGGACAGAGGCGGTCAGCAGCAGCTTTGTTTTTCTCTTGTAGGTTTAGTTAAAAAAAAATTTCCTCTATATGTGTCACTGGGCGCATCCATTGTGTGATATTTTCCTCTATATGTGTCACTGGGCGCATCCATTGTGTGATATTTTCCTCTATATGTGTCACTGGGCGCATCCATTGTGTGATATTTTCCTCTATGTGTCACTGGGCGCATCCATTGTGTGATATTTTCCTCTATATGTGTCACTGGGCGCATCCATTGTGTGATATTTTCCTCTATATGTGTCACTGGGCGCATCCATTGTGTGATATTTTCCTCTATATGTGTCACTGGGCGCATCCATTGTGTGATATTTTCCTCTATGTGTCACTGGGCGCATCCATTGTGTGATATTTTCCTCTATATGTGTCACTGGGCGCATCCATTGTGTGATATTTTCCTCTATATGTGTCACTGGGTGCATCCATTGTGTGATATTTTCCTCTATGTGTCACTGGGTGCATCCATTGTGTGATATTTTCCTCTATATGTGTCACTGGGTGCATCCATTGTGTGATATTTTCCTCTGTATGTGTCACTGGGTGCATCCATTGTGTGATATTTTCCTCTGTATGTGTCACTGGGTGCATCCATTGTGTGATATTTTCCTCTGTATGTGTCACTGGGTGCATCCATTGTGTGATATTTTCCTCTGTATGTGTCACTGGGTGCATCCATTGTGTGATATTTTCCTCTGTATGGGTCACTGGGTGCATCCATTTTGAGATTTTGTGTTGAAACTGTCCCCCCCCCCCATATCTTTCCATCACTTGCTCCTCACGGTGTGGCTTTGGCCATAGAATGGAGTGAATGGGTCAGTCACCTACTCAAATCATTGTATTGTGTGGGATGTATTCAAAGCACATCACCAGGGGGTAGTTTAGAAGTCTTTTAAGCTCCCTGCTTTATCTCATTCAGCTGCCAGGTCTTATCTCAGCCTGAAGAACAATAGCCTCCTGCTGCCTTATCTAAACATTCCCTCTTCCACCTCATTAAATAACGCAGATTAAATAAACAAGAGTCACAAAGCAAAGCTTTTAGTCAATGTTGCATCATGGGAAAAATCCACAAAACGGAAACGAGATAAAACCTTTATTTTTCCTTCTTACAAGCAATTACTTCAAACGAGGAACAAAAGCAGCAGCAGGTGTTTTATAACGTGGTTTCATTTGTAATGCACAAGTAATCTAGTCACGTCTTATGTACGTGGAAGTTTCCCTTTAATAAACAGTGGACCATAATGCCCACCTGGGGCTGGTGTCCAGGAGCATAAGGACTCTAGAAACATTCTATGGAATTATTCTCCCATAATACAAGACTCACAGGAGATGTAGATTTCTTTCTCATCACCCTCTGATCAATATGTTAAAAAAAATAAAAATTACATTTTTTTTTTCCCACTCAACATACATGTTGTATGTAGAATCTGCAGGAAATTATAAAGGTGGTGCACTGGTTGGAAGAAATTCAAATAGAGGGGTAAATTGGAGATGAAACCTGGATAGAAAATGAAATGGTCACTTATGGCTAAAACATCAACTTTTATTTAAAATAAAAATAAAAAAAAATGAAGCTTCTGGGCTATCAATGCTATTACCAGCCTCCTGCCTCATTTAAGATCCCTGTGCTGAATGCCTGGGAGCATCAGTCATGTCACAGATCACGCATGTAACAGGCTGAATCCGGTGTATGTCACCAAACTAAAGGCCACTGCTTTACCGGGGGGCGAGCACACCCCTCCCGTGACAGATAGTCCTATGTAAAGCTGTCACGGGAAAGCGAAACCCGCCCAGCATCCCACTCACCCGAATTCCAGCAAGACAGACACGGGCGCCGCCATGTTGCAACGTCACCAGAAGCAGGTCGGACAAAGCGCCGGAAGTACACAGCCTGCCCGTTGCCATGGTGACAGAGTGATGCTCTGTGCCTGAGATGAGTGTTAAGTGGCTGAAACGCTACCAGTCAAAAAGCTGAACAAATAATAAATCCTGTGCAGTCACAGTCACCATATAACAAGAAATAAAGGCTTTAAATGAGAAATACAGCTTTAATTCCTATCAAATAATATAAAAAATACATAAATACTGCCAATAACAAATGCTTCTGGGTCTGGGAGGGAGGATTTAGGGATGAGATAACTTTATTAGTTCAACAACTGTAAAATAAACAAACAATTTATGTGAGCCCCTAATAAGGGTTATTATTATTTGATTTTTTAGCAGATTTTAGCCTTTTCCTCTCTTTTGTACTAGCAGAAAAGATCATTTCTGTTTGAGTAAAGCGAAAGGCTTCGGGCCGCCAGATCTGCCATATTTCCAGGACTCATACAGGGTTATTCAGAGAGAGGTGAAAACCAGGAGAATGACTGGAGAAGTGAAAATTCTAGGTCAAAATAGCCAAACCAGAAAAATTCTCTCATTTATCTCACTTTCCATATCGGCTATTTTGACCTAGAATTTTCACTTCTCCAGCCATTCTCTTGGTTTTCACCTCTCTCTGAATAACCCTGATCATTTTTTCATGCTGATGGGCAGTGGAGGAAAAATGCCACCCTGTAGCATGTAGAATCCATACGCTGCAGGTAAGAAATTGAGGCACGTTCAATACCTCAGCCGCTGCAAGTGCTAAGTCAGGCTAGGGTCAGACAAAAGCATTTTTCCCCGCGAACGTGAAAAAGTGCGTCCGAACGCATTGACGTATTTTTTCACGGAATGCGCAAAAACGGTCAGACGACACGCATTTTCGGGTGTGATTTTGTACGGATCGTCAATAAAACTCTTTTTGAGTCTGGACGTTATGTAGGCTGGACATTAGCAGCGTCTGACATCTCCTAATCACGCAAACACGCCGCTATGCCGCAGCTGCGCACTCAGTACGTCAGTACTAGCGGTTCAGCGTTCTCAGAAAAATGCGTTCAAATTCCACTTGCGCTGCACGGCCGGACTTTTGTGCGGCCTTACATCGTATATTGGCTGTCATTGCCCGTCATCTGCTGCTAGTGCGGCCGTAATTATGTGCGCTAGAACACATGTTAAAAGTGCGCTGGTCTGACCCCAGCCATAGCAACTTGCCATTGAACGCCGTTCAGCCGCTCAGCACTGCTAACTTAGCACTTGCAGCGACTCGAGGAGATGCTGCGAGTAGCTGAGTGTGACGTAGTAAAGATGGCCGCCGCCATGAAGCAAGTAAAATTCAGTACCGCAATGTTAATTTTGAGGTTTTTGTTCACCAAAGCACAAAATATTTATTTATTATTTACCCCATGCACATAGACATATATTACGGTTCAATTATATATTTTTTTCAGAAGTAACCATTACCTTTATTCAATAAAAACTATCATTTGTGGTGTGTGCATACAAAACGGAATTGTGCTGACTGCTTTTAGTTATTTCAAAGATGGCCTCAGTCTCAGTTTCTGCTAATAAAACTGCGCATATTGCAGAAACTACAGAAATCGCCATTTTGTTTTGTAATTCGCATCCAAAGAGTTCAGAGTCACTGCTGCAGCAAACTGAATTGCTGCGCTGCATCAATTCAGCAGCTGCTGAGGTATTGAACGGGCCTCAGGTGACCTGCCTCAAGGAAGGAACTGCAAGGCCCACTTTTTACTCTGGGTAAACACACGTCTATATCATGCTTTCTCTCACGCTTCCACTCTTTACTTCTACCTTTCTCCTTAAATGGAACTCCTGCCCCTCTACCACCGACCCCTACACTATCTGCATCTCTCCCTCCCTCCTCTCGTCCCACATGATGGCCTCGCATGAGCTCCTCTGTTTCCTCAGAACATGGTCTCCCTCTAACTCTCGTGCTGCCAATCACTCCCACTCCCACAAATCCCATTCCCACCTTCTCTTTCTCACCCTCCTGCTGTTACTCTATTCAGGTGACATATCCCCTAACCCTGGCCCCACAACACATCCAATACTTCCCTCTCATCCTATCTCCATCGCACATAAATCACCTCCCTGCAAGCCCAGCAACCTCATTCCCATAATCCCTCAGTGCCTGTCCTCTTTCTCCTGCGCCCTCTGGAACGCTCGCTCTGTGGTGCAACAAACTCACAGCAATCCATGACCTCTTCCTTTCAAACTCCTTCAACCTCCTAGCTTTAACTGAAACCTGGCTAACTCCCTCTGACACGGCCTCCGTTGCTGCTCTCTCACATGGCGGTCTACACTTGAGCCATACCCCCAGACCGGGTGAGAGAAATGGTGGCGGGGTCGGACTCCTGCTCTCTCCCACCTGCACCTACCAGCATCTCCCTCCACCCCCATCCCTCTCCTTCTCCTCCTTCGAGACACACTGCATCCGCCTGTTCTCTCCTCTGGCTCTCAGGGTGGCAGTCATCTACCGCCCACCGGTACCAACCTCCCAGTTCTTTGACCACTTTGCTACCTGGCTTTCTCACTTCCTGTCTTCTAATCTTCCATGCCTAATTCTCGGGGACTTCAACATTCCCATTGACGATCCTTCCGCCCCTGCTGCCTCCAAACTTCTTTCACTCACATCCTCCTTGGACTCACACAATCCTCCCTCCTCCCTACCCACCGCGATGGTCACGCTATTGACCTTGTCTTTTCTAACCTCTGCTCCATTTCTGAGTTCAAATGTCGCCCTTTCCCCATCTCTGACCACCACCTTCTCTCTTTCAACCTATCTGGACTTCCTAAACACCCTGCTCCCCCACCCCGCACACACACTCACAGAAATCTACATGCTGTGGACCCCCATCAATTCTCCAACCTACTTCACCACCTCCCTCATACCTCATCCTTCACCTGCCCTGATGCTGCCACTAATCACTACAACACTACGCTTATCTCTGCTCTAGACACTCTTGCTCCTCTTCGAGTCTGTAAGGCCCCACGCCGCCAGCTTCAGCCCTGGCACACCCTCCAGACTCGCTACCTGCAAAGATGCTCCCGCACCGCAGAGCGTGCCTGGAGGAAATCCCGCTCTGAAGCTGATTTTGTTCACTTCAAGTTTATTCTCCGGTCATACACCTCTGCCCTCCACTTGGCCAAACAATCCTTCTTCTCATCTTTTATATCTACGCTGTCCTCCAACCCTAAACGGCTCTGGTCCACCTTCAACACCCTCCTCTACCCACCTGCACCTCCCCCCTCAGCTGCCTTCCGCGCTCAAGACCTGGCAGATTACTTCCTCAGTAAAACTTTAACTATTAGAAGCAACATCCCAACACAAGATAGTTATCTGCCACCTCCACTCCCACAGGTCCCCTCTGCCACCCTCTGCCGCTTCCTCCCAGCCACTGAGGAGGAAGTCAATTCCTTATTGTCCTCCTCACATCTCACCACGTGCCCGCTCGACCCCATTCCCTCACATCTAATTCCTCCCCTCTCCTCCTCCCTCTCCCCTGCTCTCACACACATCTTCAACCTATCTCTCTTCACTGGCTCCTTTCCATCCGCCTTCAAACACGCGCTAGTTACCCCTTTACTAAAGAAACCATCCCTAGATCCCAACTCTCCATCCAACTACCGCCCTGTATCCCTGCTTCCCTTCACATCAAAGCTCTTAGAAAAACTAGTCTTCAACCGCCTCTCCCTCTTCCTGTCCTCCAATTCCCTACTTGACCCCCTGCAATCTGGCTTCCGTCCCCTACACTCTCAACTGAAACTGCCCTCACCAAAGTCACCAACGACCTCCTAACTGCTAAAAAACACGGCCACTATTCTATTCTCATCCTGCTTGACCTCTCGGCTGTTTTTGACACTGTTGACCACCCCCTCCTTCTACAGACCCTCAACTCTCTGGGTCTCGGTGACACTGCACTTGCTTGGGTTGACTCCTATTTATCCAACAGGTCCTTCTGTGTGTCCTTTGCTGGTAACTCCTCCTCCTCATTGCCTCTATCTGTTGGCGTACCTCAAGGCTCTGTCCTTGGTCCTCTGCTCTTTTCCATCTACACCTCCTCCCTGGGCAAAATCATCAACAGCTTTGGCTTTAATTACCACCTCTACGCTGATGACACTCAGATCTACCTCTCTACCTCTGATCTCTCTCCCCTGTCCTCTCAAAAGTCAGTGACTGTTTATCTGGCATCTCCTCCTGGATGGCCTCCCACCACCTAAAGATCAACATGTCAAAGACTGAACTCCTACTTATTCCTCCCTCCAATGCCCCCCCACCTCCTGACTTCTCTATCACGGTGGAGGGTATCACCATCTCCCCATCAAACCAAGTTCGCTGCCTTGGAGTTACACTTGACTCTGCTCTTTCCTTCATCCCCCACATCCAGTCTCTTTCCTCCTCCTGCCGATACCAACTGCGTAATATTTCCAGAATTCGGCCATTTCTTACCGCTGTCACCACAAAACAACTCATACACGCCCTGGTAATCTCCCGACTCGACTATTGCAATAATCTCTTATCTGGCCTCCCTTTGTCCCGCCTCTCCCCCTACAATCCATCCTGAACGCCTCCGCCAGGCTAATTCACCTCACCCGCCGCTCTGTCTCTGCCGCTCCCCTCTGCGAGTCCCTTCACTGGCTCCCCATCCACTGCAGAATTAAGTTCAAAATCCTTATCCTTACCTACAAAACCCTCACTAACTCAGCTCCCCACTACCTGTCCTCACTAATCACCAAATACACCCCAGCCCGCTCCATAAGGTCAAACAGTGACCTGCGCCTAGCTTCTCCCCGCATCACCTCTTCCCATGATAGACTGCAGGATTTCTCACGCGCAGCCCCCACTCTCTGGAACGCTCTCCCTCGTACTGTCAGACTTTCCCCTAACTTCTCTTCCTTCAAACGCTCCCTGAAAACATTCCTATTTAGAGAAGCCTACCACCCAACTCAATGACGCAACCATCAATCACTCTCACCTTACAGTCCTCTCCTCCTGTTTCCAACCCCAACCCTCCCAGATTGTGAGTTCCTACGGGAATAGGGCCCTCATCTCCTCCTGTACTGTTTGTCAAATGTTGTTCAATGTATTGTAACCCTGTCTATACTGTGCTTATTGTACAGCGCTGCGGAATATGCTGGCGCTTTATAAATAAAGAATAATAATAATAATCTCCATCCTGCAGCACATTAATAATTATATATGTTGCAGGGAAGCACGTTTCTCTGTGCTAACCTCTCCTCTATATGAAATACTAATAAATGTCCAGGAAAACATGGCTGACCCGGCAAACTTACACTCCCCAGAATATTGCATAGGGTCTGTCCCAGGGGTCAAGTCCTGGGAAAAAAAGTGAGGGAACTCACCCACGAATTCCACAACCCCTATTACCTGAAGAAAAAATATATATATCACGAGTATAGCCGGACGAGCCGGTGATACCATTTTTATTGGGTTATCTTTACATTTAAAAGACAAGCTTTCAAGAGTGTAAACTGGAAACTATACTGATCAGTGAAAGGTATCACTACGTACAGGTATACTCGCGATTTTGGCAACTGGACTAACGCGTTTTATATATAATCTATATATATATCCAGGCCCAGACCCCCCAGAATTATATACACAGCACTGGACCCCCAGAATAATATACACGGCACTGTTTATATGGATATATTTTCCCAGTTCACATGGATATAATTGCCCCAGCTCTCATGGATAATGCCCCCAGGTCTCATGGATATATGCCCCCAGGTCTCATGGATATATGCCCCCAGGTCTCATGGATAATGCCCCAGGTCTCATGGATATTGCCCCCAGGTCTCATGGATAATGTCCCCAGGTCTCATGGATATGGCCCCCAGGTCTCATGGATAGTGCCCCCAGGTCTCATGGATATTGCCCCCCAGGTCTCATGGATACTGCCCCCCAGGTCTCATGGATAGTGCCCCCAGGTCTCATGGATATTGCCCCCAGGTCTCATGGATAATGCCCCCAGGTCTCTTGGATATATGCCCCAGGTCTCATGGATATTGCCCCCAGGTCTCATGGATAATGCCCCAGGTCTCATGGATAATGCCCCCAGGTCTCATGGATATATGCCCCTGCTCTCTTGGATAATGCCCCCAGGTCTCATGGATAATGCCCCAGGTCTCATGGATATTGCCCCCAGGTCTCATGGATATATGCCCCAGCTCTCATGGATAATGCCCCCAGGTCTCATGGATATATGCCCCAGCTCTCATGGATAATGCCCCAGGTCTCATGGATATAGCCCCCAGGTCTCATGGATAATGCCTCCAGGTCTCATGGATATATGCCCCAGCTCTCATGGATAATGCCCCCAGGTCTCATGGATATTGCCCCCAGGTCTCATGGATAATGCCCCCAGGTCTCATGGATAATGCCCCCAGGTCTCATGGATATTGCCCCCAGGTCTCATGGATAATGCCCCAGGTCTCATGGATATAGCCCCCAGGTCTCATGGATAATGCCCCCAGGTCTCATGGATAATGCCCCCAGGTCTCATGGATAATGCCCCCAGGTCTCATGGATAGTGCCCCCAGGTCTCATGGATATAGCCCCCAGGTCTCATGGATAATGCCCCCAGGTCTCATGGATAATGCCCCCAGGTCTCATGGATAGTGCCCCCAGGTCTCATGGATAATGTCCCCAGGTCTCATGGATAGTGCCCCCAGGACAGGTCTCATGGATATTGCCCCCAGGACAGGTCTCATGGAATGCCCCCAGCGTTTCATGGATAGTGCCCCTAGGACAGGTCTCATGGAATGCCCCCAGCGTTTCATGGATAGTGCCCCCAGGACAGGTCTCATGGAATGCCCCCAGCGTTTCATGGATAGTGCCCCCAGGACAGGTCTCATGGAATGCCCCCAGCGTTTCATGGATAGTGCCCCCAGCTCACCTCTCTGCGCCCGGCGGCTGCGTGCTTCCTGTTAGAACGGCCGCTGACAGGAAGTGCAGCCGCTCGCCTGGGATCGATGAAACAGCCAGGCGAGCGGCTCCACTTCCTGTCAGCGGGCCGTTCTAACAGGAAGCACGCGGCCGCCGGCAATGTGCGGCGGCCGCCTGCTCCAGCCTTTCGGGCTCGGGCCACAGCGGGAACGCTGCGTTCCCGCAGCGTTCCCGCTGTGGGAGAAGTGCGGGAACGCCGTTCCTGCGCGTTCCCGCTCGACTCGAGCCCTGGTCTGTCCTCATGTGGCTCATGAGCCCTGCGAACCCTTTCCATACGAGGGGCCCAGGGTACCCCCCTCCTATCACATACCCCTTGAAGCTATACAGTGTAGAGTAACCCAGGTGTGGGCTGCCCAGTGCACCCTTTCCGTGCTGGCAGGACACAGGTGGCACCCCATCTGTGCAGCCCTGCGAACCCTTTCCATACCAGGGGCCCAGGGTACCCCCACTCCCAGCTCACATTTAATATATTGCCCCCAGCTCACATTTAATATACAGTTGAAACTCGAAAATTTTAAATATCGTGCAAAATTTCATTTATTTCAGTAATGCAACTTAAAAGGTGAAACTAATATATGAGATAGTTCAAGCCATGATTTGTCATAATTGTGATGATTATGGTTAAAGCTCATGAAAACCCCAAATCCACAATCTCAGAAAATTAGAATATTGTGAAAAGGTGCAATATTCTAGGCTCAAAGTGTCCCACTCTAATCAGCTAATTAAGCCATAACACCTGCAAAGGGTTCCTGAGCCTTTAAATGGTCTCTCAGTCTGGTTCAGTAGGAATCACAATCATGGGAAAGACTGCTGACCTGACAGTTGTGCAGAAAACCATCATTGACACCTCCATAAGGAGGGAAAGCCTCAAAAGGTAATTGCAAAAGAAGTTTGATGTTCCCAAAGTGCTGTATCAAAGCACATTAATATAAAGTTATGTGGAAGGGAAAAGTGTGGAAGAAAAAGGTGCACAAGCAGCAGGGATGACCGCAGCCTGGAGAGGATTGTCAGGAAAAGGCCATTCAAAAGTGTTGGGGACTTTGACAAGGAGTGGACTGAGGCTGGAGTCAGTGCATCAAGAGCCACCACAAACAGACGGATCCTGGACATGGGCTTCAAATGTCGTATTCCTCTTGCCAAGCCGCTCCTGAACAACAAACAACGTCAGAAGCGTCTTACCTGGGCTAAAGAAAAACAGACCTGGTCTGTTGCTCAGTGGTCCAAAGTCCTCTTTTCTGAGGAGAGCAACTTTTGTATCTCATTTGGAAACCAAGGACCCAGAGTATGGAGGAAGAATGGAGAGGCACACACTGCAAGATGCTTGAAGTCCAGTGTGAAGTTTCCACAGTCTGTGTTGATTTGGGGAGTCATGTCATCTGCTGGTGTTGGTCCACTGTGCTTCATGAAGTCCAGGGTCAATGCAGCCGTCTACCAGGTGATTTTGGAGCACTTCATGCTTCCTTCCGCAGACGAGCTTTATGGGGATGCCGACTTCATTTTCCAGCAGGACTTGGCACCTGCCCACACTGCCAAAAGCACCAAAACCTGGTTCAATGACCGTGGGATTACTGTGCTTGATTGGCCAGCAAACTCGCCTGACCTGAACGCCATAGAGAATCTATGGGGCATTGCCAAGAGAAAGATGAGAGACATGAGACGGATCAATGCAGAAGAGCTGAAGGCCACTATTGGAGCATCCGGGTCTTCGGTAACACCTCAGCAGAGCCACAGGCTGATAGCTTCCATGCCACACCGCATTGAGGCAGTAATTGCTGCAAAAGGAGCCCAAACCAAGTACTGAGTACATACAGTTGTGTTCAAAATTATTCAACCCCCACTGAAATTGAGTGTTTTGGCCAGTTTGACATTGATTTTGATCATTCAGTCATCTTGCTTACAATTAAATCAAAGAGGCACGTGTAGGTCAGACAAATATAACATAACATTTATAATTAAATAACCACAAATGTCTTTTCTGTGCTCACATCATTATCAGTTTTATTCAACCCCCAAGTGACATTCAGTCTTAGTACTTAGTACAACATCCTTTTACAGATATAACAGCTTTTAAACGTGAAGCATAGCTTGACACAAGTGTCTTGCGGCGATCTACGGGTATCTTCGCCCATTTGTCATGGGCAAAAGCCTCCAGTTCAGTCACATTCTTAGGCTTGCGCACTGCAACTGCTTTCTTTAAGTCCCACCAGAGGTTCTCAATCGGATTTAAGTCAGGTGACTGCGATGGCCACTCCAAAATGTTCCAGCCTTTAATCTGCAACCATGCTCTAGTGGACTTGGAGGTATGCTTGGGATCATTGTCCTGTTGAAAGGTCCAACGTCTCCCAAGCCTCAGGTTTGTGACGGACTGCATCACATTGTCATCCAATATCTCCTGGTACTGAAGAGAATTCATGGTACCTTGCACACGCTGAAGCTTCCCTGTACCTGCAGAAGCAAAACAGCCCCAAAGCATGATTGACCCCCCGCCATGCTTCACAGTAGGCAAGGTGTTCTTTTCTTCATAGGCCTTGTTCTTCCTCCTCCAAACATAGCGTTGATCCATGGCCCAAACAGTTCTAATTTTGTTTCATCAGTCGACAGAACACTATCCAAAACTTCTGTGGTTTGTCCACATGACTTTTGGCATACTGCAGTCGACTCTTCTTATTCTTTGGAGACAGTAAGGGGGTGCGCCTGGGAGTTCTGGCATGGAGGCCTTCATTACGCAGTGTGCGCCGTATTGTCTGAGCTGAAACTTCAGTACCCACATCTGACAAATCTTTTCTCAGTTCCTCAGCAGTCACACGGGGACTTTTCTCCACTCTACGCTTCAGGTAGCGCACAGCAGTCGAAGTCAGCATCTTCTTTCTGCCACGACCAGGTAGCGTTTCAACAGTGCCCTTTGCCTTGAATTTGCGAATGATGCTTCCTATGGTCTCTCTTGGTATGTTTAACATCTTTGCAATCTTCTTATAGCCATTGTCCTTCCTGTGAAGACTAATCACCTCTTCTCTTGTCTTCCTGGACCATTCTCTTGACTTCACCATGTTTGTAACCACACCAGTAAATGTCTAGAAGGAACTGAGTATCACAGTCATTTTAAAGCTGCCTAATTGGTGCTTATTATGCTTTATTGCTGCTCCGTGACATCCACAGGTGTTTTCAATACCTGATTGAAAACACTTGAATGAACCTCTGTTCTTCAGAGTGGTAGTCTTTAAGGGGTTGAATAATTGTGTCAATGAAGAATTCACAAAAGAAACATTTACTACTGTATTACAAAACCAATTGATGTCATTTTAGTTGCATATGGTTCTTTAAAAAGTCCTTGTAGGATTTCATTCTGAATACAATTACAAATGTACTCTAAATTCCCTAAAACCCTTTACAGCATTGGGGGTTGAATAATTTTGAACACAACTGTATGCAGCTTATACTTTTCAGAGGTCCCATATTGTTCTATGTACAATCTTTGTTTTATTGATTGCATGGAATATTCAAATTTTCTGAGATTGTAGATTTGGGGTTTTCATGAGCTGTAACCATAGTCATGACAATTATGACAAATCACGGCTTGAACGATCTCATATATTAGTTTCCCCTTTTAAGTTGCATTACTGAAATAAATGAAGTTTTGCACCATATTCAAATTTTTCGAGTTTCACCTGCATATTGTCCCCAGCTCACATGAAATATATATTGTCCCCAGCTCACATTTAATATATATTGTCCCCAGCTCACATGAAATATATTGCCCCAGCTCACATTTAATATATATTGTCCCCAGCTCACATTTAATATATATTGTCCCCAGCTCACATGAAATATATTGCCCCAGCTCACATTTAATATATATTGCCCCAGCTCACATTTAATATATATTGCCCCCAGCTCACATGAAATATATTGCCCCCAGCTCACATTTAATATATATTGCCCCAGCTCACATTTAATATATAGTGTCCCCTGCTCACATGAAATATATTGCCCCAGCTCACATTTAATATATATTGCCCCAGCTCACATTTAATATATATTGTCCCCAGCTCACATGAAATATATTGCCCCAGCTCACATTTAATATATATTGTCCCCAGCTCGCATTTAATATATATTGTCCCCAGCTCACATGAAATATATTGCCCCAGCTCACATTTAATATATATTGCCCCAGCTCACATTTAATATATATTGCCCCCAGCTCACATGAAATATATTGCCCCCAGCTCACATTTAATATATATTGCCCCAGCTCACATTTAATATATAGTGTCCCCTGCTCACATGAAATATATTGCCCCAGCTCACATTTAATATATATTGCCCCAGCTCACATTTAATATATATTGTCCCCAGCTCACATGAAATATATTGCCCCAGCTCACATTTAATATATATTGTCCCCAGCTCACATGAAATATATTGCCCCAGCTCACATTTAATATATATTGCCCCCAGCTCACATTTAATATATATTGCCCCAGCCAGGCCAGCCATCAGAAATTTTGGGACCCCTTACTGGCTCTCAGAAGGGCCCCCCCCCCGATCCCCTCTTCCCATAGGAAATACATTATTTCGTGTGAATTGTGATCACATTAGAGTGCTAGTGCCAATATCTTAAAAACGCACACATTGCTCGCACAACAGCACATTTAACATAAAGTACCTATCTGCTTCAAATAATTTAAGACAGTATGAAATTATGATTAAAAAAATATGAATCAAGATCGTATTACAGAGTGTTGCTCCCAGTACCTTAAAAAAATCACATAAAATGTGTATTTTCCTGCCTGTTTGGAGCCAAAAGCCAGCTTACCATGCAAGGGCAGGGATAAACTTAATTTACGGCACTGAGTACCAAGCCAAATTTTCACTGACAAAAACAGCTGAGCTTATTGAAGTGATTGCACGTAAAAGTTTTTCCAATTTACTCAGGGCCTGCCCTGTGCTGCCTGGAGCCAAGGATGAAATGCTGTCCCCTCCCCCACCCCACCCCAATACACCCTCATAGAAATTTATTTATATATATTATAATATATATATATATATATATATATATATATATATATATATATATATATATATTTTCAGAGTAGGTAGCACTCAGTCTGTGTTAGTTAGGAGTAACTTAGTGCCCGGGTGCTACTCGTGGAGTCAATATAGTAAAAAATAGATAAGTGCACACCGGGACTTGTAAAATAGAAAAACTTTATTTGGTATGCATTAAAAACCAGGAGTGTGCAGTCACTGCCCATAGTGCCGAGGTGCTGCCTGGCTGAAACCATCAGCAGCTCGTCCTCCCAAACCTCTGCAGCTGGAAGCAGATTACAATTTAGCACTGAGGTTTCATGTTGGTCCCGTCTGGCCACACACACATTCCAACCCCTAAAAAAACACTGCTACATGCAGACTGAGACAGTGATCCCTCCACGCAGCACTTTCTGCCCTTGCTGCCGTTAATAGAGGATGTCTGTGAGCTGACAGCTGGAGGGAGAGCACGACGTGCAGGCAGCTCCCAGACATCCTCTATTAACGGCAGCAATGGCACAAAGTGCTGTGTGGAGGGATCACTGTCTCAGTCTGCATGTAGCAGTGTGTGGAGGGGTTGGGGTCTACTCTTGGGGAATGTGTCTGAGCTGAAAGCTGGAGGGAGAGCACGGCGTGCAGGCAGCTCCCTGGCTCCCCTCACTGTACACATTACAAAGCGCGCTGCAGTGCTGGGAACCTCCAGTTTTTGGGGTGAAGTACCTGAACAGCTGCTCCTTGGCTGCCTCCGATGGTTTCTTGTACTCTGCCCTCCTCCTGCAAGTCAGGTGACAGTGACAGCCCGGTCTTAGCTGAGGGAACAGTGACCGTGCCCCCACACACGCAGCCATGCTGCCCAGGAGTGGGAGAGCGGCGGCCGGAAGGAGACAGTAACGAGTGTGTGGGCGGGCCGGATCTCATTCTGCAGAATGAGATCTGGCCCGCCAAAGTGCACGTTAATCCTTCTCCTGCCAACTGCCTCTCTCACTTCCTCCCAGCGCCGTAGAAGCCAGGGAGGAATTCGAGGGGAGGGGGCATGGGCTGCCTGCTGCAGATGTCTGTCGCTCCCCCTCTGACATCATCAGAGGGGGCCTGTCAGCTGCCGACCGCCATCTTTGAAGCTCTGCTCGGCGCACGGGGCCCAGGTAGGCCGCAGTAACTCCTCCGAGGCCTGCGGCCTACAGTAAACATAGACGCCGACAGCGGGCCCCCCCTAGTCCCCGGGCCCCTTACTGCTGCATGGGCTGTAATGCCCTGATGGCGGCCCTGGCCCCAGCTCACATGAAATATATTGTCCCCAGCTCACATTTAATATATATTGTCCCCAGCTCACATGAAATATATTGCCCCAGCTCACATTTAATATATATTGCCCCAGCTCACATTTAATATATATTGCCCCCAGCTCACATGAAATATATTGCCCCCAGCTCAATTTAATATATATTGCCCCAGCTCACATTTAATATATAGTGTCCCCTGCTCACATGAAATATATTGCCCCAGCTCACATTTAATATATATTGCCCCAGCTCACATTTAATATATATTGTCCCCAGCTCACATGAAATATATTGCCCCAGCTCACATTTAATATATATTGTCCCCAGCTCACATGAAATATATTGCCCCAGCTCACATTTAATATATATTGCCCCCAGCTCACATTTAATATATATTGCCCCAGCTCACATTTAATATATATTGCCCCAGCTCACATGAAATATATTGTCCCCAGCTCACATTTAATATATATTGTCCCCAGCTCACATGAAATATATTGCCCCAGCTCACATTTAATATATATTGTCCCCAGCTCACATGAAATATATTGCCCCCAGCTCACATTTAATATATATTGCCCCCAGCTCACATTTAATATATATTGCCCCCAGCTCACATGGTCCCAATTGGTCTCCTCTGCCGTTTACCAGGCTCCTTTGCGCTCTCTTCTTCCAATGCGCGGCCGCCGGCAAAGGATGTAGCTCGGACACTTGCCTGGGTACCATGCACAAGACGCGGTTGTACACATTAAAAATTGAAATCTAAAATGTTTTTTTGCAAGAAATAAAAGCGATAAATGGCTTTTGAAAACAAAATAATTAAAAAAGCTATTCCATCTGTTACATTGCAATTTGACGTTCTGTGAATAGACGAATCAAGTTGTTTGACAGCTTTGTGAATACACGAATTGTCCTGAAATTGTACCTACGGTGAAATTCACAATTCGGCGGCAAATTTGGAGTTTAGTGAATAACCCTCATAATCTTTATCTTTACTTCTTCCAATTTAAAACCAAAAAACAACAACCTAAAACACTATTCTCCTCTGTCTTTATTCCGCGCAGTTTAGCAATCCAAGTTTTGAAAAGGTACGTTCTGTGCGATAATGGACTTCGCGTCCTGCTGCAAGGAATGAGGGAAAAAAATACAAAAATAGAATAAAAAAAAAAAAAAGAGTTCTGTATGAAGCACAAGGCAATCCTGGAACAGCTGTTTGCATCCTGTGCAGTGAAAGCATTTATTTAAACTAGAAGGGGGGAAAAAAAGCGGAATAAAAGCAGACAATGGGCCGCTTTAAACAGAGGAGGACCCCTCGGCAGGAGTGACAATGCAGTTCAGGCCGCACTAGCTTTGTTTGATCCACTGCCTCTCAGCATAAGGAGTGAGGGGGGTCAGCAAAAAGTGAGAGGCCTTTTTCAGCCACTCTAGGGTATTCATGTGGTAATTGGATGTCAAGCAGAGATCAGTGAGTCTCTCTGCCCGGGTTAAACTGCAAAAAAAGCAAAAAAAAAAAAAAAAAAAAATTTTTTTTTCTAGAGAATTGGGAAGAAAGAGCAAGAGCTGAAGGGATGGATATGGAGAATACCACCACAGCCCGGAGGAAGCTCCTGGCCTCCCCCATACCAAGCACTTGTGTTCCGGCTGAGAGAGGAGGAGGGGGGGGGCTTTCTTATTCAGGGAACCATTGAAAAGGCCTCAACAATGCAGGAGAGGCCTCGGACAATAAACCCCCTGCTCGGCCTTCAATGCTCGGCTCTAAACAACCATTTAACCTTCTAAAAAAGGCTGAAAGTGACACTAAAGCTGCAAATGAGGCTTTTATCCCGTATCTCCCTCCGCGTTCCTTTCTCACCGAGCTAGAAGCCATTTCTACGGCAGAATCCGGTTTCCCCCCTTAAACCTATCCCTGGCCCTGACACACCAGTTACCCCGAAAGAGGACGACGCGGCGACAGCGCCACATAAGATATAGATATAACAGATGTGGATTTGCATGGGTAGGACAGCATATAAAGCACACGGGGAGTTCAAGACCCCCGTGTTTGCAGGAGACGGGACAAGATGGAGCTGTCCATCTGTTACCAATGGGTCTACCCATTATACGCCAGAGATGTGGCCGCAGAGGAAATTAAATCTCAGGGCGACGTAGGTGTCACGGGTTGTGTTGGCCACGAGAGCTTGGAAAATCTGTCTTGACACACTGGTATTATGGGAAGGGATTGTTTTCATCTTCGATAGTGTATAGTTTGTGTTTGCGCTGATCACGCCTTGCGTGTCTTTATATAAATTTAGGACGTGGCAGGAGCACTCGAGTATTCTATTCAATGCACTTTCCCGGCGAGGCCTGACAAGGCCAACATGATCGTCAGGGGCTGCCATGTTTCTTGTGCGAGGAGGACTTCCTTGGCATTTCAGTACTGGCCGCCTTTTCTGGGTTATAGCAGTCTGGTTGGCATCTAGTTTCATCTTCTCCTTAATGGCACCATCGAGATAAAACCTTGTGAGACCTGAGTGGGGACCCATCGTAGGTCAAACCATCAAGGCATCTGCATGTTCTAAGTGCTATCATAATCCTTGTTGTTTTTTTTTCCTGCTTCTACATCAAAATCCAAAATTTTCTGTATAGTTTTGGAATCCTCAACTTGTTTCTATGGGTTTAGCCCCCCACCCCCCGCACCTCCACAAACTCATGTGTCCCAGTAACGGCAGCCTACATTTATGTAGACGATGGCTCCCCCACCCAGCCATAAAGTAACACACCAATTCCATTTCCTACCTTGTTGTGTATTAACCACCAGGACGGTGATTCATACAGACCCAAACCTAAAGCTTTTGTTGGAGATCGTAATCGAGTGAGAGTTTCAGGGAATGTACCTCCGTTTATGTGGAGCACATCACAACACTACACGACCTGGATGTGGCAGCACGGCCATAAGAACATCACTCCAATGAACTAATGGCTTACTCTTGGGAACAAAAATGGGGGTTTGTGCGGGTCCTGAGAACGAGAAAAAGGCACTATTGGCCTGCTCTACGGTGGGGCCCGCTCAGGTCTCCCAAGGCTTTAGCTCGATTGTGCCATTACTGGGACAACAGCTCTATATGCAAATCAGACACAAACACCCAGAAAGGGTGGCCAGTACTGAATGCCAAGGACGTCATGCCTGTACGAGAGGTGCGGCAACCCCCAACGATCGTTTCGGCCTTGTTAGGCCTCGTCAGGAGGTTATAGCTGACACCCCTCTAGGCATCTTGAGCAACGGGTCAATGTCTGGAATCCGGATGACCCTGTATACTTACAGTGAGAAAAAAGGATTCTCAGGACCCTCGCAAACTCCCTTTTTGCTAAAATTTCTTCTCAGGACCCTCGCGAACCCCCTTTTTGCTCACTACTCTTGGGAACGGCATAGGGCTACTTCCAGCAAGATTGCGCAAGATCGCGTTGAGTCAGTGGCGACGATCCAGAGGTTTTATTCTATTTTTAAGAATCTGTGGTTGTCAGGTTCGTGCCAGGAAGGAGCCATGGCACAGCCTCAGTGTGATGTTATATTCCCAAGCGCTGGGGGTGAGCAGGCAGAAAGACACAGGAGACAGTAAATGCACAACAAAGCTTGTATTGTGGGATGGTTCACAGCAAACAGTCCAGCACAGAACAGGCGGTAGCACAGAAAATAGGCAAGTGGATGGTGGACCACGTAGTGTCAGGGTCTGGCCCCCCTCGTCCCGCACGCCGGGCTCACCTTCCCCGGAGTGTCCCCGGAAGCGATACCCCCAGCTCAGAGGGTGCCGGGCTCCATCGCCCACTCGGCGGGCGGCGTTCCGCGGCGGCTCCCCACGTCCGTCGCGAGCGGGGATCTCCCGCCATATTGGCCGGGGATACCCCATCCAGCTCCGGCTTGGCGTTGGGCGGCGGCCGCGCGTCACGCAGAAGGGGCGGGGCGTCGGCACTCGCGTCCTTGGGGAGATGACGCTGGGGCCTCCATTCTCCACCATTGGTGGAATTAAGGGGAAGGAGGGACTTGGCAGCTGTGGAGGGGAAGGGCTGTCCTGGGCGCCCTATTTAAACCCCTCACTCCCATGGATTGATGTTCAGACGTTCTGTGCCTCCCCATGCTTAACCGCTGGTCACTGATACCTCTTACAACCTCCAAGCCTATCTCCTTTACCCTCTATTTGGATTTCCCGGTATTTGACCTCGGCTGACCCCCTCTACTTTGAACGAACTCTACCTGCCCCCGATATTGGACCGTGTACCTCGACCTGCCTATTTTCTATTGTCCACAAACTCTGCATTACTCAACGACTTATCTCCAACCCTCGCTGCCCGAGTATTGGAAGAGAAGGTACTGCATCCTGGGTTCCAAATCCTGATCTACACGTGACATAACGTCTGAACCTGACCCTATGGAATCCGCAGACCTCACAGAGACTCTCGAAGTTCTGACTCGTGAGATAGGAGCGCTCTCCCTATCTCACCAAGAATTACGCACTCAAGTTCGGACCCTTCAAGGTGCTCCCCGACCGTATCCTTTGTCCTCCCTAGCCATGCCTCCTTTCCCTCAGGAGGATATGAACGCCCCTGAACCCAACATCCCGCTTCCTGACCGTTACGATGGTAATCGTACCCATTTTCGGGAGTTCATCACGGGATGCCAGCTTTTCTTTTCTCTCAAGCCTCGTACCTACAACAACGGCCCTATCAAGGTTCACACAATCATTACCCTCCTCACAGGAGATGCCAGAGTCTGGGCTCACAACCTTCTCTATGCTCAGGACCCGGCCTTGAACACGTGGGAAACGTTTGTCGCCGCCATGGATGCTATGTTCGGTGACCCTTTTCGCATGACTTCCGCTCAAAACGCCATTCGAACTCTTAAACAAGGCAGACACCCTGTAGAGGAATATATCACAGCGTTCAAGAGTCACGCCCTCGATACTACATGGAACGAACCTGCCTTGATAGACCAATTCCGTCGCGGCCTGAGTGAGCATATCAAGGATGAGTTGGCCAGAGGCGCTCTTCCCCCCACCCTGGAAGACCTCACCCACCTTACTATCGCCATAGATAGGCGTTGGAGAGAACGCCAACAAGAGAAGGGAGCAACCTCAGGACCTACCCCCTCCTTCCAATCCAAGCGACAGGCATCTCCCACGCCTCCTCGCCTTTTCACTCCTCCCGCTCCCCTCCCAACAACGGAAGAACCTATGCAAATAGGGTTGGTGCGGGGTCATCTACCTCCGGAGGAGTTGGCACGCAGACGGAGGAACCAACTATGCCTATACTGTGGTGGGGCAGGGCATCATGCCAGACTTTGCCCTGAAAAAACCAAGACCCGGGGAGGTAAGACCACCATCCTTTTCACCAGCATATGTTCTCTGTCAAAACCGTCAAACCATCTGTTTTCTATCCCTGTCACCTTGCAGTGGAATGAGACGACGATCACCCTCCCGGCCATGATAGACTCCGGAGCGAGCAATTGTTTCTTTGATGTTTCCTTTGCCCAACGATTATGTATCCCGACATGTAATAAAGAACACCCTGTAAGCATATTACTGGTAGACGGCTCTCCTTTAAAATCAGGGGTTGTAGACAAGGAAACCACACCCTTGCAAATGATGGTTGGATCAGCTCATAAAGAAAAAGTGACGTTTGATTTGATTCAGACTCCCCTATCTCCAATCATCCTTGGGTTACCCTGGCTCCGACTACATAACCCCGCTATCAATTGGTCCACTGGGACGGTTTCTTTTTTTTCTGAGTTCTGCAAAAAAGGGTGTCTATCCCCATCTGATCCGTTATCTCTCTGCACCATCCTAGACCATGGCACCCAACGCACCTTTGTCCACCTGCCACAGGCGTACCATGATCACCAAGAAATCTTTAACGAAAGAGGGGTCGAGTCGCTTCCCCCGCATAGGGAATACGACTGCCCCATAGACTTATTACCGGGGTGTGCCATTCCCTTCGGGAGGATTTACCCTCTTTCTGAACCCGAGTTAACTGTTCTAAAAACATACATCGACGAGAACCTAACCAAGGGGTTCATCCGTCCTTCCACGTCCCCTGCAGGTGCTGGGATCTTTTTTATAGGTAAAAAGGATGGGGGCCTAAGGCCATGCGTGGATTATCGAGACCTGAACAGAATTACGATAAAAAACCGATACCCGTTACCCCTTATCCCAGAACTCCTAGAACGTTTACAAACAGCTAAGATCTTCTCCAAATTAGACCTCAGAGGGGCCTACAATTTGGTCCGCATACGGAAAGGCGATGAATGGAAGACCGCCTTTCGTACGCGTTACGGTCATTTCGAATACAAGGTCATGCCATATGGCTTATGCAACGCCCCGGCTACGTTTCAACATCTGGTAAATGACATCTTCCGCGATTTACTGGATAGATACGTCGTAGTCTATCTAGACGACATTCTGATATACTCGACGTCTCTAGAAGAACACCGGGCCCATATGCATGAAGTCCTAAACCGTCTCAGTACTCATAACCTATATGTCAAGTTAGACAAATGCGTTTTTGAGACACATAAACTACCCTTCCTAGGATTTATCCTTTCACCGGGAAAAGTGGAGATGGACCCCCTCAAGATCACGGCTATAACCTCTTGGCCTACACCCACCAACAAGAAGGAGGTACAACGATTCTTGGGATTTGCCAATTTCTATAGGAAATTCATTCGGGACTTCTCCAAACAAGTACAGCCTCTCACAACCCTCACAAAAAAGAACAACAAATTCACATGGACTCCTGAAACGCAAACAGCATTTAAAAGACTTCAACATCTTTTTACTTCCGCCCCCATTCTGGAACTCCCTGACCCCACCAAACCCTTCTTCCTAGAAGTGGATGCCTCCGATAAAGCAACCGGTGCGGTCCTGTCCCAGAGAAACGACTCCGATGATAAACTACACCCGGTGGCTTTTCATTCCAAACGACTCAGTGTCGCTGAGATCAATTACGACGTCGGGGACAAGGAACTCTTAGCCATTAAACGTGCTCTAGAAGAATGGAGACACCTGCTGGAGGGAACAGTACACCCAATCACGGTGTACACCGATCACCGCAACCTAGAGTATCTTCAAACCGCTAGAAGGCTGAATTCCCGACAGGCTCGCTGGTCTCTTTTCTTTACTCGTTTTTTTTTTCATATAACATACCGCCCTGGAGACAAAAACGGCAAAGCAGACGCACTTTCCAGACAGTTCTCAGAACCTGACCTGTCCAACTCTTCACAAACCACCATTCTCAAGAAAGAACACTTTCTCCATACCTGTTCTGAAGTTCTAGATAAAATGCGAAAGGATCCTAACCAGAAAACCCATACTCAGTATCTAGATGGGCTACCAACAGCCCACGATCGGATCTACGTTTCTCCACAAAACCGCCTTGAAATCCTTCAAACCGTTCACGATTCACTGTCAGCAGGTCATCCAGGCATCAACAAAACTATCAAACTCGCCAATCGTTACTTTTGGTGGCCATCCATCAATACAGACATCAAACAGTACGTACAATCCTGTCAAATATGTAGCCAAGCCAAGCACTCAACCCTCAGGCCTGCAGGACTACTACAACCACTGATAACACCAGACACCCCATGGAAAGCCATCACAGTAGACTTTATTGTAGATTTACCATCATCCCACGGTAATACTACCATCATGGTGGTTGTAGATAGACACACGAAGATGGCCCATTTCGTCCCTGTTTCGAGTCTCCCAACAGCCGAAAAAACGGCCGATCTCTTTTACCACCACATTTTTCGTCTCCATGGAGTACCGTCTTCGATTATCTCAGATCGGGGCACACAATTCACGTCCAAACTCTGGTCTGCCTTTTGTAAAATCCTCAAGATCAAGATCTGTCTCTCCTCTGCGTTTCACCCCCAAAGTAATGGACAAACCGAACGAGTAAATCAATGGTTAGAGCAATACCTGAGATGCTTCACAACCTACCTACAAGACGATTGGCACACCCTCCTACCATCAGCAGAATTCTCATATAACTCCCAATTCCACGACTCCATCAAAAATACCCCGTTCTATGTCAACTTCGGCTACCACCCCTCTCTATTGCCAGATCTACCGTCTATGGGATCCGTACCCTCTGTCAACGATCGGATCCTCCGATTACAAGATTGCCACCGTCGCCTCCAGACCATCATCAAAGAGACTCAACGAACCCAAAAGATCCAAGCGGATCGACGAAGACGACCCCCTCCGTCCTATCAAGTGGGTCAAAAGGTCTGGCTTTCGACCCGACACCTCAGACTCTCCTGCCCAACAAAGAAACTGGGTCCCAAGTATATAGGGCCCTTCACCATTGTGATCGTGTACTCTCCGGTGCATGTTCGTCTGGAATTGCCACCATCCATGAAAGTACACCCAGTGTTCCACGTCTCGCTCATCAAACCACACGTCGCTGACACGTTCTTCAGACGACCCTTAGCCCCTCCGGGCCCCCTCATCGTAGACGGCGAAGAAGAATATGAGGTCGAAGATGTTTTGGATTCCCGTTATCGCAGGCACCGTCTTGAATATCTTATCCAATGGAAAGGCTACGGCCCCGAGGAGCGGTCTTGGGAACCGGCCTCTGTGGTGCACGCCCGTCCTCTGGTCCAAAACTTCCATCGGGCTCATCCGGAGAAGCCCGCTCCCTTGCGCCTCCGGGGGTTGCGCCTTGAGGGGGGGTAATGTCAGGGTCTGGCCCCCCTCGTCCCGCACGCCGGGCTCACCTTCCCCGGAGTGTCCCCGGAAGCGATACCCCCAGCTCAGAGGGTGCCGGGCTCCATCGCCCACTCGGCGGGCGGCGTTCCGCGGCGGCTCCCCACGTCCGTCGCGAGCGGGGATCTCCCGCCATATTGGCCGGGGATACCCCATCCAGCTCCGGCTTGGCGTTGGGCGGCGGCCGCGCGTCACGCAGAAGGGGCGGGGCGTCGGCACTCGCGTCCTTGGGGAGATGACGCTGGGGCCTCCATTCTCCACCATTGGTGGAATTAAGGGGAAGGAGGGACTTGGCAGCTGTGGAGGGGAAGGGCTGTCCTGGGCGCCCTATTTAAACCCCTCACTCCCATGGATTGATGTTCAGACGTTCTGTGCCTCCCCATGCTTAACCGCTGGTCACTGATACCTCTTACAACCTCCAAGCCTATCTCCTTTACCCTCTATTTGGATTTCCCGGTATTTGACCTCGGCTGACCCCCTCTACTTTGAACGAACTCTACCTGCCCCCGATATTGGACCGTGTACCTCGACCTGCCTATTTTCTATTGTCCACAAACTCTGCATTACTCAACGACTTATCTCCAACCCTCGCTGCCCGAGTATTGGAAGAGAAGGTACTGCATCCTGGGTTCCAAATCCTGATCTACACGTGACACGTAGTCTCTCTCCAGATCCGCTTGAGGAGAAGCACGAGCCTTTAGGCAAAATGTACCTTGATAGTAGGTTGGTCTCCTTGGAGAGAGCTGGAGGGCTGGAAGCCACTTGAGTGTCTCTGGACCCACTGGATAGTGGGCCACGCAGTGGATCGTCCAGCACGCAGGAATCAGGTAATGCAGACACAGCAAGGATGCACGGCAGAGCAAAATAAATCAGGAACATACAATGACAAGAGGGAGCTCTCAAGACCTCTGGACACTGGGAAGGGAAAAACACAAAATGAAAGAGCAAAGGGGAGGAGGGTGTGGTCTGGTTATATGCAGAATCCTCAGGTTCAGACACAGGAGTTAACCCTTAGGTGGGGAGCAGGTATAGAGGGCTAGTGACCCAGGCTGACCACAGCAGGCTCTCAGGGCTGAGGCATGACAGTACCTCCCTCCTACAAGGTGCACTCCGGGCACCTAGGGCATAGGCTAGAACCAGGAGCAGCTAGGAGGTCATCACCACCCATCAGAGTCCGAGTCAGTGTCATCATAAATGTCTCCTTGGGCAAGCAGGGCCTGCTCAAAGATTTCAAGGTCCTCTTTACGGACCAACGTTCCATTAGATGCCCAAACACAACCATCAGGAGTAGGGTTGTCCACAGGTGGAAAGGGCGTGAGAGGTGTACAGGTGACGACCCCCGCAATGATGGGCGATGGGCCTCTCTCCTTGGCTGCCAACCGTTGCTCATAGGCAGCAAGATCTGAATCAGGAATAATGAAGCCATCAGAGGCTATAGAAAAAGTCCTGACATCCTTATGAGAGCAAGAAACGGTTCTATCAGGCAGAGCGTCACAACCATGTATAATGTTGGGGTCTGAGACTTGCTCTCCTGGACCACCTCTAGGGTGCTTGGCAGTCTGGATAGGAGATACGTGGGTCACACCCACCTCCATAGGTACCTGGGGTTCAGGTTCCATAACCATGGGTTCTGCATCAACGAGCTCAGTAGGCAGGATCTCTATGGACCCAGAAGGGTCTGGGGTCAAGACCTCCATGTCCTCAGCATCGGATTCATCCTCTGTACCCTCCTCCTCCGAAGAGACATCACAGGAAACAGACCTCCTTGGTACAGAGGATCGACGAGGCTTGCCCATGTTGGTAGCCTGGCGAGGCTTAGCAGCTGCCTGACGTGACTTAACTGGGCGAGACTTGGCAGCGACCGGAGTCTGGCGTGATTTGGCAGTGGCCTGGCGAGTCTTGCATGAAACAGGAGCAGCGGCTGGGGTCTTGCGTGACACAGGGGCAGCGGCTGGAGTCTTGCGTGGCACAGGAGCAGCGACTGGAGTCTTGCGTGGCACAGGAGCAGCGACTGGAGTCTTGCGTGGCACAGGAGCAGCGACTGGAGTCTTGCGTGGCACAGGAGCAGCGACTGGAGTCTTGCGTGGCACAGGAGCAGCGACTGGAGTCTTGCGTGGCACAGGAGCAGCGACTGGAGTCTTGCGTGGCACAGGAGCAGCGACTGGAGGCTTAGCAGGTCTGATGGGACAGAGATCTATTCGGTGCAGATCTGACCCACAGTAGAAGCATTGGTTCAGCCTTCTACGCCTTTCCCTCTGAGTCTCCACATAAGGTGCCTGTGCTCTGCATATAGGTGGAGAATGATTAAACTCAACAGATTGCTGTGATGCTCTGCTCACTGGTGTAGGCCTGACTGGGTCAGGTGTGGTGGGAAATGAGTCCATTAGTGTATACACATCATCCACTACAACGAGCAACTGATATACAATCTCCTTCAGTGCAGCTTGAACCCCCACGGGCCTGGTTTTGGGCTCTTTCATTATGTCAGGTTCGTGCCAGGAAGGAGCCATGGCACAGCCTCAGTGTGATGTTATATTCCCAAGCGCTGGGGGTGAGCAGGCAGAAAGACACAGGAGACAGTAAATGCACAACAAAGCTTGTATTGTGGGATGGTTCACAGCAAACAGTCCAGCACAGAACAGGCGGTAGCACAGAAAATAGGCAAGTGGATGGTGGACCACGTAGTCTCTCTCCAGATCCGCTTGAGGAGAAGCACGAGCCTTTAGGCAAAATGTACCTTGATAGTAGGTTGGTCTCCTTGGAGAGAGCTGGAGGGCTGGAAGCCACTTGAGTGTCTCTGGACCCACTGGATAGTGGGCCACGCAGTGGATCGTCCAGCACGCAGGAACCAGGTAATGCAGACACAGCAAGGATGCACGGCAGAGCGAAATAAATCAGGAACATACAATGACAAGAGGGAGCTCTCAAGACCTCTGGACACTGGGAAGGGAAAAACACAAAATGAAAGAGCAAAGGGGAGGAGGGTGTGGTCTGGTTATATGCAGAATCCTCAGGTTCAGACACAGGAGTTAACCCTTAGGTGGGGAGCAGGTATAGAGGGCTAGTGACCCAGGCTGACCACAGCAGGCTCTCAGGGCTGAGGCATGACAGTGGTCGCCCTGCTCTCCCAATTTGCCCAGTCTGGACTTCTTCTAACAGAGCGTGATTACATCATTGGTGACGAGAAAAATTCATAATCCCAGCTGCTTGGTGACAGTATCACGGCGTGGGGGGGGCAGATTAATAAGGGGGTATGGTGCGTTGTCGTCTACGTTTCTCAAAAGTATCTCGAGATGGTAAGCTCCTCTGAGCAGGGCTCTCTACACCTCTCGTCTCTGGTTCCTACCTTTTAATTATCATTTTTCAGTTTAATTCCCCAGTCCTCATTGTAAAGCGCTGAGGTAACTGCTGCCACTATATAAATGATAAAAGCCTGCTGCTTGTAGGACATCATCTCAGGAGTCAAGGGTGGACAACCCATGCAGCAGAAGTCTTACCTTGCCACAGAAAGTACTGCAGTGCACATCCCTAAAGAAGTTAGTCACCATCAACCTCCCAATTGGCCACGAATGTCACGGTTCGGTACAATTTCGGGCCAATTCGTCTATTCACTAAGCTGTCACTTCGCCAAATATAGGCAAATTGACAGAAAAATACAGTGCAATGAGCAGCAATTTGGCGGCACCAAAATTGTCCGATAGTGTGATTTTCGGAATTTTCGAATGGACTTGAAATGTGTCAAATCGAAATTTATTTTTGCTCTATTCATGATTTCGGTTCCATTCGTGATTTCGGTTCCATTTCGGTAATTCTGGAAATCGTATATTTAACTATTATCGGTTATATCGCTGATTCTGTAAATTTTGTATTTGTAAATGCGTATCACTTGTTTCTTGTGGCATTCGGGTCAGTTTAGCGTTTTTTAAATCGTTTTGTTCATTTTTTTTGTTCCTTGGCTTTCATACCATTTTAATATGATTAAATAAAGTTGTGAAATGTATATTCAATTATTCGTAAGAAAAAAAGGATCTTTATGTAATAAAAAAAACACGATAAAATCGCCAGAATTATCGTAGACACTTTGAAACGAGGAGAACAGACGTTCCGAAAAACGAAAAATTTCCGACATTTCCAAAAAGTCGATACAAAAAAACGAGCAAAGTGACACGAAAATACGAAAAATGGTCGATATTCCGAAAAAAAAAATGTACACGAAAAACGATCCGAACCGAATCGAAACAGAAATCGGTCGAAACGAGCCGAATCGAAAAGTTTAAACATCCGAACAAATCGAACCGAAAAAAAAAAAAATCGGTGCACAAGCCTAAGTTAGTGTCTTCTATTCACAGAACGCCAAAATGCCCTGGTTTTCGATGTTTCGACGCGTTTAAACTGGCAAATCCCATACGTGTCAATATAAAATTTTTATTTTTTTTTCAAAAAACGAATTTAAATACGGTTTATTCTTTCCGTTTTCAGCAAAAAAAACTTTTTGTATTTTTTTTTAGACAACATTTTTGTTTCCTCTTAATTTTTTTTTTAAAGATTTTTTTAAAATTTTGTAACAAACATATAATTTTTTTTAAAGAACACTTTTTATCATTAGGACACATTTTATTGATGTATACTCTTAAAAAAAGGAAGTCTCCTACTCTCCTGTTATTTTATTTTTCAGTTCGGCAGATTTCACCCATGCTAATTCGGCGGTCATCAGTGCAATTCAGTTTTTCGCCGGCGTCCAATAACCGCTTCGGTGACTCCATCTTCTGTACGGTGACCATTGGATGAGTAGCGAAATGGAATAGCCGAAGTGAAAAGCGATGAAATTTCGGGGCTTTAAGGATACAATATATATTGTGGAATTTTACGTGACCGAGACAGGTGGAAAAATATTAAACACAATAAGAGGAGGACTCGGAATTGAGAAGTTTCAAATAGATAGAGACGTGTCCGTCCGGTGGTTGTCTACAGAGCAGGATAGACCTCTACGGTTGGCTGAATGAGTTTTTTTATCAAATAAATGTTTTTCCTCCCTCTTTTCCCCCTTATTACTGACATAGAACAGACAAAACCACCCATGAACATCTTACTCGTCGAGTGATATCTTGTCCCTTCTAATCCTACATCAGCAACGACAGGAAGGCGCCTCAACACCTCATGCCAACAGCAGCTCCTTGTGGCCACGTTGTAAATTTCGGCCAATCAATACGGTCAAATTAGGCTAAGCTTCCAAACAAGAACAAAGCCATTAAGGCCGGTGTCCATAGGAGACTCTACAGGGGGGCAATTGCCCCCCCTAGGTTATTCCTTGCCCCCCATGTGCCCCCCCCACCAAAAATCTGTATCCAGTGTCCCACACTTCTTCGGACCAATGTATCTCCGTCCCTGTGCATCGTATATGGAGGTTCTATGTGTCATTAGAAAGGGCAGATTATGGCCTTTCCAATGATATCCAACATGACCATATTAAGGCTAAGGTCAGACGAAAGCAGTTTTAACGTGCGTTTAGCCGCACGAAATCACGGCCGTGCTAGCAGCAAATGACGTCCAATGCCGGGGAACATACGACGAACGGCCGCACGAAAGTTCGTCCGCGCAACGCAAGTGGCAAACGAACGCATTTTTTCGAGAATGTCAAACCGCTACTACTGACATACAGAGTGCGCTGCGGCCGCATAGCGGAGTGTGTGCGTGATTGGGAGACGTCAGACGCTGCACACGTCCGGCCAACACAACGTCCAGACGCAGAAAGGGTTTTGTTGATGATCCGTACAAAATCACGGACGAAAATGCACATTATATGACCGCTATCGCGTATTCCGTGAAAAAAATACGTCCATTCGTTCGAACGCACTTTTTCACGGACAACGCGAAAAATGCGTTCGTCTGACCCTAGCCTTAGTGTTAAATAAAAGTCATACAACCTTAAATAAAAAACGTGCACTTAAACTTAAACATTTTCACAGGGTTGAAATGGCTCAGTAGTGAAATGGTTAATGTTTAGACTATACACTACATTGTGTATTACGTTAGTTTTTGCCTTGGTTTAGTTGTATATTAAGGGTTAACGGGTAGGCTTCATCCCTTACAGTACATTTGTTTTTCCTTGATTAATGGCATTTTAGGGGTTAATGAGTAGGCTAAATGCAACATTGTTTATTATTTTTATTGCATTTCCCTGAGTTTATGGCATTTTAGGGGTTATTATGGAAGTTAGAATCTAAAGGGTCTGATCATCTTTAGATCCTCTGCTTTTTGTCACATTTCGGGGAATTCATTTCACCAAAAATATAGTGAATTCCCCATTAGTGAACGGTCACCGTAATTTGCTAAAATTGGAGTCGCTGAAGCAGCAATCAGACATTCAGCGAAAACTGCCGAATTGCAGCAAATAAAATATTGAATTTAAGTATTAGGTTAGTACAACAAAAAGGCATCATTGCATCACATTTTTATATGTACTCGTGATTTATATATACTTATTTAAGGCACTATTACCTGGTGTGACCTAACCCTTGCGTCAGCACGGTTTTGCATTAGCGCCAGGTTAATTGAGTCTAGCGCCGGACCAACAGATCGCTTGCCTCCAGCTAAGGCTAGGGTCAGACTGAGGCAGTGCGAACGCGCGTGCAGGCGCACTTAATCACGGCCGCACTAGCAGCAAATGACGGGCAATGACGGCAATATACGAAGTACGGTCGCACAAAAGTCCGGCTGCGCAACGCAAGTGGCAAACGAACGCATTTTGTCGAGAACGTAAAACCGCTAGTACGGTTGTACAGAGTGCGCTGCGTCCGCTAGCGGCGTGTTTGCGTGAATTGGAGATGTCAGACACTGCTAATGTCCGGCCAACATAACGTCCAGATGCACAAAGTGTTTTATTGATGATCCGTACAAAATCACGGATGCAAATGCGCATAGTATGACCGCTATCGCGTACTCCGTGAAAAAATGCGTCCATTCGTTCGAACGCACTTTTTCACAGACAACGCGAAAAATGCGTTCGTCTGACCCTAGCCTTAAAATGGGAAAAATCACTTAGCGCGTTGCTATTAACGATTTTTACCGCGAGCTTACTGTACTTTCCGCGTCCTTTAATTAACATGGGGAGTGATAGAGATCTCTAGCGCTTTTGCAGCTAACAGATCACTTGGTGCCAGCGCAAATTTTTTGAAGGAAGCGAATTGTAACATTTTACCTACTGCTCAACCCTGGTGCTAACTCCAAAAAAACAGATCCTCGCCCAAAATTAACAGGCAATTGAAAGGAATGCAACACAGGTGTTCTCTTGGCCCCATTCACCATAGTAATGGATCTGGTCAGCAATGTCGCTGCTGTTGCAGTCGGCTCTATTATAAATGTATCCTTTATCCACATATATCCTAATTCTAATATATTGCCTAATTTTAAACACTTTATGCTGGGGGCTATTCATAGTATGTAAGCAGTTGATTATTAGGGTGACTGTGTGGACCATGTTTAAAGGAACACATGGATAAGTCTTGCCCTGAAACATGTATTGTTTATATGCTGTAGCAGGGAAGGTAATGTGGCTCACCTGGCCTTCCTTTTGGATCTATTAAATGCAGTGTAAGGATTCTACATGCTCTTGGGTGGCATTTATCATGCAATGCCCATCAGCCTTAATATATGTGTGCATCAAACCATGGATGATACGACCACCTTGGAGGAATTTAATAATTCAGGGGTGTGAGGTTATTCACTGGATGTGTTCATATTCAAGCTTGTGAGGGCGGGGGATAGGTATGACCCGGCACAACCGCATTAGCGCTGGGTCTCAGCCCGGGTCTTAGAGTTTCCCTAGCGTGCGCCAAATGACCTTGTTCATGGACTACCGCGGACAAGGTGATCTGTTAGGCACTAACAGGGTTATTCAGAGAGCGGTGAAAAGCAGGAGAATGACTGGAGAATGGAAAATTCTAGGTCAAAATAGCCGATTTGGAAAGTGAAATGACTGGGAGAATTTTTCTGGTTTGGATATTTTGACCAAGAATTTTCCATTCTCCAGTCATTCTCCTGATTTTCACCTCTCTGTGAATAACCCTGTAAGTTTTATTTCAGTGGTGTGATTTAGTGGTGAAAATTATTAGTGCCCCCCCCCAGTTTTGGCTGCTGTATCTTATATGCCCCCCCTAAATATTGTTCCTAGAGTCGCCACTGCCGGTGTCAGACGAGCGTTTTTAAGAACGGAAGGAACGTCCGTGAGAGTAGACGTTCCTTCCCCTCTGACACCCGTCTGGCCACCTCCCTGAGTGCAGTTAGTGCGCTCAGCGCTGCAAGGCTTGATCCACCTTCGGAGGAGCGCGCGTCATACAAAGTTATTCAAAGAGATTCGTAAAGTCACCGCACGTTCGGTGACTTCGTTCCCCCGCATTTTGGGGCAATTCGGCTATCCTAGTTCGCCGACCCTACGGTGTATTCAGCAAGCACTGTAGGGCCTCCGTAGTGGAGGGAAAACTCGCGGCAAACACACCAAACACTCACCGCAAACCCGCCGAACGCTCACCGAAACCCGCAGAAACAGCTGGATTAAGCACGCCGGAGAAACCCGACTAGCCGCCGATCACAGCGCAGAGTAGCCGCCAGAAAAAGTTGACACGCAGACGAACGAGGTGAAAAAAAAAACCAGTACGTTTGAAAGTTTGAAAATTTAAATGTTTGCAAAAAAGAAACTACTGATGGAAAATGTCTGAAATTTACATATAAGATCCAATAAATGATAATAAAAAGGGCTGTTACAGAAAAAGAAAAAACGATTTAAAAAAAATAAAGCGGAAAAAAAAGTTTGCCAAAATTGTTTTTAAAAAAATGCCTAAAAGATCCTAAAAAAAATCTATGTATAAAGAGACTTTTTACTGCTGAATAAAATGATAGATGGTTTATTAGATATTGGATTAATACGGGAATATTTTTAACATTGAAGCCTATGGGATTCGCCTGAATAAACCTGACGAATGAGACCACTGAACAGCAGGGCATTTCAGCAACTTTTCCCAGCTGTTCGGTGTCTCTGAATAGATGAAGCATTGCTTCTCTATGGGGGATTTCACTGCCCTCGAACAGGTACCGTACGTGTCGGCAATTCGCCAACATTTGGCGAATTGCCTACTCTCTGAATAGCCGAATGGCCACGAAATGTAGCCATTCGCTGAATTTCAGTGTCCGGTTACATTTCGGGGCCAGATCGACTCTCTTTGAATAACCTTAACAGTGTTTTGGCGGGGAGGCTTTCACAACGCTGCGACGGGCGTCAGAAGACACATACAGGGTTATTCAGAGAGAGGTGAAAACTAGGAGAATGACTGGAGAAGTGAAAATTCTAGGTCAAAATAACCAAATCAGAAAAATTCTCCCATTTATCTCACTTTCCAAATAGGCTATTTTGACCTAGAATTTTCACTTCTCCAGTCATTCTCTTGGTTTTCACCGCTCTCTGAATAACCCTGATAGAGAAACATCCATTATTAAAGAAACCCTAAAGAAATGATAGTCTAGACTTTGTATTCCAGATCAGCAGCAGTAAATGGGATTTTGGGACGATTTGCAGCAAAGACTAAGAGGCTGTTGTCGTCGCACACCAAGACCGGGGTCAGACAAGCGCACTATGTGCGTCTGTCGCGGCGTTGTGATGCTTTGGGCCCGGGCACTCGCTGTAGAGCGCGCACGAGTTGCACGCGCCACAGCATGCATGCAGAGGACGTTCTGAAAGCCTCCCCGTTGAAGCGCTATGGCGCGCGCTCAACGGGGCTGCAAAGCGCGATCCTCCATAGGATTGAGCCTTGCAGCGCTGAGCACACTGACAGCACTCTGCGAGGTGGCCAGACGGGTGTCAGAGAGGAAGGAACGTCTACGCTCACGGATGTTCCTGCCGCTCTGAAAAACGCTCGTCTGACCCCAATCCACTCCTAGGGGTTTATAAAGTAAGTGCCGGTGTTCACCCGTTGATGCCACCACGACAAATGTTGGCGTTTCACAAAAGGATTGAAATAGTGTCGCGAGACGCTTTATCAATAATACTGCTCCTGCAATCCTTTCAATATGTTTCTGTAACACCGAAGCTTCTCACGTGGCAACAACGGCACCTACTGAATTAACCCATTCATTTCAAACTGGTTGTGGCGCGAGGAGTTAATTTTTATATATTTATTTATACATATATGTGCTGGATTTTAGGGAATCATTTTCTGTGATATAACAAGGAAGCACAGTAATGAATAAAAGCTTTACGGTGTGTGCGCCGAGTGGAAACGTTGTTCCCTGGGTTCAGTGCTTCTCATTAACACACAAGCCTTGCCTTTTGCCCAGTCTACACACTTTTTACAGCCGCCCATCACCATGTTACATATCCATCACTCGCTCTTGCATGTGCTGTAAATTCACTTGAAAATGCTACACAATTACCCTAATGAAATGCAGCTGCAGATACTCCTTGTATCTCTAGCACGCCTGCAGCTGCCTCCACCGCTACTCCTAGCGAGCCTGCCGCCGCCTCCGATGCTACTCCTAGCGAGCCTGCCGCCGCCTCCGATGCTACTCCTAGCGAGCCTGCCGCGCCTCCAATGCTACTCCTAGCGAGCCTGCCGCGCCTCCGATGCTACTCCTAGCGAGCCTGCAGCTGCCTCCACCGCTACTCCTAGCGAGCCTGCCGCCGCCTCCGATGCTACTCCTAGCGAGCCTGCAGCTGCCTCCACCGCTACTCCTAGCGAGCCTGCCGCCGCCTCCGATGCTACTCCTAACGAGCCTGCCGCCGCCTCCACCGCTACTCCTAGCGAGCCTGCCGCCGCCTCCGATGCTACTCCTAGCGAGCCTGCCGCCGCCTCCGATGCTACTCCTAACGAGCCTGCCGCCGCCTCCACCGCTACTCCTAGCGAGCCTGCCGCCGCCTCCACCGCTACTCCTAACGAGCATGCAGCCGCCTCCAATGCTACTCCTAGCGAGCCTGCCGCCGCCTCCGATGCTACTCCTAACGAGCCTGCCGCCGCCTCCACCGCTACTCCTAGCGAGCCTGCCGCCGCCTCCACCGCTACTCCTAACGAGCATGCAGCCGCCTCCAATGCTACTCCTAGCGAGCCTGCCGCCGCCTCCGATGCTACTCCTAACGAGCATGCAGCCGCCTCCAATGCTACTCCTAGCGAGCATGCAGCCGCCTCCACCGCTACTCCTAGCGCGCCTCCACCGCTACTCCTAACGAGCATGCAGCCGCCTCCAATGCTACGCCTAGCGCGCCTCCACCGCTACTCCTAACGAGCATGCAGCCGCCTCCAATGCTACGCCTAGCGCGCCTCCACCGCTACTCCTAACGAGCATGCAGCCGCCTCCAATGCTACTCCTAGCGAGCCTGCAGCCGCCTCCGATGCTACTCCTAGCAAGCCTGCAGCCGCCTCCGATGCTACTCCTAGCGCGCCTGCAGCCGCCTCCAATGCTACTCCTAGCAAGCCTGCAGCCGCCTCCAATGCTACTCCTAGCAAGCCTGCAGCCGCCTCCGATGCTACTCCTAGCGCGCCTGCAGCCGCCTCCGATGCTACTCCTAGCGCGCCTGCAGCCGCCTCCAATGCTACTCCTAGCGCGCCTGCAGCCGCCTCCAATGCTACTCCTAGCGAGCCTGCAGCCGCCTCCGATGCTACTCCTAGCGCGCCTGCAGCCGCCTCCAATGCTACTCCTAGCGCGCCTGCAGCCGCCTCCAATGCTACTCCTAGCGAGCCTGCAGCCGCCTCCGATGCTACTCCTAGCGCGCCTGCAGCCGCCTCCAATGCTACTCCTAGCGAGCCTGCAGCCGCCTCCAATGCTACTCCTAGCGAGCCTGCAGCCGCCTCATTTAAATCGTTTATTTTTCCTGTAACAGACCTTTTTATTATTATTCATATGACCTTGTATGTTAATTCCAGACATTATCATCCAGTAGTTTTTCCCCCCCAAACAGCGTTTATAAATTTAAGATGTGTCAATCTTTTTTTTTTTTTTTCTTAAACCTGGCGGCTTGTCGGTCTGTTCGGCGGGTCATCGGCCACTTGCAGGTACGTTGTGCGGCGGGATTGCGGCTGAATTCGCCGCAGGGTCAGCAAATCGGACTCTCCGAAGTGTCGGGAATCAGAGAGCACCGAAATCTGAATAACCTTATAAAGTTTGCAATCCAGCCACAGGAAGAAAAAAAAAAAAAACACAAATAGCAAAACATTTTAAAATTCCATCAGACGTTTATTGCACATATTTGCACGTGGTAGTTTGTGTATTGTACAGAGCGAACACATGAGATGCCTGAACGAGGTGTAAACCAATACACCTCCAAGATAACCTGGTACTTCTCTTACAGAATATATTGTACCATTCGAAGAATAAAACATAACTATGCATATGTCTATTAACCTGCTCAGCAGCCCATAAAGCACACTCGAAATTACATTGTTTTATAAATAAAAGCCCTTTAAAAATATCTACTAATCCTAATGTATTAAACTTTGCAGCCAGTTGGGAATCTGAACGTTCATTCCATGCGTCTTCTGGGTACGATACTCGAGACTCTTCCGTTTTGGCGACACTTCCAGGTGTGTTAAAGTTTAGATTTATAAGAACTGACCTGTGTGAATGTAGATTATTAAGCGGGGGGGGGGGGGGGAGACAGAAAATAGGGGATTAAATCGCCAAGCTCCATCGTTTCACCAAAGTGCCATCAGAAAGAAAAAAAAATATCCATATAGATCACTGTTGGTGCATCTACAGGGAACGTAGACTATCCAGGGAAACAAACCGCGCTACGGAACCTGTTAGCCGTGTCGGTCCTTAACCCTTTCACTGCTGAGGACGTGTGGGGAACGTCCTTATTGACTCCTAAGGAAAGATGGGGGGTTCTTATGAACCCCGATATCTCCCGACTGTTTTCAGCTAGCAGGGTTGGTATCATTAGAAAGGACAGAGCATGGCGTTTCCAATGCTACCAAACATGACCATGTTTAAAGTAAAGAAACAAACCAACAAGAATAAAAAAAAAGGAAAAATGTGTTTTTTTTTTAAAACGTGAAATGGCTCAGCAGTGAAGGGGTTAAGGTCTTCAAAAGCTCCTTCAGTGGCCCCGAGATGGAGTTAAGTCGATCTGGTCTTATTCTGGAGCAATGCAAAGGAACAGAGGTTATTGCAGACGAAATTCTATTGCGAAGGTGCTCCCGCAGATGCCCCTAAAGTTTCAGCACCGTGGACATGAAACAGCTTCAGCACCTCGGCTGTCAAGAGCAGAGCTCTTGCTGCAGTAGCAATAGTTTGGCCAGCAGACGGCGCAATATGGCTGTCAGCGTATACAGTATGGCAATGGTTCCCGACCTTGGTCCTCAGGTCCCCCTAACAGGCCAGGTTTTAAGGATTCCCTTGGTGAAATGCAGACTGAATCCTGCAATCACTGAGCAGCAAACCATATCACCTGTGCTTCAGATATCTTGCAAACCTGGCCTGTTAGGGGAACCTGAGGAACAGGGTTGGGAACCAATGCAGTATGGTAATTTGCTTTAGGGATTCTATAAGGCAGTGTTTTCCAAACCTGTCCTCAGGAACCCCCGCGAACGTGAAAAAGTGCTTCCGAACGCATTGACGTATTTTATCACGGAATGTGCAAAAACGGTCAGACGATGCGCAATTTTGTACGGATCGTCAATAAAACTCTTTTTGCGTCTGGACGTTATGTAGGCTGGACATTAGCAGTGTCTGACATCTCCTAATCACGCAAACACGCCGCTATGCCGCAGCTGCGCACTCAGTACGTCAGTACTAGCGGTTCAGCGTTCTCAGAAAAATGCGTTCAAATTCCACTTGCGTTGCACGGCCGGACTTTTGTGCGGCCGTACATCGTATATTGGCCGTCATCTGCTGCTAGTGTGGCCGTAATTATGTGCGCCAGAACGCACGGTAAATGTGCGCTGGTCTAACCCCAGCCTAAACAGCCCAGGTTTTAAGGATTCCCTTGGGGAAATGCAGACTGAATCCTGCAATCACTGAGCAGCAAATCATATCATCTGTGCTGTGCTTCAGATATCCTGCAAACCTGGCCTGTTAGGGGGACCTGAGGACAGGTTTGGGAAACCCTGATCTATTGAAATAGTTTATTATCACCTGCCACAAAGACAAATAATGGAGTTCTTAAAACCATATTCATTACTACTGCACAGAAATGGCAACAGAAAAGCAGTTTCAGATGGTGGGAAACATTTAGGACAGTGCCAAAGCCCACCACTAGAGGGCATAGGAATTCCAGCCTCTGATTCATAAGGACCTTTAATACAAAAAAAAAATGAACATGCAATTGTCCCTGGATCAGTGACCGTGAACCTTGACACCCCAGATGTTTCACAACGCCATCTCCCATGATGCTTAGTCACACATAAGCCTGGCAGAGCATCAAGGGATATGTAGTCCTGAAGCATCTGGGGTGACAAGGTTCCACATCACTGGCCTATACCCTTACATGCATATACAGCAGTCACATTCCCAATCTAATGATGGTACGGCTGCATTTATGACCCTAATCCTACTCGGAGCTGCATGATGGGACGAGGCGAGCAGCTGGATTTCACACTGAATGCGAGTAAAAATCAGAATAGCGTTTCTACGACATCTGCTAAATAGGAATTCAGAGCATGTCAGAAGCTAGAATCCCCTCCAATTGCTGCAGAACTGCAACTCCCACGATGCACCTGTCATACTCCTCTGCTGGTTGCATGTCTCCTGAAGGCCAGCCCTTCTAATCTCACCTGACAGGTGAGCATCAGCACCTCTGATAGCAATCTGAGGTCCTATTAGCAAGGTGCTGCGCCATGCAGGCAGGTATGACTGTAGGGTTTTCAGGCCAGCAAAGCATCATGGGTGCCGTAGCCCTACAATAGCTAGAGACTTATAAACCACATTATAAAAACACATGCTGCTGTTTTTTTTCCTTTGTTTGAACTAATTGCATGAAAAAAACAGGAAAAATAAAATTTGGGTTTTCTGATCTCAGTTTCCATTTTGTGGATTCTTTTTCCCGCGACGCAACTTTTACCAAAATCTGTGCAAAGGTTTTACTTTACTGTGGTGGTTTAGCTTCTACAGTATTTAACAGTTAAGGCTAGGGTCAGACAAACGCATTTTTCACGTCGTCCGTGAAAAAGTGCGTTCGAACGAATGGATGTATTTTTTTCACGGAATACGCGATAGCGGTCATACGATGCACATTTTCGTCCGTGATTTTGTACGGGTCATCAATAAAACTCTTTTTGCGTCTGGACGTTATGTTGGCCGGACATTAGCAGCGTCTGACGTCTCCTAATCACGCTGCTAGCGGAGGCAGCGCACTCTGTAGGTCAGTACTAGCGGTATCACGTTCTCGAAAAAATGCATTTGTTTGCCGCTTGCGTTGCGCAGTCGTACTTTCGTGCGGCCGTACTTCGTATATTGCCCGTCATTTGTTGCTACTATGGCCGTGATAAAGTGCAGCTGCACGCGCGTTCACACTGCGTTCGTCTGACCCCAGCCTAAGGCGGCAGGGGGTGTATGGTGTTCTCCAGGCTAATCCAGATAAGAGCTGGCAGCTGAATGAGATCAAACAGGGAGCTTATAAAACTTCTAATCTACCCCCCCCCAGTGAGGTCCTTTGAATACATCCCACACAATACAGTGATGTGAGTCGGTGACTGACCCATTCACTCCATTCTATGGCCAAAGCCACACAGTGAGGAGCAAGTGATGGAAAGATACGGGGGGGGGGGGGGCAGTTTACAACACAAAATCTCACACAATGGATGCGCCCAGTGACACATATAGAGGAAACATACAAGAGAAAAAAAAAACGCATGAAAGATATCAGCAACATCAAATAAACACAATAAGGACATCGCATTTTTTGGTGGTAGCGGCCCTTTATCCGGTCTGAACATCTACGTATGAGTTAACCTGCCTATTCTAGGATACGGCCCTAGATTAAATTAAAAAAAAAGGGACCAAAAAAACCCCCCAAAAAGCCTTTAATGTAGCAATAACACAGCATGCACGTGCATTATTTTATGCATTTGAGGGATATTGTGTTTTAATGCCCTTGCAGCCCATGTGTGACGCCATCAAGCTGCCAGACTCCTGCCACAAGGTCGTCCCCCCCGCCACCGTCACTACCTGCAACTTTATTTTTACAAGATAAAAAGCAACAGAGATCGGATTTCTGGAAAAGCAGTTTAAATAGCAAAAAATATAAAAAAAATAAAGACCTTTCCCTGCAAGGTCTGTACGTCCGTTTTTTTAACTATAGCCTGCTGTGAGGCAGAGGTCGAATGTGAAAAGACGTGTGGCTGGTCACGGGACAGACAGACGTCCACATGTCAGTGTTACACTGGACAGATTAAAACGCCGACGATTACCTGATGGAAAACTGCTAATTACAAAAACAAAACGTGTATTATTGAAAGGTAGCGTAAACACATTGCAGAAAACCAAACAATGAACCAACATGTCTTATACCACCCCCCCCCCCCAATAAAAAAATAAATAAAAAGCCCACATGTAATCCTCATTTCCTTAAAAGGGGTATTTTACACACCCTGACCTCCTCAGGGTATGTGGAGTACCAACCCCCCCCCCCCCCAAACTCTTTAGGTGCAGGGTGAAGTGGAAGAGATTCCTCCACACCCTCGCAGGACCAGGCAGCCGGGAGGTTTCAATTTTGCGGCCGTCACTTAGCGTCTCCTCCCTGCAGATGTCCAGAAGAAAGCAGATCGGATGTGAGCGCTATGGGACTTCATTCACAAAAAGGAGGAAGAGGAGAGAAAAAAAGGAAGAGGAGAGGGGAGGAGGAGAGAAAAAAGGAAGAGGAGAGGGGAGGAGGAGAGAAAAAAGGAAGAGGAGAGGGGAGGAGGAGAGAAAAAAGGAAGAGGAGAGGGGAGGAGGAGAGAAAAAAGGAAGAGGAGAGGGGAGGAGGAGAGAAAAAAGGAAGAGGAGAGGGGAGGAGGAGAGAAAAAGGAAGAGAGAGGGGAGGAGGAGAGAAAAAGGAAGAGAGAGAGGGGAGGAGGAGAGAAAAAAAGGAAGAGGAGAGGGGAGGAGGAGAGAAAAAAGGAAGAGGAGAGGGGAGGAGGAGAGAAAAAAGAAGAGGAGAGGGGAGGAGGAGAAAAAAAGGAAGAGGAGAGGGGAGGAGAGAGAAAAAAGGAAGAGGAGAGGGGAGGAGGAGAGAAAAAAAGGAAGAGGAGAGGGGAGGAGAAAAAAAAGGAAGAGGAGAGGGGAGGAGGAGAGAAAAAAAAGGAAGAGGAGAGGGGAGGAGGAGAGAAAAAAAGGAAGAGGAGAGGGGAGGAGGAGAGAAAAAAGGAAGAGGAGAGGGGAGGAGGAGAGAAAAAAGGAAGAGGAGAGGAGGAGGAGAGAAAAAAGGAAGAGGAGAGGGGAGGAGGAGAGAAAAAAAGGAAGAGGAGAGGGGAGAGGAGAGAAAAAAGGAAGAGGAGAGGGGAGGAGGAGAGAAAAAGGAAGAGGAGAGGGGAGGAGGAGAGAAAAAAAAGGAAGAGGAGAGGGGAGGAGAAGAAAAAGGAAGAAGAAGAGAGGGGAGAAAAAAGGAAGAGGGGAGGAGAGAAAAGGAGGAGAGGGGAGAAAAGGAGGGAGGGGAGGGGAGAAAAAAGGAGGAAGTGGAGGGGAGGAGAGAAAAGGAGGAAGAGAGGGGAGGGGAAAAAAGGAGGAAGAGGAGAGGAGAAGGGAGAAAAAAAAGGAAGAGGAGAGGGGAGGGGAGGAGGAGAGAAAAAAAAAGGAGGAAGAGGGGAGAAAAAAAGGAAGAGGAGAGGGGAGGAGAGAAAAAGGAAGAGGAGAGGGGAGGGGAGGAGAGAAAAAAAAAGGAGGAAGAGAGGGGAGAAAAAAAGGAAGAGGAGAGGGGAGGAGAGAAAAAAGGAAGAAGAGGAGAGGGGAGGAGAGAATAAAGGAGGAAGAGGAGAGGGGAGGAGAGAATAAAGGAGGAAGAGGAGAGGGAAGGAGAGAATAAAGGAGGAAGAGGAGAGGGAAGGAGAGAATAAAGGAGGAAGAGGAGAGGGGAGGAGAGAAAAAAGGAGGAAGAGAGGGAAGGAGAGAAAAAAGGAGGAAGAGAGGGAAGGAGAGAATAAAGGAGGAAGAGGAGAGGGGAGGAGAGAAAAAAGGAGGAAGAGGAGGAGAGGAGAGAAAAAAAGGAGGAAGAGGAGAGGGAAGGAGAGAAAAAAGGAGGAAGAGGAGAGGAGAGAAAAAAGGAGGAAGAGGAGAGGGGAGAAAAAAAGGAGGAAGAGGAGAGGGGAGAAAAAAAGGAGGAAGAGGAGAGGGGAGAAAAAAAGGAGGAAGGAGAGGGGAGGAGAGAAAAAAGGAAAAAGGAGAAGGGAGGAGAGAAAAGGAGGAAGAGGAGAGGGACAAATAACCCAAAATAATTCGACAAAAGCTGCCAGCATCCTCTCCAATTATCCAAGGGAAAAAAAAGGACAATATTTTTTAATAGAGTATTCCTTCAATCCCCTTCACTACCAGGTGACTTTCCATAAAACCCCTACCAGGACCCGGGCTGGATGTTGAAAGAATGAGTGACAAAGCATCAGAGAAGCCTTCAGAGCATCACATTACATTCCCGTGTGCGATGCAAAGCGCGCTGCTTTTTATGGAAGACAATGGGGGAAAAAATAAAGTTAATGTTGGTCCCAGGACTGATAAACGGAAAGATGCACTTTGCACGGGCTTTAATTTACACTTGTACATGCACGGTAAAGAGAGGAGCGCGCATGCACAGGGAAACGCACAGCTTCTTGCTCGTCAATGCTTTGATTTACGAAAGAAAAAAACAACAGTGTTACCGCGGGATTGGGCCGACGGGGACAATCTGAACCATACACACATATTTAAACAGTGGAAGACGCACTCGGTTTTTTTTTTTTTACAAGACAAAGTTTATTTCTTCGTATTAAAAATATACTAAGCCCGACGCGTCGGCTCATTCTGAGTCTTTATCGAGGTCGATAGGATAAAATACATTTTAACAAGACCCAGAGTGTGTCTCCCAATGTTTAAATACAGATTATATTTTCTAAGGGAGAGTGCTGGAACACACACACACACACACACGATGAATGCATTACTTAGTGTGTGTAAGTAGTATATATCAATATATACACCGTGTGTGCACATGCATGTACACAAAAATTAAAGCGCTCAGCCCAAACATACAAAGATTTTTAAGAACCCTTGACGTGCGTTGTTAAAGGTTTATGCAATGCGTGATCACATCTTCTAAAATAATCCCTCGTCAATTTAAATCCCAAACTGGGGGTTTATAAAGCTTTGGATTTGTAGTTGGGTTGAGTGCTTTGAATTTAGTATGAGATCTATATATACATGGGTGCGCACCTGCGTATGTACAATATATACATGCGTATATGCATATATACAAACACAAATGTTGAGCCGTCAGTCGCCCCAGCGAGCCGTCTCTTCGCTAGCATACAGTAGTCACAAAAACACTTGCTTTTTTTTTTGTCTATGTTGTAACACATTAGAGATTCACAGTTCAGGATGATCGTTTGCACTAACCAAGTGATCTTTAATTATTAAACCCCCCCCCCTCTTAATTGGCTTTGGAGGATTAAAAACTAATAAAGTCCGTATGCTGCAAGCAAAAAGTGATCGGATCACTCTATTTTCTGTTTAAAAATCATGCAATTTGGAATCTACCATTTCAACTCGCTCGGGGAAACGTGGACGTAAAAGACAGTGATGGAGTGTTTGGAATCAGAGGAAGAAGAAAATAATAATAATAATAATAATAATGAAACAAAATAACACATTCAACGCGTCTTATTGTAATTCCTTTTCCCAGATGAACTACAAATAAATTAGAAAAAGAAAAAAAAAAACCCCAAACAAAATAAAAACATCCCTTTAAAAAGCAGGGTTTCGACGCCGTTTCCTCGTCAAACCCGTCTCCTCTTCCCGGTACGTAGCTGAGCTGTAATACTTTGGTATGTGAGTGTTCTCGAATGATATAATGCTCCGGGATTGTTCTTTGATTCCTGTCGCGTTTACTGCATTATAACCGTTACGATGGTGTCACGTGACCAGTAGTCCGCCAATGGCTTGCAAAGCTACAGCTTAAACTTCCCTGATTGGATCCTATCATATACTTCCTCATCCAATGGGATGTACTTTCCTTGTTGAGTGTCCAGAACATACAAGGCATCCTTCACTAGGTGCGGGTTGAAGCCCTCTTTTCTCATGTCAGTCTTCTGGAATTTGTAGGTGCCTGGAGGAGAAAGAAAAAAAACAAAAAAAAATTACATTTTCCCCCAAAGGGTCTTTAAAAACATTAAAGGAGGGGGGGGGGGGAGAGGGGAGAACCATCCGGCCCCTGGGAAAAAGTATAGGGAATAGTAGTTCCCAATATCTTTATATTTTTATTAACACTATCCTGTAATATACTGAATTAATCTGCCGTGCGAAATTAACCCCTTCACTACCAAGTGAATACCCATAAATCCCCAGCCAGAACCCATGGAGTTTTGGAAAAATCCTTTTTAGTTGATCTTAAAGTGGGAATTCATGGTTTAATGTGCTCGTCCTTTAGCAGGCAGACGTCGCCATCTGCTGGCCGACAGGAGCTATAGCGGCTAGGGCTCTGTGCTGCGGCAAGGGAGTAGTTCAGTGCTACACGCAGATATTCACTTGCTAAACCGGCTGTATCGCCTCCATGTGTCATGCCTAAGGCCGGGGTCAGACGAGCGTTTTGCAGAGCGGTAGGAACTTCCGTGAGATAGTGCGCTCAGCGCTGCAAGGCTCAATTCTCCTATGGAGGATTGCACTTTGCAGCCCCGAACGCACGTCGTAACGCTTCGACGGGGAGGCTTTCAGCACGGCTGCTGTTGCGCGTGCACTTCCTGTGGGCGATGCAGCATGTGGGCGATGCAGCATGTGGCCGGCCCCAACGAAGCGTCACAACGCTGCGACGGATGGCAGGAGGCACGTCAGTACGGGCGCACATGGGGCTACATTACAATCCTGTTGCCAATGTTCGCGCTCACCTGCGTGAGCATTAACGGTGGCCCTAGCACAGGCGCACCATATTACAATCCAAACGCTAACGGGTTAAGAAACCCGTTAGCGTTTGGAATCTTGCACTTTTCAGCGCGAGGTTACTGTACTTTGCGCTCCCTATACTTAACATGGGAGCGCAAAGTGTTAATCAGCACTGGATTACAAAGTCCTAATGCTGATTAACGTCCGGCCACGGTCAACAAAAAGTTAACCAGAGCCAGGACTCTGTGCTAACAGATTCCGCTGGTGCAGAATTTGGCAGCACCAGCAGTAACCCCCCCACCCCCAAATCAATCCTATACTCACCTTCTATCCCACGGCGAGGACCGTGGCTCCAACCACCTCCTACTTTTGGGAACTGGTCCTCCTGGCAGCCATGCTGCTCACACCCTTCAAATCTGATTTGCTTCATTCAAAAAGACTCGTGTTGACCATGGCCTCCAACTCTAAGACCGGTGCGGTGCCAAAGGCTGGTTTCCCTTTAGCAAGTAGCCAGGGCTCTGTTCCCTTGCCTGTCCAGGCCACTGACCATTGTTATAACTAGGTAGCCCACTGAGGTCACCGCTCTCCAAATTAATGGTCTTTACCGTAGCTTCTTTTTCGCTGCCATTGCGTTTGAACCGGCATTTCAAACAAAGTCCCTCTAGATCAGCGTTTCCTAAACCTGTCCTCAGGACTCCTTAACAGACCAGGTTTTAAGGATCACCTTAAATGCAGACTGAATCCTGCAATCACTGAGCAGCAAATCATATCACCTGTGCTTCACATATCTGGAAAACCTGGCCTGTCAGCAGGTCCTGAGGACCGCGGCTGGGAAACACTGCCCTAGAGGATTGTCTTCTACAATTCCCATAAACCTTTGAAAGAAAGACTGCCGAAGAATCATGGAAGTTTTAGTTCAGTAACATCTGAAGGGCCAGAGTTTGAGTTCAGCACCCTTGATAAAGCTTCGTTACTTTATTTTATTCATAAATACAGAAAAAATGGCGTCGCGCCCATACTCACCGGAGCGGCAGCGACTGCCAGGAGCAACAGCCCAGTTAATGTATGAAACATAACAAGGAAAAAAGGTGTCATCTGCGCTCGTTTCTATGTGTTCCATGTACAACAAAACTGAGGTGTTTGTTTCAATGGCCATTGCAACGTAAGCTCACTCGCCACTTCACGGCACCTCTTTACAGAGTGAGTACCTAACATGTACCAAAAGGCCGCTCTACTGAGCAGCTCCAAGCCCCTCCTGCTGCTTTTCAGCCAAGGAGAGGCAGAGATATGGTGGGTTTTATTTATACACGCACCATACATACATACACTGGCCTGTTACTCCTGGCAGTCGTTGCCGCTCCGGTGAGTATGGGCGCGACGCCATTTTTTCTGTATTTATGTATATCATGCTTGCAACACCAGTCCGTCGTTCTGCAGCGGTTCCTCTTTCCAGGTTTTTGTTTTTAATCCCAAATGGGAAGGGTTTGGTGCGTGTATAAATAAAACCCACCATATCTTTGCCTCTCCTTGGCTGAAAAGCAGCAGGAGGGGCTTGGAGCTGCTCAGTAGAGCGGCCTTTTGGTTACATTTGTTAGGTACTTTATTTTATTACCCGATATTTTATTAGGTTTATCATCTCCCATTTCCATTTTGTGGATTTTCCCCATGATGCAACATTTACCAAAATGTGTGCAAAAGTATTACTTTGTGATCTTCGACAGCATTTAACAGTTAATGAGATGGAGGAGGGAATGTTTAGACAAGACTGCAAGGGGTGTATTGTTCTCCAGGCTACCTGAGTTAAGAGCTGGCAGCTGAAAGGGATAAGTCAGGGAGTTTAGAAGACTTCTAATCTACCCCCCCCCCCCGTGATGTCCTTTGACTACATCCCACACAATACAATGATTTGAGTCGGTGACTGACCCATTCACTCCATTCTATGGAGAAAGCCACACGGTGAGGAGCAAGTGATGGAAAGATAAGGGGGGGGGGCAGTTTACAACAAAATATCACACAATGGATGCACCCAGTGACACATATAGAAGGAAAATACCACACAATATATATGTCACTGGGCGCATCCAGAGGAAAATATTTTCTTAACTAAACCTACAAAGAGAAAAAAAAAAGCAACATCAAATAAACACAATAAGGACATTTCATTTTTTGGTGGTACTGGCCCTTTAATGATCCCAGGACTCACCCGTTTTGTTCACTTCTGGCAGTAGCCGCAAGAAGACAGGGTGTGCGTATCCAGGCAGTGCTTTCTTGAGGTCTCGAGCAAATTTCTCAACATCAGATTCATGGTTGGGGTCCGCGACGGAAGCCATTCCTGCCCTGCCCTCCGTTCCTGTGGAGAGAGAGCAATGGGCACATAAGGGAAAAGGTAACAGAAGTTAGGACTCCCCAGCCCACCGTTCCCAAACATCCCTGGAAATAAAGGCCCGGCTCGGATTTCTCACTTAATTTTCTTGTAAGCGCTTTGCAGACACAATGGGACACATTGGATTTTTGGGATCTTTTTTAATTTATTTCTACTGCCCTTTAAGCTAGACCTGAACATAGAAAAGCATCATGGGTAGAGTTATGGTATAATGGGGAGGGGCAGAATGAAGAAATCGGCTGCACCAATTACCTGGCACTTCCACTCCATAGACAACCACGTCAGCCTGTCCGAGAAGCCGGCTAAGGGTTCCCTCCACTTCAGTGGTGGAGACGTTTTCGCCTTTCCATCGGAATGTGTCTCCTGTACGATCCCGGAAATACATGTAGCCCAGCTCATCCATTACCAGCACATCACCTGCAGGGAAGAAGATATATTATTCATTTCCCCCCTATGCCATGTCCTGTCCTGGTCAGTCCTTGGATCATTAAACTCAGAATAGGACTTCCACAAGATCACATCTGCAAGAGCACGTCGATACGGCAACTGAACCAGCGGCTCCGTGAGCCTAGAAAGTAATCCAGGTGTGGCCCCTAGCTCGAGATGACTGGAGAGGTACCAGACACACCCTCCTGATGCGGCCTAACTGCCTAAATGCGGCCTAAAACAATGGTTTTGGGGGGGGGGGGGGTTGCTGTGTCTCTTGTGCAGAGGAGACTTGACATTTCAGTTCTGGCTGCCCTTTATTGGGTGATGGCGCCTGATTTGCATATGGTAAGGTCTTCTCCGTCATGGCACCATTGAGCTGAAACCTTACGAGCCCTTTTGACCCACTGTAGGGCAGATCACTCACTAGTGCTGTTGCCTGTTTTCAGTGCTCTCCAAAGCTTGTTTTTGATCTCAGTTTTCACCAGATGCTTTGGTGACATAAAAAGCTCGACGTCTGTGCAAACAGCATCTCTGAGACATTTTGGGCAGTCACATTCAGGGATCACAGGAAGACACATGGGGAGGACACGCTCTTCATGTCCAAGACTTCTAGATCAAAGCGGCCAAAATGTCTTTGAGAAGCAAACCCCGGCTTTAAGACACAGCGACATATGGATGGCACATCCTTCACATAAAGCGGGAGATAAATACACTGTAACCTGGGGCAAAGGTACCGCCTTAACGCCATTCACCCCTAAAGCACCCAGCTATAGCGGACGCGTTCTCCACTCACCGGTAAGATACGCCATGTCCCCATGTTTGAAGACATTATTTGCAATCTTCTTGTTTGTGGCCGATTCGTTGACATAACCGTCGAACCTGCGCAGAGGGTCCGTCTGTATGATGCGACCGACCAGCTGTCCTGGCTCCCCTAGGGTTAAAGATTGACATGTATAAAGTTATATTATGGCAGAAGTGTTAAATGCTCCTTTTTTTTTTCCTCACCAAAAATCAATTCATCATGCCAAAAAAAACACATTTTCCTAAGATACATCCATTATTTATATGTTAGCTTTAGCATGTTATTCCCATTTAGGGCCGTGTCAGACAAGTGCACTATGTGCCCCGGTAGGACGTGCCTCCCGGGTGTCCGTCACAGCGCCTGGACCGGCTGTAGCGCGGGCACGAATAGCATGTGCTACAGCGGCCGTGCTGAAAGCCTCTCTGTCTAAGACACGACACACGTTTGACAGGGTGCTACAAAGTGCGATCTTCCATAGGAGGATCGAGCCTTGCAGCGCTGAGCGCACTATCTGCGCTCAGCGAGGCGGCCAGAAAGGCGACAGAGTGGAAGGAACGTCTACGCTAATGGACGTTCCTTCCGCTCTGAAAAACGCTCGTCTGACCCCAGCCTTAATAGAGTCTTCTGCATCCTGACCTAAACACATGCATCCCACTTACCATCTATATCCTGTATGACTGCTCATTCTGCAGTGCACTACTATACCAGAGACTTTCAGCTGTAAGTAGACAGCATGTGCTTAACGCAGAAGGGGGAAGTCCGCGGACTCTTAAAAGTTCCCTTTTTGCCCTTAAAGGGATACTCTAAGCAACGTGACCACCTAAGCTATTTTAGGTGGTCATGATGCCCGGAGAATGCTGCCCTCTGTCCCCCCTCCCTCCGCGGTTCAGCAGAAAATGCTGAAAACAGCTGAGAGAGGCGGAGAACTTTACTCCGCCCTCCCAGCTGTCAGTCAGCAGAGCGGGAATCATATTTACCGCTTCTGCCGAGTTTTGCCGAGTAGGAGACGTCATCGCGCTTTCAGCGCGATGACGTCTCCAACTCACCGCAGAAGCTGGCGGCTCCCTCTGAGGGTTAGTGTTGCGCGCATCCTCTTGTGCGCAACACTAATCCTCAGAGGGAGCCGGGAGGAAGCCTGCCGATTGGCTGGCTTATGTGAGAGGCGCGCATGCATGCTTCTCACGTAAACCAGAAGGCAATAAGGATGGGAGCGGAAGAGGAGGGAGGGGAGTATTAAAAAAAAAAAAAAAAAAAAAAAAAATGGAAAGAAAAACACAGCTGGAAACGAGGATTTTAGGGTAAGTATTACAGTTACAAAAACAAAAAATAACGATTTATTAAGGGAATAGGGATAGGTTAGGATTAAAGCAACTCCTTTTCGGTTCGGGGACTCCCAGACCTGGATGTCCCTGAAGCTTTTGAGCGTAATTAGCGCTCCTATGAAACTTACAGAGAGCTACTGGACTTGCACACTTTTTGCATAGCCAAGTACTATAGCACCTGTACAGAACGATGGAGCGGAGCTGCACGAGCATGCGCAGATCTGATCCATCAGCTGCCTCTGATGACACTCGTTACTGCGTGTGGTCTCAGAGGGTGAGGTCACCTAAACAAAGAGGAGAGTATCTCACCTTTGATGCAGAAACGCATAACGTGTGGGGAATGTCCTCCGCATATAACGGGGAAGCCCCATGACGTTCCCCCACACATCGTCCACAGCAAAAGAGGTTAATACCTTTATAGGTTTTACTCCCTTTTGGTTCCTAAATCGCCAACTTGTGCACTCAGAAATTAGAAAGTAACATATACAGGGACAAAAAGGCCGGAAATACTCCTAGGTGTCAGTACAGGCCATGAGATGATCTGAACTGCTTGGTAACAGATTGTAGGGATACCCTTTCCTCAGTGGAGGCTCATCCATAGGGCAGATGGGGCAGCGCCCTACCATTTTTTTTCCCCCAGCAAAAGAAAAAAATGTAAACTATACAATTTATTTTTTGTTGTTTTCTGTGCCATTTATCATGTGCCTGATTGGTAAAACGTGTTATGTCCCTTTAAGCGGCATCCTTGTCTCCTCAACTGCTGCTAGGCAGAGATCGATATATATATATATATCCTGATCAATGGTCTTAATGGCATCCAGAAATCTGTTAAGGACTGTGAGGTCTTAAAAATCACAGATCTCCAATCAATAAGGAGGTGTCCAGGGAGAGGGGTTTATGCAGAGCATTATTTACCAGGATATGAGAGCTTCTCTTATGGGCATACTTAAACCCATCAAGAATCACACTCTAGTTTTACATATACACCTGCTGATTCCTTCACATAATCTCACCTGGCTGGCACGGTATACATACACCGTCAGGGCTACGGATCAGCTCCATTGTATCTTCATTTACTTTCATTAACCGGATTGGATACACAAAGGGAAGGATCCTGCTGTTGAACCCACAGGATCCCACCTGCAGAGATCAGAATCAATGAGTATGCTATTCGCAGATGAAAACCCGATTTTGATATGGGTCGAGAATCCCTGCAACTTGGAGCAACTGTGTGTTATGACATGTAGAACAACCAGAGACTACACCACCTTGAATGGGTTAACAAGAATTACTACTGGGAAAACTAAAAATGTGTGCCTCCTATACAATGTATATGCAACAGATCTGCTAAGATTTGTGACCGTAAGTGTTAAAGGGCCACTACCACCAACAAAAAATGAAATGTGCTTATTGTGTTTATTTGATGTTGCTGATATCTTACATGTGATTTGTTTTTCTCTTGTATGTTTAGTTAAGAAAAGATTTTCCTCTACATGTGTCACTGGATACATCCATTGTGTGAGATTTTCCTCTATGTGTGTCACTGGGCGCATCCACTGTGTGATATTTTGTGTTGTAAACTGCCCCCCCACCCCCAGTATCTTTCCATCACTTGCTCCTCACTGTGGAGCATGAGGCATAGGATGGAGTGAATGGGTCAGTACTCCAAAAAGCAGACTCCCAGACTTGCATTGAGCGAGTTGTATGCAAATGACACCACCAGGGGGTAGCTTCCAGTGTGGGAAGTTTACTAACAGATCTTGTGCAGCTGCCATCTCTTATCTTGGGAAGACAACCCAATAGATCCCTTGCAGTCTTGTATAAACATTCACCTCTCCGTCCCATTGCCTCTTCACTACTGTTGTATCCTATACCACAGCTGTAAAGTGAAACTTTTGCTAAGGTTCTGATAAATGCTGCATCATGGGAAAAAGCCACAAAATGGAAACAGATTTTTTTTTTTAATATTGCAATTAATTCAAAGAAAGAAAAAAAAGAAAACCCAGCAGCCTGTGTTTTGTAAGGCACAAGTAATATAGTTACAGTTATGTTAGTGGTAGTGTCCCTTTAACGGCTCATCCGGAAACTATCTGGAAGTCTGGTACTGTGGTAAGAAGTAGTACAGTGTAGCTGTAGGGTCAAAAAAGCTAAAGTAAAATAAGGGAAGCCGGTGCAATGTTTGCAGAAGATATGCACTGCAGGGTTGTAGAATAAAATCAAAGCTGCCCTGCAGAATGCATTTTGAATAAGCAACTTTACAGATCTTAGTACCCTGACAGGGTCACATCTGTCAATGCCACTTCCTTGCTGGACACCCGTGTTTGACTCGTGACTCCTGTGCCTTTCTCCAGTACCTTAGCCGCAGCTTAAAGACAGGTGCACGTAGAAAGCCTTGCTAGCATCCCCCAGAAATAAGCAGAGGCTGTAGACCTGGGGCTACCCACACCATGAGTTGTGACTGTATGTTGGGTCAAAATGGAACAGTTTAAATTAGGGACACACACACACACACACACACACTTATACGGTCACACATGGGTCAATTACACATACAAACTACCCCCTAGAAACTGTTGGGGAGCTAATTAGACTAAAAACAGATAATTGGACAACCATTTTCTTCTTGGAAGGTGAAACCTAATTCAATCAGACATTATGTAACATTTCAAATGAGGCTGGACAATGGTAATCAGGATAATAACAGATTACAGACAGCATATTTACAAACTATTCAAATACACACAGATAAACACATTCCTGAGACAAGGGTAGGCTGGGAGGTTAATCCTCTCAACAGATCGACAATAGCATTCTTGCATAATCACGGATTACACAAACATTCTGCACAGGAAAAGCCACTGAATTACTATCAATTATGGGTCCTGCACCCTACAAATATGCCTCCATGCCCATGCAAACCAAGTCCAAAGTGACTTACGTCACAGCAGCCATATAAAATCTGCAGCTCATCTTGGCCTAATTTCTTTAACACTTTCAATATGGGTGACGTCTAAACATGACATAGCTTGAATGAAGAGGTACAATAAATGATGGGGGACCAGGAAGTACTCACGTTATTGTCGAAGTTGCCAAGGCTGCAGTTGCACTCTGTGGCTCCGTAGAACTCTGCAATCTGCGGGACATGGAAACGAGACACAAACTCCTGCCAGATAGCCGGCCGCAAACCGTTCCCGAGCGCCATGCGTACCCGGTGCTTCGCTTCCACCTCTCGCACTGGCTGGTTCAGGAGGTAACGGCAGATTTCCCCAATATATTGAACAATCTACAAAATGGAAAAACGCCAGTAAGACTCCCCCATAAAAAGTCCAAGAGGTTTCAAAGATGGACAGAGCAAATAAAAAAAAATAACAGCAGAAAGGGTTGGCCAAGGCAGTCACCTGTCGCACATCGACATCTGGCCGAGACGCACTGGACACGTGACACTCGACGCTCAAGAGCCTGTACTAATTTAGGATGAAGGTTTTTCGGGACCAGAGGTTGCCAGCTTCTGGATCTCTTACCGTACAGTTGTATTTTGCGCAGTCGTCCCAGAAGCGGGATGCAGAGAATTTCTTCTTTATGACTACAGTCAAGCCGTTCAAAATGCACTGTCCCATCCCAACAATGTTACCTACAAGGAAAGCAATGCGTTCAGAATTAGAACCAGCAGCACACGGGGAGAGGGATCTTGAAGGCTCACCAATATATATCTCCACGTAACAACGATGGGATCCTGTCGCTCCAATTAGCGGCAAAACAACTTTACTAACTGTGACAAAGGTGATGTAGTTGACCGAAACGTTGCTGCTAGACATGTGTGCAACGAAAAAAATTGTTTCGTTTGGATTCGTTATGTTTTTTTTTTTTCAGTTTCGGTGCATTCGTTATGTTACCATGAGTCGGATCGATTCGTTATTTCGTTATTTCGTGAGATTAGTAATTTGTAGCGATTCGTTATTTTGCGTTCACATTCCGAAATAACGAATGAAATGGATGAATTACTTAGGATTCAGCGCAAAGGACAGTAGACGCCGAACGCAGCCAGAAGGAAAGAAGAAAAAACGATGCGTTCGGCAAATAAAAAAGCCTAGTCGTTTAACAATAATTGGGAATCCAAAAACGTCACCTAATAAAAAAATAAATAAAATAAAAGGTTTTCTGCTGCAAATTAAAAGAATAAAGGATTGAATAAATCTTTAATAAAAACTGGGATTTTTTTCACATTGAAACCTATGGGATTCACCTGTTTAAAGAAAACCACCAAAAATCTGGGCATTTCACTGAAAGTTTGGTGCTGTTTGGCGTTCTCTTAAGTCTGAACCATTACTCACCTATGGGGATTTCACCGCTGCTGACTCGCACTGAACGGTACCATGGCACTGTCCATTGCCTGTGGTGCTGAATACAACAGATTCAGCACCACGGCCAATGGACAGGGACGCGGTGCTGAATCCGTGAACCGGTATAACTCGTTATATGTAATTTCATTTTCATGCCGTTTTAGGCTAGGGACAGATGAGCGCATTTTCTGCGGCCACCGTCAAAATGTACGTCGATGCGTGCGCACGCATTTTTTCACGGAATACGCTTAAGTGGTCAGACGACCACAGTCGCACAGTCGCAGGTACTCACCAACGCAATTCTAGGGAAATCCGGCTGTTTGAACGTTATGTAGGCCGCACACTAGCAGCGTCTGACGTCTCCTAATCACGCACACACGCTGCCATGCGGCCGCAGCGCACTCTGTACGTCTGTAGCAGCGGTTTCACGTTCTGAGAAAAATGCGTTCATTTGCCGGTTGCGTGGTGTCGGCGCACTTTTGTACGCACGTACTGCGTATATTGGCCGTCATTGGCCGTTATGTGCTGCTACTGCCGCCGTGATTTAGTGCGCCTGCACGCGCGTTCCGACTGCCCCACTCTGACCCTAGCCTCAGACGGAACCGATTCGTTATTTTGGTAGTGCTTCCGAAATTGGAATCGATATAATTTCATCCGAATTGTGTTGCGAAACACACATCTAGTTGCTGCACCTTCCTCCTTAATACAATTGTTTTGCTGCTACATAGAGTGCCGGGATTCCATTGTTGTCACATGTGACGTTGTGTTGGATCTGACCAGTCGGGATACCAGTGAGCACACACACTTCTAGGAGCGGTATTGTGTATAACAGAATGATTCACTAGATTCCGTGCACGCAGTCACATTACAGATTAGAAATATACAGTATAATAAACAAAGTTTTGGGCCACACACCCCCCCCCCCAAATATTTACTATTACATCATTTAAAAAAAAAGGAACAGAACGACGTGTCAGATCACTTGCAGCCATTATCACGGTTCAACCTTGGCAATGGCTCCGAGCGAGCTGTAAGGTCAGTCTGTTACTTTTTAAAGGACATCGTAAATAGGTGTTCGTTATATACATTCTTGAGTGCGGTCAATACTCTGGATCGAATGCCGCCGATCAGGGGGTTAAAGAAACTTTAAGATGGCTTTAATTTTTTAAAGGCGTTTAACAAAAATGCATGGAAAAAAAATAAAAAATATTAATTCTGTAACAGACTTAAGGAATGCCATAAAAAAAAACAATGGGAATCAAAAACGTCACAGAAAAAAAAAAATCCAGAAAAATGCCTAAAAAGATTATATATGTATATATAAATAAAATGAAAAAAGGCTTTTTGTTAAATCCTATGGAATTCACCTGTTTAAAACAGTCGAACTGGACCATTGAAAAATCGGGTCATTTCGGTGTTCTACGAATGGATTAACCATTACTTCTCTACGGGGAATTTTACTGCTGCCGAATTGGAGCAATCTGAGGTGAACGGCACCATATTTCCATATTGCAACATATTCAAATTCAACATTCGGTGGAAAGTTCGGCTCTTATTGAATAACCCCTGAGAGCCGCCCCTGCTCTTACTCTGAGACAGTAACTGATAGAAGTGTGTCATGAAACCAGATTCCTCATTTGTTTTCCCCTATGCTTTTACTTAAAATGGATTATTCCACTCTCCCTGTCTAACTCACATTAGTTAGCAAAGCCCGCCTTCCTGTCAGTATATCCACAGAGGAATGGGAGTAACATCCTGCTCTGTACCAGGTGATTTCATCCTGTTTTTACCATCCTCCCATAACAAGGTACACCTGAGAAGCCCTCTCTTCCTACAAGACCTTTTATTTGCCAATATTTATCCTATAGAAAATAATTTTTTTATATCCTGTGACATTCACTTCTCACATGTGACCCTGGGGTTGCAGAATAAAGCGGCCGCATGAGTCACAATCCATTGGAAAAAAATCCTATAGAAATGCAGCTTCACAACCGCTTTACTGAAAAGCCAGAAATGATTAGATAATCTTAGCGAAGCCTTTACTTTCCATATTATAATGCTCTACTGTATATGTGTATGGGCTGAAAGCTGCTGCCCACGTGGCCATATATGGGCATCACAAAAGGAGTGATGCCAACTGACATGATACCGGACAGGTCAGTCAACAACTTGGAACTCGCACTCTCTGAACTCAGTCTGTTCGAGGTTTGCAAACGCTGTGTCACTGGTCAAGCGCCAGGAAACATGTTTTATACACCAAGGATTCAGCCCACTCCCTGATAATAAGGTTAAAAAAACATGGCAAAAGGTTTTATTTTTAATTAGTTTATGGAAATATCCAGGTGAGGGAAGGGGGCCCCAACCAGGGATACAGTAAAGGGCCCCAGGATTTCTCGTGGCAGCCCTGATTACATAAAAACGTATTGGTTGGTGGGTTTTGCACATATATACTAGTTATTGATACATTTTAGCGTGGTTTTAGTTGTATAATACAGATATGTATGCTCTTATTAAGAGGTGTCACAGAAAAGAGTTCACCTGTTATCACAGACAGGTAAGTATAAAGACCTGTAGCTAGCACTCACAGGGCCTGCGGAGCCACGCCAGGGCACGCGGAGCCGGAGCCTGAGGAACCGGAGCCGGGGCCCGAGGAGCCGGAGCCCGAGCCCGAGGAGCCGGGGCCCCGAGCCCGAGGAGCCGGGGCCCCGAGCCCGAGGAGCCGAGCCGGGGCCCCGAGCCCGAGGAGCCGAGCCGGGGCCCCGAGCCCGAGGAGCCGAGCCGGGGCCCCGAGCCCGAGGAGCCGAGCCGGGGCCCCGAGCCCGAGGAGCCGAGCCGGGGCCCCGAGCCCGAGGAGCCGAGCCGGGGCCCCGAGCCCGAGGAGCCGAGCCGGGGCCCCGAGCCCGAGGAGCCGAGCCGGGGCCCCGAGCCCGAGGAGCCGAGCCGGGGCCCCGAGCCCGAGGAGCCGAGCCGGGGCCTGAGCCCGAGGAGCCGAGCCGGGGCCCCAGGAGCCGAGCCGGGGCCCGAGGAGCCGAGCCGGGGCCCGAGGAGCCGGGGCCCGAGGAGCCGAGCCGGGGCCCGAGGAGCCGAGCCGGGGCCCGAGGAGCCGAGCCGGGGCCCCGAGGAGCCGAGCCGGGGCCCCGGGCCCGAGGAGCCGAGCCGGGGCCCCGGGCCCGAGGAGCCGAGCCGGGGCCCCGGGCCCGAGGAGCCGAGCCGGGGCCCCGGCCCGAGGAGCCGAGCCGGGGCCCCGGGCCCGAGGAGCCGAGCCGGGGCCCCGGGCCCGAGGAGCCGAGCCGGGGCCCGGGCCCGAGGAGCCGAGCCGGGGCCCCGGGCCCGAGGAGCCGAGCCGGGGCCCCGGGCCCGAGGAGCCGAGCCGGGGCCCCGGGCCCGAGGAGCCGAGCCGGGGCCCCGGGCCGAGGAGCCGAGCCGGGGCCCCGGGCCCGAGGAGCCGAGCCGGGGCCCGGGCCCGAGGAGCCGAGCCGGGGCCCCGGGCCCGAGGAGCCGAGCCGGGGCCCCGGGCCCGAGGAGCCGAGCCGGGGCCCCGGCCCGAGGAGCCGAGCCGGGGCCCCGGGCCCGAGGAGCCGAGCCGGGGCCCCGGGCCCGAGGAGCCGAGCCGGGGCCCCGGGCCCGAGGAGCCGAGCCGGGGCCCCGGGCCCGAGGAGCCGAGCCGGGGCCCCGAGCCCGAGGAGCCGAGCCGGGGCCCGAGCCGCCGAGCCGGGGGCCCGAGGAGCCGGGGCCCGAGCCGCCGAGCCGGGGCCCGAGCCCGAGGAGTCGAGCCCGAGGAGCCGAGCCGAGCCGGGGCCCGAGCCCGAGGAGCCGAGCCGGGGCCGGGGCCCGAGGAGCCGAGCCGGGGCCGGGGCCCGAGGAGCCGAGCCGGGGCCGGGGCCCGAGCCCGAGGAGCCGAGCCGGGGCCGGGGCCCGAGCCCGAGGAGCCGAGCCGGGGCCGGGGCCCGAGCCCGAGGAGCCGAGCCGGGGCCGGGGCCCGAGCCCGAGGAGCCGAGCCGGGGCCGGGGCCCGAGCCCGAGGAGCCGAGCCGGGGCCGGGGCCCGAGCCCGAGGAGCCGAGCCGGGGCCGGGGCCCGAGCCCGAGGAGCCGAGCCGGGGCCGGGGCCCGAGCCCGAGGAGCCGAGCCGGGGCCGGGGCCGAGCCCGAGGAGCCGAGCCGGGGCCGGGGCCCGAGCCCGAGGAGCCGAGCCGGGGCCGGGGCCCGAGCCCGAGGAGCCGAGCCGGGGCCGGGGCCCGAGCCCGAGGAGCCGAGCCGGGGCCGGGGCCCGAGCCCGAGGAGCCGAGCCGGGGCCGGGGCCCGAGCCCGAGGAGCCGAGCCGGGGCCCGAGCCCGAGGAGCCGAGCCGGGGCCGGGGCCCGAGCCCGAGCAGCCGAGCCGGGGCCGGGGCCCGAGCCCGAGCAGCCGAGCCGGGGCCGGGGCCCGAGCCCGAGCAGCCGAGCCGGGGCCGGGGCCCGAGCCCGAGCAGCCGAGCCGGGGCCCGAGCCCGAGCAGCCGAGCCGGGGCGGGGCCCGAGCCCGAGGAGCCGAGCCGGGGCCGGGGCCGAGCCCGAGGAGCCGAGCCGGGGCCGGGGCCCGAGCCCGAGGAGCCGAGCCGGGGCCGGGGCCCGAGCCCGAGGAGCCGAGCGGGGCCGGGGCCCGAGCCCGAGGAGCCGAGCCGGGGCCGGGGCCCGAGCCCGAGGAGCCGAGCCGGGGCCGGGGCCCGAGCCCGAGGAGCCGAGCCGGGGCCGGGGCCCGAGCCCGAGGAGCCGAGCCGGGGCCGGGCCCGAGCCGAGGAGCCGAGCCGGGGCCGGGGCCCGAGCCCGAGGAGCCGAGCCGGGGCCGGGGCCCGAGCCCGAGGAGCCGAGCCGGGGCCCGAGCCCGAGGAGCCGAGCCGGGGCCGGGGCCCGAGCCCGAGCAGCCGAGCCGGGGCCGGGGCCCGAGCCCGAGCAGCCGAGCCGGGGCCGGGGCCCGAGCCCGAGCAGCCGAGCCGGGGCCGGGCCCGAGCCCGAGCAGCCGAGCCGGGGCCCGAGCCCGAGCAGCCGAGCCGGGGCCGGGGCCCGAGCCCGAGCAGCCGAGCCGGGGCCGGGGCCCGAGCCCGAGCAGCCGAGCCGGGGCCGGGGCCGAGCCCGAGCAGCCGAGCCGGGGCCGGGGCCCGAGCCCGAGCAGCCGAGCCGGGGCCGGGGCCCGAGCCCGAGCAGCCGAGCCGGGGCCGGGGCCCGAGCCCGAGGAGCCGAGCCGGGGCCCGAGGAGCCGAGCCGGGGCCCAGGAGCCGAGCCGGGGCCCCGGGCCCGAGGAGCCGAGCCGGGGCCCCGGGCCCGAGGAGCCGAGCCGGGGCCCCGGCCCGAGGAGCCGAGCCGGGGCCCCGGGCCCGAGGAGCCGAGCCGGGGCCCCGGGCCCGAGGAGCCGAGCCGGGGCCCGGGCCCGAGGAGCCGAGCCGGGGCCCCGGGCCCGAGGAGCCGAGCCGGGGCCCCGAGCCCGGGCCGAGGAGCCGAGCCGGGGCCGAGCGGGGGCCCGAGGAGCCGGGGCCCGAGCCGCCGAGCCGGGAGCCGAGCCGGGCCCGAGCCGGGGCCGGAGGAGCCGAGCCGGGGCCGGGGCCCGAGCCCGAGGAGCCGAGCCGGGGCCCGAGCCCGAGGAGCCGAGCCGGGGCCGGGGCCCGAGCCCGAGGAGCCGGGCCGGGGCCCGAGCCCGAGGAGCCGAGCCGGGGCCCGAGCCCGAGGAGCCGAGCCGGGGCCGGGGCCCGAGCCCGAGGAGCCGAGCCGGGGCCGGGGCCCGAGCCCGAGGAGCCGAGCCGGGGCCGGGGCCCGAGCCCGAGCAGCCGAGCCGGGGCAGGGGCCCGAGCCCGAGCAGCCGAGCCGGGGCCGGGGCCCGAGCCCGAGCAGCCGAGCCGGGGCCCGAGCCCGAGCAGGAGGAGCCGAGCCGGGGCCCGAGGAGCCGAGCCGGGGCCGGGGCCCGAGGAGCCGAGCCGGGGCCCGAGGAGCCGAGCCGGGCCCGAGGAGCCGAGCCGGGGCCCGAGCCGAGGAGCCGAGCCGGGCCCGAGCCCGAGGAGCCGAGCCGGGGCCCGAGCCCGAGGAGCCGAGCCGGGGCCCGAGCCCGAGGAGCCGAGCCGGGGCCCGAGCCCGAGGAGCGAGCCGGGGCCCGAGCCCGAGGAGCCGAGCCGGGGCCCGAGCCCGAGGAGCCGAGCCGGGCCCGAGCCCGAGGAGCCGAGCCGGGGCCCGAGCCCGAGGAGCCGAGCCGGGCCCGAGCCCGAGGAGCCGAGCCGGGGCCCGAGCCCGAGGAGCCGAGCCGGGGCCCGAGCCCGAGGAGCCGGCCCGAGGAGCCGAGCCCGAGCCCGAGGAGCCGGGCCCGAGGAGCCGAGCCGGGCCCGAGGAGCCGAGCCCGAGCCCGAGGAGCCGGCCCGAGGAGCCGGGCCCGGGCCCGGGCCCGAGGAGCCGAGCCGGGCCCGGGCCCGAGGAGCCGAGCCCGGCCCGAGCCCGAGGAGCCGAGCCGGGCCCGAGCCCGAGGAGCCGAGCCGGGCCCGAGCCCGAGGAGCCGAGCCCGGGCCCGAGCCCGAGGAGCCGAGCCGGGCCCGAGCCCGAGGAGCCGAGCCCGGCCCGAGCCCGAGGAGCCGAGCCGGGCCCGAGCCCGAGGAGCCGAGCCGGGCCCGAGCCCGAGGAGCCGAGCCGGGGCCCGAGCCCGAGGAGCCGAGCCGGGCCCGAGCCCGAGCCCGAGGAGCCGAGCCCGAGCCCGAGGAGCCGAGCCGGGCCCGAGCCGAGGAGCCGAGCCCAGGCCCGAGCCCGAGGAGCCGAGCCGGGCCCGAGCCCGAGGAGCCGAGCCCGGGTCCGAGCCCGAGGAGCCGAGCCCGGGTCCGAGCCCGAGGAGCCGAGCCCGGGTCCGAGCCCGAGGAGCCGAGCCCGGGTCCGAGCCCGAGGAGCCGAGCCCGGGTCCGAGCCCGAGGAGCCGAGCCCGGGTCCGAGCCCGAGGAGCCGAGCCCGAGGAGCCGAGCCCGAGGAGCCGAGCCCGGGTCCGAGCCCGAGGAGCCGAGCCCGGGTCCGAGCCCGAGGAGCCGAGCCCGGGTCCGAGCCCGAGGAGCCGAGCCCGGGTCCGAGCCCGAGGAGCCGAGCCCGGGTCCGAGCCCGAGGAGCCGAGCCCGGGTCCGAGCCCGAGGAGCCGAGCCGGGGCCTGAGGAGCTGAGCCGGGGCCTGAGGAGCCGCTCTCGGGCCGGAGGAGCCACTCTCTTGAACGCGGAGCAAGGGCTTACGCCATCAAGAAGAAAGCTACGGATGAGCACTAAGGAGCAATGTGAGAAATGACAAAATAGGAGCAATGTAGCTCGACTGGCTTGTCATCACTCACAGTGCTCCTTGGTTCTCATCCCTTTCCATGTCCAAAAGATCCTTTTCCCTCAAAGTCAAGTGTCAGCAGCCCGGGCCCTTCAGGTGTTTTGGAGCTACGTCTCCCATGAGGTTTATTCAGTCTTAAGGTTGGCTGAGAAATTTACCTCTATAACATCTGGGAGAGCCAATGTTGCTGAGCCTTGATTTAAGTATCTATAATTAAATGCCATTTTAGTCCAGGGACAGAGTTACTGTATAGCCGGCCGCCTTAATATGGGGTCAGGAAGGAATTTTTTGCTTGAGACGTATTACTAGAGATATGTCCAGGTTATTTCGCCTTCCTCTGGACTGGAAACAGAGAAAAACATCTTTTGGACTTTTTTATTTTAAACATATTAATTCTTAATAAAAATGTAAAAAGTTTATAATAAATTATTTTTCTGTCATTTATTTTGAATAGCTATTGGGTTGTCATTTACTGAATTACATATTCAAGGCAGGTTGTTTAATCATTATGAACATCTATGGGTTCTTCACAGAGCAAACAGTGCACTTCAGAGAGTTCAGTTCGCAGACCCTGTGGCGAATTCAGCATTCACTGCAAGGTCTCCGAAGTGCGCCGATCCGTCTGCCAAATGCCACCGATCTACTGAACTGGGGGAGAAAGAGGGACTATTTGTTTTAAAAGTCGTTTAAAAATGCATGGAAATCATAAGAAAAAAAAACTGTAAAAAGAACTGTTCATAAGAATGAATAAGAAAAAAAAAAAAACTGCATTAAAAATAGACAAGGAATAAGAAATTTGGCCAAAAAACATTTGGGGCAAAAAAAAACGAATAAAAGCAACGGTTGAATAAATAAATAAAAAAATCAATTGACCCTTTGGGATTTGCCCGTTTAAACCTGTCGAACTGAACAACCGAAAATCTGGGCATGTCGCCAAACATGCCAAACTGAACTGACCTATCGGGATACCAGGCAATTTCCCGGTGGGTTGAAGCCGGTAAAAGCACTCTGGCTGATCACTGAGGGAGCCATTAGTATGGTCTGCACCAGGCAGATGCACAGAGAGAACCCTCTCCCACGAGGAAACACATTTTATCCACCAAGGATCCACTAACCATTCCCTGCAAAATAAGATCCAATGATTCCAAAGAGGACTAGGTTTGGTGTAAAACAGTAAAAAAAAAAAAAATTGGCTGGAGTTCTAATAAAATAGGACTTTAATTGACGTTTAAACATTATGAGCATAAAACGGTCAAAATGGGCTCAGCGCACAGAGGTGGAATGGCTCAACAGGTGAAGGGGTTAAAAAAAATCAAAAACATGTAAGAATTGGGTATTTCTAATCTCAGGACAAAATTTCAAAGCTATTTAGCTGAGGGTTTTTTTTTGGCGATTGTAGATTTTGGGGATCAAACTTCGAAAAGATGTGTTTTTTTCCATCATATTTCTTCTGATAAATTATTTGATATGGATTGAGATAATCTTTAGGAAGTCTCTTTGATGGCGAGAAAAACGGCATATGTGAGGGTTCCATAAACGAGTAAGAGGAAAATTAGACCTAAACACAAACAGTGCAGAAACGTCAGAACCGCAGAGTGGGCACTTTTGGACTGACAATCGTAAAACTGCCTGTTCACTAAGGGGTTAAACCATTTAGCACCAAGTTTTGATGCCAAAATTTTAGGAAATTCATTGGGTACGCCATACGCAGCAATTTGAGAGAAAAAGAATAAAATAAAATCAGCAAACAACAGACATCAGTCAACTGGCTAGCTGTGACGGTCAAGGCCGACGCGCCTCGACCAGGAAAATGTGTGATAAAGCAGAGGTGGAGGACAGTCAGAAACATTTAAGAACTGTGCACAGAAAGCCCGGAAATTTGTATGTGATCGCTCTACCTGCTGAGTGGTAAAGAGGAAGACAGTCATACACCACGTCATCTGACCGCATGCCAAACCCGTAAAACACCAGTGCCGCCATCCTGAAATATCTGCAAGGAGAGTTCACATCACCAAGAGGACACCCATGTACCACGACTGATGGGTAGGGGGAAGCCACGCACTCACCTGCTGTGCACCACAATGGCAGCTTTTGGAAGCCCGGTTGTCCCGGATGTGTAGATATAAAATAATTTATCTAGAAAATGGCAGAAATAAAAAAAACATATTTTATAGAAACATTGGATGACATTGAAATTATCCAAATACTCAGATGTATCAGTCTGCTTTTAATAACATGTATAACGGTAGCGCTGCCCTGTGAACCCCAAAGAGCGAAATGCAGCAGGAGGGGTTAATAACATACCCAGCCTGTCCCTGCTTTATGGCTAGAGTGTTCCTTTTTAAGCTTTTGATCTTTTTCTTAATCCCTTCACTAGGAGATATCTCGATCTGATGATCCGCAGCCCAAAAGCAAATGAAATTTGTTTGCAGCAAGTGTATTTCATTTGGGGGCACCTTCTGCAGCCCAAAAGCAAAGTTTTAGCCCTGCGGGCATAAATGCCCAAAGAGCCAAAAGTTTGTAATATCATCTGATGATGCCCTTACATCGGGCTTTCAGCAGCCGATGCAGGGGGAAAAAAAAATAAAAAATTAGACCAGCTGCTTAACCTCCCTGGCGGTCTAATTTTTTAAAAATTTTGTGTCTAAAAGCGTCTCAATTTTTTTTTTAAAGGAAACGTGTTTTTGTACATAGTTAGCCTGTAATAATTAGGAATCACGCACTGAAATCCGTGCAATCAAGAGTCCTTACTGGTAAAATCCTTTATAAAAAAATAGTAAATACACTGAGTCCGATAAAGTTTGAAAACACGAAATAATTTATTATCCGAAAAATAATTATCCAAAATAATGCAAATAAATGACATTCAATAAAATAAAAAACACTGAAATCTGTCTAAAAACAAGAGTAAGAGGATGTATGGTCTATTTCTTATCCTGTACTGTCACCCAGTGGCCGTTAATAAACATTGCACTTTGGATTACAGTATTTTATGCATTGTTTATAAGTTTGCTGATGGTTCCCACCGACCCTGCACCATGTGACTCGCAGGGAGCCTTCCAGGAAGCAGCTCGCCGCGATCACACTGCGGGGGACAGCGGGAGGGAGCAAATATCCAGCCCGAGTGTGGCTCGGGGTTACCGTTCACGGTAGCAAAATTTAACCCGAGTCACACTCGGGAATACCGCCAGGGAGGTTAAACTGGCAGTAGATGGCGCCATCTAAATGGCCAAAATAGGTTATTTACAGTAAGAAATACAATGGGTATAAGCGCAAGTATTTTTTTAGAATTAATTAATTTAAAAAAAAAAAAAAAATAACTTGGTAGCGAAGGCGTTGATAAATAAAAATCTAATCAGGATTTATAAACATTATAAAAATATAAAAAAAAAAAAAAAAAACACACGTTTAACAAGTAGAAACAAGAATAAAAGGATGCATCTAGTTGTGTTTTATTGTGTGGGTAGTACAGGCTTGAGCGATGCATGCCACTTTATCCCCACGTCAGGCAGAGATCAGTGAAAGAAGCAAAGCGTAGGCTGTCAACCGATGCTGCAGCTGCGACAGACCCTCGATTTTCCGAGAAACGGACAAAGTGGTCTCTAAAAATCAGTTTTACAGATAGACAAGAATGCTCGCTTTGTTGCTGCAGGGAAAGATGACCTGTGCAAAAATGTTACCCTGCTTCTCACATAGAGGAACCCTCACCTTTATGCAGATTACACATTTTAGCACCATTAATATTCATTAGGGTACATAAACAAAAAAATGGGCCGTGTAGCAGAAAGGAAACCCCATAGCTTACCGTAATTTGCTACAAGATGCCTTTTTCAACTTTGTCATGATTTAAAGTGCACTTGCCGTGGACAAGATTACTTTAGCCCGTGTGATCGGGCACCTCTCTTCACACAGGTCAGCAAAAAAAAAAAAAAAACACTGATCTATGGGGGGGGGGGGGGGGGATATTCTATTTTGAAGTCCCCCATTCCTGGAGCCATGTTGCCGGAAGGAAGGAGCGCGGCGTGCAGGACAGCCCACTGCAGAGTGTGCTGGCTGGCACTCATTGTGACAGGCAGAGGGCACAGCACTCACAGCGAGCAGAGGGTGGTCCTGTAGGATGTCCCTCTGCTCACAGCCGCCATCCTCACTGCGGCATGCCGCGGTCATGTGAGGGATGGGAGGAAACAAAGGTTTTTTTACATTATATACATCAGCTAAAACCTACTGCCTCAAAAAGGGAGAGGTGTCCCGTCGCACGGGCAAAAGGCATTTTTCCCTTGACAGTGGAACCTTTTAAGTCCATACAATAGTTACATAACAGGATTAATTGGTTATGTTGGTAGAATCCTCTAATAGACAAATTTTAACCCAGATTGGTTACATGCTGTCCCTGTAAATACCCGGCCAGGGTCTACAGGTGGAAGGCGTGAGAAAAAGGAAATCCCATCTTCTACGAGATTCTTTATGGCCTGGGTCATCATACAAGTTGACACAATATAACAATGATTACTTGTGGTGGTAGATCCCTCGACTACACAAGTTGTAACCGAGCGAGGATACATGGATTTACCTGTAAACCCCCTGCCAGGGTCCTGGGGTGGGAGGCGTGATGCACTTTGCAGGAGGGGGGCCAAAAATTCGGTGTTGAGAGGAATAGTCGAAGCATCAGTTTCGCCAAAACAGAAGAGGCGCACGGATTTCCCCATCATGGAGTGGACATCAGACATGGCTGGATGGAGAGAAGCAGAGTATATCAAGTTACTTGTGTGTGTATATAAAAACGACAATCATAGGTTCACAGCCGTAAACTGAAAAAGCAACATGACCACGGTAGCAAGATAATATGGACATATATCACAAACAACCAAGAAATCTTTGATTCAGTGTCAAACGCTAAGGGGTAATTTTAAAGAGACGTTAACTCCTTGTACAATATAGAAAGATGGCTATTTGAACTTGCATGGCCGACATGGGTCAGGGGGTGTGTCGTAAAGAAAATCCAAAAGCATATTGATAAAATATACGGTATGTAAAGCTCCCAGGGTTGGTTACAGTCTTTCTTTCATGTTTCAGTGTTTTGATTTCTCTTACATGCAATCTCTGACAGACTGAGCATGTGTGAAATCCAAAAACAAGCGCCGCAATCTCCAAAATGGCGGGAGCCCACCGAAACTAGCGCCGAGTCACCGTGTGCGGGGGCGCCGACTGTCCCCCCTCCTCATCCAGAACACCAACAGAAACGGGTCTCAGGCAGCAGGTTCCAAAGATTTATTCAGGGAGGGAAAAAACCCCAAGGGGTAAAAAATCGTAGTAACGTTTCGGCCTCAAGCGGCCTTAATCATACATCATGTATGATTAAGGCCGCTTGAGGCCGAAACGTTACTACGATTTTTTACCCCTTGGGGTTTTTTCCCCTCCCTGAATAAATCTTTGGAACCTGCTGCCTGAGACCCGTTTCTGTTGGTGTTCTGGATGAGCATGTGTGAAGTGAACTCAGCTGGGGCAGATTTCAAAAACGTCCCAAGTTCATAACATGCAATGTGATATAGCAGTGCTTTCCAACCCTGGTCCTCGGGTCCCCTTAACAGGATAGGTTAAGATATCTGAAGCACAGGTCATGATTTGCTGCTCTGTGATTGCAGGATGTCTTAATTTCCAAGGTAATCCTGCAATCCTGGCCTGTTAAGGGGACCTGAAGACCAGGGTTGGAAACTACTGTGATAGATCATCTCTTGATATATATCACGCAGTGCTACTTACCCAGGTTCGCACACTGCGGAGGTGCTGCCATGGTCGTCAGCTGCTACAGAGGGTCATCCTGCAGTGGGATTGGCCCTATACAGCAACGTTGACCAGCTCTGTCATTGCATCCATGTGCACGCAGTTCATATAAGGCAGTCCTGCAGGACGGCTCCTTTGCTCACAGCTGTCACTCAATGTCAGCATGCCAACGAATCTTTGATGGAATATTTTGAGTAAATTCTCCATAGCTTGTGTTGGCAAAGAACTATAAAACTGTCACATATATTGGAAGTAATTCCTTAACAAACGTGCACAACAGGTGCACTTTAAAGGGCCAGTACCACCAAAAAATAAAATGTCCTTATGGTGTTTATTTGATGTTGCTGATCATCTTACCTAAATATACAAGAGAAAAACCACCTGTAAGAAAATATTTTCCTCTGTATGTGTCACTGGGTGCACCCATTGTGTGATCTTTTGTGTTGTAAACTGCCCCCCCCCCTATCTTTCCATCACTTGCTCCTCACTATTTGATATTCTCTTAATGAAATTTTTACCCTCTCCACTTGGTAAATTCTATGGACAGGTTTACCAATTGATTTTTATTGCTGGTGTAGCGCTTTCCCGATCGGCCCCCTATGGACGAGCCTGCACAGTGGCTCACGGAAGATTTCTGAATCAACATATTTCTGTGCGTTAATAATCAGGGGGTCAATAATTAACATTTATTGCAACTTAACATGTGAAGATACGATTAAAAATAAATAAAAGCTTTAAAGGGTTCAGGCCGAAAAGGGATTCTGTTCTCCAAGTCGGAAGGGTGACAGAATTGCGTTCCCAAGCGTTCCGGTTTGACTTAAAGGGATACTATAGGTTTAAATCCGGAGGAAGTAGAAAACAGGAGTTAAAAAATTAACTACTCCTGACCTCCACTACATTCATCCCTCCTGTTTTAACCATATAGTATCTGATAAAAGCTCACCAATGCCAGCACTGATCCTCCTCTGATCTCTGCAGGATATGACATGCTTCCTGCTCAGCGGGTCACGTGCCCACAGTGGGCTGGGTGCTCCAGCCAATCCAGTGGCTCTCAACACAGAAAGACTTTGATACCATTGGATAAGGCTGGTTTCCAAGCCCTGAAACCTGAGCTGTGGGTTCGCTGAGCTTCAGAGTGGGACTAAACCCCTGCATGGCTGAATTAACCCTTAACCCTGTCTTAATGACATCTCCCCAGCGGATCCTGCATGGACAATAGAACTGCAGTAACTCCTTTTGGCCAGCAGATGGGGGTCATCTGCCAAATTTGTTATTACCGTAAGGAATACACTATTCCTGTATAATTCATTAAAAAAAGTTTTTTCCCAAAAACCACTGATCCTCGACTGTTTTTCTGGAAAATCCATTGGTAGTGAAGGGGTTAAAAGCATACATAAAAGTAAAAACCAAAAACACTGCAACGATTGACATGCACTCCCTATTACCTCCTCACCTTGGGACATCTCTTTCCCAAACACCACTGCCTTGGAGTTCGAGACGCTAAAGCAGTGCTCCAGGGCATCGAGGCGCAAGTTGAAGTTGATCAGCGCCGCTTCCACTCCGATTTTGGCCATGCCGAGCCACAGGCCCACGTACTCGTTGCAGTTTTCCATGAACAGAGCGACGACGTCGCCGCAACGGAAACCCTCGGCGTGAAGGAAATTGGCCACGGAGTTGGAGAAGTCATCCAACTCCTTGAAGGTCCAGGTTGCTCCAGTTCCTTCGAAGATGAGCGCGGTTTTGTTGGGGTGACGTTTCACGCACGCACTGAAGATGTGGGGGACTGTGTTCTTCTCCCGCAGGTGCTTCTTGACTTGCAGCTTCACCCTCACCAGGGTGAAGGCGCCACTGGAAGAAAAGAGCGACAGGTTTAGGCTTCCTGCGGCATGAATGTTGCTCAGAAAATCGCTAGAGCATTAACAAAGGAAAAGCGTTAAAAAGCAAAGAAACTGACTGACTGCGCTGCCGCTTCTTGTTACTGCTGCTGGTTGTCATTACCTGCTTCATCATCAGGACTCAGGCTGATATTTGGATCATACACCTTTCCTTTTTGTCCCCTGGTCACTGTGTTCATTTTTCTTTGCTGCTGGGAGGTTCTCTGTGCAGGAAGTGTTGCAAATACTCGCCTCCCATATTTATTAAAATTTTGATAATTTTGGGAGGCAGAGGCTCCAATAATCTCCAATTACAATCCTTTCTTTTGAGGGTCTTTATGTTGCACCCCCCCCCCCCCCCACCCTGTATTCTTAGTGTAGTCCACTGTCCGCGCTTCCCTTATTCCAAGGGTCAGCAGCATTGGCCCTCCAGAGGTTTTGAAACTACATTTCCTATGAGGCTCTGCCAACCTAACAAGTAGCTGGGACTCCTGGGAGATGAAGTTCCAAAACATTTGGGGGTCAAAGTTACTGACCCCCATCTTAAGCCATGTGTATTTATTTAATTACCCTGCTACTACAGAAAATTACGTGTAAATTCCATTTATCGCCCATCCTTCTGCGCAGCAGGTTGTATTGTCGTGTCTTCACAAAATACAAAAATAAGATTTAGTTATTTTTAAACAGAAGTCTTGTAGTTTATGCCAAATTATTTTTTAAAGGACTGTTTAAAATCAGACTATTACATCCTAAACACATTGAGTACACACTGTATAAAAAGTTCAACTGCCCCGGGGAGATAGAACAGGATACAGAGAATTAAGTAATTGTGTGGTGTGATCTTTTGGGAAGCGGGGGCAATATTAACCACCTTTTAAATAAAATAGCATTTAAAATGTTGATTTAACTTGTTTATTAAAGCAATTATTCCTTTTTTCCACCCTTAAGGCTAGGGTCAGACGAGCGTGATTTCTACGGACTGTACGTCCGTGCACACGAACGTACGTCAGTACGGAAGACACAGTAGTGGCCACACAGTCCGTTTTTTTCACTGACGTATATTTTGACGGATGTAGGAGGGAAAATAAATTAAAAAGCAAAACCATTTTGTCCGTGAAAAATGCTGGACGTATAAATGCAGTCCGTCTGACCACGTTCCATCACTCACACACAAAGCTATGCGGACGTTGCGGACGCAGCGCACTTTGTGCGGCCGTTCTAGGGGTTGTACGTTCTTGCCTGCCTTGCGTCCGTTTGCCGCGGCCGTTGTGCGTCCGCAGTTCAGTGCAGACGTACTTCATGTGTCGGGCTCCAATGGACTTTCTTTCATGCTATCACGGACGAACTTTTAGGCGCAATCACAGACGTGAACACTACGCTCGTCTGACCCCAGCCTTAGATTGAATGCGCGGCTAGAAAGGATTAAAGCATCTAGAAAATAATCATAGGGCACAACAAACCAGCTCATATTGTCCGGAGAGGTGCTTTATTGGGATAGTACGGTAGAATTTACCTTAAAAAAAAAAATAAAAATGGAGTTTATAGGTCAGGGCCATCCTACAATGCAGCAATTGCTGCATCCTAAAGTTAAATTAATGATAAAACAGGTACACAGATGACAGAAGGTTTTTTTTTTTTGAAGCGCTCATGTAGAGGGCCGGAGTTTTCAGCTACAGGGATGGGGTGACAGCGGTCAAGGTCGATTGGAGACTTTGAAACGCTCTATCAAAAACAGGACTGGTTTGTCTGGCCCTGCATCTGGTTCATCAACGAAGCTTTTGTATTTCTGATCTTTTCCTGCAGCCTCTCGGGACAGAGTCCAGCTTTTATCAGCCCGTGTGTTGAGAAGTCAACCCAAGGACAACATTTATTGGTGCTACAAAAAAAAAAAAAATTTACAAATGGCAGGAGCAGGCCAGAGAGTGCCAAGGTCAGGGTCACACGATCAGGTGTGCTCCTCTAGCCTTACATGAAATAAAAAAAAAAAAAAAAAACAGACTTCTGCAATTCTGGAAATTGAAACAATGGGATATACTTTCTAAACATTTAATGTGGTGCGAGTGCCAAGGAAATTGCAAACTTGTTAAATTTTTTTGTATCCCATCAAGGAAAAAAAATAAAAATCTGTTTTCCTAGCGACGATATTAGACAAATAATATGACAGTTCTCATGAGCAAATACAAAAATATCCACTCAAATATAAATAGCAGATTTGGATGGGTACTTATGTATTTTAATGAAAATGCTCAACTTTAAATCTTGACCTAAAATGTGCAAATCTGTATATAATTTTTTTTTTATATTTTTTAAAAAAAAAATAAAAAATTGACACAGTTGGACATTTTAGGACAAACTTACTAAACAAAAAGTAAGATTTCTGTTCTTGATGTTAAAATGTATTAACTTCCCACCGATTCATTGCGCTGTAAAACCTCTGTTTTGTCCCACCTGCTGTACAGCGCTGTGGAATAGGTTAGCGCTTTATAAATAGTAATTCAGAAAGAAAGAAGAAAAAAAAATGTACCTGCCCTTCCCCCATCCTTATAGATTTTCGGGGTGTGTTCGCTCAGCTGGTCTGGGTGCACAACCCAAACAGCAGAATAAACAGAATGTATATTAGTTGGTGGCCAATTTTTTATTTTTTTTGCTATCAGGGTTATTCAGAGAGCAGTGAAAAGCAGGAGAATGACTGGAGAATGGAAAATTCTAGGTCAAAATAGCTGATTTGGAAAGGGAGATGAATGGGAGAATTTTTCTGGTTTGGCTATTTTGACCTAGAATTTTCCATTCTCCAGTCATTCTCCTGCTTTTCACCGCTCTCTGAATATGGCTTTGGTGTTATGAAATCTGCGCTAAGCTGGGCAGAGCTCGAAGGAGCTGTCTAGAAGTATGAGGAATTAACAGGCTACCGGCATGACAACAAATGGTGAAATCGCGGCTCTTTTAGGTGGAATACTAGCTCTTTATAGCACCAACAAATGCAGCGGAACTGTAGGCGACTGTAAAATCTAATAGGCAGCTCATTTCAAGTTATGCCCATCAGGTTGTAGATTGCCAAAGACGTTTTCTCTTGATGCCAGATTAAAAAAAAAAATTTAAAAAAAAATCTAGTAAAATGAAAAAAAATAAAGTCTAACAGATGAAATATGAAATCCCATCATCCTCAGCCAGCTCAGGATCTCAGTAAAGCACCGCAAGACTAATAAGTGTGTTGACTCGAGGTGGAAAAAACAGGACAGGCTCATCTGGGGAGCTTTAAATGGAAGCAGGATATATCACCTGTCACAACATCCCAACAATGGACCAGGTTTGTGTACATTTTATATTCCCCTTAAACTCACAATGCCTTCCTGTGGCCTCCCCGTCGAGAAGTCGTCCCTGCCCTCCTGGCGTCCTAAAATAGCAGAACAGGTTTGCTAGCGAACTCTTGGATCTACTCCAGCAAGTTACTTATGGAAGACGTGGAGCAGGTTGGTTCTCTCGTCTCAAGACCAAGCCGGAGTTTGATATCCGTGATCTAGACAATCTCCTAGATATTTCTGAACTACAACTCCCACGATTCCCTGGTCATCTACTACATGTCAAAGAATTCTGGGAATCGTAGGCCATCACCTGGGAAGCCGGGAGTTTGACATCCCTGGTCTAGATAGGGGAAAAATAAAAAGTCGCCACAGAGCATAGAATAACACTGCAGCATGTATAACTATCATTATCATACTTTATAAAGCGTCAACACATTCTGCAGCGCTGTACACAAGTATACAGTTAAAAAGATAGGACATTAGACAACACGATACAGAAGGGACTGCGGCACTTATTCCCGTCGGAATTTACAATCTAGTCCAGGGCTGTCAATCAAACAGATGATGATGTTGGCTACAATTCCCAGAATTCTTTCAATGCAATAGATGGCCACAGAATCATGGGAGTTGTAGTTCAGAAATATCAGGGGGGGGGGGCAAGATTTTGACAGCTCTGACCTAGAGGATTATCATATTTAAAATTTTAAGCGATTTTACTCTGCAGCCTGAAAGCAACAACAACAATGCAGAGCGCAGGAAACACGCACGAAGAGGTAGAGGGTTTATACTCACTGCAGGTCTCGGCCGATGGTCTTGCAGAAGACCCTTGTGAATTTCCATCCTCCGGACCCGAAGTAGAAAACCAGTACGGCGCCGACTGTCTGGAACCAGGGCAGGCCCACCGCCCCCCGGAGCAGCAGGAGCAGGGACGCACAGCTAGCGGCGCGCAGCATCCTCCTGTGATGGGACAGAAATAAACAATGTCAGATGAGCACATGGGACTTCAACCTTTACCTGATCGAACCCTCCTCGCCAGGACCTCGCCCACACACGTGTTCACAGGGATGAACGACATACTTTACCAGATGCCAACAGCCTTTACAAGCTGTCAGACAGAAATGCAAGTTCATAGAAGGGCTGGTAAGAAGGTGCGAACCTGGTGCCCGTTGTAGTACCACTTCCTGATTTGATGGAAATTCAAACCATCCTTTAGACTGGTCTGTGTTTAAAGCTATACATGTGTGTTTTTAGTACGCACGCACGCGCTTCGACAGTTATACACAGTGTAAAAGGATGGCATGAATTTCCATCAAGAATCACAAAGCGGGCACCACATTCACACCCTGTATTGCATTACCTGTTCTTGTAACGGTCTTAGTACGCTCAAACGTTTTTTGCTCGCTACTGTAACCATGAAGTATACATACTGCGTGTTCTCTGCGATCTGTGCTTTATGGCAGGGCTCTCAAACCTGTGCCCCCTAGGTTTCTGAACTACAACTCCCATGATTCTCTGGGAAATCTAGGCCATAAACACCTGGGGGTGGGGGGGCAGCATTTGAAATCCCTGCTTTACGGGAGAGAGAAGGCAATAGGTTGCACCTGTTCTCTGCCAAAGGGACAAGGAGTAAGGGTTACATGAAACCTTATTTCAGTGGTTGGCGATTTTGCAGCTGTATATCATGTGCCACCAGTTTGCAGGTGCATGCCACTGGATCTCCCAGTTTGCAGGTGCATGCCACTGGATCTCCCAGTTTGCAGGTGCATGCCACTGGATCTCCCAGTTTGCAGGTGCATGCCACTGGATCTCCCAGTTTGCAGCTGTAGAAGAGGGGGGGGGGGGGACAAAAAAAAAAAAAATGACCGCCAGTGGAATCACTTGCTATTCACTAAACTTCCTCTATATACTTTGTATAGGATGCACAGATGTAAAGTATAAAACGTATAGCTAGATGCTGGACAAGCTGAGAGCAACAGGAGTTCTACTCAGCGGCTCACTCGTAAAGGTCAGTGACTGGAATAGAGCGTGTGTTGCTAGTCATTATTATTCATCACATGTAGACAGAGGGCTGGGCACAAGAGCTTAGATCCCAGCTTTGGTGGAACCAACCCCCCCCCCCGATCTACGAGGTTTTCAAAAGAACCATGGGAATTGTAGTCCTATGCTGCTGCTGATCCACTATTTTACCTTTTAGAACTATTATAAATAAGGAATAAATAAGAAGCGTGTGTGTGATGTCATCCAACGGTATGGTGACCAGTTTGTAAAATATAAAATATTAATCTGAAAAGCCCTTTAATTTAAAGGTTTGAAGCAAACCGCAGTCGATTAATATGGTTGGACCAGACATGTAAAATAAAGACTGTTTTCGGAGTCTATTTTCTCAACAGTAAAAACAAAAAGTGATTGACAGCAGAATATCACAAAAAGGTATCCATTCTGAGAATTTTTGAGGGACTTCTCTAAAATGTGACAATTTTTCTTCAAAGTTGTCAATGTTAACACATCTAATAAAATAAAAAAAATTAAAAAAAAAAAACACACAGCAGCCTTGGCCCGCCAGATGTTTTGGAACTACATTTCCCTCAAGGATCTGCCAACCTTAGATGTGACTGAGCATCATGAGAGATGTAGTTCCAAAACATCTGGTGTGCCAAGGTTGCTGACATCTGATTTTTTTTTTTAATCAGATGCCAGCAACCTTGGCCCGCCAGATGTTTTGGAACTACATCTCCCATGATGCTCAGTCACGTCTAAGGTTGGCAGAGCCTCGAGGGAAATGTGGTTCAAAAACATATGGAGGGCCAAGGTTGCTGATCACTGATCTAAGAGAACTGCAACATCTGCAGTCGTATGTCACGATTCCCAAACGCCTTCATTAAAATAGATAGCTATATATACACATACTACAAATTGACAAAATGTGAATAGTGTCTGACAGGGAACCTGTTGTAAAGTCACAACGTGTGAGCGGGGCAAATTCCTGCTTTTACGAGCAAACAACCCTAGCACGAGCTGGCACTGCACAGTCTGCGATAACGCTTGCACCAGCAACACGCAAATCGCCACGCTTCATCTTGTACAGCACGGAGGTATATCGGTATGCCATCTAGATAAGAACGGCTTATAGGGGTTAATGCTCGGCTGTCGTTGCTTCCGATTGCAAAATGCACATGGGGTTTAAAAAAAAAAAAAAAAAAAAAAAACACCTCACCTAGCGTGTCACCCCTCTCCTCTTAGATTGTAAGCTCTTGAGCAGGGACCTCCCTCCTACTGTTGTGTTTAACTGTTATGTAGATTTGTTGTTCCGTCACACCCATTGTACAGCGCTACGGAACTTCTTAGCTTAGCGCTTTCTAAATACTTGTAACTTAAAAGGAGTCATGCACAAAGTGGCAGCGATAAAAAAAAAAAAAAAAATAAGTGTTGCAGCAAGCACTGTAATTTCACAAAACAAGAATAAAAAAAAAAAAAAAAAAAAAAAGCTAGAACTTCTGTTGCTCTTTGAACCGCAATTACGTGGAATGCCGGCATGTGGAGAAAGTAAAAATAAGAAAAAAAAAAGAGAAGAGAAGAAAAAAAGAGAAGAAGAGAAGAAAAAAAGAAAAAAAGAGAAGAAGAAAAAAAGAAAAGAAAAGAAAAAAAGAGAAGAGAAGAAAAAAAGAAAAAAGAGAAGAAGAAAAAAAGAAAAGAAGAGAAGAAAAAAAGAAGAAGAAAAAAAGAAGAAAAAGAGAGAAGAAAAAAAGAAAAAAAAAGAAAAAAAGAGAAGAAAAAAAGAAAAAAAGAGAAGAAAAAAAGAGAAGAAAAAAAGAAGAAAAAAAGAGAAGAAAAAAAGAGAAGAAAAAAAGAGAAGAAAAAAAGAGAAGAAAAAAAGAGAAGAAAAAGATAAGAAAGAGAAGAAAAAGAGAAACACTACAGTTGCCTGTCATACAAACAGCTGTGCAGGATATTTACCAACATACTAATTTATTTTTAATTATATCAATATCGAAAAGGATTCAGCGCTCGCCCTGTGCTTTGTTGAAAAGAACGTCTGGTGCACAAAACAAGAAATCATAATACAGCAGTTTAAACCTGTCAAATCAGGGCATTTCGCTGAAATTTCGGCGTTTTTTTAATAGAAGATAAGTCTTCCATAGAACAATTTAGCTGCCACCGAACATTGCCGAATTTCACCAAATAATTGACAGCTTAGAAAATGGACGAATTGGGCCGAAAGTGCAATTTTTTCTGGTTTAACTTATTCAGACGGAGAGTGCATCCACTGACTGTTATATATATATATATATATGACACACATTCTTATCGGGGTTCTTTGAAATAGACATTAATTCACAGAAATCTAAACCTGGCACTAGTGAAATTCACGCTTCCCGTGACAAATAGACACAACAAACCAAGGTGAGAGCACATGATCACACACACACACGAAATTATAGAAAATAAATTTTATTTCTTCTTGGTTTCTCCTTATTTTATTTATTATGTCTCTTTCAGCCTTCACTGTTTTGTGTTTTTGTTTTTCTTTTTCCTTTCAAGTTGTATGATCTTATCTCTGCTTTATCCTGGGCCCAAGATCCCTCATGTGTTTATTTTCCCATTTTGAACATACCATTTGACTCTCACTAAACCCCCACCCGTGTGACCCTTAAATGTTCAATTCTAGGAACTGATCAGTAAAGCTTCCAGACCAAAAAGAATACTCTCGAAAGCCTGCTTTAGGCTAGGGTTAGACGAACGCATTTTTTTGCGTTGTCCGTGAAAAAGTGCGTTCGAACGGAGGTATTTTTTCACGGAATACGCGATAGCGGTCATACGATGCGCATTTTCGGCCGTGATTTTGTACGGATCATCAATAAAACACTTTTTGCGTCTGGATGTTATGTTGGCCGGACATTAGCAGCGTCTGATGTCTCCTAATAACGCACACACGCCGCTAGCGGACGCAGCGCACTCTGTACGTCAGTACTAGCGGTTTCACGTTCTTGAAAAAAATGTGTTTGTTTGCCGCTTGCGTTGCCCGGCCGAACTTTCGTGCGGCCGTGCTCCGTATATTGCCCGTCATTGGCTGCTACTACGGCTGTGATAAAGTGCGGCTGCATGTGTGTTCGCACTGCGTTCGTCTGACCCCAGCCTAAAATTTAACGTTAGTCCAATAAAAAAATAAAAAAGGTATCACTACGTACTGCTATACACTTATGATTTTTAAAATATATACATTTAAACACACACACACACACACAACTTAAGATCTAACTTATTTAATAATAAAAATTCTAATAGACCAACGTTTCCCGGAATTCCCTAGTTTAGATTAACCACTTCAATGCGGTGGACGCGCTCAGCGCGTCCAACCGCATTGGTACTTGGCTGCGGAGGACACGCTGAGCGCGTCCTCCCTTTGCAGCCGCGATCAGCCGGTATTCCGGCTGATCACTCAGCCCCCCGGTGCGGGCTGACATCATCGATGTCAGCCCAGCCTCCGGGACCCCGGCGGGCACGATAGGCGTCATCGCGCATGCGCGATGACGTCTATTTCAGGCACCCCCCCCCCCGCCATTGCAGGGAAGGTGCCTGAAGGGGGGGGGGGAGGAGAAAGGTCCTTCAGACCTCTCCCCTTCCCCCACGGGCCAGCGATTAAAAGGCAGGCACCGCCTGCCCTTCAAAGCGGCAGCTGTCTTTAACCCCTAGGGGGCTGGATCGCGATATGGCGCCAACATGCACCGTATCGCGGTCCCCTCCCGGAGCTGGCCGACATCTTGGCTGTCGGCCAAGCTTCCGGGATATCCCCCTAATGACTGCCGTCATCGCGCAGAGCGCGATGGCGCCAGTTTTGAAATTAACCCCTTGCTGCCACCTATAGTGGAGATAGGGGGTTCCAATGAACCCCCTATCTCCCGATCCGTGACAGCTAGGGGTTAATGTTTGCTATCATTGGAACAGCCAGAGCGTGGCCTTTCCAATGATATCAAACATGACCATGTAAAATGTAAAAAAAAAAAAAGTTTTTTGGTTTTTTTTTTTTAGATTTATTAGTGCAACAATATTGTTCCCATTTCAATTATAATGTGAACAATGATGCTGCACTAACGATTTTTTCTATGGGGGGCGTTTGCTAAAAAACACGTAATTTTCCCCAAAAAAAAGTAACGATTCCTCATTTCTAATTTTTTTAACAAGCGCACCCCATAGAAAATATAACCGCAAACGATCGCATTTTAAAATGTGAAAATACACTTTACACATTGTAAATTGAAAATTCTAATTTTATTGCATATTTTGTTATAATATACAGACAGGTCATGACGTATACATATAATAATGACATATTATGAATCTGCACAGTCTGCCGGAAAGAACGATATATAATATGTCTGGGTCATATATTAAAATAAGGCTTCAAAACGCGGTTAAACATGAGCAAAACCGGTTAAAATGAGCTCCGCACAGAGGTGGGAAAAGGTTCAGCAGCGAAAGGGTTAAAAGTCCTCGTCTGCCTCCGCTTTGTAGCTGTTGATAGAATATTATTTTGGGTTGTGCAGACCTGAGCTTTCCCCCCCCCCCTCTTTTGTTGTGTTTTTTAAAACTACTTTTGACATTATTTGTTCTCCAAAAACTAGGTGAGGGTTCAACCCGGTTAGCAGCGTGTGCGACATGTGACGAAAACATGCAGCGGAACCAAGTGACTCACGAAACAAAGGGTTAAACACCCCCCCGCAGTCTCGCCTGAGGTTACCACCGGGTGTGTGTATGTGGGACAGAGTTCGGCGCTCATTCCCGCAGTGTGTAAAGGTGATAAGTAACAAGTGGATAGTAGTTTACTAGGTTTATAAGAGGTCATTTTAACAGGAGAAAGCACACAAATAATATATAAAAGGATTTTTCCAGGAAGGATACATTGAGATTTCTCTCATTTTCAGTATGTCCTGGGCTCGAGAGCATTGAATCGTTACAGAAATACAAAGTAATAAAATGCAAGAGATTAAAAAACAAGTTACATGCAGGGTTATTCAAAGAGATCCGAATGGCTGCCGAAAAGATAACCGAACGCTGAAAATCAGCGTTCGGTTACCTTTCCTGGCCATTCGGCTATTCAGAGAGCAGGCAGTTCGCCAAATGTGCCTGTGAATCCCCATAGAGAAGCACTGCTTCGTCTATTCAGAGAACAAACCAGCAGTGAAAAGTTGCCGAATTGCTCTGCCATTCGGTGGTTTCATGCAGCAGGTTTATTCAGGCGAATCCCATAGGCTTCAATGTTAAAAATATTCCTGTTTTAATTCAATATCTGATAAACCGTTTATTATAATATTCTGCAGTAAAGAGTCTCTTTATTCTTAGATTTCTTAGGATATTTAAAGCATTTTTCGGGAGTTTTATCGCAAGAATATTTTTCCATTTTTTTTAAAAAAAATTGTTTCTTTTTTCTGTAACAGCCCTTTTTATTATCGTTCCTTGGATCTTATATGTAAATTTCACACATTTTCGCTCAGTAGTTTCTTTGCAAACAGCGTTTCACTTTTCAAACATTCAAGTGTACGTTTTTTTCACTCCATTCGTCTGCGGTGTCGGGTTTTTCCGGCGGCTGCTCTGCGCTCTGATCAGCTCCTGCTCGGGTTTTGCATTCTCCCTCGTTTTGCAGCAACTTTCCCCTGCATTACGGTGGCCCTGTGGTGCTTGCTGAATACACCGCAGGGTCGCCGAAATGGGATCGCCAAATCGAACGAAAAGTCACCGAACGTGCGGTGGCTTTTCAATTCTCTTTGAATACCCTGATGGTTTGGTATTTTAGAAGGCAGAGGCCAGCAACCCTCATCTTCTAGATTTGTTTGGAACTACATCTTCCACAAGGCTCTTTCAGCCTAGTGAAGGGCTGAGCATCATGGGAGATGAAGTCCCAAAACATCTAGGCAGCCAAGGTTGCCGATTGCGGTTTTAAAAGCAGAGATCTCAAAGCTCCTCTCCCCCCCAGATGCTGATTGCCCATTATTTCTAGAAATCTTTGGATGCAGTAGATTGCCAGAGAATCATGGGAGTTGTAGTTAAGCAACATCAGGGGGGTGGGGGGCGTCCCTGGTTTACAGCTCTGCAAGACACCTTTTCTTTACCTAGACCAGGGGCCAGCAACCTTGGCTCCCTGATGTTTTGGGAGCTACATCTCCCAAGATGCTCTGTCATCCATTAGGCTGACAGAGCATCTTGGGAGATGTAGTTCCCAAAACATCAGGGAGCCAAGGTTGCTGGTCCCTGGTCTAGACAAACACAGATCTTCTCTCGACCGGGGCCGAGGGGGTATCGTGGCTCCAAATCTGCAAGCGAGGGACCCCAGCTTTGCCATAAACTTCACAATTACATAGCTAGAAGTAAACAAGCGCATTGTGTACTACACTACATCAGTGGGCAAACCGCTTCTAACGTGCTGCAAACCTAGAGAACAGTGGTTCCTAGCCCTGGTCCTCGGCAACGTCAAACAGCCAGGTTTGCCAGATATCTGAAGCACAGGTGATATGATTTGCTGCTCAGTGATTGCAGAATTCAGTCTGCATTTCCCCAAGGGAATCCTGCAAACCTGGCCTGTTAGGAGGTATGTGAGGTCCAGGGTTGGGAAACACGGTTTTAGAAGTTAAATCTAAATGCAAAATGGTTTAAAAGAGGATTTCCTCCTACGTTTATAAAAGAATTATCAAATTCTGTGTTACACCAAGGCAAAAAAATAAACAGGAACAAAAAAATAAAAAAAAGGTATAAAAGTAGGTGCCGTTCAGTCTCGTAAAGGCTACTGGAAAAGGCAGAACAGGAATATTGATTCATTTCTGACCGCCTTGACCTTTGCAGGCAGAGGCTGATGGGAAAAGACGTTTATCACGAGAGAGTGGGTAAAGAATCTGCATCATCTTGCAGTATATTAAAAGGCATATACAGGCAGGCAGCACCTGCTACGCCAGGAGGCAATGATGGAACAAAACTCGGGTGAGTGGATTACCCCCTTTCCACTCTTACGTGCCACTACTCAGAAAAATAAAAGTCATCTTGGCTGTTCTCTCCCATTATTAAAAAAAATAAATAAAAATATTTCTCACGCGCAGCCCCCACTCTCTGGAACGCTCTCCCTCGTACTGTCAGACTTTCCCCTAACTTCTCTTCCTTCAAACGCTCCCTTAAAACGTTCCTATTTAGGGAAGCCTACCACCCAACTCACTGACGCAACCATCAATCACTTTCACCTTACAGTCCTCTCCTCCTGTTTCCAACCCCAACCCTCCTAGATTGTGAGTTCCTACGGGAATAGGGCCCTCATCTCCTCCTGTACTGTTTGTCAAATGTTGTTCAATGTATTGTAACCCTGTCTATACAGTGCTTATTGTACAGCGCTGCGGAATATGCTGGCGCTTTATAAATAAAGAATAATAATAAATGATTTATCAATTATATATAAAATTTCTAAATAAATAATGACCTTCCCTATTAATCTTATAAAAAAAATTTAAGATAAAAAAAATATATAAATTTTTATAAATATATTTAATATGAAATTATAATTTTCTAAATAATATTGGATTATTATTACTATTATTTTAATATATAAATAATTTCTATTTAGAAATCATTTAGAATTTATAATAATCTTAGCAATAATAATTTTCTAAATAATAATAAAGGTTTAGTTATTAATATTATTAGGATTGAAACGGCCGGTGATCCCCGAATCTGATGAAACCAGGACTTTTGGTGAAACGTCAAATGGGGTGAACACACAGGACCAGTTCTGGTGCGTTGAGAGATGCCCTCCTATGCGTTTCTATACAAACATCCATAAAATGCATCACGACCAAATCACAAGACAGAAAATAAACAAGCACAAACATGAACAGGATATACAGATTCCTGAGTTTTTTTTAATACCCCCAGGCATTGCATTTTCTCGCGCACATTTCATTTAGTTCAAGGCATTGTAAGATGAAACTAATTTTTGCACGAGGGTGGTCTCTTCCATTTCACTTAGACCAGCAGGTGTGTCCATTTATGGATGATACAAAAATAAATAGTAAGTAGGGCTGCAACTAATGAATAGTTGACTGATTATTATTCAATTCATTGAATGAAAAAAATATATATACACACACACACACACCTTTTCTGTTAATATATAAAAAAAAAAAAACACCTTTTTTCCTTACGCAATTTCGTACGTATATGTAAACTGCGCACTGTTCGCAAACACACGCCTGGTCACAGATTTGAGCTGCGCAAGCAGCATCACCTCATGTCTGCTTTCTACCTGAATGAACTATGCTACGAATGCTCAGATATACATGAAAAACGTTAGCACACAATACGGGAGAGGTGGCAGCTTTGGTCTGGAAAAAGGCAGGGAGGGTGGGAGTGGTGACACAGGACTCCAGTTCCAAATTAGGCTAGGGTCAGACCAACGCATTTTTCACGTCTTCCGTCAAAACGTGCGTATGGACTCACTTGACGGCAGACGCGATAGCGGTCACACGGTGCGCAATTACGGCAGTGATTTTTGACAGAGCTATAAAAAACACAAATGGGCGTGATGTAGGCCAGACATGTGCAGCGTCTGACGTCTCCTAATCATGCACACACGCCGCTATGCCCACGCAGCGCACTCTGTACGAGCGGTTCGACGTTCTTGCAAAAATGCATTCGTTTGCCGCTTGCGTAGCCCGGCCGCACTTTTGGACGTCATTTGCTGCTACCACGGCCGTAATAAAGTGCGGCTAAACGCACCTTCAAACAGCGTTCGTCTGACCCCAGCGGTACCGCTCCTGCAACCAGTGGCAGAACCCCAGGGTCCAAGCGATAGCTCTGCCATTGCTGTAAAGTAAATTGAAACAAACTGGTTATGTCTGGCATAACCCCAGAACTAAGGCCTGGGTCAGAAGAGCGCATTAGGCACATCAGTACGGGCGGACCTAACTGGAAACCTCCTGGAGTTTTGGATTCCACCAGGCTCTTGGTAGAAAACAAGGGGACACTTTAGTTAACTGGGTCAGTAACCTTGGCCCGGCCCTTCAGATGTTTTGGAAGTGCATCTCCCACGAGGCACTGCCAACCAGATGAGCGGTTGAGCATCATGGGAGATGTAGTTCCAAAACATCTGCAGGGCCACAGTTGCTGACCCCTGTTTAAGTGATTTTAGGACTTGAGCGTGTAAAAACATTGTATTTTCCAGGAGTCTATTCCCATTTCACAGTCAGCAGTTTCAATCGGCGCAGGAGATACATCATACCTGAACGTAAGACGACAAAAAAAGGACTATGGAATAGATTAGAAATAATGGAACCTGCACAGCAGTGCGCAGCAGATTCAGGCGTTTGTGCAGGGACTTAACCGGTAAGAAAAGTGAATTCAATAGGCCAGGAGGGAGATGTCTGACTATTAAATTAGGGGCAACTGGCCAATGGTAGCGAGAAATAATGGGTGAAAATTAGGAAAACGCTGGTTTTAGAACGCTCAAAACGCCACCGGGACAACATGTGAGCTTTCACAGGGACGCGTTACTATAGGGCAGTGATGGCAAACCTTGGCACGCCACATGTTTCTGAACTACACGTCCCATGATGCTCTGCCAGCCTCATGGGACAGGTAGTTCTGAAACATCTTGGGTGCCAAGGTACGCCATGTTGTAAAGGGAAACTGGGAGGGGGGGGGGGGGGAGGAAGAAAGATTATTTTCGCGGGGAGCATGTGAGGCCAGGTTACCGGAGGGCAAATGTAAGCTGTGAACCACAGCACAAAATCCACGCGAGTTGCTTGAGTGGCTCTTAAATGTCAGAATCCTCTGAATTTCATTATGAGAAACACGGAAATCCCAGGCGTTTACTAACATTCAAATGACAAGTGACATCATACGTCCTCAGGGATAGGATCGCTCATGCGTCTGTATCGCGTATTCTCACGCCGTGTCGTACCAGGTTTGCTTCAGGGAATTGTAGACAGATTTATGGTAATATTACAAACAGCACTAACCAGGCGTCACTCGATAAAGAGGAAAACTCATTTCAGGGCAACGTGCGGTGCCGGGGGAGCACAGGTTTGAGCACGCAGTGACACACGGGTACACACAAGCAGGGTTGCCATCAGAAATCGTGGACCCCCTTACTAAAGCACTGGTCAGGGCCCCCCTTCCATCAGCTGCCCATTTCAACAAGCTAATTAACCCCTTAAGGACCAATGACTGAACTGTTCCGTCATAAAATTTATTGACTTTAAAGACCCTTGGTCTTTAAGGGGTTAATAATATACCATTTTGCCTCTTGATGCAAACCTTGTTTTCCTGGGAATGGGCCAAATCCCTGATGGTCCAGCAAGGGGATAAAAAGTGCTCCCCGCAGTTGCCGGGGGAGGAGGGAGGTCCGCTCACACGCGGCTCTTGGCGCCTTCTAATGGCAGCGATGGGGATCCCCCGGGAGGCTGCGGAGATGGTGGAGGAAGATTCGAGGGATACGACACCTACCCGATGTGTGGATGATGTGGTGGGTGCTACGGTGGATGGATCGCGAAGAAATGAGTTCAGGGATTGGGATCTGGTGCCGCAGATGGGCTCTTCATGTCCAAGGGAGACCACTGAGCCGCAAGATGGCATCAAGGGAATAGCTCGCAGGAGCCCTGCAGGAGCGATGTTCGGCGAGTCAACTGCTGTGGCCCCCTCCGTGCGACCTGCGCTGGTTGGGCTGCTCGGGACCAGGGATCTATGCACTGTGGAGGAGCAGTGCTGGTCCGGGCCCCGGATGGCAGCCGATGCTTCTCCTGGAGGGGCCTGGAAGCTGGGAGTCTGGAGTACTCCGAGCGCTGTGTACAAGCCTGAGGAGGACTGTCGCCCCACGATCCTACTGGATACGGGCTGAGGAGGCCCATCTCGTGTGGCCGTTCTTTCTTGGCTCTGACCCTAGTATGTCCCGTCCGGTTGAGTTTCCCCACCCGCTAGCCTTTGATGCTTTGAGGTTCCCCCTTGCTGAGTTGTCTCACCATGAGACCCCCCTATTTTGCACTGAGTTCCCCGGCTGGGTTGCTCTTTCAAGAGGGACTCTTTTGGATTTTTTTTTTTTTTTTTTTTCTTTTTACTGATGACTTTATTTTTTTTCGTAATCTTACGATGACTTTGTGTTTATTTCCCTATGCCCTTATGCAGACACCCCATTGATGGCTCACTTAAATGCACCAGGTTTACTCATTTTTCTTTCCCCGCTCTCCCCATACTGAGACTTTTTTGATGAGACCCCCCCACTCGGGGATGTTGCCCCCCACCCCCCCCCTTGTTTTTGTGTTTTTCTTTTTTTTTTTCTCTCTCCCTTTTGTGACCCTCCCCATTTTGTTTTGGCTTCACTGGGTTGTCCTAGGGGAAGAGTCATGGGCTGGAACCCAGCTTTTCCCCGGGTGCCCAGGCCTGGTGCCATTAACCCCATGGCCTTTTCCCGCGGTTTTTAACCGGTTGGGAATGTGCCAGAGGCGGCACTAATATGGCCTTTGCCATCTTTCCCTCACCCCCTTTTTTTTCTCTCCTTTTTATAATTATATTTGATGACTTTCGCTGTTTACATTGCTATCTATACGCCTCGTAGTTTCGATGCATATGATTCCTGATGACCTTTTCTTATGTTATGCTGTTTTTCTTTATTTTCTTTACGCTGAGTTATTGCAGACGACTATATGCGGCCCTGCGAGGCCCTCACTTTACGTTTTACTTGTATGATGACTTATTTCAAAATAAAAATTTTGAATATAAAAAAAAAAAAAAAAAAGTGCTCCCCGGTGCAGATCATACTAATCGATCCCTTCGTTACGAGTCAGAGTGCTCTGACTGGCCCCTAGATGCCGCGGCCCACTGGGAAAACTGCTGGTATCTTGGTTGACCAGTCCTGGGTGACATGGAGGGGCCCTTAAGGTGCACATGGGGTTTGGCAAGGGCCCCCTGGATCAACTGGGCCCCTGAACATGTCATGGGCTGTCACTCCGATGGCTGCCCTACACACACGGAAGGATGGAGGCAACCAGACAGACTGGAGAGCAATCCACAGGCGGTGACGGAGGAGCAGGACACAAAAAGGACTGACGTGAATACTGGTAGGGATAGTGGGAGACGTAGTAGTAGGAGACTGACCACAACAAGATCTGGAGACACACGAATACTTGGAGAGACATGAGGAACCGTGGGGGAAGAGGAGAGCACAGCAATAATCAGAATACAGAGCTATAAACACAGGTCTTCACTTTGTGGGTGTTGAAGCAGTGACCGAAGGGAAGCACAGCCCTTTGAGATCAGTCAGTGCCAATAGGAGACGTGAGTGTGCGCTCGGGCAGGGAATACCAGGGCTGGTGAACTGGGGAGATCTGGCTAATCCAACACCTGGTCTGGAAATGTGCAACACATGAAGGAGGCTGCCACGGGTCACAGCATGGCACTGGGCATGGGCCGTGACACAGTCCTCTCCTCCCACCCTGCAGTCCTCTCCTGCTTCCACCCCCAACCCTTCTAGATTGTGAGTTCCCACAGGAATAGGGCCCTCGTTTCCTCCTGTACTGGTTTGTCAAAATGTTGTTCAATATATTGTAACCATGTCCATACTGTGTCCATTGAACAGCGCTGTGGAATATGCTGGCGCTTTATAAATAATAATAAAAAGCAGCATGTGACAAATAGAAGAACGGCAGGCGGCATGAAAAGGCAGGAGGGGAAGGAGGGAAAGAAGGGCAAGTGGCAGTAAAGGAGGCATTCTTTCCCTCGTTCCTTTCCCCTATATCCTCCCTGCTTTTGCCTCCAAGGGAAAGGAGGACAGGTGGCGGGAAAGAGGCCATTCCTTCCACCTGCTCTTTGGGAAGGAAGAAAAAGGGGCGAGGGCAGGCGGCAGGAGAGATGGGGCGAGGGCAGGCTGCAGGAGAGAAGAGCGAGGGCACTCGGCAGGAGAGAAGAGCGAGGGCACTCGGCAGGAGAGAAGAGCGAGGGCACTCGGCAGGAGAGAAGAGCGAGGGCACTCGGCAGGAGAGAAGAGCGAGGGCACTCGGCAGGAGAGAAGAGCGAGGGCACTCGGCAGGAGAGAAGAGCGAGGGCACTCGGCAGGAGAGAAGAGCGAGGGCACTCGGCAGGAGAGAAGAGCGAGGGCACTCGGCAGGAGAGAAGAGCGAGGGCACTCGGCAGGAGAGAAGAAGAGCGAGGGCACGCAGAATATGGATGAAGCAAACTCAGGCTGGGGCCATCAGGCATGGATATCCGCATGTGACATTCCCCGGGGAGGGCTGTAAAAGGGTCACCTGTCTGCAGGACAGAGCACCTGGACCTGCAGGGCGGGGAGGTCTGAGCACAGGGTCAGATTGTCAGGGTTTTTCTCATTTATGTAGGACACATATATGAACATACAGGCAGCAGCCGGCATCCCTGGCTGGGGGTGAGGCCTAGGAAACACAGATCTATATCCACTGACGCAGACAGGGCTGAGTCCATCCCATTGATTGCACAGGAAAGCGTGTATCAGGACAGGCACAGCATGACCCGGAATATCCGAGAGGCAGAGATGCCAGGATTTAAAACTATTTAAGGAATGAGATACATCCCCCTCCCGGCCCAATACCACTCACCTCCGGTCACACAGTGCAAAGCTCCCCTTCCCAGCCGGCAGCTCTCTCCCTGTATGTTACCGGAAGCGCCCTGTGTCATGAGGGAGGAATCAGCTACGCCCCCGTGGCATGCCGGGAAATGTAGTGTGGGCTGCTGCTCGGCTCAGTAACAGGTAGAAGAAGCCCCCAGGTGCCGCAACGTGTCGATTTCCGAGTCCAAGGCACGGAGTGAAGCGATATCCGTGGTTGCACCTCCCCACTGCCTCCCCTAAGCAGTCCTGTCCTGCGATGCATGACGGGATTGACTAGCCCTTGCTGCGGCAGGTGTTTTCGGGCAAAGGATGCTGGGAGCGATGAGCTGTCAGGTGTTAGAAGTAGGCGGAGTAAGTCCCCTCCAAGAGGTTTGGAACTACATTTCCCGTGAGGCACAGCCGAACTGATGTGTGCCTGAGCATTATGGGGGATGTAGTTTCAAATCATCTGTAGGACTCCCTGTGTTGTGGTTTTTGTCTCGCCTTATAGGACAGGGCGGTAAAGCTGCATTTTAACGTTGTAAATTATGTGTTACCCACTTCACCCCCTATTTAACCCAAAGATAGGGTACTTCCCATTAAATACTGACCCCTGACCCTTAACCTCTAACGTTGACTTTGACCCTTAACCCCAAACCCTATACTGACACTGTCTGACATTTACAGCGTTATTATGTGTCGTTTGTGTTTTCGCATAATTTACAATGCTAAAATACAGGGCTCAGCAACCTTAGCCCTCCAGATGTTTTGGAACTACATTTCCCATGATGCTCAGACACTCCTTAGATAGGCAGAGACTCATGGGAGGTGTAGTTTGAGAACACCTGAAGGTTCATGGCAGTATTTTGCCTGCAATGTAGGGGTCATAGGGAGAGGAGGGCTGGCAGGGCCAACAGATAGCCATTGTGATACTAATCTACACCATTCCCATCCCTTTAATAATTATATAAACAATATAGTTAAGGTATACTCGATTAAAAATAGAGTTCTCTTTTTCTGCCCCTAAATCAGGGGTCAGCAACCTTGGCTCCCTTATGTTTTGGGGAACTACGTTTCCCAGGATGCTCACTCACACACTAGGCTGACTGAGCCACAAGGGAAATGTAGTTCCCAAAACATCAGGGAGCCAAGGTTGCTAACCCCTGCCCTAAATAATTAGGCAGATGCTGACAACCTCAGCCCAATATTTTTTTATTATTTTCTTAATTTTTGTTGATTTTACTCACCTTTTCTCCCTCGCCTCGTGCTTCTGCTCCGCTGCAGCTCAGGAGCTTCCAAACCCGGGAAGTCTCTGAAGCTTTCTATTGCAATTTGTGCCGCTATGCAACTTACGTAGCATAGGAACCGCAAATTGACACCGCTGCGGGACTTGCGCACTTTACGTACGCAAGTTGCATAGCGCCTGCGCAGAACGATGGATCTGAGGTGCCATCGCACGCGTAAATCTGATCCATCGCTGCCTCTCTGAGAAAGCTCGCCATCGCGGTTTCAGAGAGGGTGACGTCAGCATGCTTTATTCATGCTGACTTTACTAGTGGCTGGCAGCCGAGAAATTCAAAATCCCAACTGCTGGTGACGCTGAGTGGGAAACTCCTCCACTTCACTCTGCGATTTCACCCAACTGGAGCAGGAAGGTGGGGACGACTTTAAAACTATAAAGTGGTCCTTATTGTGTTTATTTGATGTTGCTGATATCTTACATGTGCTTTGTTTTTATCTTGTTTGTTTAGTTTTGAAAAAATTTCCTATATATGTCACTGGGTGCATCCATTGTGTGATATTTTCCTCTGTATGTGTCACTGGGTGCATCCATTGTGTGATATTTTCCTCTATATGTGTCACTGGGTGCATCCATTGTGTGATATTTTCCTCTATATGTGTCACTGGATGCATCCATTGTGTGATATTTTCCTCTATATGCGTCACTGGTTGCATCCATTGTGTGATATTTTCCTCTATATGTGTCACTGGGTGCATCCATTGTGTGATATTTTCATCTATATGTGTCACTGGGTGCATCCATTATGTGATATTTTCATCTATATGTGTCACTGGGTGCATCCATTGTGTGATATTTTCCTCTATGTGTCACTGGGTGCATTCATTGTGTGATATTTTCCTCTATATGCGTCACTGGGCGCATCCATTGTGTGATATTTTCCTCTATATGTGTCACTGGGTGCATCCATTGTGTGATATTTTCCTCTATATGTGTCACTGGGTGCATTCATTGTGTGATATTTTCCTCTATATGCGTCACTGGGCGCATCCATTGTGTGATATTTTCCTCTATATGTGTCACTGGGTGCATCCATTGTGTGATATTTTCCTCTATATGTGTCACTGGGCGCATCCATTGTGTGATATTTTCCTCTATATGCGTCACTGGGCGCATCCATTGTGTGATATTTTCCTCTATATGTGTCACTGGGCGCATCCATTGTGTGATATTTTCCTCTGTATGTGTCACTGGGTGCATCCATTGTGTGATATTTTCCTCTATATGTGTCACTGGGTGCATCCATTGTGTGAGATTTTCCTCTATATGTGTCACTGGGCGCATCCATTGTGTGATATTTTCCTCTATATGTGTCACTGGGCGCATCCATTGTGTGACATTTTCCTCTATATGTGTCACTGGGCACATCCATTGTGTGATATTTTCCTCTATATGTGTCACTGGGCGCATCCATTGTGTGATATTTTCCTCTATATATATGTGTCACTGGGCGCATCCATTGTGTGATATTTTCCTCTGTATGTGTCACTGGGCGCATCCATTGTGTGATATTTTCCTCTGTATGTGTCACTGGGCACATCCATGGTGTGATATTTTCCTCTATATGTGTCACTGGGCGCATCCATTGTGTGATATTTTCCTCTATATATATGTGTCACTGGGCGCATCCATTGTGTGATATTTTCCTCTGTATGGGTCACTGGGTGCATCCATTGTGTGATATTTTGTGTTTTAAACTCCCTCCCCCCCCAGTATCTTTCCATCACTTGCTCCTCTCTGTGTGGCTGTGGTCATAGAATGGAGTGAATGGGTCAGTCACCGACTCACATCACTGTATTGTGTGGGATGTATTCAAAGGACATCACCAGGGGGTAGATTAGAAGTCTTTTAAGATCCCTGATTTATCTCATTCAGCTCCCAGCTCTTATCTGGTGTAGCCTAGAAAATAATAGCTCCCCTGCTGCCTTGTCTAAACATTCCTCCCAACTCCTCATTAACTGTTAAATACTGTAGAAGACAAAGCACAGCAGTAAAGTAAATCTTTTGCACAAATTTTGGTAAATGTTGCTTCACTGGCAAATCCACAAAATGGAAACATGAGCTAAAAAAATTGACTTTATTTTTCCTTTTTACATGTAATTACTTCAAACTGAGAAAAATAAACAAACAAGTGTTTTCTTCATTGGCCATGGACTAAGAGAGACCATTTTGAACAATGCTGTGGCACAATGGGTAACACCTTGCACGTCTAGCCAGGTGAAGGCATTTAACAGTTGTGAGTTCAAGTCCCACCAGAGTCAGTTAACTTGGTCCATGTTTGATATATATTTAATAATACGGTGATTTACATCATTAGACACAAATTATACATGTGCTGCAGAAAAACTAATTCTAGCGGTATAGCTTGCTATGAAATATCTCCCCCTTTTTTTTTGTCCATGGCGATTGTCACACACGGGCATCCTGCAATTTTGAAATTTGTAAATTTTTATTATATTTTTATGTCCCTTTTTTTAATTTCCACATTCCTTCCCATTTTATTATTTCCTAATTCCCCCAATTTTATTATTTCCTTATTTCTCCCTCCAATTTTATGAATTATATCCTCACCCCCCCAGTTTTATTATTTCCGCACCCCCAATTTTATTAATTCTATACTCAACCCCCAATTTTATTTACGCACCCCCAATTATATTAATTATTTACTCATCCCCATTTAATTAATTATCCCCCAATTTTATTATTTCCTCTTCCCCATTTTATTAATTATCCCATTTTATTAATTATTTCCTCATCCTCATTTTATTAAATATCCCCAATTTTATTAATTATTTCCTCATTCCATTTTATTAATTATCCCCACAATTTTATTAATTATTTACTCATCCCCATTTAATTAATTATCCCCCCAATTTTATTATTTCCTCTTCCCCCCATTTTATTAATTATCCCATTTTATTAATTATTTCCTCATCCCCATTTTATTAATTACCCCCCAATTTTATTAATTATTTCCTTATCCCCATTTTATTAATTATCCCCAATTTTATTAATTATTTCCTCATCCCATTTTATTAATTATCCCCCAATTTTATTAATTATTTCCTCATCCCCATTTTATTAATTATCCCCCAATTTTATTAATTATTTCCTCATCCCCATTTTATTAATTATCCCCAATTATATTAATTATTTCCTCATCACCCCATTTTATTAATTATCCCCACAATTTTATTAATTATATCCTCATCCCCCATTTTATTAATTATCCCCCCCATTTTATTAATTATACCCCCATCTTATTATTACCTCATCCACCAAGTTTTATTAATTGTTTTACACAAGACGACCTGTGTAGGCTGTGGGCTATCTGCAGCCTGGGGGCCGCTGCTGCAGCCAGCAACAGCCACTTAGTTAATATACCCTTCTATCGCGTGGGCCACATACCAGCCAGCAGCACCTGCATCCGTGCTTGAACGTGCCTCTTGTACTTTTGGCTCTGCTTCCACTAGATATTATACGTATCTATACATGATCTCATGGGAGCGCAGCCGATAGTACGAGAGGCACATTCAAGCACAGATGTAGCCCGGCCTGAGCAACAGAGGGGTTAATTAACGCTGTCCTAGGGGAACTCCTTGATTAAGGCCGGGGTCAGACGAGCGCACTATGCGCGCTCGTACTGACGTGCCTCCAGCACGTGGCCAATTCGTTGCTCTTTGAATAACCCTGTATGTTTTTCTGGGAAATAGACATATTTCATCGTCGTTTTAGACCATTGTCACCGATACAGCATGTGAAGCCTCTGTGGTGCGATGGATAGTGCTTTGGACTTCATGGAGGACATTTGAGGAGTAGATTCAAACCCTGCTTGAGACGTACTTTGTCAATCCAATGAATTTTATCTGTATTATACATTTCTGCTAATAAAACTGATGTAATGGCTGAAAATTATAAATAACTATGTGGATTCACAAATGACCTGAATAAACACACCTTGTAGTCCAGGGCTCAAAATTTCCACTCGCCTACTCGCATTTGGCGAGTGGAAATTAAGTGAGGGCGAGTGGAAATGCATGCGCAGGCAGCCCAATAAAAATATTTTCTGCTGTATATTCTGGCAGTACCACCGTGCAGGCCGCCTTCCCCAGGCAGCACCGTGGCAGGGATCAGCTGCCTAACCTGACCCAGCTTGTCTCTGTCACTGGCAGAGGGGTGGAGAGGAGCTTCCCTACCTCCTCGCTCTGCTCACACTGGGCTCTGATCACTGGGTATACATGAATCTGGGGTCTGATGATTGGGTGTACATGAATCAGGGGTCTGATGACTGGGTATACATGTATCTGGTGTCTGATGTCTGGGTATACATGTATCTGGTGTCTGATGTCTGGGTATACATGTATCTGGTGTCTGATGTCTGGGTATTGTTATTTTTGCAACTTTATTCTAAATAAAACCTTTAACAGTGTAATTTCATAAGATAATTTAAGGGGGTGTATTTAGGGGCAGAGTTAAGGGCTGGGTAGGGGTTGGGTGGAGCAACTGGTGGCGAGTAACTCTTATGGCCTTGGATAGTTACTTATGGCCATGGACACTATTGCCTTCTAGGAAGCAGCTTCCATAATTTTGTCCATGGGTGATTATTACACCAACTTATCATGCATATGCCGATTTGAAAGCTATACATTTTTCTTACAATAAGTGCAATTTATTGTTTTTCTGTAAAATATCCATGTCTAGTCTATGGGTTGGAGTGACATCTGAAAGGCCGTTTAGGATGAAGGCTCTGTGGTACATTGGATAGCGCATTGGACTTCTAGCAGGCTGAAGCCATTCAAAGGTTGTGGGTTTGAGTCCTGCCAGAGTTGATTTTTGCTTGTTGATCTTTGTCACTGGTGAGCTGTTCAGCTTCTCCAACATGGAACGACCACTCAGCCTCCAATGCCAGTTGGCAGCACCAGCACCAACCTCCACCGCCATCGTAGTCGGCGAACAAAGGGCGCTGAAAAATTCGGTGCTCTCTGAATAACCCCTTGAGTTGTAGTTAATCGTCCATATAACCATTCAGTTTTTGGAAGTTAATAGAACGTTTGAGAGTTGTCACACCCGACCTTGATCTGCTGGGTCGCAAACAGGAACTGCAATGATACAGACTTGTTTTTTATGTATTTTAGTTTTTTAAAAAAAGCCTTTCTGTCACAATTTCCCGTTCTTTAACTTTTACTGACTCTTCAAGAGTTGTACAACAATACAGTCATTCTGAGGAGCGTCTGAGGAGCGTCTGTGGGTGATGCATATATTGTAAATCGCGTGTGGGTGCGTTAGCTGTGGAGCCTATAGCTGGCTTTGTGGTACAAATCACAGTACAATGGGTCTCTCTATACCAGGTTCTGTTAATTTATTCGACTAAAATATGACTAAACGGCATCTTAGTCAAAGGTCTATGACTAAAACTAAATTAAACATTTTCCTCTGGTTTTTATTAGTCGACAAAAATGTCAACAGATTTTCGTCACAGTCTTAGTCGTCATAACTTAGTTACGGTCGTGTTTTCTACACTGCAAAAATGTAGTCATCTAAGTCTCTGAAGAAAAATCTTAAAGGGTTATTCAATAGGTGACGAAGTTGCCACCGAATTGCACCGAACGGGGAATTTCCCCATACGGTGCAATTTTGTGGCTATTCAGTGAGCTGTCAATTCAATGTTGGCGAAATTACCCGTTTTTCGGTGCTTCAGTTCGACAGGTTTAAACGGGAATCCAAGAGGATTTAATGTTAAACAAATATTACCGTAGGGGACGGAGCTGACAGTCGACGAGTGCGGTCGCAATTTGAAGAGCTCTCTGGCTATTGCCATCATATACGCTGAGTTTGAGTGACCTGCTGTTGGCTGACGAGTGCATCTTGGTGAGGAGAGATCCCGACGCTCTGCTGATCCGTGCCCTTACCTTCTCGCTATGTTTTGGGTGCAGCTTGGGGTGATTTGTGGTTTCAGGCCTACTCTTGTAGCCTACCACCGGCAGCCTTCTTAGACGTTCCTGCCTGTAGTCAAGGCGCGTTGTGAACTCTGCTGCTTCTATTACCTACCTTCCTACTAGTTACCTTCCTACTACCTCCCTTCCTTCTTCCTCCCTTTCTACTACCTCCCATCCTTCTTCCTCCCTTCCTTCCACCTCCCTTCTTACTCCCTTCCTTCCTCCTCCCTTCCTACTCCCTTCCTTCCTCCTCCCTTCCTACTACCTCCCTTCCTTCTTCCTCCTTTCCTTCTTTTTCCTTTCCTTCTTCCTCCCTTTCTTCTTCCTCCTTTCCTTCTTCCTCCCTTTCCTTCTTGCTCCCTTTCCTTCTTGCTCCCTTTCCTTCTTCCTCCCTTCCTACTACCTCTCTTCCTTCTTCCTCCCTTCCTACTACCTCCCTTCCTGTCTGAGGCGCAATGGATAGTGTATTGGACTTCTAGTAGGCTGAGGCCATTCCAAGGTTGTGGTTTCAAGTCCCACCAGAGTCAAGTTTTGTTGGAGATGTTATATATGGGAGAAAAAGATGTACTACCCATTGGACATCATTTGCTGCACCACGGCCATAATAAAGTGCGGCTGTTCGCACTGCGTTTGTCTGACCCCATTTGTAAAATAAGTAAACTGCAGCTATTCCCCATTTCCTGTTCTGTTTTGTTTGCAAATAGGGATGAGCTGTTCGGTTCGATCAGTTCGGAGTTCGACTCGAACATTGGCAGTTCGAAAGTTCGCGAACTTCGAACTTTTTGGCGTGCTCAGTTCGAGTTGGAAAAAAAAATATTTTGAAAAAAGTGTAAAAAATGCTTAAAAAAATACTAAAAAAATCTAGAAATAAAGAGACTCTTTACTGCAGAATATTATAAGCAACGGTTTTATAGATATTGAATTAAAAAACTACCAAATGTCGTCTAGGAGCAAAGATTCTCACCTCTAAATGACCTGTGCTCTCAAATGGCGTAAACAACAGGTGTTTAATTAGTGTTTGGAAATAACATGTGCTTCTAATTAGCAATTAGAATTTGATACATTGCTTGCAGACTGGGAGGGTGCTCCTGCACATGTATGAACAAACACTGTGCTTGTTTTGAATTCTGAGAAGTGTTCATTTCTACTATATGATCCTCTCTGATATGATGTTTATCCCCTTAAGGACCAGGGTTCTGTAAAGCCAATCATTAATGATGTAGATGTTACGTCATTTATCATCAAGGGCTTAATAAAATCTTTATCACACTCCTTAGATTTAAACGTAATATTCCAGTATTTGTATGTCATGTACCTCTCCCAAAGGGCCTATGTGAGCATACAATTATTATTGTGTTAGAAATGTCTATCATAAAGCGTACAAGCGGAGTCCCTAGAGTCTCTGACTATCCATTGTCATATATACCTTGCTTTATACATATAATACATTCCCTCATCTAACAGGATAGTAGCCAGTCCCTGTGCATTTTAACCCCTTAAGGGTGGCTAGGTGTCGTGTGTGGGTCTCTGATGGCAATGTTTCTATACATCCTACAAATCCGCCACTTCACGGGCAGGTTATGGGGACCTCCTAGACACGATATTTGAATGAATTTTTCGTTTTTATTTTTAACCCTTATTTTATGGAAAACTCACTGTCCCTTTAAAAACGTCTTTTTTTTAAACTTTTTGTCCTTGTTTCCTGTTCCCCAGGGCACTACCCGGACCCCCATACACATTTTATGGCAAATATCTTGCATATATGCCCTCTTGGAGGGCACTCTAAAAAGCAAACTATTGAGTTCGGTTTGAGTTCGAGTTCGAACTCGAACTTTTGAAATTGTTCGAGTTCGAATGCGAACCGAACACGGCGGTGTTCGGCTCATCCCTATTTGCAAACCCGGTGAATATAGTCTGGCAATTTTGAAGTGGTGGTCAGTGGAGGCTGAAGACTTTCAAAGGTTGTGATTCAAGTCGAGTTTTGTTGATCCGTATAATTGTGACAATAAAAAATGGTGTAAAATCCTTGATTTGTCATATATACACTTTGTGCGAAAGCTCACTGGCTCATCATTGGCTCTGAGTACTAGATGCAAATAGAAAGCGCCGCGGTGCACACAAGGAGGAGCCCCACCTTAAATCCACGATATCCACGAGGTCACTGCCATGGTAGGACGCCGCCAGTCCAGATAAGTAGCAGTAAAGATGAAAAAGCAGGACCTCAAGTGAAAATAAAGTGTTTTATTCGGGAACAGCAAGCCCCATCAAACAAAAGTGGTGTGACGTTTCGACCCTAAGGTCTTAATCATATACATGATGTATGATTAAGACCTTAGGGTCGAAACGTTACACCACTTTTGTTTGATGGGGCTTGCTGTTCCCGAATAAAACACTTTATTTTCACTTGAGGTCCTGCTTTTTCATCTTTACTGGCTCTGAGTACTGTCTGGGGGTTGTGTTTATGTAAGGGCTCTGTGGCGCAATGGATAGCGCATTGGACTTCTAGAAAGCTGAAGGCATTCAAAGGTTGTGGGTTCGAGTCCCACCAGAGTCGAGTTTTGTTGGAGATGTTATCAATGGAGAAAAAGATGTAGTAACCATTAGTTGAAAATTATAAATTCATTCGGAAAGAAGACTCCTGTTCACCATAGGGTCGGTCCATTCACCTAGTACCCCTGCGCCTCTGAAGTTCATCATGCTTGCAACTAGAGTGATCTTTGGCTATCCGGAGAAGCAAACTCCAACAGCGACAGGCCAGGTTTCTATAAACAAAGGCGAACAATGATGCCACTCTTAGAAGGTAATTCAAAGAGAATCGACAAGTCACCGCACGTTCGGTGACTTTTCGTTCTCTTCAATTCGGGCCAATTCGGCAATCCCATTTCGGCGACCCTGCGGTGTAGTCAGCAAGCACCACAGGGCCGTCGAAGTGCAGGGAAAAGTCACTGCAAACCTGACGAAAACGCACTGCAAAAACACGGCGAATGCACGCCGAAACCCGCAAAAACATCTGGATTAACCCGCCGAAAACACCGGAAAAACCCGAGCAGGAGCCGATCACACGCAGCGCAGCCACCGGAAAAAGCCAACACCGCAGACGAATGGAGTGAATAAATTAAAAAAACAGTTTGCTTGAATGTTTGAAAAGTGAAACGCTGTTTGCAAAGGAACTACTGAGCGAAAATGTCTGAAATTTACATATAAGATCCAATGAATGATAATAAAAAGGGCTGTTACAGAAAAAAGAAGTACAGTTAAAAAAATAAATAAAGAAAATGCTTGAAATATCCTAAAAAAATCTATAAATAAAGAGACTTTTTACTGCAGAATTTTATAATAAACGGTTTATTAGATATTGAATTAAAACGGGAATATTTTTAACATTGAAGCCTATGGGATTCGACTGAATAAACCTGCCGAATTAAACCACGGAATGGCAGGGCATTTCGGGAACTTTTCACTGCTGTTTTTTGTTCTCTGAATAGACAAAGCATTGCTTCTCTATGGGGATTTCACTGCCCTCGAACAGGCACCATATGTGCAGGCAATTCGCCAAGATTTGGCGAACTGCCTGCTATCTGAATAGCCGAATGGCCAGGAAAGGTAACCGTATGCTGAATTTCTGCGTTCGATTACCGTTCTCCAGCCATTCGGATCTCTTTGAATAACCCTGTTAATATTTTGTAAAATAAGTAAACTGCAGCTATTCCCCATTTAGGCTAAGGTCAGACGAACGCATTTTTCACGTGCGTTTAGCCGCACGAAATCACGGCCGTGCTAGCAGCAAATGACGTCCAATGCCGGGGAACATACGACGAACGGCCGCACGAAAGTCCGTCCATGCAACGCAAGTGGCCAACGAACGCATTTTTTCAAGAACGTCAAACCGCTACTACTGACGTACAGAGTGCGCTGCGGCCGCACAGCGGCGTGTTTGCGTGATTGGGAGACGTCAGACGCTGCTAATGTCCGGCCAACATAACGTCCAGACGCAAAAGGGTTTTATTGATGATCCGTACAAAATCACGGACGAAAATGCGCATCGTATGACCGCTATCGCGTATTCCGTGAAAAAATACGTTCATTCGTTCGAACGCACTTTTTCACGGACAACGTGAAAAATGCGTTCTTCTGACCCTAGCCTTACTGTTGTTCTATGTTGTTTGGAAACCCGGTGAATATAGTCCGGCAATTTTGAAGTGGTGGTCAGTGGAGGTTGATGGCTTTTAAAGGTTGTGGTTAAAGTCGAGTTTTATTGATCTGTATCTGATATTCGTTCCAATAAAAAATGGTGCAAAATCCTAGTTTGTTGAAAATTGTTGTAAACAAAGGCGAACAACGATGCCACTCTTAACCCCTTAAGGACGGGAGTAATTTTACAAGTTTTTGACACCTGAAACTGACGTCATCGCATCCGGTGCGATGACGTCAGTGCGCCGGGAGGAGCCAAAAGTGCCGATCTGACTCCGTGGGAGTCAGAGCAGCGAGGGAGCCGCCGGAGGAGGTGAGTATCGGCCGCTGGGGGGCTGCAGACGCCGTGGACGTACAGTTATGTCCTGTGGCGTTAAGGCTAGGGTCAGACGAGCGCAGTGCGAACGCGCGTGCAGGCGCACTTAATCACGGCCGCACTAGCAGCAAGTGCCAGGCAATGACGGCCAATATACGAAGTACGGTCGCACAAAAGTCCGGCTGCGCAACGCAAGTGGAAAACGAACGCATTTTGTCGAGAACGTAAAACCTCTAGTACGGTTGTACAGAGTGCGCTGCGTCCGCTAGAGGCGTGTGTGCGTGAATTGGAGATGTCAGACACTGCTAATGTCCGGCCAACATAACGTCCAGATGCACAAAGTGTTTTATTGATGATCCGTACAAAATCACGGATGCAAATGCGCATCGTATGACTGCTATCGCGTACTCCGTGAAAAAATGCGTCCATTCGTTCGAACGCACTTTTTCACAGACAACGCGAAAATGCGTTCGTCTGACCCTAGCCTTAAGCCCGCCTAATGCAGGACGTAACTGTACGCCCTGCGGCGTTAAGGGGTTAATCTTTTGTAAAATAAATAAACTGCGTCTATTCCCCATTTATTGTTGTTCTATGTTTGCAAACCCGGTGAATATAGTCCGGCAATTTTGAAGTGGAGGTTGAAGGCTTTTAAAGGTTGTGGTTCAAGTCGAGTTTTGTTGACCTGTATAATTGTGACAATCAAAAATATTGCAATATCCTTAATTTGTCGAATTGTAAACATTCTGCAGAAACACTAATTTCTATCAGGGTCATTCAAAGAGAATGGAAAAGTCACCGCATGTTCGGTGACTTTTCGTTCTCTTCAATTCGGTACGATTTGGCGATCCCATTTCGGCGACCCTGCGGTGTATTCAGCAAGCACCACAGGGCCGCTGAAATGCAGGGAAAAGCCGCCGAAAACTCACCGCAAAATGAGGGCGAATGCACACTGAAACCCGCAAAAACATCTGGATTAACCCGCCGAAAACGCAGGAAAAACCCGAGCAGGAGCTGATCGCAGCGCAGAGCAGCCGCCGGAAAAACCCGACACCGCAGACGAATGGAGTGAATAAATTAAAAAAATAGTTCGCTTGAATGATTGAAAAGTGAAATGCTGTTTGCAAAGAAACTACTGAGAGAAAATGTCTGATATTTACATATAAGATCCAATGAATGATAATAAAAAGGGCTGTTACAGAAAAAATAAGTAAACTTAAATTTTTTTTTAAAAAAATCAGACTTTTTAAAAAAAAATAAACAAATCCAGAAAAATGCTTAAAATATCCTAAAAAATCTATAAATAAAGAGACTCTTTACTGCAGAATTTTATAATGAACGGTTTATTAGATATTGAATTAAAATGGGAATATTTTTAACATTGAAGCCTATGGGATTCTCCTGAATAAACTTGCCGAATTAAACCACCGAATGGCAGGACATTTCGGGAACCTTTCACTGCTGGTTTGTGTTTTCTGAATAGCAAAAGCAGTGCTTTTTTATGGGGATTTCACTGCCCTCGAACAGTCACCGAACAGGCACCTTATGTGCAGGCAATTCGCCAGGATTTAGCGTATTGCCTGCTCTCTGGATAGCCGAATGGCCAAGATAGGTTACCTTTCTCCAGCCATTCGGATCTCTTTGAATAACCCTGTTAATGTATACTTTCTGTGAAATCTCACCGTCTCGTCATTGGCTCTGAGAACTGTCTGGGTGGTCGTTCTATGAAGTTGTGCGTGTTTTTTTTTTTGATGCAGCATATATGCGCAGATTGACTTTGACAGGCGCAAAAACTCAACGTGAGACAATTGTGATTCTCAATTCTGATTGGCTGAATCGCGTGAAAAAACGGTCTGCACACTGATTTCTGCGCGCAACGTTACTGCGCGCGAGTTTTGCGCGTCCGTTTTATGCGTGTTATTTTTTGACGGATGAAAAAAGGCGCGAGGATGGTAATACCAGCGTTGATTTACGTGTGTTAACGTTTGACGCTTCACGCAAAAATTCACGCGTTTACCGTGCATTTTTGCGTGAGGAATGTAATAGAGCCCTACAGCTTTAATAGTGTAAACTTCGGCTCACTTTGGTGGAACTTCCCTGGATAGAGAATGCGCTGTAGTTCTTGTCTAAGGAAATTGTGTGGTGACTCGATGCAAAATATTCATGTCATGTCCCAAGGAGGGTCTCTACAAGGGCTCTGTGGCGCAATGGATAGCGCATTGGACTTCTAGAACATTTAAAGGCATTCAAAGGTTGTGGGTTCGAGTCCCACCAGAGTCGTGTTTTGTCGTATACCTGTTTCAGGGGAAAATAAATAATGTAAGTTGATGTTAGTTGAAAATCATAAATTTGTTCTGCAGGAAAGCTCCTGTTCTTCTCCTGAAGGTCATCATTTGGGCCTACAATGAACCCTGTCTACCCAGAGAAATAATAGTCAATGACAGCAGAGGCCTGTTCAATACCGCAGCAGCTGCTGAATTGCTGCAGCGCAGCAATTCAGTTTGCTGCAGCAGTGTCGTTGAACCCTTTGGATGCGAATTTTGAATCCAAAATGGCCAACGATTTCTTAATGAAAAATTCAGATTATTATATTTTGTCCGAGTGATCCGAAAAACAAAGAGAAGCAGTCAGCACAATTCTGTTTTGTGCGCACACACCACAAATGATAGTTTTTAATGAATAAACGTTATGTTTACTTCTGAAACAATATATAAATTGAACTGTAATATATGTCTATGTGCAGGGGCAAATAATAAATAAATATTTTGTGCTTTGGTGAACAAAAACCTCAAAATTAACATTGCTGTACGGAATTATTACTTGCTTCGAGGCGGCGGCCATCTTGCTGTACGGCATTGTTACTTGCTTCATGGCGGCGGCCATCTTTAAAACGTCACACTCAGCATCTCCTCGGGTCGCTGCAGGTGCTAGGTTAGCACTGCTGAGTGCTGAGCGGTTGAACGGCGTTCAATGGCAAGTTGCTAACTTAGCACTTGCAGCGGCTGAGGTATTGAACAGGCCTCAGGCTAGCATCAGCTTTGGCTATTCTCTATTTACTGTTGTTCCACGTTTCGGCAATTTTAAGTGTGGTCGGTGGAGGCTGAAGGCTTTCAAAGGAATGTGATTTGAGGTTTATTGATCAATATCCGTAATTTGTTGAAAATTGTAAATGTTCTCCAGAAACACTAACAGGGTTATTCAAAGAGAATCAAAAAGCCACCTCACGTTCGGGTACTTTTCGTTCACTTCAATTCGGTTGGATTTGGCGATCCCATTTCGGCAACCCTGCGGTGTATTCAGCAAAAACCACAGGGCCCCCGAATTGCAGGGAAAAGTCGCCGCAAACCCGCCGGAAACTCACCGCAAAACAAGGGCGAACGCGCACCGAAACCTGCAAAAACATCTGGATTAACCCGCCGAAAACGCCGGAAAAACCCGAGCAGGAGCCGATCACAAGCAGCGCAGCCGCAAGAAAAAGCCGACACCGCAGACGAATGCAGTGAATAAATTAGAAAAAACAGTACGCTTGAATGTTTGAAAAGTGAAACGCTGTTTGCGAAGAAACTACTGAGCGAAAATGTCTGGAATTTACATATAAGATCCAATGAATGATAATAAAAAGGGCTGTTACAGAAAAAAGAAGTAAAGTTTAAAAAAAATCCCAAAAAATGCTTAAAATATCCTAAAAAATCTATAACTAAAGAGACTTTTTACTGCAGAATATTATAATGAACGCTTTATTAGATATTGGATTAAAATGGGACTATTTTTAACATTGAAGCCTATGGGATTCGCCTGAATAAGCTTGCCGAATTAAACCACCGGATGGCAGGGCAATTCGGCAACTTTTCACTGCTGGTTTTTGGTCTCTGAATAGCCGAAGCATTGCTTCTCTATGGGGATTTCACTGCCCTCGAACGGGTAACGAACAGGCACCGTATGTACAGGCAATCGCCAAGATTCGGCGAATTGCCTGCTCTCTGAATAGCCGAAAGGCCAGGAGAGGTAACCGAACGCTGATTTTCAGCGTTCGGTTCCCTTTCGGCAGCCATTCGGATCTGTTTGAATTACCCTGTATGTTCTAATATACAGCCGTTGCATGTTTATTTTCCCTGAAATATTAATGTCTTGTCTTTGGCTTAGGCCGGCGTCAGACGAATGCAGTCATCACGTCTGTGTCGCCGCACAGTTTAACGTCCGTCGTTGCATTGATTTGTGATCAATAGAGACCAACACACCGAAGTGCGCACACATCATGCAGGTGGCTACGTACACAATGTAGGCCTCGATGTAAAAGCCCTTCGACAGACACCCAGAGTGCGCCGCGTCCTGTGTGATGGCGCAACGTTAGATGCAGCGCATTCGCGACGTCCATCACGTTGACGCTCAGAACTGTTTTTTTTGTCTGGCTGACTGTACCTGTCTTTTAATTTTAATTAATTTTGTTTCCCATATTTCCCTTTTTTTTTCTACATCTGTCAAAAAAAACGGACCGTGTGGTGTCTACAGTATCTTCCGTCAGTACGTCCGTCCGTTATGCATGCACGCACGCAGAGTGCGCTCAGACTGCCTTCGTCTGACATTAGCCTTAGGCTGGGGTCGGACTAGCGCATTTTTAGGCGCACTTAATCACGGCCGCAGTAGCAGTAAATGACACGCAATGACGGCCAATATACGAAGTACGGTCGCACAAAAGTCCAGCCGCGCAACGGAAGTGGAAAATGAACGCATTTTTTCGAGAACGAAGAACCGCTAGTACTGACGTACAGACTGCGCTGCGTCCGCTAGCGGCGTGTGTGCGTGATTAGGAGACGTCAGACGCTGCTCATGTCCGGCCAACATAACGTCCAGACACAAAAAGTGTTCTATTGACGATCCGTAAAAAATCACGCACGAAAATGCGCATCGTATGACCGTTTTCACGCATTCCGTGAAAAAATACAGCAATGCGTTCGGACGCACTTTTTGACGGTCACTGCGAATAATGCGTTCGTCTGACATTAGCCTAAGAGCTGGGCTGTTATAGGCTCCGGCCAGATGTTTCTGATCTAGAACTCCCATGATTCTGCAGAAACACTAACTCTTATATATACACTTTCTGCGAAAGCTCACTGGCTCATCATTGGCTCTGAGTACTGTCTGGGGGTTTGTGTTTACATAAGGGCTCTGTGGCGCAATGGATAGCGCATTGGACTTCTAGAAAGCTGAAGGCATTCAAAGGTTGTGGGTTCGAGTCCCACCAGAGTCGAGTTTTGCTACTGAGAAAATAAAGATATAATCCTCATCGTTAGTTGCAAATTCTACTATGTTCTGCAGAAAAACCACCTGGTCTCTGTGGGCAACATTCACCAACCTCCCCCACCGCAAACATGGCAGACTAGATTCCGAGAAGCCAAACTCAACACTGGCAGATGAAGTGGTTCCAAACAACAGCATCGGTAAGGTGGTACAAGTCGTCCAACTTAAAGTTCAGGGGAACTGAATCAAGATGAGCTTTTCGTATCTTTTAAAATATTTTTTTTTTTACATTTCTAAAAGAAAAAAAAAATTTTTTATAGAAATTTTTATAATTTTTTTAAAAAAAATCTTTTAAAAAAAATCTTTATTTATTTTTTTAAAGGACCTTTCCTGTTATTTAAACACGTTTTTAATACATTTTATTGATTTAAAGTCCTGTTAGGAATTTCTTCTTCTTTTTTTTTTTTTATTTTCACTTCGGCAGAATTCGCCGAGGCAGTTCGTGTGCAATTCGGCAGTTATCGACTAAATTTGGCGGTTTTCGCCGACGGCTGAAAACTGCTGCGGCGACTCAATTTTTGGCAAAATACGGTGATGATTCGCTAAATAGTGATTTCGTCGTATTTTTGGCGAAATAAAATCGCCAAAGTGAGCTGGAATGATGCAAAATGCAAAATACCGAAATTTTATGAAATTTCGGTGCTTTGAAAATAAACCTTAGGGTTCCAAGGTTGGCCATCACTGTCCTAGACTGTGGAATGAAGGGAATGCAAAAGACTGATGTGTTTATAGAATGACCTCTGCAAACTACGGGCTCTATTACATTCTTCACGCAAACGTTAACGCGTGCGCAAAAACGCATTAATGCGAGGGGCAAAACCCTTTGCGCTGAACGTCATATTACAATGTCCGCGCAAAAAATACGCGTTAACGTCTAACGAGGGTGAACTTGCGCGAACGTACTGTACTTCGCGCATCCGATACTTAACATTGTGAGCTCAAATACGTTTGTGCGCTGGTACGTGGATGGTATTACAATCTATGCTCAGTTTGTAACGCACAGCCTTTGCGCGCATCATTTTAGCAACTCCTGAAAGCTGCTGGTAACGGCAAATCTGAACGTCCTGGCCGAAACCAAATACACCAGCCCAAAAAAATAAATACAGCAAAGTATAGTTACACATTCTACACATACCCAAACAATAAAATGGAGAAGTTGTGCGTGCTTTTTTTATTGATGCAGCATATATGCGCAGATTGACTTTGACAGGCACAAAAACTTAACGTGAGACAATTGTGGTTCTCAATTCTGATTGGCTGAATCGCGTGAAAAAAACAGTCTGCACACTGATTTCTGTGCGCAACGTTACTGCTCGCGTGTTTTGCACGTCCGTTTTACGCGTGTTATTTTTTGACGGATGAAAAAAGGCGCGAGGATGGTAATACCAGCGTTGATTTACGTGTGTTAACGTTTGACGCTTCGCGCAAAAATTCACGCGTTTACCATGCATTTTTGCGTGAAGAATGTAATAGCGCCCTACAGCTTTAATAGTGTAAACTTCGGCTCACTTTGGTGGAACTTCCCTGGATAGAGAATGCGCTGTAGTTCTTGTCTAAGGCCCAGTTCACACCTAAGCATTTAAGGCTGGGGTCAGACTAACGCATTTTTAACGTGCGTTTAGGCTAGGGTCAGACGAACGCATTTTTCACGTTGTCCGTGAAAAAGTGCGTTCGAACGAATGGACGTATTTTGTCACGGAATACGCGATAGCGGTCATACGATGCGCATTTTCGTCCGTGATTTTGTACGGATCATCAATAAAACCCTTTTGCGTCTGGACGTTATGTTGGCCGGACGTGTGCCGCGTCTGACATCTCCCAATCACACACACACGCCGCTATGCGGCCGCAGCGCACTCTGTACGTCAGTAGTAGCGGTTTGACGTTCTCGAAAAAATGCGTTCGTTTGCCACTTGCGTTGCACGGACAAACTTTCGTGCGGCCGTTCGTCGTATGTTCCCCGGCATTGGACGTCATTTGCTGCTAGCACGGCCGTGATTTCGTGCGGCTAAACGCACGTTAAAAATGCTTTCGTCTGACCTTAGCCTAAGGCGCACTTAATCACGGCCGCAGTAGCAGCAGATGACGGGCAATGACGGCCAATATACGAAGTACGGCCGCACAAAAGTCCAGCCGCGCAACGCAAGTGGAAAATGAACGCATTTTTTCGAGAACGCAGAACCGCTAGTACTGACGTACAGAGTGCGCTGTGGCGGCACAGCGGCGTGTGTGCGTGATTAGGAGACATCAGACGCTGCTCATGTCCAGACGCAAAAAGTGTTTTATTGACGATCCGTAAAAAAATCACGCACGAAAATGCGCAATGTATGACCGTTTCTGCGCATTCCGTGATAAAATACATCAATGCGTTCGGACGCACTTTTTGACGGTCGCTGCGAATAATGCGTTCGTTTGACCCTAGCCTTAAAGCGTTCCTGCGAGCTATAAAACGCATGAACAGCGAAATCCCATGATTTCCTATGGGACCTGTTCACACCTGGGTGTTTTAAAGTGCGCAGCGATTCGCTTTTAAACGTCCTAAGCCCAAAGAAGTACGGGAGCTTCTTTGGGGCGTACTGCAGCGCATTCGCGGCCATAGACATGGACGTGAACGCGCTACAATGCGCATTTGCATGTTTTTAAGGAAATTGTGTGGTGACTCGCTGCAAAATATTCATGTCATGTCCCAAGGGGGGGTCTCTATAAGGGCTCTGTGGCGCAATGGATAGCGCATTGGACTTCTAGAACATTGATGACATTCAAAGGTTGTGGGTTCGAGTCCCACCAGAGTCGTGTTTTGCTGTTCAACCTCCTTGCCGTAGAATTGCCTGTCTAGCTGTATTTTAGCATGGGACCAGTGGTGGGCTCAAAAATTACAAAGTGCCAGTCAGGCCAGAAGATTCAAGAGGACTTCCTTTTAGTTTTTGGCCAGCTGATATTTTTTGGGAGAATTTGGGGAATTTTTCCTGGTGAAAACGCTTCTTGGAAACTTTCACAAACCAGGGAATGCGCTTCTCACGGGCCGAAAACAGTAAAAAAAAAAAAAAGTAATTACCGGAAGCTCTTGTGAGGGATTGAATTTTCTATAGCCCGGTTTTCCAAAGAAGTCAGGCCCGAGCCACGTTCAATACCTCAGCAGCTGCTGAATTGCTGCAGCGCAGCAATTCAGTTTGCTGCAGCAGTGTCATTGAACGCTTTGGATGCGAATTTTGAATCCAAAATGGCCGACGATTTTTTTTAATTAAAGATTCAGATTGTTTTTCGTATCACTCGGACAAAATAAATATGATAAAGAAAAGCAGTCAGCACAATTCCGTTTTGTACGCACACACCACAAATGATAGTTTTTATTGAATAAACGTTATGTTTACTTCTGAAACAAAATATAAATTGAACTGTAATATATGTCTATGTGCATGGGGTAAATAATAAATAAATATTTTGTGCTTTGGTGAACAAAAACCTCAAAATTAACATTGCTGTACGGAATTGTTACTTGCTTCATGGCGGCGGCCATCTTGCTGTACGGAATTGTTACTTGCTTCATGGCGGCGGCCATCTTTAATATGTCACACTCAGCTACTCGCAGCATCTCCTCGGGTCGCTGCAAGTGCTAAGTTAGCAGTGCTGAGTGGCTGAACGGCGTTCAATGGCAAGTTGCTAACTTAGCACTTGCAGCGGCTGAGGTATTGAACGCGCCTCAAAATGTGGAGCACCTATGATGGCCACCAGACGTTGGTCAACAATCCTCAAGCAAGGTCATGCGGTAGATGTTTTTTTCCTGATAGTCCAGTGTTTCGGCACCAGAAATAATGAGTTAGTCAGGAACAAACTTTTAACCAAAGGTTAAAAGGACTTTTAAGATGCATATTCAATAAACTACAATTTTTTAATCTTTTTGTTTTGCCTAAGGCCCCGTTCTCACCTCAGCGTTTTACAGCGCTTTCCTGCGCGCTGTAAAACGCTCAACCCCGGAAATCCCATGATTTCCTATGGGGCTGGTTCACACCTGGACGTTTTAGGCTAGGGTCAAACGAACGCATTATTCGCAGCGACCGTCAAAAAGTGTGTCCGAACACATTGACGTATTTTTTAACGGAATGCGCAAAAATGGTCATACGATGCGCATTTTCGTGCGTGATTTTTTACGGATCCAAACCAGGAAACTTTGGGTGTCTGGACGTTATGTTGGCCGGACATGAGCAGCGTCTGACGTCTCCTAATCACACACACACACGCCGCTATGCGGACACAGCACACTCTTTACGTCAGTACTAGCGGTTCCACGTTCTCGAAAAAATGCGTTCGTTTGCCGCTTGCGTTGTGCGGCCGAATTTTCGTGCGGCCGTACTTCATATATTGGCCGTCATTTGCTGCTACTACGGCCGTGATTAAGTGCGCCGAAACGCACGTTAAAAATGCATTCGTCTGACCCCAGCCTTACAGCGCGCAGGAAAGCGCTGTAAAATGTCCGACGCCCAAAGAAGTCCGGGAGCTTCTGTGGG